>CM022546.1:17138577-18338577 GCA_012273795.1 Dendrolimus punctatus | reverse complement strand
AATATCAACCATAATTCGACTTCGACTTGGTCATTGTACTTCACCGGTCTTTCTGGCAAAAATTAGAATTCGTGACCATTCATTATGTGAATGTGGTTTAGCCGAAGGCACATTGCACCATATTTTCTTTGATTGTCCTAACATTGTATATCCCCTATATGACATGTTACCTAAAAAATTCCCCCGTCCCCTTAACTTGAACTTCCTTCTAACTTTAATTAACAAAGATCATATATATGTACTAAATAAATTTCTATCCAGCAATAATATTTATTTATAATATAATATACTAACATATGTCTGTATTGTCCACAGGATCACAGAAAACGTTATGAGTACCGACCAAATCCCTTTTTTTAGTAACGAAAATTTTTTTTCTTAAAATCCACCTGACATTTTTACCCTACTGTGACATTGGCAAAATCAATGCTGTTGCGTTGGAGCCATTAATCCAAAAATAGAATAGAATAGAATATATTATTCTTCCGTAATCACGGTTACGGAAAAGTAGACTAACGTCGGAATAATAAAAATAAATCTGTAACTATTTTAGAAAAACAAAACCTTTATGAAATCACTAAAAACATATAAAGAAAAAGTTTAAAAAAATGTTGACAGTGACAAATTAATCATAGATTCCTTCAACATTTCTTTTTCTTTGAACATTATGGCCTGGTAAGTCGATTAAAACTGCCTTTTTCCGTAAGACCGTAATCGATGTGTTCCAATTTCAAAATTGGCTACTAGTTAATTCTTATCACGGTGCTGGCGCGACCAATGCTCCGTGAAGGCAGCCTGGAACAATATTAATGGGGAACGTGGAACCTCGCGCCTCTAGCTTGGCGAATCGCCAGTACTGCTTCGGCATGATTTAATTTCTGTCAAATTTAACAGAGTGGCTCGAAAGTATGATGACTGAACAGCGTAATATCTCTGTTACCAAGAACTAGTTTCTATTATTGAATCTTGGAACGATTTATACCAAAAATATCGTGAAAATAGCTGCCTTTGCTACTATATCGTCTTCCTCGCAACGCAGGTGCAAGGCTACTCCTTAACGCAATTTGTCCTTATTACTTTATTTGATTTAAATAATAATTCGTAATCAGGCATTTAATATTAATAATCTAATATATTTTATTTATTTGCTCTCAATAAATGAAACATTTTACATAGACACAATAAAAAATGTTGGATATCAAATTAATTTAGAAACAGCCTTGCGTCTGTAATAGGTGCAATGTAGGATATTGTTTTATGAGTAAGTAAGACCGTGTTTACGCCATAATGGCTAGATTAATGTGTCTCGCTTCAAATTAACACAATTTGCCTTGTGAACTAAAACCTGTTTGACTTATCACAAGAAACTTGAAATATTTTAATCGTGCTTATATATTGCTGAATTGAATATATTGCGACTGTTACAAGTGTGTGAGAGCTTTTGTGTTGTGGGCTAGTGTGTGTATGTGTGGCTTTGTGTGAGGGTATACGTGTCTATGAGTGAGTGAATGTGTGTGTGTGGTATGGTGTATTATTTTAAATAAAATGTTACGAGTTAAACGGGACTCGAATTTAAATGCCGTTAGAATTATTATAGACTTTATTAAAACAATCAGACACGTATAAATAGGTACAAATATAACCGAACACAACAAATCTCAAACGTAATTCAGAAGGTCGGAATTCATTCAAACGCGCAAAGTCCGTCACTATTAGATTCCCGAATGTACACACGTCACGCCTGTATTGTAGTTGTTGCTCAACTGACCCCTCTCTCGATCAGGCCGTCGTTTTATACTTCACGAATGCAGATATGCCCGCCCGGGAACGTCTTCACAATTTCCTAGAATTAGCTTGTACTTGTAATCCGCAACATCTGGCTAATGATTCTCCTGACCGAGTAAAATAGGACAATAGGCTATTCTCCACAATAACTAGAAACGTGTGTGTGACCAAAAGAAGACGATCATAAAAGGATTACAATTAGTTCAAATGCCGACAGGTAATAAAATGTGCTTTTACACATCTGTACATGGAATTTGTGTTTATGAGGCCTGAGTTGTAACAATACTTTTATATATAAAATATAAATAAAAATAACTATCTGGAAGTACATACACTATAGAGAGATAAAAGAATTTATATCTAAATAAGAAATTTGGACAAATAGACTTGAGTTTTGTTTCGGGATTAGTCACCAGATTCCAGACTGCCTTTGGAGACCGGCAACGCATGTGTAAGACTTTTGGTGTTACAAAATCCACAGGCGATGGCAAGCGCTTTGCATGAGGAGGGCTGACTGTCTGTCTGCTGAACTCCTGTAATAACATAAAATAAAAAGAAGGTAAAGGAAAAAAAATGTTTTTGATTTATGTATTAACATGGAAGAAGAATACTATCTTATTCCATGGTATTAATATTTTTTAAATGAATTTATAGTTTGTAAGGGCTATGGTATGTAGCTTCGTAGTAGATTCGAATCTTGGCTGGTTAGTCATACTTTTATTGGGCAATTTTCTAGCATGACAGGCATATTGTTACAATAACCATGTGCTACGGTATAGAAGTATATCATGATGCAACCTGTATGTACATCGAGATAAGCGATGTGCCAAACCAACCAAACCGCCTTAGTTAAGTGGCGAGTACATTCTCCGCTCTCCTAAAAATTAGGAGGCTCGAGCCCAGCAGTGGGTCTTTATAAACTGATATTGTGTTATTTTTTGTTTTAATTTGTTAAAAGTATGTAATAGAATTTAAGAACATGTGTATAAATAGGATGAGAAAAAGAAAATAAAATATAAAAAGGAAAAAAAAAAAGACAAGAAAGACAACAAAAGAATAAAACGATCTCTGCCCTGACACATGGAGGAGGATGGCGAATAGAAAAAATATAAAAAATTGCTAAAAGCCTTTACTATTTAATCCAAGTTCTAAACATAGTTAAATTCGCAAGCGTAATTTATTATTAAACTCTTCTGACCTTAAGTGAAACTAATTTGTGCTGCGCAATCGTAAATTTTGACTAAAACTGCATTAGCCTCGACTACTTACTTAGCCGTCCGGTGGCTAGCTAAAAACCAAAACTCTATCTGAAACTTGTTACCAACTAGTGTAGTTCATGAAGTTATGAATATTCAAAACTCTAATGAAGCAGGTTTATTATTTTAGGAAAAATACACTGTTTACTCTCTGGATTAGTTTTGGTTTTACTTAAATTAAAGCATATATTATTCACAGGGTATATGTTCTTTGAATTGATTAATTTTGATCAACTTTAAACAATGTTTTTGTAACTAACATTGTTTTACTTTCAGAAAATGATAATTTGTTTTTCCTACCTACAAAAATGGCTTGGTAAATGTAGTCGTTAACAAATTAACTAATAATTCAAATATAAAGTTTGTAAAACGTAATATTATTCGTTAATTTCCTTTAGTACTATTACATTGACTTATGGAATAACTATAGTATTATATTTTTCAAACTGATGGTCACTAAACATCTTTGGTCCTCGCAATTCTAAAACATACTGCTGATTCTCTAAATAGTACGTACATATATGTCTTATTTATTATTTTTACTTATTCTTCGAATATTATATAGTATTATTTATTGTCTTCATTGCCACTTTTGTGTAGATATTTTCCTTAGTTTTGGGGGTTGCCTAGAAGAGATCACTTTAAGCACTAAGGCCGCTTTTTGTTCAACATTTACCGTACTTCGTTTTAAGAAAATAGTTTTAATTTTTGGTGAACAATAAAGTGTTTTCATTCATTCATTCATTCATTCATAGATTTATTTTAAGCATTTTAGTCATCACTTTTTTTTCTTTCACTCTCTCCCAGTTATTTGGGGTCGGCACAATATTACGTCTTTTTACTTTCATACTTCCTCTGTTCTAACACAAGATTTCTGTTAAACCAGAAATAATCATGTCATCTTTCACACAATCTATCCCTCTCTTTTTTGGTCTACTTTTATATATGTACCCGACAATGTTTTAGTGTTTGTTTCTAAGTTCGCAAATAATCCATTGAAATCTTACAATTTAAGGACCGAATATTGCATTTTTTAGAGGACGCAATTTGTTACAAATTATGACTTCACAATTTTTTTGTAAGACGCATAGTTTCCGAGATATCGCGAAAAAAGTGTTTTCACCACTTTTTCCAAGATGGCGGCCGAGGACAAGGGTGGCGACCCCATAAACTTGAGGTTAAGCTTCTATTGACCCCCCACACATGTCCCAAAAATAAAATGCGTCCTCGAAGAAATGCAAAGCTCATGTGAAATTTCAATGGACTAAAAAGCTACTAATGACATTTGTGCTCAGTATACTCGTAGATAGGATGTTATAACTATAACATCACTCATAACATAAATACCAAGTGCAGCAAAGTAAATTTTGACCTCAAAGACGAAAATATTTTTGAAAACGGCCTGAATTTAGTTGCCAATCTAATATGTGTGGTGATACACCAAGCATATGGTAAACTTAATTTTCATTCCTATACATCGAAGGGAGCAAGTAAGAAACATTTGCTCTTTAAACTTCAGTTGTAAGTTCATTCGAGTTCCAAGTTGTACGGTCTTGCTTGCGTTATTTACATAGATTGTTCCTTAAAGTTTAGTTGAAGCAAACAGTGTTCCAAAACGTAGTTCACTCTTCTTGATTTGTTTGCTCTTGTTACGTTAACAATCACCTTTGTGAAAGAAAGAATTGATTATGTCAAACAACATTTTCACCAAAAAAATTGGGCTTGTTCTCAAAAAACACGATGTCCTCTGTATTCGCACTCATTCGAGGACTAAGTCGCTATTCTTTGATAATTACTGTCTCTCTCCCTTCTTCCACTTTGTCCCAATTATTAAGGGCGGCCCAATTTTTTCCTTCCATACTATTCTATCATAACATAATGTTACATGCCGTCAAAGAAATGCCCACACCTGCCTGTTATAAAAACGCAGTATGTTACCTCTCCTGCATTATTTTGTTTACTTCGTGTTTATAACTTGCAATTAAGAGAAACTTCCTATTCTTATCGTACTTGTTTTATGGTCGTTATTAGTATCGAACTAATCCTTGTTGCTATTGCATTGCGTCGCTAGGTGTGTGGATTAACTCAGTGAACGTGGTCCTTTGATGTATTGTATAGTTTAGCATAAAACAATGCCCGAACGGAGGGTGGGCCAGTCCAGCGACGACTACAACACGAGTACGACGGATTTTGATGAGCGACATGGTGACGGACTTTGCGCGTATTCGAATCGAATACATATTTAGCAGATCGTGTGGTTTGTACTGGCTTGTCCAGCCATTTGTGCCTGTTTTATACGTGTTTTTACAGTTCGAATAAACTCTATAGTAATTCCAACGGCATTTTAATTCGAGTCCTGTGTAGCTCGTAACAATAATTACGTCCTCTTTCACACTGAACACTCAAGTTTAAGAAATAAATTAAGAAATCTAGCAATTTGTATCAAATGCAAATTGTACAGATCACCTAATTATTGGATCTAGTGAAAGTTCCCAGTAACGTTTTTTTTATTACCTAAGAATATCATTTAAAAACGTATTGTGTAAAACTGATACCTCATCATTGGATCTTGTGATAAGTTCCCAATATCTCAAAGCCATTCCAACTTTATAATAGCTATTGGGTTTAGGATGAAGCAAACAGTACTAACCCGTTTCAAATTTAACAGATAATAAATTAATACACTCGGGTGCCCGGGATATCTCGCCGTCACAGTGGGATCGATAACGGGGATTTATTAGCAAATTGCCCACTTTGGTTACGGTTTAACCACTGTTAGATATAATAGCGGTTGAATGATAATTAGCAGTAGGTCTCTTCGCAAATATAATTTATTCTTAACTAGCTGACTCGGCAAACTTCGTAGCGCCTCAGAATGAATAAATAAAGAAGCTGAATGATAATTGCAGAATGATTCAAATTTACAAAAAATGTGACCAAAACTTATCCGGAACGAACATCAAAGGTTTAAAATTCAATACCATAATTTTTTTTTTTTAATAATTTGATTTCTGAACGACTTTTAAATTTAATTGATTTCCAAACGACGCCGGGCGAGCATCAAATGTTTGACAGGTAGGAATAGTTTCTAAGGGAAAGCGAAATTGTTGTTTCTACTAATTCAAGCATTTTTTTCATATTTACTCGCTTTTTAAACCTTCCCTGAAATTACACAAATTCAAAACCAAATGAGCCATATCAGTCCAGCTAATGTCGAGTTTTATATATATATATATTAGGGTGATCCAAAAAAAAAATTTTTTTTTTCAAACAGGCTTAAAAGTTTCTTTTGGGTGTATAAAAATTTCTGTGAAAAGATGAGCCCTTAATATTAATATTAAGATTGTCCTCATCGCATTTTTTTAATTCCCATAAGAATAACACGGGAAATTTTTTTTTGCTTCTGATTTTTGTACCGTTCAAACGACTAATTGGCTGATAAATCGCTGTTCTTTATAGAGAATTGAACGCTCTACAAAAAAGGTCTGACAACATTTTTTGATTTGTCCACGCGTTCAAAAGTTATTCAAGTTCAAAGTTCAATTATTCAAAAATTTGATCGAATTTTATAAATTACACCGAAACTGTTGGTTTCAGTGTCAAAATAAGGATCAATTTTTTTGTCAAATATAATACAGTTCAGAAGGATTTATTTGAAGGCAAGCAGCGAGCGCGAAAACTAGCGTTCGTACACGAGTACGTATGTCGTGCGTTCGTGTTGAAGGCGTGAGTCGGACTGTAGCCGAAAATCAAAAATCGACAAATAAAAAATGTTATCAGATAAAAGGGTTATGAGTGCTGAAATAAATACAAATGAAAAATTAATTCGATGCGGCTTGTTGTGAAAATTGGACTCCAACGCAGCACCTTGAAAAGCCGGATTTTGTTTATGAAAAGAATTGCGAAACTTATTCAGAAGACAATTCCATTTAGGGAACAAGATGAAACGTGGCATAAGACAATCTTATTAGAGATAACTTTGTCCGTCCGTAAACAAACACAAGCATGGTTGTGGTGAAACGCCGGCGTTTCGCTTTTGCGCCAACAAAATAATTGGTCCAACCCACCCGGTGCCCCGTGACGTGTATTCCACTGCCTAAGTTGTTTGTCCAACCCTTGCAACGCTCGGTTGAATATATGAGGCAAATTTAATAACTACTCAACTGAAATTATAGAGGTTATGCTTAAAAGAGGCAGTAAATATAACCTAGTGGAAATTAGTTCCCTTAAGTTACATTTTAGACATCACAATGAAGAAACACAACGAATCAATCTAATTCGTTAATTTTATTGTCATACTAGATTTTCGCGGCGGCTTAAAAATTTAATCAGGTGTTTTAAATATATAAAACTTAATAAGTAAGTCTTTAAGTCAAATTTGAAGGGGTTGAAACCAAAAAATCTAGTTATAGAGTTTTGTTAGTTTGTTAGTTTTTGGACTTATGGAAGATTTCGAGTTTAACGAATTTTGGTAAGGAAACATTCAGCTTGTAGAGGTTCAAACAAAAATATAAAAATATTCAAATAATCGACTTGTAAGTGTTGTAAAATCAAATAATGCTATGTTCGAGATACAGAGGGATAATTTATTTTTTTGACTTATAGAGGAAAAATTAGTACTGAATTTTCATATAGGGACTCATTTCTTATACAGAGTTCAGATTTCGCGCAGACGGAAAGGTTGAACAAAAGGGAACAATTTTTTTTCGAGTTTCTACTGTACTTAAGTTTGTTTTTGAATTCACTACAATTACAAATAAACTAATTCAATATAATATAGACAATAGCACAGCAAAATATAAAGAAAAGTTGCAGCCAACCTGATTTAAAGAACGTAATGAATGACAGGTGGGCAACCTGACAACGAATTTTTATTGATTTACAGCAATGGTTAACTACATCGTTTATCTATTATGCTAATCCGTCTATTCCAAGTAAACGACGTCTTTTATCGGGATAAAAAGTTTTCCTAAGTGTTGATTCGGGTTATAAGCCAGCCTTTTAGTCGAGTTTCATGCATATACTTTTATTGTATCCTATAAAAGATGCGATCGCAACGCCGTTTTTCCGCTATTTTCGTCTATCAGAAACGACATCATTTATGGTATAAAAAGTATCCTAAGTTACGCCCCGTGATATAAGTTAGCTCCGTTTCGAATTTCATTTAAATCCGTCTAGTAATACTTAAATAAACTAAACGATGTATTTTTGGAATCTCCTGGTCCGAATTATCTCTCGTGATTTTTTCGATTTTATGAATATATGAACTCGAACCATATACAGATTTATTACAGTGTAGATTTCTACCGAAGGTCCTTTAAGTACTGAAGCCTAAGCTGCAGTCTTTTATGGCTAAGGTGTGGAGGTAGCTGGCTACCTTACGTAAGCTAAACGAGGAATCTGAAATTTCGTATTTATAATTATAATGTTTATATCCCATTCATCAGAGATATGTGATAGTGTTGATGGGATTAGCATTAGAAAAATATAATGTATATTTAATACGATTCTATGCCTATGAATTGTTAAAAAAGAAGATTCTAGTCATAGATAACATGTTAAATGTATAGTAGAAATATTGTTGGTAAATTCAACAATATTGACTTTATCATATAAATTTTCTCATGCGCTAAATGTTGTAAGTTTCAACAAATTATAGAATATCTCTTTTGGTGAAATTTATACCCTTTCCTTACAAATTTTAATCGGCCTTTTTCCTGATCAAATATCACAGAAAAAAAGAGAATTTAAGAAGGGAATGCACATATAAGATTTCTGCACAGAGCGACGAAGGAGAATAATTAAGAAAAACCCTTCTCGCAAATGGGCTGGCAGAAGCCGAGCAGCTAATCTTAGCAGGCAAACTATTTTGGAGTTCTAATGCTTACAGCAGTCATGAATAGTTGGATGTCTAGTACATGGGCTTATGAGCCACCATACATCGGAGTAACTACCGGACGATTTTATAAATAAACCAATACAGATGAAATTGAGTTATCTGAAAAGGATTCAATAAAATAAAATGGAGCCTGGTAAAAGTTCAACCGATATTTCGAAATGACGCATCGAGAATATTCCAGAATAATTCAAGTGAACTTGAAGATATTGTAGGCCCCGCTGTTTGCCACTTTCTCGGGTAAATGAGCAGCGTTCATTAGTCACGTCTCCGAAAGATAGGTCAGTGCGATAATTCCAGACCCTAAGTAGTTGCTGTCTGACAACTTTGATATCTTTGTTTATTTTGATCACTCGGAAAGGGCCCTTGAGTGGGGTTGCCAGAGCAATAGAATATGATTCGCGAAAAAATTCCAAACATGATCGACAGAATACTTTTTTTGTCGTTTGTTTTGTTTTTTGTCATCGTCTGCCAATCACAGAGTATGCTAGAAATTGTGTTGAATTGTGTTACCTATAGAGTTCTTCCAATTTTCTCATCCAGCGTTCATCAGCGATCTTCCACAACTGAGCTACTTAGGCCTGAAAGGGTGTTCTATACAATGACATGTCATGTTAATATAGAATACTGAAGTCAAGTTAGATACAAAATAATTTGCGGCGGAGAGACATCTTCTGAATGGGTGGTCTTATTATATATCTATCTATTCCAAGTAATTGTTTAAATGGTGAAATATATGATAACGTTTTTGAGAGCGATTAACTATTAATATATAAATTAAAGAGGGAAAGGATGTACTAAGACTACTCCATAAAAAAATTTAATTAGATTATGGTGTCGAATCCATATAAATAATACATACATATAAATAATAATTAATTCTGGGTCTGTAAAATTATACATATGTGAAGCTTCTTTATCAAAATCTTAAACTTTAATATACTTGTTTCCTTCAATTACTGATACTTCGGACAGCATTAACTTACTTAAAATACCCCATGCCGGGTAAAACTGTGTAATGATTGGATAATTTTAATATATGGCAACCCTATTCTTGAGGAACACAATTGTTTATCTGATGGCGCTATTTGTTGGAAACTTTGTGGGAATTGAGGCAAGATATAGATTATTAATGTTTGAAAATACAAAGAGAAAGGATAAGCAGTCTCTAATAATAGTCATATGTGAGATGTAATATCTATTTAAGACTTATCGTTATCTCTGAAAATACCTTGGCAATCAAACTATTAAAAACGATCATGTATCTATTAAAATGTTTTTAAATCAACAACCTTATAATCAATAAACCTTATAATTGTAGTCATGAAAGTGTTAGTTAAAAATAAAAAAAAAACCAAATATGAAAGTTTAGTTATTTCAGAAAAATGGAGATAACTTTTTCATTTCTTGTCATATCGTGGAAACAGCTCTAGAATAAAAAAAAGTATTAAATGGTAGTTTTATTTATTTGATTCCACGTTGTTTTATGTGGTTTAATGTCGCTTAAATCAATTGATCTTATTTCCTTTATGGAGTAATTCGGCATAAGTTACATCTACATTGAAAAAAAACGAAGGGTAGCTTAGACTTAGCTACATTTGACATCCTTATATCAAGAGGTAATAGGGCATAAGTCACATGACTGCAGAATAACATAAAAGGGTAAAAAGTATAAGTGGTAATTCTCATTATTATACTAAAAGGTAATGGAGCATAAGAAACAGTGTTTAACAAAAAAATCAGTAGGATGTTTGTATACTTAAACTTGTAGATGGTAGTAGGGTATAACCGACGCTTAATGTCTTTGACGACAATGGTGAAGAGGCATTAGTTCCAGCTTTCAAAATAGGTACTAATGGTAAACAGTAGTATACGCTATGTATTTTTTATTTCTTTTACTATTTTATTAAATTAATAAAAGTATTATAAAACACGTTTTTTTTTTTTTTTTTTTTTTTTTTTTTTTTTTTTTTTTTTTTTTTTTTTTATTATTATTATAAAACACGTTTTTGGCTAAATATTCTTAACAATGAGCTAATATTTGACTTTTTTTGTTTCAGGTAAAACAGCCCAACTATTGTGATGAAATGGACATGCGAGAATGGACCAGCTGGCTGGTTTTTCTCTTGATAATCAGCCAAACTGGCAGTGACTGGCTTACATGCGCCAAAATAGCAGAATGCCACTGCAAATGGTCTTCGGGCAAAAAGACTGCTTCATGCGTCTCAGCTGGCTTGAAACAACCACCAAAATTGGCGTCAGAAATTCAAGTATTAGATTTACATGGAAACTTATTTAAAACTCTAGGAGCAGATGCATTTTCTAGTATAGAGTTACTTAATTTACAACGACTGAATCTTAGTTCAACGTTCTTAAAATCATTACATCCAAATGCCTTTAGACAACTAACAATCATGATAGAGCTAGATTTATCCCAAAATGAGCTTCGTCAACTATCACCTGACACATTTAAAGGCATGGATAGGTTAAGATTATTGATTCTCAACGAAAATCCTATATCACATCTGGTGGCAGAACAGTTTCCACCGCTTCGTTATTTGAAGAAATTAGAAATTTCCCGGTGCAAACTACGATATATACATCCTTTTGCATTTTTTAACCTACAAGCACTGGAAACTGTACACTTACAACAAAATTTTCTATCGTTTCTTCACGAAGACACATTAAATCTGCCAATATTAAAAACACTAAAGCTCTCAGACAATCCTTGGCACTGTGACTGCAGGTTACGTGAATTCCACGAGTGGTTTCTAAACAGTAATTTGGGCAATGAAGAAGTTTATTGTAACAGTCCAGATAGAATTGCTGGAGTATCTTGGAAAAATTTAAAGAGGAAAGACTTGTTTTGTCCACCATCAGCATATACTACACCTACTGTCATAAGGACAGAGAGTGGTGCTGATATTTCTTTTGGATGCTTCGTACTCGGTGATCCGAGGCCTAAAGTTAGTTGGTTTCTACAACATAGTGCAGTCCAAAACTGTTCTGATAAAACTAGTGAAGTTACAATAATAGAGTATCCTATCACAGACTATGATGAGTATAATAGTGATTTTTTAAATAGAAGTGCTAAGTGGATAAATGTGACTATTAGTAATGTAACTAGTGAATTATCTGGTGAATGGAAATGTCGTGCGGAAAGTTCTGTAGGGGAATCATCTGCATTCTTAACTCTTTTTTTACCTAAAGCTAGAACAGCTACTGCTAGAGTAGCACCAAACTATTCAACATTTTTACTTATAGCTGGATCGTTATTAACTATGACAATGGCAGGTTTCATATCAGCTTGCATATGCTGGAAGACGAGACGTCGAAGAGTACCACCTAGTAGAAGTTTTACGGACCAAGAGAAGAAACTTTTAGATACGTCTTTAGCTGTTAGTTGTGACAGAACCAGTGGCGATTTGGGATCGTCTTATGGTTTTGAAATGTTAGATAGGTCCATGTCAATGGAAAGCGATGACGCGAGGTGTTTGGAGCCTGTCCAGATTACAATTGAAGGGCCTCCTGGTAGCTTTCCACCTCCGCCGGCAGAATTTGCAATACCAGCTCCTTACGGAAACATTTACATTTCAGTTCAGGTATCTGGGCACAATGATGAATATCCTGATTTATTAGGAGGTGGATCAACATTACCTAGAAGAAGTAGAACTTGCTTTTTGAAGTCTGCGTATGACAATATGGGTCCAGGATAACCGCTGCTGGTAGTTCGACCTGGTCGCTTCCAGGTGCAAAAGTAGAAAATAAGAGTATCGAAACAGACTTGACTGTACCTTTATCTACGTTTTCAACAGAATTTACAGCATTGTAAGAAAAATATTACTTGGAATATTTCAATTACAAACATACTTTTGTTTAGGTTTTTTTGGGGTTCAAATATTAAAGAACCAAATTGCAATCGTTTCCCAATAATAAATTTCTTGTATTTCGCAAACGTAACGTATAATTAATATTACATTTAACTGATATAATTGCGTATTTAGTTTATATAAGTACAGTTATGAATTAAATTTAATCGTTCTGTTACAACGATAATTGAAATGTGTTTGCAACTATAGTTTAAAGTTGAAAACGAACCTTAAAAATTAAACGTTTTAAATCCGTTAAATTCATTCTTAATGAAGTCATTAATATTGTTTATTATATTGTAAAGTGGCTAAGGTTATGTCTATATCTAATAATGGTTTTTTTCCATTGTTAATTTGTATTGTATTTGTTTTATAGTACATACAGTATGTCACGTTTTAATAGTTTGTATGGTTTTGGATATTTGGAGTTTTACCTTTATACAAGGATGCTTCGATGTTACTTATTTCTATTTTAACTGCAACTTATCTAAATTAAACACATATCAAGTACACATGTAAATAACTTTGATAATTACATATATATTCTTTGTGAATAGATTTTATATGTTTGGTGTTAATTTTATTGTATTAAATTTTTATGAATAGAATTTGAGATATTTCAAAATTTTATGTTTTTGTGAATAAATAGGACTGACTGTAGTTTGTATACGAAAAGGTTTTGTACTGGTCGATTTCTAGAAACTATTTCTATTTTAGGTAGTAAAGTTTTTTTTTAATTGACTCAAAAACAATGGTGTCCAATGTTAATTAAATGTAAATAAATATAGCAAATCGACAACAAACAATACACCATATATTTCCGATCTAAACAAGTTATGATTTGTAACATAATGTGATTTGTCACCTTTATATTTGTTAATAGTAACACTCAGGCTAAATTACTAACTAAAATAATATACCCAGAATAAATCAAAATATGATTTATGTGCACTATAACTCGAGCTAATAACACTGGTCTGCAATGAAATCCTCCTTTAATTTTTTTTGTCATAAATATGACGACTTAAATGTTCTGAATCTATCCCCGTTGGCTGATTTTTTCCACCACGTCTAGATTTTTTATATGATTTTTTTTATTTCAAAAATATGGAAGCGAGAGTTGTGTATGGAACAGAGAGCATGAAAGTAGAGTAAACGCGGTCGAGATGCGATCACTGCGCAAAATCTGCGGAGTGACGCTCGCGGACCGTGTTCGTAATACCGAAGTAAGAAAGAGAGTTGGTCTGAAAGAGAGTGTCAGGGTGAAAGTAAGGAAAAGAATGCTCCGGTGGTTCGGGTATGTGGAACGAATGTATGATGAAAGAATGACTAAACAGATATACAATGCAAAAGTGGATGGATTCAGAAGTCGCGGAAGGCCACGACACACCTTCCATGATCAAATTGATCGTGTATTAGCAGAAGGGATGTCAGGAGCCTTAAGAACAGACGAGCGTGCATGAAAACAGCTATGAAAGTCAAAGAAGCAAGTGAGGTGTGTAAGAATAAGCCTGTATGGCGCCCTGTTGTTCGTGCCTACCCCGCAAGGGACAAAAAATATGGGTTTATTTCATTTTTTTGCGCGTCAATGTAACAAACAGTGTATATCAAACAATGTATGTATAAAATAAGTTTTAGCGAGTTGTAAGAGAAAGAAGGGAAGTGCCGAAGGTGATCTTTGTAGTAGTACAACAAACCATACCATACGATAGCACTTCCCTTCTTTCTCTTACAACTCGCTAATACTTATTTTGTACATACAGTGTTTGTATATACACTCTTGTTTGTAACATGGACGTCCAAAAAAACACTTTTTTTAAATAAAAAAAGTCATATCAAAAAATCTAGAAGTTGTGGAAAAAATCGGCCAACGGGGATAGATTCAGAACATTTAAATCGTCATATTTATGACAAAAAAATTAAAGGAAGATTTCATTGCAGACCAATGTATTCAAGTATAAAACAAAACGATGTAAGGGTTTCATTCTAGAACAACAATCGGTCGTCAATAGAAGCTTGAAATGTACGCTCGAGATGTGTATGGCGAATTAAAGACTGACTTGAATGGAATGCAGCTACCAAATCACTAAATGCAATCTATTTATATGACAAAAACCTAAAATTTCTCTAAGGACCGATTGCCGTTCTAGAATACAGACCTAAAACGGTGGTTACGTCTATGAACCAGTACAGAAACTTATCTTAGATCCTAAAGAGGCAAAAGAGTGGCTTTTATCACAATAAGCATTTAGTACTGAAACTTTTTACCATATACAATATTCTGTTCTCAGCTTTTTGTAGTTGCCAATTGGTTTTTAACTCGCTCTAAGGCCTGATTTACCGTTCCTTAATTAGTTAGTTAACTAGCTAATAAGTCCTGAGTGCTTTTTACTACTTTTGTATGGCACGACTCATGTTTCCTTCGCGCTTACAAAATGGCGCTAAAAGATTCCCATACAAAATTGCGTTAACTTGATTATCATTGTCATAATTATTCACAACATCTAACTTCACTGGAAGATTATTGTTCAAACGATGGTTATGATGTAGCTCACCAGTTCACAAGTTAGGCTACTTCTTTTTCGTAATAGTGAAGCTGGCATACAGGCAGTGGCTCATCTAATATCTTTTGGAAAGTGTTTGGCGTCTCTTATAGATATTTGCAACACCGAGTGCGAAGACAATGTGTTGCTAGCCTTTAGGAAGGGATAGAGGACATGGAATAAGAGGGACGGGATACGGTGATAGGATAGGGGGAGATTCCCCTCATCGCCTCAAATTAAGTACGGTACGAAATAGTTAATTTATGTAAATCAGGCTTTAAATTTATATTTGTCAATGGATCCCAGATTATCGGTCTTGTATAATATATTAATCGGTATCTATAGTTTTTATTATCAAGAACATTATTAATTTAATATTACACACTCTTAAAAATACTACTATTACAATTTTAATGTCCAGTTTAATAAACTGTTCATTATGCTTTTTATCCATTGATTCTGTAATGTTTTTGGGCTTAATGTCAAACGTAATTCGATTCCCTAGATCCGGTCTGATCTCATCTCGCCCTGGTCATCCAAAAAGCATGTGAAGGCCAGTCTCGATTAGTTCGGCTGATGGATGCACTGAAGGTTCATTCTACACTTAAATCTATGCATCACATTTTACTTAAAGAGCCGATTTTTCATTCATCAAATAAAAGTATTCAAAGAATAAAGTAAAATCCGTGTCGTAGATGACATAATTTGCACTACTAGATTAATATAAACACATGTACTCACTTGTTGCACTGGTTTATTGAACTGAACTTCAAACACGTATAAAAAAGCTTAAAACAAAATGGCAAAGAATATTGTGTTAAATTAGGAGACAGCGCCATCTAGTTTTGCACTGGTAGAATTATTGAACTTAGTATGGAGCTATCTCCGACAACACGGAAAAATTAAATTCTCTCAGGTTATATTTTATTACACTGATAACTTTAATGCGATGATTGAAAACTCGTTAATGACCAAATAGACACATTGTGATACAAATTAAAGTTTCAGTATTAAAATGGAATCTTTCTTGATATTAGTAAAATACTTCGTATACAAAATTGTAAAAATGGCCCTTAACGGATATTTGTAAGATTTTTAAATACAAGTTGCTTTGAATCTAAAAGTATCAAAATAAAATGAGCGCAACATGATTTGGTTTTTTATTTCAACCATAAAGTTTTCTTATTATCCACTTCAAAACACATACTAGGGACTTTATGTACAGCAGACAAATTAACGGTTCACCTGATGTAAAGCGGTAAACGCTTATGAATTTTGCATCACCAGAGAATTACAAACGTGCTTCTAGCCTCGAAGAAATAATGTCACAACACCATTTTTCAAAAGACTCCCATATTTTCAGGGAACACCTCAACTTGGAGCTCTTTCTAAATGACTAGGGCTTAAACGCGACTTTACACATGTAAATTTTGTATTTTTCGTTGAAAGTATTATTATACATTATACAAAATAGAACCTCCTTACTTCATACTTAATACTTCTTTGGCTATTTTTCAGAACATTTCACTCCATCATTGAAAAATTAGAGAGAGTAGGGTGGGTATCTATTACGATTCTGTCAGCGACTATCTCCCTATCTGTTGACATAAACAAAAAATGGCATTTAAGAAAATTATTATCTATCTTATAAATAAAATTCAATGTCCGTTTGTTTGTCCTCGATGCGCTCCTAAACCATTAATCAGATTGTGATAAAACTTTGGTAGGGTGTTTTGAGGACGCCCGAAAAGGTTTTTGGCCCAAGAATATTTATATATAAACATTTTCTGTTCATGTGTATCTCATTGAACCCTTCCTAAATGATTAGATTCATTATTAAGCCCGGTAGGTGACGCCGCTGAACTCCTAAACGGTGGAACCGATTTTGATGATTTTTTTCGTGTTTGTTCAAGTGGATTCGAGAATGGTTTAGATTAATAATGTTACGAGCTACATAGGACTCGAATTAAAATGCCGTTGGATTACTATAGAGTTTATCAGAACCATACAAACACGTACGAAACAGGTACAAATGTAACTAGACGCTACTAGTACAAACTGCACGATTCAATAACACGCGCAAAGTCCGTCACTATATTGCTCATTGAATCTACATGCCTGCCCCACCCCTCCGTTCGGGCATTGTTTTATAGTAAACTGTACAATACACAATCGACTGCGTGGGCTGGGTTCTTCCAAGAAACGTAATTTGCACACCTGGCTAATTATTCCTGCAAGTCGAAAACAATAACAATAGGCTATTGTCTGATTGCAAATTTTAAACACAAAGTAATCAAAAGGATTCAAATGCGGGAAGGGTAATAAACCAGGTACGCATTTCTTTGTCGGCATGTAACAATAATTTGTCCCGTTCGATGTCACTACAATCGGGTTCTAGATTTTAATTTTTTAAGGGCAGGACAACGTCTGTCGGGTACAGTTAGTTTTTAATATGACCAGGATTACACGATTGTATATCGGCATTATTATAATAAATAATTACTCAAAAATTTTTGTAGATAGAGAATCGGTAGTTTCAGAGACAACCATATACAAACAAATGCATAATTATGACATAAAAAAACTAAATACATAAATAAAATTGCATATGTAATTACATTAATTCCTTATGACTGTATGATTTTTAATGATAAATAGGTTCGCGTATGACCACGATCACGACTTATGTCGAACAATAATGCGGTCGAAGATGGAGCACGCTTATTTAGATAGTACCTATTCACACAAGACTTGAAGATACCCGGATTGTATTAATAACATGATTGCAGCAGACAGGCAGACGGCTATCTGATGGAAAGCGATTACAATCGCCTATACATTTGTAACACCAATGGTGCTACTAATGTGCTGCCGCTCTGTGAAGAAAGACTGGATCCTGGTCACTGATACATAACTCTAAGTTTTTATGGCGCCATACTTCAGGCAAGGTCGTGGCTATCCACACGGGTATTTACCCTACCATCTATAAATGGGTTATTTTGTCGCCTCTTACGACATGCTGCCCGGTCGCAGGAAGTTGTATTCTCTCTCCGTTCCTGCACGGATAAGTGTGTGTTTTGTGTTAGGTTGTGGGCTTGCGGAGTGAAACAAGTTTCCTTTGTAATGCACAGTGGATATTTATACATTTATTCTGGAAATACTTTTATATAGACACAGCGAGACCGCGGTAACTTAACAACAATGAACATAGATAAAACATAGACCGACCATTGACAACTGTCTGTTTTTCAACTAATGGCATGTTTGCCAGATTAATAGCTAACAGTTTGTGTACAAAATGTAACTAACTAACTAACTCCGTTTGCTCGGCGACCCAAAATGTGTCTTGGCCTCCGAAATGAGAACACGCCACCTGTTCCTGTCCTGTGCGATTTTTTGCCAGTTAAGGGCTTGAAGCGCACACAGGTCAGCCTACACTCTGTCCCTCAACCGGTACTTGGGGCGACCCACCGGCTATCGCCCTTCCGATCGTCCCAAATAGGCCTTCACGCTGCGATCTTCTCCCATTCGTCCCACGTGACTCGACCCGAGGTCGGTATATATGTATTTTATGTCTTGTTGGGTTCTATATAACAAGACTTCAAATAAACTTTAAACTCGGACTACAGTAAAAATGAAAGCGGAGGTCGGACGTGTAAATGCAGTATTGAAGGTAAAGGAAATAAACCCGATGAGAAATCGCTACAAAATGAAACAAAACAGAAAAGTTGATGGCATTTCTATAAAACTGTGCGCTGCGTTTGTGAGATAACGTCCGGTGACTTTGCTCAACTTTGCTTTTGCTGCTAAGTTTATTGGACGCCATTTTGTCGAGACATCTTACGCCAGCGATTGGGTGTTTATCCGCTCATGACGCGTCGTACAAATCGAAGCTAGTAAATAAATGTGAAGGTACAGCAGCAGGATTATTCATAATATACATTGCGTTATTAATATAATAATTCTATGTAAAACACGACACCCACTTTTTCTTGTATTTGATCCATGAATGCTCACCTTAGTCTAACTTCCCGCTTCTTATACCATACGTAACTTAAAAGTGAAAAATGGAAATTTTCTAGCAATAAAGAAACCACAAGAGAATTTCAAAAGCGAAAAAATATTTTTTGCTATAACAGCTTGAAGTTGGTGCCAAGTAAAACATAAAAAACAACAACAAATTAAAAAAAAATACTTTACGCCGACCTCAAAAGATTCAAATTTTTGTACCTGTTTCACAAAGCTGCACTTTTGGTGTACTTATATATATTTTAGACTATGGCGTAAAGAACTAGTTTCTAACCCATAAACTAAAAAAAAATGTGGCTCACATAATCAGAAAAAGGAAGAAAGAAAAACACTTTTTTGAAGCAATGGCGACGTAATTACATTTCTCACAAATTATTATATACATAGCATATTACGTGAATTGTACACCGAATTTTCAGCAAACGTGGTTTGCACTGAGCATATTGCTGTGCCGGAACCATTTCCGACACAACGCTGTTTTTCACTGTAAACCTTCCTTTTGGCGTGAGACGAAAAGAACAATCAATTATACTTATTTGTTTATTTGGACAACAATATGTATTTTTTATATAATATAGTTTGTAAATCTACGTCTAGATTGAAATCCAAGCGTACTGGCATATAATAATGTCAGTAATAATAATTCAATGAATACTTTAATCTTGGACATTAGTTTTAGTGACACATATTAGGAAAAAAGACGAAGAATAAGAAAGCATTAAACAAATGAAAGGTGTGACTTTCAGCATAGTAATTACTAATTTGTGAAAAACTAAATGTTTTGCATTAAATATATCTAGACTAACTTCAACACTAGTATTTATACTGTATGTATGCCGTACTTGTAAGGAATATATGGAGATATGTTGCAAAAAAAATTGTACGTTATGTCTTTATATTTATAACTATAATTATTTTCTATCCTTTTATTGCGCTCTGTCTTATTGAATATGCAACTGTTTGCTACAAATCCATTAATTCTTCAAAAATTATTCTGTAACATAATTCTGTATAAAACAAAAAAAAGTACTGAAATATACATAGAACAACAAATATAAAGAAAAACAATTTTTAGCTAGACGTGTTGCTGGGGAGTTTCTTGCCGCTTCTTCTCCTTAACAGCAATAACACGTTGCGAAGTGGTGCACATAGACTAGGAAGTAAAATTAAATTTTAACCTATATGTATGACCTTCAAAAAGTGTTCTCCAGTGGAACTTATTTTGAATAAAAACTTTTGAATTTGAATATACATTTAAGTTTTTCGTATAACAATATCAAGAGATTCTATCAATACGTCGTCCTTTACCAACAATCGATCGGCACATCACAGCGCGTAACTTCGCAACCCGCCGAAACGAGCCCGCCGCAGATGATTGAAACAACTGATAAACGGGACAACGGAAAACCGGACGGAGGTGAATTGTTTTCTAACTTTTACAAATAAACTTAGCGAAGGTCCATTGCAAAGGGATGAGGGACCGAATATAAGTTTTATGTAGTGATGTAACTGATACTAACTGTTGCGGCGGCGCTGAATTTAGTGATATCAATGGACTATGTCAATGTTGTAGGAAAATAATTGTTTGGCAATTTATATAGAATTTTTTATTGGAATTTATATTAAAATTTGTTACATTACCACTGTAAAACTAATAAGTCATACTAACCCCTAAATATCTTGTCAATGTAAAATACATTATGTGCTCAAATGTTTAGAGTTACAGCTTAGACCTAAAAATTTATATATCTAATCTTAATATATAAAATTCTCGTGTCACAGTTTTCGTTGCCATACTCCTCCGAACGGCTTGACGATTTTGATCAAATTTTTGTGCTTATCCAGTATGTATGAGAATCGGCTAACATCTATTTTTCATCCCCTAAATATTAGGGGTAGTCCACCCTAAATTTTATTTTTTATTTTTAGACAAATTTTAATTTCTATTTTTTTATGATACAACATACAAAAATACAACCCTAGATTTTCAACCCTCTACGATCAATTCCTATTTTTACCGGCAGGACGACGTCTGCCGGACAGCTAGTAATATGTATATATATAAATAATTTATATGTAACTTTAGCTGTTTCTTGTTTTGTGTGCCAAATAAAA
Organism: Dendrolimus punctatus; assembly: GCA_012273795.1. Taxonomy (NCBI): domain Eukaryota; kingdom Metazoa; phylum Arthropoda; class Insecta; order Lepidoptera; family Lasiocampidae; genus Dendrolimus; species Dendrolimus punctatus. The sequence continues at coordinate 18,317,084 of CM022546.1, read as the reverse complement.
TTAAATAAATATGAGAAGTTGTTGTAGCGTAATGTCTAGCGCACGCGTCCCGAACTCCGAGGGCGCGGGTTCGAATCTGGTCGGAACGCATGCACCACTTAGGCAGTTTGCTGACCTAATGTGCATCCAATTTCCACGTGCTAACAACGGTGAAGGAAATCGTGATGCAACCTGCACATCGAGATAACCGATGTGTCAAACCTGCCAAGCCACCTTGGACATGAGTGGTGGGTATACTGTCCATTCCCTTATAGTGAGAGGCCCGAGCCCAGCAGTGGGACATTTATGGGTCGTCTGCTTTGAAGATAGTATTTAAATATGTCAGAAGAAAAGTATGAATAGGTCGGAAGGAGGATTACATGGGGGTACAACTAATGGTATATTACAAGTACGACAGAGGACTGAGGAGGAGAGACATGAGGAGGATGATCCACGCTCAGATCACTCTATTACAACATGGAAGAATAATAATATTTTTCTTCCGTGTTCATATTAAAGCTTGGTAAATTTTATAGACAAACAGAAGTAGAAAAAACTATGGGCGGCCTTATCGCTAAAAGCGATCTCTTCTGACGCTGAAAATCGGATTCCAGGATTGTGGTGAATTTTGGGCGTGCTTGAGTGCATCCCGGAGGGTTTAGATTCACAAATTGAGCCGGTAGGTGGCGCCGAAATCGAGTTCCAGGATTTGGTGAATTTTCTGTGCATGTTTGAGTGGGTTCCGGTTAAAGTTACAAATGGATCCGGTAGGTGGCGCTGGAATCTAAATTTAATTTTTATTTTTTCTGGACATGATAACGACTGCCAGGCTCTTGTTTTTTATAACACCTACGTACAAATCCGACTCGTACAGGCCACTTTCATTTAAAGCGAATACTCTAGTTACTACTTAGTTTTTGTCCTCACGAGAGAGTTCTTATAAATTGGCAACTTTATTTCTCTGAAGAAATTTCACTACCCCCATTTATTTGGAAATCAAGAAAAATAATAAAGACTATTCCGGCCGAGAAATATCTTTTAAGATATCCCACTTTCGGCCCCGAAATTCGTTTCCTACACTTTTTATATCACGCAATTTATTAAATACACGCTATCTAGCCTCCACTTGGCCTAGAAAACTTAATTTTAGCTGACAAGGACGCTAAATAAGAAAGTTTAATTTTTATATTATTTTTTTGAACTCTCTTGCGAATTTGTGATGTAACAAGCTTGGCATAATAAATTACTACCTGAGAGGTATTCTTGAAAATAACTAGGCATCGGCATACAAATAGAGTAGGTATTGTTACGAGCTACATATCACTCGAATTAAAATGCCGTTGGAATTACTATAGAGTTTATTAGAACTGTACAAACACGTATAAAACAGGTAGAAATATAACGGGATACAACCAGTACACTGCATGATTCAATAACACGCGCAGTTCGTCACTATATTGCTCATCGAATCTACGTCTTGGTCGTATCGTAATCCTCGCTTTTGTCCCTCTCCGCATTGAGCCATTGCTTTATAATGCACAGATCCATACCTGGCAAGCTTCGACGCAATACAATAACAACAAGGATTAGTTCGACACTAATGACGGCCATAAAACTAGTATAATAACAATATAATGTTTTTCTTAATTACAAATTCTAAACACAAAGTAAAGAAAAGATGCGGGGAGGTAATAAACTGTGCTTTACGAGAGGCAGGTGTGCATTTACTTTTGTCGGTATGTAACAGTATGTAAGTAAGTACAGAAATACTTATTGCATAAGGTATTAACGTGTTAAAATGAAGGTTTACTAAATGTTTGTAGAATATATTTTTACTAGCTCTTCCCGCGACGTTCCTTGCATGATTTTTTTTTTGCGAACCCTAAAGGTAAGTAGCCTAAGGAACTCCATATAACAGCTATCTTCCAGTGAAAGTCCCATCAAAATTCACCCAGCCGTTTCAGAGATTAGCCAGAACATCCAGGCATATAGACAGCCAGTCATTCTAAAAGTTGCATTTTCAGAATATCCTGGTCAGAGTTTTTTCACATTTTTATTTTGACATTACAAAACAACATTTCAAATTATCTGTGCATGTATATAGATTACGAAATTTATAACCAATTCGCTAAAAGATACTCGTGGTATGAGACCATGAGCCTCTACAAAAAATTATCAAAACGACTCATTGACTCTTCAGGTGATCAGAGGGCTGGTGCTTATCTCGGGCAACGGATCAGTATGGCGATCCAGTGAGGAAACGTAGCCAGCCTTCTGGGCACCTTACCCATAGAAGACGGTGATCTAGGCTCAGTATTCTACTTATAGTCTTGAGAGACTATGGGTAGAATACAATACAAATAAGTTAAATTTTCTTTTATTGTATTCGAGTATTAATAATAAAATGTACTTTTGTTTTCAAAAAAATATAGTACAATATTTAGTAAGATTGACAACCCTAGTTAGAGTTAATCCATTGTATATTACCCATAACAGAAGCGCAATTTAATTAGCTTGGGGAGATAATAGAAAATAAAGAAAGAAAATCTCATTTGAAGACAGCAGCGTACTTAGGTACATTACTTACGCGAGTCTTAAAAATAAGAGTATATCTCGCGATTTTCTACACCGCATTTTCCACAAACAAGGCTGGCACTCAGCTTGTTGCTGTGCCGGAATTATTATATGTTCGACACAACGCTGATTTTTAGTGCATATTTGGTCTGATACAAAACGACCTATTTTTTTTAAAATATTCTGGCCCTTCAGGCCCGATGTCATCCCTAACATAGTCAGGGACATTGGTCAGAAGATGTTTTATAAGTAGGAGCTCTTTTCTTAATCGCGTATTTATATTATATATATTATTTATTAACACAATGATAAAATTACATACTATTGAATACAATGTAAGAAAACTTATCTTATTTGTATTGGATTCTACCCATAGTCCCTCAAGACTATAAGTAGAATACTAAGCCTAGATCACCGTCTTCTATAGGTAAGGTGCCCTGAAGGCTGGCTACGTTTCCTCGCTGGATCGCCATACTGATCCGTTGGCCGAGGTAAGCACCAGCCCTCTGATCACCTGAAGAGTCGATGAGTCGTTTTGATAAATTTTGGTAGAGACTCATGGCCTCAGGACCCCACTATTCTACTTATAGTCTTGAGGGACTATGGGTAGAATACAATACAAATAAGATAAATTTTCTTACATTGTATTCAATAGTATGTAATTTTATCATTGTGTCAATAAATAATATTATATATATATATATATATATATATATAGTATCGAAAACTTGCAAAAGGTTTGGAATATTACTATGCTGTGGGAATTTCGGTATAAAAACTATTTAAAAACACTCTTTCATTAAAACTTATTATTCAACGTTACATATTTTTTTAAAGACAAATCTACTTTTCCAATTGAATATATAGGTACATATATACAAAGGTATTGCATGCTGTAAGATAGTGGGTGGATAATAAGGTTCAATTTATTATAGTTATTTAGTTCAATTCAGCTATTGTTTTAAAGCTTTATAAAACCAGAGTATTAACCACACGTTGCAGCTGAACAAATATTACATCATAAGCTAGTTTTCTGTTGACAGACTCGATATAAAAAATTATAGAATATATTGCACGTGTCCCTGTGGCGCAGAGGATAGCGCGTTGGACTTCTAATCCAAAGGTCGTGGGTTCGATCCCCTCCAGGGATGTCTCATTTTTAGCATAGTGGAGTTAGAGTAGTTAGTTAATTAACAAAGACCGCCTTTATCACAAATATACTTTTCTCCGTGCAGGAACGGAGAAAGAATACAATTTCCTGCGGCCGGGCGGCCTGTCGTAAGAGGCGACAAAACAACCCACAGCCAGGTGGTAGGGCATTTGCCCGACTGGATGGCTACCACCCCTGGTCTAAAGTATGTCGCCATAACAACCTTGAGTTGTGTTCCGGCATTAGTGGACCAGGTTCCAGTCTCCTTTAAGAGGGCAGCAGCGCATTTGTAGCATCTTTGGTGTTGCAAATGTCCATAGGCGATGGTAACCGCTCTCCATCAAGTGGGCCGTCTGCCTGTCTGCTGACCTCCTGCAATAAAAAAAATATATATATATACTTAAATGTTAGATTATTATTTCGATAAAAACTAAAGGAAAATAATAACAGCCAACTTCCCAATATTGGGCTTGGTCTATCCTATTTTTTAAAGGAATGTACAATATACACCGCTACGTTTGTCCAAGGCAGATTGTATTATCAATATTATAGAAGACCAGGAATACTAGGAAGCATTGGGAAGACTCTACAGCCATTTGGACTCTCAGGATCTGGATCTTGATTAGTGTTTGATTAGTACCACTCGTATTGATTGGGTTCAGTGAAACATCCAGCTTCTAGTGGTAAGTTATCTTGATTGACCTTGAACGTGCAGTTTAGTACAGTAGTGCTGATCATGCCTATTACTATTGTAGTACCTATAAACAAATACAGTCCATTGATAAGGGTGTTTCATTCGGTACACCACCTGCACCGTACATATGGTATTAATTTATTATATTACTAGCTGACCCGGCGAACTTCGTACCGCCATATTTTCTGAATTCCCAAAAGACTTTGTTTCATGACACAAAAACAAAATCAGCATAATTGGTCCAGGTGATGAGGAGGATTCTAGAACCCGATCTCAGCGCCACCTACCGGTCCCAATTGTGAATCTAAACCATCCCGAGACTCACTCAAATACACACACAAAATTTCATCAAAATAGGTGAAGTCGTTCTCAAGTTATAAAATTACAACGAAAAGTGGCATTGATTTTGATATATATATAGATGAAAGCTTATGCTCGCGACTTCGTTCGCGTGGAATAGTTTTAAAAAAGTAAGTTAAAATATCCCGCGAATTTGAAACATTCTTCATTGGTGCTCCGCTCCTTTTGCTCTTAGCGAGATGATATATAGCCTATAACCTTCTTCGACAAATTGGTTATCTAACACTGAAAGAATTTTTCTAATCAGACCATTAGTTCCTGAGATTAGCGCGTTCAAGCAAACAAACAAACTTATCAGCTTTATATATTAATGTATATAAAATAAAACTCTCTCACCGACACCATACCCTACCAAAATCTCTGCTTCTATTATGTTACGTTGCAGAGAAATTACATTCAGGCTGTTATAAGCTGTTTAAGAAATCAAAGGTTTTTAATTATCTTACGGAAACTCTTTAATTTTTCGGGATCAAAAGTATCCTGTATATTGACCAGGGATATAAGCTATCACCATAAAAAATTTCATGCAAATCGGTCCAGTCGTTTCGGAGATAAGCCGGTACAAACAGACAGACAAACAGAGAAACAAAAAAAAATTTAAAAAATCCAAAACAGTTCTATTTCACTTCTTACATCCCCCTCGGTTTTTAGCATTTTTTTTCATTGTACAGAAATTTGACCTCTACAATTTTATTATATGTATAGATTCCAGACACTATTAAGATATAGAAGTTATAAAACATAATGAGAATAATTTATTCAATATAAAGTCCACACCTGTCGTCGGTGCAGAAATACGAAAAATTTCGTTAGATCGAGGTACACATTTTATAAAGAATTCACGGAAGTGGTCGAGTGTTTAATGCATTATTTCTACGGCCAACTGACCGCTTCTTACATAAGATTAGACCTGGAAGATTCTATTTTTGGATATACCTCTGGATAGATGGCTTTTGGGATTTGAAATTGAAACGAAAATGTTCGTATTCAAATGCTTACTACATTCTATTCAAGACGCCTAGAAAACCTGTTTTACGTGATAGAGCCATGCCGGAATTATTGTCCGGCTCGAGCGGTGTGAAGGCACGCTGTCACGGAATATTGGCGTAAAATGATTGATAACAACAGCCCATAAACGCCCCACTGCTGGGCTCGGCCTCCCACTATAAGGGAATGGACAGTATACCCACCACTTGGCAGGTTTGATACATCAGTTATGTCCATATGTACATTTCAGCGTTGTTAGCACGTGGTAATTGTAACAATATAGACATTAGGTCAGAACATTAGGTTAAGACATTAGGTTAGACATTAGGTTAGAACATAACTTCCCGCCGCGGTTTTCCCTTTACGCTATGACATGGGGTTCTTTAAGAAGGGCGTTATAAAATTCTTAGAGGTCGGCTACGCGTTGGCGACACACCTGGTGTTGCAAACGTCCATAGGCGACGGTAACCACTTTTTATCAGGTGGGCCGTCTTTTTTTTTTTTTTTTTATTGCAGGAGTTCAGCAGACAGGCAGACGGCCCACTTGATGGATAGCGGTTACCATCGCCTATGGACATTTGTAACACCAAAGGTACTACTAATGCGCTGCTGCTCTCTTGAAGGAGACTGGAGCCTGGTCACTAATGCCGGAACACAACTAAGGGTTGTTATGGCGACATACTTTAGACCAGGGGTGGTAGCCATCCAGTCGGGCAAATGCCCTACCACCTGGCTGTGGGTTGTTTTGTCGCCTCTTACGACAGGCCGCCCGGCCGCAGGAATTTGTATTCTTTCTCCGTTCCTGCACGGATAAGGTCTGTTTGCCTGCTTAAGGCAATAAAAAAAAAGAAAACTGCCTAAATGGTGTATGGGTTTTATGGCTGGCTAGCATCTAGAGCAACGAATAAGTGGTTTATCCAACGCGCAAATGTGGCCAGCATTTTGTGCGCTCCTCGCTGATAGCGATTTGGAGCCAATTTTGAAGTGAAGCTTCTTATGGGAGGGTAAACCGTTTCTTTACGTAACGCGTTACGGCGCCAGTCTGTCTGGTTTCCCTTTCTCTCATCCAAGTTATTCCTTCTGTCAGGCGTCCCGAGGCGCATACTTTTTTTTGGTTATAGATTTGTGTTCTTCTGCAAGCGGGCGGTTTCCGCAACTCGACGACAAAGCGCCTATTTTGCGTGCGAGGGTGGATGAGGGTTTACTCCATCCAGACCAGCTCCTCCAGGAAGTCGACCAGCTTCTTGACGTTGCTGAAGACTTCGCGGAGGCCACCAATAGATTTGTGTTATTTTGTAAGTTATATTTATAGTATAGTTTAGTTCATTGTAAAATAAACATACTAATCATAGGCGAGTTGTGTGAATTGTTAATTCAACTAACCACTGTGAGTTAGTAAGTATCTATCTTACCTATCCATCCTTTTATTGGTAGTTTTCCTGTTAAAATTTATCTTCTAATAAAACGATTTAAGCTTCTAAAAATCTAAAATAACAAATCCAGTGCCACATTCTTAAAATTCGATAGCAAATCCAATTTAGGAATACCAAAAATTCAATGTGAAATATCACGTCATAATATAACCTCTTTCTCGCACAATGATCTCAAATCGCGCGCCGCGGCTCAGAAAATGGCACCGATAGTCAAATCAGACTGGTGACATTTCAATTTGTATAAAATAATGGACGCCGTTCCAAGTCGCCTTGCGTCCGGGGCGATCCGTGCTGGGCCTAACGGACCTTTGAGCACCGAAATTTAATATCCTGGAAGAGTTTTTTGCACTTCTCTAAGCTGTATCTATATATATCTATACATAGAGTTTTTGGCGGGAACTGAAAGGAGATGTGCTGTGCAGTTTTATTTTCTAAAAATGTGTAAAATTACTCCAAAATGAACAGTAGTTGTAGGATATTGATATTTTTTTCGCGTTAATCTCAGGAACTACTGGTCTGATTTGAATTTTTTTTCAGTGTTCTGTATCGAGGATGGTTTTAGGCTATATACCATCACGTTAAGAGCAATAGGAGCGGAGCACCAATGAAGAATGTTTTAAAATCGAAGGGTCTTTTAACTTACTTTTCTTAAAGTATTCCACGCTAACGAAGTCGCGAGCAGAAGGTAGTTTTATATATAATTTTATAGACCAAAAAATAATAAGTTTCTGAAAGGTGCAGTTCAAAATTTGAATTTTAAAATGTCTTTATTCTTTATTGTACACAAAAAGTCAGTTACACAATTGAAGACGTGAGTGGATAAAGGTGATATGTCGCACATTCGGTTTTTTGCTTTTTTTGCGTAGATGAATGTTATAAGTCGATACCAAATGACTACAAACCTTAGACCATAGATATAAGGCATATTTAAAAAATAAAAAGTTGCTAAAGGTGTTAAGTTCAGTTCAGTTTAAATAAACGTAAAACTTTTATCTCGATTTACTCAGAATTGGAATTATGCGACTTATCACATTCATCCACTTATGTCTTCAATTATAAAACAGCAGTGATGTAGAAAGGCGAGCTTAACCCTAAAAGAGTTCTCTTCCAACAAACCTATGAGTCTGAAGGGGTGAAGCAAATGGCAGGGTTGTGTACGCTAAAGATTACGTTATAACGTATAATATAAATAAATTAACAAAAATAAATTATATACAAGATACTCATGAGATATATAATGTCGCTCATAACTTCTTTTAATTTACTAGTGCATTACTCGCTCGAAAAAATCTAAAGTTCAGCATCAATCAGCAACTAACTAACTAACAAACTAAAGTTCTTGATTTGATTATAGGTCTTTAGGCCGGCTTGATTGATGTGGTCACACGCTCTCACAGAATATCATCAATTGTGTTTCGTATGACAAGTGTGATTTTTAATGGCCCATTTCCTTCTATACCGAATCCAGGAATGAAATCGTACCAATCCCCTCTATCTGATCCTTCTATCTCATGCCCGAATCCTATCTTATCTATCCCAACAGGAACGGAGAAAGAATATAATTTTCTGCGGCCGGACGGCCTGTCGTAAGAAGTGACAAAACAACCTACAGCCAGGTGATTGGTAAAGTATTTGACAATATACCAGCTCTGGTCTTCAATATGCCATCATAACAACCTTGAATTGTGTTCCGGCATTAAAGGCCAGGTTCCAGTTTCCCTCTACTCTAGAGAGCGGCAATAGATTGGTAGCGCCTTTAGTGATACAAATGTTCATAGGCGAGAGCTACCGCTTTCCATCAGGCCACCTGCCTGTCTGTTGAACTCATGAAATAAATGAAATCCTCTTTATCACATTCTAAAGACTTGCAATGCGTTGGCTTGGTCATTGGCGTTGGCAATGCCCTAGGCGACGGTAACCACTTTCCAAGAGCTGCGCGGCATACCTCTTCGCCAGATTCGCAATAAAAATTAGAATCACTGTATACTGTTTTCTTTAAATACAGAAGAACAGAAAAAAGTATTCACAAACCAACAATACAATACAAACAATTAACAACAACAATTGTAAAAACAACAACACAACAATTGTAAAAAGATAAAAGAAAAGAAACAAAACAGTAGAACATGATTTTAAAAATAAAAAACTCCGCCAATCAAACAAGTCAATTTCAAATTCCGAAGCATACGTCACGTCAACATTTTAATTCGCCGTCCCTAATTGGTTGGAACGAGCGCAATTTATATTCTAAGCTAATAAAATGCCTTTGATTTCCCCGGACGGCGCGCTTCATTAGAACTGTTGCCCACGAGCCGCCGCGGCTCTCGTTTACGACCAATTGTCACTATAAATAAGCTTCCACTAAGTTCGTTTCGGTTCGCTTCGGTGTTAAAGGCGGCTGAAGCCGATCCTATAGGGAATTCGGAATTTGAAATTAATTTTACGGCAGAATCTTGGGAAGTGACGTTTTGATAATAATAATTCAATTTATAAAAGGACTGTTTTTCTTTCTTGAAAACGGACTATACTATGAGGAACATTAATTCTACAAAAAGCCCCCGAAACATAATAAAACTACATTTTAATGGGTTTTAAGCGCAGTGTTTTATTTTATTTTTACTATTCCGACGTTTCAGCCATTTTCCAGTAGCCGTGATCATAGAAGACAAAAATGTCACGAATCAATGAGTATTGTTAAAGTGTTATTTAGCCTACCAATGAGCCGCCAGTGAGTTTTTAATGAACAAGTTGGCGGTAGGTATATTAAATTACTTTAAATGCTTTAGAAATAAATATATACTAGCGTCTGGTCTGATTTGAAAAATTCTTTCAATTTTAGATAGCCCATTTATTGAGAAACGCTATAGGCTATATATCATCGCGCTAAACTTAATAAGAGCGGAGCTCCAAAGAAGAATGTTTCAAAATCGTGTGATTTTTTTTATCTACGTATTTTGTATTCCACGCGAACTGGAACTAGAATCTAGTATATAAAAGGCTGGACACGCAATGGCTAGCTACGGTAAGCAAACTCATTTCAAACCTTGAAAAGTACATCAGAACTGAAATGCCCTAACTTTGGGCAATGCCCAATAAAGACAGTTAAGACTAGTCCTTTATTTACTTAAGTGGAAAATTCCTACAGGCATTACAGGCCTATCGTTTAGATCGACAGCATAAAATTACTAATTCCCCTTTCTAAAGCAAAGAACAATTATTTATCTTGTGTTATACTGATTGCTAAAGTTCAAATTGAATTGTAATTAATTTATTTGCATAAAATAACGGTTTATAAAGGTGTTATGATAAGCTTTATGTCCCTGCCAGATTGTGTGGTAAGACTAATTAATACATTAATTTTGCTGCTTAAACTAATTCATTCCCTGCCAGATTGTCTCGAAATTACTAATACATTATACAATTAATTTAAAATGTTTAAACTAATTCATTAAAAATGCCGTAGTATTTGATGTTCATTTTGTTCCTGCTTCATTGGGGGTGCGGTATATCTATACGGCACATTTATTTATTACTAGCGGCCCCGGCAGACGATGTCCTGCTCTGAAAAATTAAGGACCCATCCCAGTGCTGCCTAACGGTTCCAATTGTGGTTTTAAGCCATCCGGGGAACGCACTCAAAGACACAAAATCAAAATCGCTTCAGGTGATTAGGAGGATTCTAGAACCCGATCGCAGCGCCACCTAACGGTTCTAATTGTCAATCTAAGCCATCCGGGAACCCACTTGTTTGCTACTAACGCAACTTCTTCATAAAACCTCATTACATCAAAACATTATATTATTAAAAATCGTTCATGTCACTCGCCTTACATACGTCTAACCATCAACAACAAATATTAATTGTATAATATCTAAAACCAAATAAAACTTGTGAAATCCAAAAAATATATTATTAAGATCGCAACAGACATTTCAACTAAATATATCATCAAAACACCACTCAAACACACAAAAACAAACTAACCAAAATCCGTCCAGGTGATTAGGAGGATTCCAGAACCCGATCTCAGCGCCACCTACCGGTTCCAGCGGGATAAAAAGTATTCTGTCTGTCTCCTGGTTCAAAGCTACCTCCCCACCAATTTTCAGCCATATCGGTAAAGCCGTTCTTGACGTATAAATAGTGTAACTAACACGACTTTCTTTTTAACCGACTTCAAAAAAGGAGATGGTTCTCAATTCGTCGGAATCTTTTTTTCTAGTTTTTTTTATGTATGTTCACCGACTACTCCGAGATTTATGATCCGATTTATGATACTTGATTCTTTTTTGTTGTTCAACGTGGAATAGCTTCCAATTGGTCCCTTAAAAATTTGTCATAGTTTGGCCCAGTAGTTTTAATTTTATGATCATTTTTTATGAAAAAAAATTTAATACATAGCTTTAGATATAAGTTATTTTATACTTTTAGTTTTATATATATATATACATTTGAGATATAAAATTAACTTTGGGTGGTTATTAAAAAAAATTAACCACGAAGGCTAAGGCAGGTGCTCCGCTTCGCTTTGCGCCACCTTAGCCATTTAACATTTTCCATAATATACAAATGTGCTGTATAACCCACATTACCATATCCCAACCCAATGGTAGTAGTCGTACTAATTACTGAGGCTATATTTGTTTTGTTTATAGCTTTAAAAATAACACCCTAATTATTAGCTACATACACTATCTGTCAATGTTTAACTTTATTACAATATCGCAAATCGCAATTAATTTACAATGTCGCATCACAAATCGACTAAATAATACAAAATTGTTAATGACATTGTCTTGATTTCATTGTTTTATGAGTAATATATAACTGGAAGAGACATAATAAATTGTATATTAAATATTTGTTGCAATTCTAATAGCATCATAATCAGTAACATAAAATAAGTGATAATACATATGTGTAGTGATAAGGACTACAAATGGCTTGTAACCAAAATTAAAAAAAACAATCATGTAGCTTTATCACTTAGTACAACATCTGCAAAAATGTCCATGTTTCAACAAATAAATTAATGCTTTGATAAATAACGTATTAAGCCCAGCGCTAAATCTGCGTGAAACGGTCATTAACACTAGCATTATCCCAGACGGAGCATACACATTAAAAGTACACTCTCACCTTTTTCCAATCATTTCGTGTTGTCATAATATGGAGCCTGTAATTAAAAATTACCGTAAGCAACTCTGAGATATTTTTCACTTTTTGCTTGTAAGATACAAAAATCCTTAGGCTTATTATCTGCGATAAAGGTAGTATTTTGAGGAAGGAATTAATTCATGCAATTCCCTAGCACACTCGTTGAAGTGTATCCTATGGAATACCGACAAACTAGCGACTTTACGTCGATGATTAAGGCTCTGAAGCCTCTCGTCAAACAGTCGAGTATTGCCTATCAGCTTCCTAGCTCTTTTCTCTATTGACTCGAGTGTCTCGAGCTGGTATTTGGCTAAGCCAACCCAAAGATGAGAGCAGTATTCCAAGACCGCTGTGATTGGTAAAGATTCAGCAACTGAAATGGTGTAAAGTACTGCCTCACCTTTGATAGAACTCCTAGCTTTAGGCTAGCAACCCTAGGTCCTGCACTGACTTTGACGATCTGCTTACGACGTTCTTCTATTACAGGCCCGATATGTACCTTCCATACTTTTATATTCAAGCATACGTATAATACGGCCAGCATATCTTGGCGAATGTGAACATAGGCTCTGCGAACTTTAGCGCATGTAAACTCGTGAAGAAAATACAGTGACCAACTAGTACAAAGCAATAAAAAAATACAAGGATGAAGGGCGACCAGTTGTATTCGCTGACGAGTCATATGCCCACTCATCACACGAGTGTACATGCTCTAAAGTTCGCAGAGCCTATGTTCACATTTGCCAAGTTACGCCGGCCGTGTTATAAACTACAATCCTACATCCTTTTAAATACACGACAACACAGCGCTCAATATAGTTGGCCAGCGGCGTTCTACGTGTAGAATTAGGAGGACTTGGGTCGCTCTTTAAATTTGAGGTGACATTTATCCAATAACCATTTGTGTATTCTTTATTTGAATAGATTTTCTAAGCGCTTCCCTTCCAAAGCCTTGACATTTTTCAATTCAATTCAATTTATTTAATACGAAAATGGATATACAAAAGGTGTTAAATTTAACATGGTACAGCTCTCCAAATTCCGCCTTTCGGCATGCATATATATATATACTAGCTGTCCCGGCAGACGTCGTCCTGCCCGGTAAAAAATAGGGGTTTATCGTAGAAGGGTGAAAATTGAGGATTGTATGTTGTATCATAAAAAAATAGAAATTAAAAATTTTGTCTAAAAAATAAACAAATAAATTTAGGGTGGACTACCCTAACATTTAGGGGATGAAAAATAGATGTTGGCCGATTCTCAGACCTACCAATATGCATACAAATTTCATGAGAATCGGTCAAACCGTTTCGGAGGAGTATGGCAACGAAAACTACGAAAACTATGACACGAGAATTTTATATATATATATATATATATATATATATATATATAAGTATCCTGCTTACAATATTACAATATTTTCTTATAATATATTTTTCTTAATATTTATTATATTATTTACCTAATAAAATGTCAACCAATAAATAATAAAAAATGTGTATTAAATTATAATTATGTCAATTAAGATTCATACAATTGATATTATAGTTTTGTCATTTAAATATACATTTATTTTTTTTTAAATTTTTAAAAAAGATTATTATTATTATTGGGTGTGGCCAGCCGCAATAATGATATTTCAGAGGTCTCCGTTACCGAAATTGGTGCGGATGACTATATATTACATCCTCTTGGATAATTTCACACATCCTTTCATGGTATTTTAGTTTAGTATTACTCATCTGAAGGTTATAAAGGTTAATACGTTGAAAGAGGAATATTAGCAGAAACAGTTATAACACGGACAGACAGAGATGACATGGCTGTAAAATTACAAACATTTGAGCAAAGCAGACACCTATCACTAAATAAGATAAAGGTACAACAGTTGGAAGGTAACTTGAAGTTTAATTAAGTTTCAGCAACTAACAAATGCCCACTAAATGAAATTTGGTTAGTATTAAATTATTCAGACTCCCAAGGTTAGTAAAAACTCATTAGTTGCTTACACGGGGGCCGCCATGACCCGCTCGACGTGGAAGGTTGATCCCACGTGACCTATAATACTTCTAAACGTAATTAATACTACTTAAATAAGTTAGGTAGTTAATTTTGGATAATGTTTGGACATTAACCGTGGAATCAGATTTTTTTGAGTGACATGGCGGCTGACCGGCAAGGTCCTTGGTGAATAAAGTATAAATAAACTTGTTTTTTTAACAAGGTTTTTAAATACAAGCTTTTTGATCCTATATCTATAGCAGATATATGGATATCTATAGCAGCAGAGTTATAGCCAAGACAAGTAAAACGAGCCCAAACACGACGGGTCTATTTTGTTTAGTAGAAGAGTTTCTATGGCCACCTTCCGACTTCATCATCAGATCAGCTCCATGGTACCATATTTTTGCATTGTCCTTCATTCTCTCTCTAATTCGTTTACAGTGCAGGCTGTCAAGCTTTGGAATGCGCTGCCTCCCACTGTCAGAGAGGCCAAAACATCGCCTACATTTAAGAACGCACTCGGAAAACACTACTATTCCTTAAATAGTTATGCCTAATTCTTATATTATAGACTATTATATATATATATATATATATATATATATATATATATATATATATATATATATTATATATATATATGTGTGTGTGTGTGTGTATATGTATATATATATGTGTACGTATATGTATGTATATATTTAATTTATAAAGTAGTTTAAGTATGTGTATTTATAATATATTTAATGATCTGCACCACCTACATCGCCAGATTAGATTAAATTATTCCTTAAGTTAGGTTGCCTGGAAGAGATTGCTTTCAGCGATGAGGCCGCCTTTTGTTTCTACCACAACAATATTGTAATTATGTATTTTGAAATTGTATATGTGGTGAGCAATAAAGTGTTATCTATCTATATATCTCCATTGTGTTCCAAAATCTCTCCCTAAAATGCCAACTGTGTCCCGAACATCTAGTGCAGTGTTTGTTAAAACCAGGACGCGTGAGTCAAGTCAAAATCCTGCATAATTCCTTACACAGTTCTAGTGACGGTAAGCGTTCATTTTTTTCTGCTTGGTTCATTAGTATTTGGGCATCAGGTCTAACAGAGAATGAGGGTTTGCTCCGGCTAAGCCATTCATATCATATCAATAAAGAATACGTCATTCGGGCTGGCATGTACATATATCAGTGGTCTCCTATTGGTGGCGTATACTACGTGAATAGAAGAAGACATAGGCAAGCAGACTCTGGGCTCTGAAGCAGAGCTTTCATGTCATAAGACCAGAGACCAAAACATCAGACGTTTTCTCCAAAAGCATGATTGAGGTATCCATGTATAAAAGATGGAATTTCCAACGTTGCCGCACCTGTGTTAGGCTGAACACAAGCGTGTATAATTATTTCCAGGTCGTTAAGTATACTATGTGAAAGGGCCTAAAGTGACACAGTGTCGACGAAAATAGCGGGTAAAGTGTAATAAATATACTACAATTTGGTAAAAAAAAGTCATTTCTTGGCAAAGGTTTTTTCATGTTGCTTTGTCTGAATAAACTGCAGTAGTGTCATAATTTTACATTTTTTGAGATAACACTACTCTCCAAGTACGGTTGTACTTCTAAAGAAATTAATGTAAACGAAGATGTTTGGTGCAATTCATACGTGTCATTTTCTAAGATAATGTTACCAGCTACACAAGACTCGAATTCAAATGTCGTTGAAATTACTACAGGATTTATTTAAACTAACACAACATAGGTACAAATATAACTAGACATATTACTACACATATACTAGTACAAACTGCACAATTCAATAACACGCGCTAAATCCGTCACTGTATCGTTCATCGAATTTACGTCTTGCTCGTATCTTAATCCTCGCTTGACTGCCCATCTCCGCATTGGTCGATTGCTTTATACTGCACCGATGCCATATCTGGCGAGTTTCGACGCAATAACAACAGGAATTAGTTCGACACATCTACCTAATGACGGCCATGAAACAAGTACAATAACAATATAATATAATTAATTGCACATTCTAAACACAAAGTAAACTAAAGAATTTCAAAATGCAGGTAGGTAGTACAATTGCGTTTTATGACAGACAGGTGTGTGTTTACCTTTGTCAGCATGTAACAATAATATTATTTACATAAGCAAAAATAAAAATCATCGTACAGGTACCTCAACGTACTAAATAGTTGACTTTAAGTTAGTTTTATAAACAATATACAAATTAAGTCCAAACTAAAGAATTTTTATTATAATAAGGTATCAATGTTAATATTTGGTCTGTTTATTTTGTGTATAATTTTATTTTTAAAGATCGCTGGCCATGGATGTACTTCTAAGTACAGTTTTATAACGCCAGTGTATTCAGCACGAATTGATAAGTAAACATGATAAGAGTTTTTAAGTATGTCGTTTTGAGTTTAATATATTGTTACGAGTCGCGAGACTCGAATTAAAATGCCGTTTGAATTACTATGTAGTTTATTTGAACTATGAAAATACGTAGAACATAGATACAAATATAACCGAAAACAACAAGTCCAAACGTAATGCAGAAGGTCGTCATTCCATAAAACACGCAGGGTCCGTCACTAAAGGATTCCCGATTGTAGTACACACGTCTTGCTTCGCTCGCGTGATTATCGCTCAACTGACTCCCCCCTCCATCAGGTCATCGTTTTATACTGCTCAACTGCAATGTCCCCGTATTTTAATCCGACACACCTGGCTAATGACTGCCATAAAAGTTTACAATACAACATTTGGCCGTCTTCTAAACACAAGTTTTAAATACAAAGTAACCAAAGAAGTCCAAATGCCGAAAGGTAATAAAATGTGTTTTTACAGGTATGCAATTATGAATTTGTTTTTGACGGCGTCTGGATCATAACAATATTTTCTTTCTTTCCATATTAAATTCAGTGTCATGAAATGAAGTTTCTTACCAATCTCCCTGTTCTGTACATTTGGTTCGTTATAATTCCCTTTCTGAATAATTCCTTTTCTGGCCTCTTTCAGCCAAACTCATGTTTGAACATTGTTACAATTTTTCAAGTATGTTTGGATAACTTTTCAGTTATTTCTGTAAAAAATGTTATACGTCAATTGACCAAATATGCCCTTTGAACAATAACTGTTCCTTGTGAAAGGAATGTGACCGGTTTCTATCGCCTATATACATTTGTAACACCAATGTGCTGCTGCTCTTAAGAGAAACTGGAACCTGGCCACTAATACCAGAACACAACTCCAGTGCCGTAAAAAGCCTTTTATACGCCCTATGCGAGCTTCTATAACCGCGCCCCTGTTTTTATAGATTTTATAGGTACCCTAGCTGGAGCTAGAGCAAAGAATGCTATGTGGTTGCGCCGAGGAACACCTCCTTGTAAAGTCTTCCTCCCCATCTTCGCCACCAAGAATAGAATAAAACTTTAAATGAAGAATGCGCTAAATAAGAGACAGACAGTGTCACGGCTGTCACCGCAATAAATTACATACCAAGGTATTAATCCATATATATTATATTCATTTATCTCCAGATTTGCAGAAAACTAGTATAAATTACTGGCCAAATCAAATTTTAAGATCCACTATTACATTTTTTTATTTTCACCTTCTTGATCACTCTTCATACCCTGTCATCTTCATCACTCTTCATACCCTGTCATTGGCGAAATCAGTGCTACGTGCATTGCAGCCACGAAATTAAAAAAATAATAAAAAAAATACCAAGATATTGTTGGAACAGAAATAAACTGTTATAACCACATTTAATTATCAAAGCCACAATCCTAGTGAGAGTGTGAACCCCGGGGAACGAGTGCAATGTGGCGGCGGACTGGTGGCGAGTTGAGTCTTTCCTTGCTTCTTCTTTTCGTCCCTTTGCCTTCTCCCGGCCATCGCATCGCGTCCGCTCTATGTATAGACCTACTTTATATCCTTCAGAGTGATAAAATAACGCACAAGGACCTTGGTGTTGGTGGACCAATTATCTAAAGCAAACCGAAAAATAATAGTCCTGGCTGGTCTGGCCATTCTTGCGCCCCCCAGAGTTTACGACCTATTTACGGCACTACAAAACTCAAGGTTGTAACATACTCTAGACCAGGGGTGGTAACCATCCAGACGGGCAAAACACCCTACCACCTGGGTGTGGGTTGCTTTGTCGCCTCTTACGACAGGCCGCCCGGCCTCAGGAGTTTTGTACTCTTTCTCCGTTTCTACACGGATAGATTTAGCAATACTGATGTCTCCGAAAAATTGCTTACAGCGAAACCTGGATAAGTGAGCTCTTGATATGTTAGGAACCTCTGTTATTGATAATTACAATCAGGTCCCGACACTTTTGCATTGCAAGAACTATGAATGTCAAAAAAGCAAGTGAGGTGTGTAAGAATAAGCCTAAATGGCGCTCTGTTGTTCGTGCCTACCCCGCAAGGGACCTGGCGTGAAGTTATGTATGTATGTATGTATTTATGTACATCTGAAAATATCATAACTCTACACCAACAAATGAGTGAAATCGTTCAAATCTCACTTGTTTATGCTAGAAATGATACTGGGTTTTTTTGATATCCCCGGGGTTTTTCGTTAAGGATCCCGGCATTGAAATAACTCTATTCTAAGCTGCAGGGGTCACGATTGTCTGACGGTGCAAATTGGATTAATGAATTGGCTTCTTTCGTTGCTTTGTCTGCATTTGGATTTACGAGTTGGGTGGGGATTTAATCGTTTTACATTAGGACGAATCTGGCACTAGCACTGAAATCTAAATGAGTCGTTATAAGAATTTAAACAATATAAACCCTCAGTGAAAGTTATACGTTTGTGCCCTTTGCTGTCGAGATGCTTGGACCGTGGGTCCTGAGGCCATAAGCCTCTACCGAAATTTATCAAATAAACTCATTGACTCTTCAAGTGATCAGAAGGCTGGTGCTTACTTCGGCCCACGGATCACTATGGCAATCCAGCGAGGAGACGTAGCCAGCCTTCTGGGCATCTTACCCAGAAAAGACGGTGATCTAGGCTCAGTGTTCTACTTATAGAGAGACTAAGGCTACAATAAAATACAAATAAGTTTTCTTTTATTGTATTCGACTATATGTAATTTAACAATATGCTATTTGTATTTTGTATTGTACGTTAGAGCGGGTAGGTATGTAAATATTTTATCAAACTAGCTTATTAACTCTTCGGGTGATCACAGGGTTAGAGCCTAACTCGAACGACGGATCGGTATGGATGTTGCGATGGCGCTGGATTTAGCGATAAGCAAAATGTTCCAAAATGAAAAAATAACGAAATAGGGACAATTTTAAAGAGGGTAGTGGAAAGAAGTGCACGCACGTATCTGATTACCTGATATAATACGGCCGGCGTATTTTGGCGAATGTGAACATAGGCTTTGCGAACTTTAGCGCATGTAAACTCGTGAAAAAAATACAGTGACCAATTAGTACAAAGCAATGAAAAAATACAGGGATGAAGGGCGACCAATTGTATTCACTGACGAGTCGTATGCCCACTCATCACACGAGTGTACATGCTCTAAAGTTCGCAGAGCCTATGTTCACATTTGCCAAGTTACGCCGGCCGTATTATACCTTATGGGCATGAAATACAACTGCTCCTCCGTCCACTTCACTTTCATTTTGATTAATTTATGTTATTATAATTTATTAAGGATTTGATAAGCGCGCAAGATGTGTGGACATTATTTATAATAAGTTATTTATTATAATATAAATTTGCAGAGTATTACGGGCGTAGTATATTTTATATTAAAAAATAAGTGTCATTGTTTGATTACAAACTGATATCAAAATTTAATCACTAGTGTGATCTGGTATACTTCAGTTAAGTAAGCGAATTTAACCGGATTATAGAGATTCACCGGTTACCGTTAATCTATCAGATGAGCCCATCCATTATTTAATCATAATTACAGAATTATGGAACCGAATTCATCTTATATTCATTTCTTTAAAAATTATTAAAGGTCAAAAATAACCAGCGTATGAAGATGTTTTCTTGTATTCAAATAATGATTTGATGGCGTGAAATTAAACGATTTTTCAAATTGTATTGCTGAACTGTGCTTTGACAAGTCATGGGTAGCTTTTTAATTCCATTTTTAATCGGGTCTTTGTCACTAGTGACGACACAGCCGTATAGGTGGTGGCTAATTTATATTTTTATATAAATCCTTCATTGGAAAGTATCGATCATCAATACTATTAAGATCCAAACCCAGCAAAAACCAACTGTTAGACCTCAAGACACTGTGAGCTCTTTCTGCATGCACCGGAATACAACCAACTTGATTGACAATTTCTTTTTCTTTACGTGCCTCCCATTTTAATCTTCTTCTTCTTATAAAAATTAATGTTTGTTTGTATGTCCTCTATAGAATAGTAAACTATACATTTGATCATGCGATGATCTTTAGCAAAGATGTTGTGCGTGAGACAGAGAAGGTTTCTGAGTTGACTTACAATAGGACCCGTTAGGTGGCGCTGCTGTCGGCATATCGATTGAAGCTTTTCCGCTCAGGATGACGTCTGCCAGGACAGCTAATATTATATAAAATTATAAGGCATATTTGCTCTTCAAACCTATTACAGACAGAATCTAAATTTTTAGGTTATAATAACTCGTTTAGAAAACATCTTAAAAACCTCATTTCATTGGCCCGTGTACCTTAAGCGGTCCCTTGGTAGGCGTATAACATTTGTAAGTTTCCAAGAGACTTGAGATGGTCGTTATCATCTAACTTGTGGATTCTCCCTGCTGGAGCATTTAACTACTGATCTATGGGCGGCCTCGTACGGACCACTGGCTCTACAATTTATCATCTATATTTACATAATATATTAAAATTTTAAACTGGCCGTGTCTGCAAATTACAGCTATTTAAAAAATAACTAGAATAGACTATATAGCGATGGAGAACACGACCCATTTTTTTTAGTGTTTGTTTGGGATTCACATAAAAAGTACTAGGTCGATTTCGATCCAGTTTTCGCTGATCGATAGCTAATCTGCACTACTTTTTATCCTGGGAATACCACGGGAATTTTTCTGAGAATGAATTAAACTGGTGAGATTGATAAAAAAATCGAATTCCTGTGCGATTTTTTTACTAGTCGATAGCTAATTTTATATAATAAAAGGTGTGATACTTTTTATTCCGAAAATCTGTAGAACATCTTATTTATTTGTGTATGATATCAAATTCGCGTGTTACGATGTATTACCGGGATAAACTCCGAAACTACTGAACCGATCTTTGATTCTTTTACTTTGTGTAATTTGAACTATCTTAAATAATAGGTCAGTTTTTGTCTCGATTATAAAATCCTAATGTTAGTGTGTATGTCACTGAAGTAACATATATACTAACACGAACTGATGATTTTTTTTAATGTCTTCGGGTGGAGCCCCTGATGGTTTAAATTCACAATTGAATTGATAGATAATACTTTATTAGTCAACAAATAAACAGTTACAAAAATTCATAATTACAATATTGGTATGTTAAAAATAATAATCGACCTTATGGCTTTAAGAAATCTCTTCCAGGCAACCTAACTTGAAGGCTATTTTGGCGGTGTTAGTAGTGCAGGATATTCTTTTACTTCATTTTTATCAATCTCAGTCTTTTTTACATAAATACTAGCGCTCCCAACAGACCTTATCCTGTCTTGAAATATAAAAAAATGATCCTGATCCCAGCGCCACCTACCAGTTCCAGTTGTGAATCTAAACTATCCGGGGACCCACTCAAAGACACACAAAAATCTCATCAGAATCGGTAAAGTCGTTCTCAAGTAATGCACGTATATAAATTTCTACGATTCATTTTTATTTATATAGAGATATGTAAAATGAGACATCCCTGGAGGGGATCGAACCCACGACCTTTGGATTAGAAGTCCAACGCGCTATCCTCTGCGCCACAGGGACACGTGTAATGTTTATAAATTTTTCTATGCATTGAACAGAAATCCGTTATGGTGATGCAAATCCCATCATATTTGTACAGATGGAAATAGTTTTACTCGCAGTTTTAAGCATTGTTATAAAATAATAATAATAATAGTAGGGCATTATTAAGTCGCATTTCATGGCCCAGATATTCATAACACGATTATAACATGTATAAAGGATGGTCCTAGTCCAACAAAGAGAGAGGATGGTAGCTGGAGGGTCCGAAGCAACCTCGAAATTGAGAATCTCGTGGCCGAGCCTAACATAATAGGTGAAATAAAAGCTCACCGCCTCCACTGGCTCGGTCATGTAAAACGGACGGGAGAGGATCGCAGCGTGAGATAAGCATATTTGGGACGGCCGGTAGGTCGGCGTCCTGTCGTCCGTCCTAAATATCGCTGGAAGGACAGTGTAGAAGCTGACCTGTCGGAGCTAGGAGCCATTAATTGCAAGAAAGCGCACAGGACAGAAAAGTGGCATGCTCTCGTTTCGGAGGCCAAGACCCACTTTGCGTCGCTGAGCCAACGGAGTAAGTAATATAACAAGTATCAAACGAAAGTAGAACTTTGTACTTTGTCTTACACCTACCAGTATATCTAGACACGTGCCAATTTCACTAAGTGATTCAAACACAGTACTCCGTCCAATGACTTGTTTTCTTTTGACAGGTGTTAACGGCGACTTATTTGGTCACCGCCTATTTATTTCTTTTTTCTTTGGCCGCTTCTGTCACTATTGTAATGTGACATATTAATATTGACATAGCGCGTTCCACTAGTAGGTCACAACGCCCAAAACGCTCCGTTAGCCGTTCCCCAAGCCGACCGCGGTCGTTGTGGTCGTGGCGAAAACGTCACTAATGACGTCATCATTTTCGATCACACAACGCTCACAACGACCCATGTCAAGAAGTGGGTCGAATGACCTTCCACTTGGGTTTACGATTATAACGCCCGGCAAGCATGTGGAACGGTGTGGATCACTAATGGAACGTAGCCTTAGGCAGACAAACGTCAAAACTAAAATAAATACTTAGATGGGGTTTAAAGACACGCTATTTTAAAGGCACGAACGGCATATGCACCACGCTTATCCAAATCGGATTGTGCAATACACAGTTTATCCGCCATACGTGTCCGAACCGGATTGCCGAGATTACAGCTGGTCTGGTCTCACTCGATATGCATGTTTCATCACAACTTTTTTTGCTTCAGTAAGTGCTAGTTGTAACAACATGCGTTATTGGGTCAGAAAACTACGTAACTTTTCCTGGTGAAAACTCAATTACGTTAATCAGAAAAATACATCACAAAAAATAAAAACTTCGTTTCAAAAAACCGACTTCAAAAACTAACTTTTTTAGTTTTTGAAGTCCGTTTTTTTAAACGAAGTTTTTATTTTTTATTTGTTACTTTTAAGTGTCTAGCTATGTATGGGTGGACCTACGAATGGTCCCGCGCTTCTTAAAAAATATAGGTCCCAAGAAACGGAAATAAAAAATGATCGTAAAATGAAAACTACTATGTCAAATTTTTAGGGGACCACATGGCAGCTATTCCGCGTCGAAAAAAAAAAGAATCACGTAAATCGGATCATAAATCACGGAGTAATCAGTGAACATACATAAAAAAAAACAACAACAACAAAAAAGATCCCGACGAATATAGAACCTCCTCCTTTTCTCGAAGTCGGTTAAAAACTTATCTATGTTATTAGAAAAGAATAACCCAACTATTCATAATATATTACAGAGCTAGCATATGCGACTTCGTCCACGCTTGACTAGAAATTCCCGCGGGTTTCCCCGGACAAAAAATACCGCAGAATTACAAATGAATGTAAAATATCGTTTTAGTGAAAATTGTGGCGGAATAAGTTAACTTTTATGCTTTTTATACCCGACTAACTCCAGACCGCTCCCGGGAAATTTGCTGCAGGATTACCGGGATATAAATATCACACTTTTTATTAGATAAAATTTCATCAAAGAAAAAATCACATTGGAATTGCTTTCATTTAAATTGGCCAATTTAAATTATTCCCAGAAAAAAATCTGCTGGATTCCCAAGATATCATGTAACGCAGATTTTAAGTCTAAGAATTAGTTGTCGATCACTGAAAACCGCATCGAAATAGGCCCAGTAGTTTTTACATGAATCCCGAACAAACAGACAAGAAATCTAAAAAAACGTGTTCGTTCATTCGATCGTTTATATAGTCTTTTCCAGTTAGTTTTTTTAGATTCAATATACAAACACGGCATGCTTAGAATTTTATGATATTATAGATTTTGTATTCTGTATTCACATAACGATAATAGTGAACAATTAATATACAAGAAGATTATTACGTTTTAAAGTAATCAATTTTTTTCGACATTTCTCTATATCTAATGATACATGACAGTTGTCAATACAAATTTCTTGGTTAACCGGCCCGTCGGCGTGAGAAGTTCTTCTATACGCCGTACCATTATTAAAATTAATTTTGTGTTTTTTTTTATATTTGGACAAAAAAACAGTATTGTACAGAATTTACAACTTATTATGAAACTTATACATAAATATTTTAACTTGATACAATACCAACATCATTTGCCACATATTAAATAATTTGAATTATATTAGCTACCGTAAAATACTGATGAAAAGTAAGAAAAAGAGAGAAAGAAAGCCAGGAAAAAGAAGAAGAAAGGAAAACCTCACCAACACGCAGAGCCGGAACCAAGATCACACCGAATGCCTGCAACCAGCCGCAAGGAGGACGCCTATTACCAGAAACACTTGATAGTGATAGCGGTTTACTTGTTTTTCAAACATTCACGGATCATTTGTTTGTAAGTGCTAGGCCTAATCGCCGCAATATCTATCAAGTAGAAGTTCTGATTATATGAATGCACTAGTTGGTAAAGCGGGGATCGTTTGCCGTAATTTGTTAAACCTTCATTTTGTCATCTATCATATTTTTTTAAATAATTTGTTTTTGATCCTGGATATCTTATAGAAGCAAAGTGCTAGCCAAGACAAGTAAAACGAGTCCAAACACTACCGGTCTATCTTGCTTAGTACAGGAGTTCCTATGGCCACCTTCCGACTCCATCATCAGGTCAGCTCCATGGTACCATATTATTGCATTGTCATGCGATATACATATGCAGGCAAAATTTCAGCTCAATCGGAAACCGGGAAGTTGGTCAAATTTAACTTGGAAAATTCCACCCGAACTTACATACATAGATACATCCATTGCAAGTTAAACAAAATCTTGTAATAAACTCAGTGTAGAATTTAAAACCTCAGTTTCTGTTTCATCATAGTTTTTGAGCATCACTGAATAAAATACATACAAAAGCTAAAAGCGGACTCACAAAGAGAACCGAAATACATACATTTCCATTCAAAGCAAAACTGCCGAACAAACAGAAAGGATATAAATTTTAAGATTTACTATTTCACATTGCAGACAAAGCAGCTAGAAATTGGCGAAAAGAAAGAATTGTTTGCACTGGATTTGATTGTTTTAAACGACGTATTTTGTTTCAAGAACTATATAAAATACCTATTCCTAATTAATAATATAAATGCGATTGTGAATGTTTGTTTATAAAAATTTCACGCGTTAAGGCTCCTGTTGCTGCAAAAGGTCGATAATGGGGTCCGAACAAAATACGTTTTCTTTAGTGTTCAATAATTTACCAAAAACTTTATCATACTTAAATCTTAGCGATACGAGACGCAACTTGGTCCTATTTTGTAATTTTTCTATAGTTATTTTAAGTTAAGAAGGAATATCACGAAATCACTTGAAAATTATTGACATGAAACCAATTTATTCCTGTAGTTTTATCAAAATAAGGTAGAGAAAATTTATATCTTTGTAAAAGGAAGATTGATGTGTTGGTTTTCTTATTTAAGTACAACTTTATTTTGTTCATAACAAAATAATAATACATACATACATAACTTCACGCCAGGTCCCTTGCGGGGTAGGCACGACCAACAGAGCGCCATTTAGGCTTATTCTTACACACCTCACTTGCTTCTTTCACATTCATAGCTCGTGTCATGCACGCTCGTCTGTTCTTAAGGCTCCTGACATCAAGGTGTGTCGTGGCCTTCCGCGGCTTCTGCATCCATCCACTTTTGCATTGTATATCTGTTTAGTCATTCTTTCCACATGCTCGATTCACCGGAGCATTCCTTTCCTTACCTTCACCCCGACACTCTCTTTCAGACCAAATCTCTTTCTTACTTCGGTATTACAAACGCGGCCCGCGAGCGTCACTCCGCAGATTATATATACAAAATAATAATACATCTGAAATACGTCCAAGTCTATGAAGTCCCCGCTGTAAAACGAAAAATTAACATCGAAAAATCCTGAAGCACGTTAGCGTGGCTACCAGCCTTAATTAAAATAACAAAACTGCATATACGTTGTCAGGGATGGAGGATAGGACATGGTGTTCCGTTCATCCAGAAAAAATCCCTTTTCTCGGAGGATTGATGAATATGACTAAAAATATGGCATTTCATCGCGTTTTATTGACGCTATCATTGCAATTGACTAGCAAATTCATTGTCATGGCAACGACAATGATTTCACAGTTTTAATGTGTTGCGTTTGTGTGTTTTGTGTTCACTTCTACTTTTGTAAGATGGCGTTACGGGTATTATGTATACGTGTTTCAATTATAAATTAAGTTTCTGTTCCCACTAGCCGGTCTTCCACTCTGTCTACAAAATTTTGTTGTTGTACTGATTTTCTAAGAAATTATCATATGACCAGTTTCTGTACGGGCCGTGCCTATACCACATGCATCTTAGCTTGGGACAAAGTGTAAACAGTGTTACTGAGACGTAATTTTATTTATTGAAATATTTATGCCCAGTAATTTCTCATTCATTTGTTATATAACAAGAAGAAAACAATAAACAAATAACTAAAAATGCAATATAACAAAAAAACAACAAAAGTAACAAGCAAATAACAAGAAATAAACAAAATTGTGCTAGAAACCGAACTGTCGCATGAAAACAAACTGACCTATAGGTCATATAAAGATGGCGGATATAACCCGACCGACGACAAAACGACACACTCAAATATGGAATGCTTGCAATAGCTGTCCTCCATAATTCGGTAGCATTAAAAATCAGTCTTACTAGGTTTTTTTAGCATGTAACTTATAATTTGTTTAAATGTTTTTTTTTTTAAATAAAGCTATATGAATTCTATGAGATTCAAATTAAAAAGAATTAAATCAGTACGGCGTACATACTAAATTAGTATTTAAAGTTTTAATAGTGTATTCCTTTCTTAGTTTTTCAAATAAATATTTCTACATAATTAAAAGTGACATAAGAAAAATCTTCTTAATGGGTTTTTTACAACTTGTACCACCGTTCCCTGAATACGGTGTAAGTTCCTGAAAATGCATCTACATTAATTATTTTTTCCTGTAGAATAAATGATTACGTAGAACTTACAGGATATTATCCTCTTGTGAAGTATGTATAGACTGTGAAACATCTCCGAGTACAATACAATTGAGAACTTAGTTCGAAGGTCAATAATTGAGTCAAAAGAAACGCTCTGTTCGCATTTTAATGAAATTATTTCCTTTCAGTTAGAACAGTTAGCGAGGTCTCGAATCAAATTAACTTTTACTTTCCTCGAAATGTCGAAGTACTTTAGTATTTCAAATACCCGAAACATCTCAAACATAATATTCCGGTAGTAATCATTGTTTTGTTTGATGTAGGTAATGATGTATGACAAGTTCAACACTTATTTAAATTCAATATCTGAATCGCTTTCAAGCGTTTCTGGTCAAAGGCTTGTATTGTTAATTAATGTTAATTAATTAATGTATTGTGTTAATGTTAATTAATGTTGTATTGTTACGAGCTACATAGGACTCGAATTAAAATGCCGTTGAAATTACTATAGAGTTTATTAGAACTGTACAAACACGTATTGTTTTATACGTGTTTGTACAGTATGCACAAATATGACTGGACACAGTCAGTACAAACTGCACAATTCAATAACATGCGCAAAGTCCGTCACTATATCGCTTATCGAATGTACTTCTTCTTTTCGGGCATTGTTTTATATTAAACTGTACAATACATCAAAGGACCGCGATCACTGAGTCAATCCGCACACCTGGCAATGGTAATGCAATATCAACAAGGATTCCTTTGACACTAATGACGGCCATAAAACAAGTACGATAACAATAGGCGGTTTTCCTTAATTGCAAATTTCAAACACGAACTAAATAAAAGAACTTCGAATGCAAGATAGGTGATAAACTGATTTTTTACGACAGGCAGGTGTGCGCATTTCTTTGACGGCATGTAAAAGTATTTTATTGAAAGGAATTAAACTATCTTGTCTATACTAATATTATAAAGAGGTAAAGTTGGTGAGTTTTAATCTTCAGGGTAATCTCCGGTACTACTGAACCAATTTTGGAAAGCTTTTAAGTTACTTAGTTTCAAAATGGCAACTTTATATTTAATAGTATACTGGTAACTGTAACTCTATGGCTCTCTCTGTGTTCGCAATGCTTTATCTAGCTACATGTTTTTAATATGTTTGATTTTAATGGTACATAATAAAACAGAACTTAGGATGGACATGTCTGTATAATTTGAAGAATCCAGAAGACCCCAGTAACCAATATTGTGGAACCAGTGGAAAACTACACTGAGGGCCGGGTGGCATAGGCTATATTGGATTGTGATGAAATGGGCGTGGGAACGCCTGTCAAATATGTAACAGCAATAACGTTCCACGCAAGAATTGCGCGCATTCTCGTACGAGACACTTCGAGTGCTTTCCGCTTTTGAATTAATTAAATGTTACAATAACTAATTAAACCTTGATTTGCGTAGGTGGGTGTGGGCATCAGAAAACTAACTAAGATGAGCATGCATTCCCGCGCCCTTCGATTTTGGGGGCGCGTGCGCTAACCATTACGCTACCACGACTCGACACGATACGATAATATGAATATTATATGCAAAATACTAAAGAGTCTTATAAATGTAATACCTAATCGACTTTATTAGCTCTTTTAATACATTTAGCATCAAATAGGTCTGTTGCAATACGATTTTAAATTAGTTAAAACACCTCAAAAATTGAACGAATTATTTCCCATAAATTTTATATTGGCGAACATTAACTTAACCACTTTGTCCCTCCTGTTCCATCCCTTCGTAAAGGTTGGTAACGTGTTGACTTAACCACTATAGATTAGGTTTGCCAACTTTGCAATAGGAAAAAGACTTGTCGCCTCTAGGGAAGCCCTCAATGTACTGGATATATACGCACTTGGCTGGTATATTATCTTCAGTTATGGAACCCCAAAAGTGTCTAAACAAAATTATGCAAAACTCTCAAAACTCATATATCAAAGTCACTTAGATTAAGTTCAGGCGGTCGCGAGAAGTTGAAGCAATCTTTGTTGCTCCCATCCGAATATTCCTCTGAGGATGCACTGTCCTTATTTATTGAAACGGTAATAAAACGATACCAATCTCCTCAGATTGGTATCGTTGGTAACTAGAAGTACCTGCGAAACTTCACATATGTCACACACAGACGTACCTCGGGAATTACTGCATTATTTGTGATGTAATATTTTTACTAATTGCTAATAACGTTGAATGTGTATGGAATGTACTGTGTATATTTATCATTATTATTTTATAGCCTACACCATAGTTAGTTTTAAAAATCTATTAATCACTGCCAAGAGTTGCCTAGAAGAGATCACTGTTTAACGATAAGGCTACCCGTTGTACTATTTTTTGTATTTTTCTATGACTTGGTGTACAACAAACAGTGACCTACCTTAAATATTGACAGACAACTTATAAATATATACTTACTCAGCTATTGGTTAACGCCGTTATTTTTAATGCTATACAGAACGCATGTGGGCACAGTCAACTTTTATTATTTTTTATTGCAGAGTGCCTCTTAGAGACTGGACTACCACTGATGCCAGAACATAACTCAAGGTTATTATAACGGCATACTCTAGACCAGGGGTGGTAGCTATCCAGAAGGCCTTTCCTCCCACCTGGCTGTGAGTTGTTCTGTCGCCTCTTATAGGCCACCCGGCCGCAGGAAGTTATAATCTTTCTCCGTTTCTGACGGATAAAACGTTATCCCAAATGAGCCATGAGAAAGAATTTTTCGCTACATTTACTTTAATTAATATCTTTACATACACAAGTTTGTTTGAGATATATGTATTCCTTTGATAAGATATTCGTCACTATATATATCGTTGTAATATCGTATCGGTTTAATTACGAGCGGGAGGACTAATGTCTCAAGCAACCTGGGCCTGCCGCAGAAACTACTACAAGCAGAAGTTTAATCAGTTTTGTTACTTTCTTAGAAGCTTGGGCTGGTTTCATCTGGTTTGTGCTGAAGTCGCTTGATGCAATCTTCGAGTTGAAAGGTCTCGAGTGAAAACTTGATCTTGTTCTACAAGTCTATTAACTACAATGATTGGAAAATTTATTAATAAGTTATTAAAAAACACAACCGACTTTAATAAAATTACAAATTACAACGATAATACTGTTTGTGTGTTTTCCATTTTACGGTAATAAGAAGAGATAAACAATGAAGTTGTAGAAAATTTAATTTACTACAAATAGTTTCTTGTAAAAAATTCTGTAGAGTTGCTAGTTTACGAGATACACCTTGATAACCCTTTTCACCCTTTTTTCCAAGATGGCTGCCGGGGATCAAGGGCGGCGACCCCACAAACTTGAACTTAAATTTCTATGCAGGGGCACATCAAAAAAATAAAATTGCGTCCTCTAATCTAATTCTATTGAACCTAATAGGCCATTGCCTATTAGAACAATTATAAAAAAGGCCTGTATACACTAATGTATTCGTTAACGAAATTATTTTTAACGCTATAAACAACATGCATTTGGCCACAGTCTATATATATAACATAATTGCAGATCAAGCCCGACCATAATAATATCGCATCACAACTAACACATTTAACCCGTCTCTACATCTTCGAGAAACCCTAACTAATATTAACATTATTCCAGACAGAGCAGTATGATATGTGAGTGAGTGAACCGTTGCAATGTTGAAAATCGACTAACTCTCTCACCTTACCACAACGAGATGCTCAAACGAGGTCACTCGTGAGGAAGGCGCACAACACTACTTTACTATTTGAACAGTGATTATCAGTGAACTTTCGTCTTTAAGTCTGCGTACACGCATCGTTCATTCTAAATTTAAATCACTGTGTTTACAAAATGGCTGACAATATATCTTATAACAGGTGAGTTTTTCAAATATATTATTTTTAATAAAACCAAGGTTGATAATTAATATTACTTAAAAATCGATGTGTGCTAATTTAGTCAGACATTTCCTACAATTACTTATAGAAAAATCCTAAAGAGACGTGTTATTGATTGGAACTTTCTGACTTTTACGACAAAAATAAATATATATAAAATTTACTGTAATAGTCACATTTATTGGTTTATATTTATTGTAAAATACTCATATGAACATAAAATAATACACTTTAAATTAAATATAGAATTGATATCAGCTGAAGACTAAACGACGCAAATATGGAACCTTAGGTTACAAAGGCTTGTGGAATGAATAAATGAAAACAATTGATTGTTCATAAAAAATTAAACTACTTTTTAAAGCTAGATGCAGTAAATGTTGAACAAAAGGCGGCCTTATCGCTTAAAGCGATCTCTTCAGACACCCCCGGGAATGTTCTTGGTGAGCAACAGGCTCATTTTCATTTATAAGTTATGTAGATTTTTTGAACACAAAGCATAAACTCCATGTAACGTTACTCGATTTAACGACAAACTCCCTTAAGAGTCGAAATCACTAGGCTTTGGTTGGTTTCGCTTGTCTTCCATACAATGATACACTCTATATAACATTACACCCAGTCTCAATAACGACAAGAAACTAGCTTATAAAAAGTACCTACTTTCTAAATTGCCAAAATTAGTAAAGCTGCTGCAGCTGTGTACGTTCGCTTTACTATCCTAGCTGTAATAAACTCGACTATCGGTATCACGAAATTTCTAAGAAATTCCGTAATACCGAAATTTCTACGTACCACCATTATCACCAAGATGCCGCAATATGAATAAAATAATACCAAAAAAATTACTGATGCAGCAAAAGACGTCAGACGTCTCTCCGTATAACGACAACTCCATATAACGTCACAACATGCACAGTTCGGTGTCGTTATATAGAGTTGACGCTATATTATTTTCCTTAGTTTCTTTTTTATATAATATTATAAGTATATACATAAGCATATGGTCGAAGTTTAATAATTTTTCGATAAACCCGTTGAATTTAGCTCGCAATAGCATATGATGCAATATGTTTTTTAGAATTAACACAGTTATTCATTTTCGGAGTGCCTTTTTTGAGGTTGTGATCTGTCTTGGACGTGATACCGCTAGGGGAGTAGTTAGGTAAATTTGGACTGCAGCCTTCTGCGAGACGGTAATGTTCGCGAAGGCAGCGGCAGAGCGGGATAGGAAGAAGACCAGCACGCTCCCCTCTCGCCAAATTCAGCAGCGGCCACGAGCGATGACCTTCAACCAGCGTAGGCTACAAAGGCACGTAAGGGCGTGTACCGTTCCGCCTCTCTGAGGTAGCCGGTGACGCCTAGCTTCCAAGGTTCATGTCATGTAAGGGCCAACCCGGGACGAGGCTGGCCACCGCCCGTTCGGCTTACAGGTGAATGTTCGAGCGTACTCACAGGACGCCTGGAAGACCGGCCAGAGATTAAAGTCGATATTTCCGACCCGGTCAGCATACAATCAATGTAATAAGTTTGTTTAATTAAGATATATTTTGATAATTAAAAAATACAACTAAAGACTAAAAATAAACCAAGGTATAAATACTACAAGCGATTATAGACTGTGTAGCAAATCGCTGCCAGAAGGGAGCATGCCCAGAAGGCTGGCTGCATTGCCGCGCTATAAGGCCATGTTTATTTGTTGGACGAAATATAAACCAACCTTCTGAACACGGGTGGCATCGAAGAGTTTGTTGTAAATTTCTTTGAAGAAACTCTTTGCCGATGAGCCCCACACACCTAATGTTTCAACTCCAAACGGCACAAATATGTAACCCCTTCAGTCCTATTGTTCCATACTTGCGCCGTTTGGGAGCTTCAGCTTTTGAAGCAGCATTGCCAGCCCCTAACTCAGTTAATGTTACAATAAAATAAGTGAATTGTCAAAAAAATACATTTTATTACAGTATATCAAAGAGCTCAAGACTTGATACGCTGTTTTCGAAATGCTGTTGCTGTATGCCATTGCGAACTGGTTGCTTCATTCTTGGTTATTTGGCCCTGGTAAGTCTATATTACCTATTGCTTTTTCCCGAAGCTTTAATGTAAATTTAGTAAACAGGACTGACCGTTGGGAATCCTATACCATAAAATCCTTAAAATTTTCTAACTTGATTTTTATTTCAAATACTGTTAACGCCATCTAGTGAGAGTGGAACTGACCATAACAGCAACATATTAAAATTGAATTGTCATTGTCGTTGCCATGACGATGTGTTTATTAATGCAACGGTGTCCCCAATAAATCGGGATCGGGACGCCACGTTTTCGACTATAAACGTCTATTCCTCGTTTACGGTATTTTATTTTATTTATTCTACTTTTGGCAGCTCGGAGACGGATCAATATTTTAGTCACATAGGAGCATACAAATACATTATGTACAAGCTTCTGTCTGCGACTTCGTCCGCGTGGAATAGTTTTCAAAAAAAGTAGGTTAAAAAAAACCCCGATTTTGTAACATTCTTCATTGGTGCTCCGCTCCTAATGGTCATAGCGTGATCATATATATCCTTTAGCATTCCTCGATAAATGTACTATCTAATACTGAAAAAAAATTCAAATCAGACTAGTAGTTTCTGAGATTAGCGCGTTCAAGCAAACAAACAGACTCTTCAGCTTTATATAATATTTATATTAGTTCTCAAGATAATAATTTATATTAAGCTATATAATCTTTTTTCGTCACAATTGTTACACATAGTAAGTAATACTTGTAACATAATTTGACGTAATAAATATAATAAAATTTTCTTTAAACAAATTAATTGGTTAAGTTATAAATAAACTACTCTACAAACAATAGCTATATAATCTTAAATGAATATGTAGCTCGTCAGAGCCGTATAAGTCATGACGAGCTATTATCAGTTATCATGTATGCATAATGTATATGGTGTATTATATTACATCTTTTGATCATTGCATATAGTTTACATTTTTATACCAGTCATCTTTCTAATCACAATGCACTTGATAATAGCGATTTGTTGCACCTCGATCCCAGCGACCACCATCTCGTATCAATGTCATTGTACTATTGATCAACAACCCAAAAACATGTCTCGACCGTCTCTGTTTTATGTGTCGCTGCACATAGATATGCAACACTCGCTAAGTTCATTGTCATGTATTATCTTGCGATGTTCCGACAATATATGTGTTTGTAGACTGTTTATTAAAAAACAATTCTTCCACTAATACTTTACTCGGACTATTACGAACAATTGAAAGCAAGAATAAACCGTAACTACCCAAGTGGTCTTAGTCATCAAGCCATGCGGTTATTAATCAACAACATTTGGTTTTATTATTATAAATTGATGTTATAATTCCAGAGGGCAAATGTCAATTGATGAGCTCGAGTTATCAACAATATTGCCTTTTATATTTTAGAATGTCTAACATTCTAAAATATTGTTTTATTGCAGAATTCAGGAGACAGGCAGACGGCCCATCTGTTAGAAGGCGATTGCCATCGCCTATAGACATTTGTAACACCAAAGGTGTTATAAATGCTGCTCTCTTCAGGAGACTGGAACCGGCCACTGATGCCGGAAAACAACTCAAGGTTATGACGGTATATTCTAGACCAGGGTTGGTAGCCGTCAGTCGGACAAATACGGAGGGTATTTGGCACCTGGCATTTAAATTAAATTAATAATTAATCAAATTTAAATGAGACAGTTTTAATGGTCAGAGTGCGCAAATATCCAAAGAAATTGTTTTCTCATCTGCTAAATCTCACAATGTATAAAATTCTCCTTCATAACGGCGCTTTCTCCAAATAGGGTGCACGCCCCATTTTCTTAAATCTCGTCTTGCTATTATTCCTCTTCTTCATCATCAATAGCGATGGCAATAACTGCAATCTCGAATAACGAAAAATCCATTATTTAGCGGACACAGCTCGCGTCCACCACGGTCAATGCATCCTTTACCGTTTCACGCCGGTATTCTGTGACAGCGTGGCATCACACCGCCGACCGGCCTAAGAGGTGTAATCAAAATAATGATTCAAGATGGGCTCTACTACGTCAAAGACACAAAAACTTCAAAAAAGTGATGTCAATTTTATACCAAACGCACGATAGTAGGTACCTAGCTAAGGTACAAGAATGGTTCAGTTATATAAATAAATACAAGTCGAAATGCAGTTTTTAAACTTTTTGTCTTGTTATTTAATTAATGAAATTGAATTCTAATGTGCCTTTTGAAGTGATAATTCTTATAGGAGGGTAAACCGCTACGTTACGTAACGCGTTACGGCACCAGTCTGCCTGGTTTTCCTTTCTCTCACGTTAGATTAATTAAAGTTATCACTTCTGATGGGCGTCCCGAGACGCACATCGTCTTTTTCTATTGATTAATAGCAAATATTGATGCAATAAAATGTGTAATAATCCGCGGAAATTTTCCCGAGAATGCGTTAAATTGTTTGGGTGCATTAAAATTAGCTTATTTCAAACAGTCTTCACTTAAACGATAGCTTAAATCCTTTTTGTAATTGCTGCGATATTTATGTCCCGAGAGTCCCGTGGGAATTTCAAGTCAGGCGTATACGAAATCGTTGGCATATCCAACAAATTTTTATATAATGTTAAAAATGGGTTGGAGATAGAATTAAAAAAAGGAAATTAGCAATCTAGTCCGATCTGGCCGTTGTTTTTCCTGGGGTTCTTAAGTTTGGGAGCAAATTTTTAATATAATTTTTTCCACAAGCTAACCATCAAAATTTTCGCGCTGTCACGTTTTTGCCTAGTTCAACAAAATGATAATTACCAAATAATTCAACAAAATACAAAAAAAAAAAAAAAAAAAAAAAAAAAAAAAAAAAAAAAAAAAAAAAATACAGATAATTCAAAACTATCCAACGAATGTACTTGAATTAAAAAGTAATCGATTCTGTGATAATCTATGCTTATATTGGATACAAATCCAACTAAACTATAATGTACCTACCGACTATAATGTGTAATGTATAATGTGTTTCAAATTCTTATAAGAAAAGCACACAAGAAAAAAACTCACACATGTTCACTCGGACCATCATAAAAAAATGTACAAACATGTTTGTAATAGTATGTTATGCCCTTTATAGTTATGAAAGTATAAAGGGTAAATGTAACCAATACTAAATAAGTAGTCTCATTACTATAATTTAGTTTTCAACACACTTGCTCATTAAATGGCTCTATGGTCACCGCAATTAGGCACAGAATGACACCCATAATCAAACTGTGAGTATAAAAAAATTACTCACTAGTGAGTTATTGTTTTTTTTTATTTTTATTGGTTGAGTTGCTTTGTTGTTAAAAAAGTTTTTATTCAAAAAAAAAGATCGTGTTCTATAGAACAAATAAATTAATGTTCCTATTGCTTGCTCATTTCATGCAACTTCTTATTAAAATAGATAATTTTAACTCGTACGTGTTTAATAAATAAAACTTTCACTCATATATAACTTTTTTTCTTATATTTTTTTTTTTTTGCAGTAATCAGCAAACGCCACTTGATACACGTTACATCCCTATAGACATTTGCACCAGTGTACGAATGCGCCTTCTAAAATGTCAATGCAACCAATGTTATGCATACTAGAATGTAGCATCCATCCTAATTGTTTTTTTGTCTTACAGCGGCCAAATTTATTTTTTTTAGAATAAAATTTTCTATAATAAAGAGAACTTTAAATTCCCCATTTTGTACGTGGCAGAATAGGCGCAAACCCTATGCACGGAAAATAAAAAAAAACCTCATCGCTTTAGTCTGTGGCCGATCGCAATGCGCGCGCATAGTAAAACTGATTATTTTTTCCTGCCATAGCGAAACATTTTTCACAACTCGTTTTCACTGTTGAAATTATAGTCATTTATTAATTAAAATGTCTACAAGTACTAGTTACGAAGAAAATATTTATGTTGTACACCGCCCGATATAAGATGTGAAGCCCTTAACGTTATGGAAACTTTACTACCTAAAAACTCCAAGGAAAAATATCTATTTTGTTGTTATTTTATTCACAAGTGTGTTGAAAAACGTCGTATGATACACGTGTGTATTGATGATTACCGTCCTCGGCTCTCTTAAAACCTCTCCTACGGCTCGAGTCTCAATGGCGCCTCGGCGGTAATCACCAATGTTACACACTAGTACCATAATGTACTATTTATTATACATTAAAAACGACTTTATTCAAACGACCGCGGGGAGACGAAAATTTCCATGTCTAAATCAAGCTCGTTCGATTGTAACGTCTATTATATCTTGTTACGACTCTGGTCCGACAAAAACAAAATCCACCTGCATATCTGAAACAAAGCACATTATTTAAATTCTTTTATCGTCGTCTTCTTTCTTTACTTTGTGTCTAAAATTTGTGAAAACAGCCCATTGTTGTATTGTAATCTTTTATGGCGGTCATTAGCCAGGTATGTCGGACTAAGTCGTGTTAGATACAAGAAGATTGCAGTTGGGCAGTATAAAACGATGACCTGATGGAGGGGGGAGTCAGTCAAGTGAGAACCACGATCAAGGCGAGAATTGTGTACATTCGGTAATCTATTATTGAGGGACTTATGCGTTTTATGGCATTACGACCTTCTGCATTACGTTTGGACTTGTTGTGTTCGGTTATATTTGTACCTGTGTTATTCGTGCTTGTAAAGTCCTAATAAACTCTATAGTCATTCTAACGGCATTTAAATTCGAGTCTTACGGCTCGTAACAATCCAAAACCAAGATATGTCTTTTTTCTAATAGGTACAATGATTTTATTATTATTATTTTGATAATCGGATCGTACAGGTGATACTTGCCAACAAACTTCTGTATTGAAATTTGGGTAATTTTATTATTTCATTATCCTCGCGTTCATTTGTTATTATTTTATTTTCAGATCAGCAACTGTCTTCGCATACTCTCCATTGTAGGATTCGCTCTGTATATTATATTCAACCAAACCGATGAAGAGAATTTAAATCATTTTGGAATTTTTATATACGAACTCTCTACGAAAAGCGTATACATCTTGGTCGTGGTTCTATTAATTAGTTTAGTTTGGTTTGCAGTGAATATTGCCGTCTTGGTTGGACTGCATAAGGTATTGTATTTTAATTAAAGTTTTAATTGTATATATTTTTTTAATTGCCTGAAGCAGGTAAACATGTGGACGGCGGTTGATGGAAGGTGGTTAGTTGGTCACCGTCGCTTATGGACGTTTGCAACACCAGGAACGTTGCCAACGCGTTGACAGCCTAAGAAATTTTATAATGCCCTTCTTAAACGACCCCATGTCGTAGCGTAGAGGGAAAACCTCGGCGGGAAGTTCTCTCAATATTATTGCTGTGCACGGTATAAAGTTATAAACATTCTAGTGAAATTTCACATGAGTAAATAAATGGAACAGAGCCAAAGCTTCTAAGAAACGTGAAAAATTGTTACCTATTCTGGTAGGGTTATCAAAATAGGTAAAGACAAATTAAACAAAACATTTGTTAAATAGTTTTATTATTCAGTATGATAGAATTGGTACCTACTTTGCAAATTACTTACTCTAATAATTTATTATTTCTTTTAATGGTGTGGTAAATTCTGAATCTAGCAAAGATTTTTCAAGTAATCTAAAGGGAAACATTTA
Source organism: Dendrolimus punctatus (assembly GCA_012273795.1). Taxonomy (NCBI): domain Eukaryota; kingdom Metazoa; phylum Arthropoda; class Insecta; order Lepidoptera; family Lasiocampidae; genus Dendrolimus; species Dendrolimus punctatus. The sequence goes on along the minus strand of CM022546.1, from coordinate 18,277,675 downwards.
CTGGCATATCAAATTGTCAATCTTTAATACTTATAATATTTACTTAATAAAATACCACGTTATCACATTAAAATATTCAAACACGAAGTTAACAAAACAACGTGCGTCGCATGCATCGCACTACCGCCCCTGAGTTTGTCCACTGGCTGTGCCGGCGTAAACTGATTTTGACCTGTCCCGCCGCGTACGCGACAAGCGGCCAGTGGTCACGCACACATGCCCCGCATGCTTGTAGTAGTGCAACCGATTCGCGCGGTTGTATGAACCTTTGTCTCTGTTCCGTTTATTTACTCGTATGGAAACGTTGCGTAGTTGAGCGTGGGAGCTCAAGGACATTAGAGTGAACATACCGTCGATGGCGAGCGGTGCGGTTGTAAAAACCGTTGGCACCAGATCAAACAGTTCGTTGTACAGGCGGTAGAATATGCAGAGGGACGCGAAGTCTCTCCGAACGCTAAGCGATTCTAAACCACCTGTTAGTATGGGTATAAATATACTTAATAAATGATTGTTTTGATAATATATTAAATTAAACTCTGTTTCTAATTGCTGGTCATTTATATAATATCTCTGGCGAAACAAGCCACAGGTATTACATAAAACTAGGTGGGCCCGCGACGTCGCTCGCGTTGAAAAATTAAAAAAAATCTCCCGATCTTGAAACATTTTTCATTGTTGCTCCGCTCCTATTGGTCTTAGCGTGATGATATATGGCCTATAGCCTTCCTCGAAAAATGGGCTATCCAACACTGAATTTTTCAAATTAAAGCAGTAGTTTCTGAGATTAGCGCGTTTAAACAAACAAACTCTTCAGCTTTTTATATTAGTATAAAAAGTATAAGATACTATATTTAAAGTTAATTAAATTGAAGTGTCTGTTTATTATGTCAAAATAAAAAGTGAAAAAATCAGGGGGGCATAATTCGGATCAGAAATTCCGCAAATGCAATTTATAGAATTTTTGTTTGTCTGTCTGCATGTTCCGCTTAATCTCTGAAACATGGCAGAACCTATTTTGACGGGACTTTCACTGGAAGATAGCCGATGTTACAAGGAGTAACTTAGGCTACTTTTAAAATTAGGGTACTGCGAAAAAAAATCCACGCGTACGAGTCGCGGGCACGGTATTTAATAAAATGTCATACATTCTATACACTTTTTTGAGCTGTAGAAAGTGTGCCCTATTAGGCGCTTGTTATGCGCAAGTGCTTATACTTAAACTACCGAAGAGTTTAATACTTTCCGCTAGTTTGTTATATATTGTTATGGTGGGACCCACAACAGTGTGGTCGATTCCTCCAATCGTCTCGGCAGCGGGGCAATCCTATCTCTGTTCCAAGTTTCATACTGTTACATACCGGCAAAGAAATGCGCACACATGGCTGTCGTAAAACGCAGGTAATTACCTTTCCTGCATCCGGAGTTCTTTTATTTACTTCGTGTTTAAAATTTGCAATCAAGAAAAACATCCTATTGTTATCGTACTTGTTTTATGGCCGTCATTAGTGTCGAACTATTCCTTGTTTTCATTGCATTGCGTCGAAGCTTGCCAGATGTGGGGATTAACTTAGTGAACACGGCTTTTGTCGGTATTATACAGTTAAGTATAAAACAATGCCCTAACGGAGGGCTGGGGTAACTAAGCGACGACTACGATACGAGTAAGACGTGTGTAGTACATTCGAAGACGGATTTTGCGCGTGCTATTGAATTGTGCATTATATTTGGAATTATTGCGTCTAGTTATATTTGTACGTATGTTATACGTGTTGGTAAAGTTTTAATAAATTCTGTTGCTTTTCCAACGGCATTTTAATTCGAGTCCTGTAGCTCTTAACAATACTAAAACTATGCTTCATATACACCGAATAATTTGTCCTCGTGTATACGGCCACTTAACATCACTACAGTACATTCTTTTGATCCCAGCCAAGGATTGCCTGGAAGAGATCGCTTTTTAGCGATAAGGAGCCCGTTTTACCATCCTTTATATTTTTCTACTTCTGTTTGTCTATACTTTGGTGTACAATAAATTAGTAGTAGTAGTTACCTTTACCTTACCTTAACTTACATTCTGCTATATTATTTGCAGAGACGCCAGGCCCGATCAAAATGTACGTGGGATTCGCCAGCTTACGCCTTATCTTGATGCTCATTGGTTTCATCATTTTGGTGTCTGGTGGTGAAACTACGATCAATAATTTTATTTATCAGAGCATCGATATTGGTAAGTTAAATCGTGTCTATATACTACTAAATACATCAGTTCGGTTCCTTCTCCATCATAGGCTAAAATGTTCTTAAATATATTCGTAGGTCGCTAGGTCATGTCCGGCTCGAAGGACCATTTATAAATTTTTTGTACTTATGTACCTGGGCTGTACTTTAACAGACACTAGCACCCGCGAGGAAGATATAGACATTCGAATTCAAAATACCCTACGATGTACCGCGGCGCTTCATAAGGAGTTGGTATACAAGCTTCTCAGCCGTAAGATCAAGATTGATGTACGGATGTGAGGCTTGGACCCTAACACTGAATGAGGAGAACAAGCTGTTGATGACTGAAAGATTCTGGGTCCGACACGGGGAAGCGATGGCGACTAGCGGATCCGTAAAAATGCCGAGTTGAACGAACTGGTGGATGAGCCCAATATAACAGGCGAAGCAAGGCACAACCTTGCACTGGTTTGGCCATCTACATAGAATGGGGAGGATCGCGCGGTGTAAAGAGCCTATCTAGGCCAACGGGACGGCGACCAGTTGGTAGGCCCAGATATCGTTGGAGGGTCGTAGTAGAGGCTGATCTGCGCGAGCTTCATGCCGATGACTGGCAGGCGACGGCGCTGAACGGGAAGGAGTGGAGTATTCTCATTTCGGAGCCCAAGGCTCATTTTGGGTCGGTGAGCCGCAGCAGTTAGTTGGTTAGTAATATAGCGGACTGTATTAATATTTACCAGGCAGGTGTATGCGTGTCTATCCATATAATGAAATTGCGCTTTATATGGTCTGTATTGTATGTTGATTCAATTATATCACATCAACGATTCAATGGCAACTGACGATATTATTCAACACAGGTTTTATTTATAGAATGACGAGGCTTCTAAACAGCCAATGTTTATACACGTATAGGTTTCCTACAGGTGGTTTTCATTTCTTTTATCTTTTAGTACTCTAGTAGTAGTAGCATCTAGTAACTCTAGGGACATTAGATGTATTTTTCTTTATTTCATCAAAAATGTCAAGCATATGGCATTTCGATTTTTTTTCATTTCGTTTTCAACAATTTTGAATCATTTTTTTTCATTTAAAATTTACTGTCCACTAAATTTATATGTAATTTACAATAATAAAAAGATATTGGCTTTAAGAACACGACAGAAAAAAGAAATATACTCAACGGATATTTGTGTAAAACGAGTTCCTCAGATTTAAATATGGATTTAACGCTTGATTTCATTGGAGAAGTAGTTGTTTGTTTAACTTATCAATGTTTTATTTAATTTCCTCATATTCGACATAAAAAGTAGAGTGTTAAGGTGAAAGACCTATTTAGGCACTCGAACTATTAGCGCCTTCGCTGCTTCGGGCACCAAATCTCGTATCTATCAGGTCACTTTCATATCTGGCATATTATTTATTATTATATTGTTTATTATAACTGATAGAAATTAAATAACATAATTTGAAACTTGTTTCAATCAAGAAGAAAAACACTTAAAACTCACTTATGAAACCTTTTTTAACACTTAAGTGGTCTTATATTTTTTAATTATGTCCTATTTCTGTAGAAATTGAAAAACAGAAATGAACACGTCTCTTTTTGAAAGAGAGGTGAAAATGTATTTTCATTTCAGGTCTCACCGCCTATTTCGTCCTGGTCTACTACGTTTACAGTATTCAGCTGGAAATAGAGCAAGCCCAGCGATGCCCGCACCTAGCTCCAAATGCAGAGTTCATCACCTACGACTGCTTAATCTACCCTAAGACCCTTTCGGAAAAGCACCTCATAAACTAAGTAAATACTAGTCAAATAGTAACTCAGCGGACATAGTACTCAAAGCACTGAAAAGAAATCTCATGCGTTTTGTTGTAATAAAACATACCTGCACTTTTAAGCAATATTTTACTACTTTTTAAAATGTAATTTAACTTAATTTGTATAATAAAAAAATTATAAGCAAGTACAATGTAGAAATGTATAAAAACTTGACAGGTGTCAAGGAACACCCGGATGGAACGAAGTTCCTTTCGATTAATTAGATTTAATTATTATTATTTTTTAAATTAGTTACAACTATAGCAAAACGTGTCGTTACAACTTTTGGTCATTTTTTCCGTCTAGCCCCCTTTCGCAACGCGCGATAAGGAACTTCGTTCCAATATACTTTACGTATTTGTATTGTATTCTACCCATAGTCCCTCAAGACTATAAGTAGAATACTGAGCCCAGATCACCGTCTTCTATGGTTAAGGTGCCCAGAAGGCTGGCTAAGTTTCCTCGCTGGATCGCCATACTGATCCGTTGACCGAGGTAAGCACCAGCCTTCTGATCGCCTGAAGAGTCAATGAGGCGTTTTGATAAATTTTGGTAGAGGACCCTAGGCACAAGAATCTCGACGGCAAACTACTTAAAACATATTGTGCTGTCAAAAATATATATGTAGTACAGATTGGTGATGTGAATTGGTAATTTTTTTCTTATATTCCCCTTTGATGTAAAGCCACAATGATGGAAAATATAGCTGCTTAGATCACAGAGAAATACAGGCAGTTGTATAAAGGAAGGATTGCACATTACCTTTATGTAGTGAAGCGATGTTAACTCCTTGTTTCTGAGTAGTTACCACGACACGCACAAGTGTTCAAATTTCACAAATTCACCTAATTTAATTATTTATAGACGAAAATCGAAATGTGTGCTGGGACACATAGTAGAAGTGAAACTTCAACGGACAAGTGGAAAAACGAATGGCGTACAACTTCAAGTTAAAAATTATTGCGATTCGTTTTCCCACTTGTCCGTGGCCACTTGTCCATTACGATTCGATTTTCCACTTATCCGTGGGCATTGGTTTTTCCACTTGTCCCAGCATACATTTCGATTTTTCGCAGGTTTACTGCAAATTATGATTTAGTTAGGTTAGGTACATTTTAATGAATGCATTTTTTATTTAAGCATATTTTATTTTATCAAACAAAAAACTAAATTAAATCCGGAACCAAAAAACGCATTTAACTCTCCCACTCTAAAACTATGCCGCCCTCACCACGTTTACTCTAAACTTATTACTCCCTCCACGCGGCCGTAACGCTTTTTCGTGACAGAAAAAATTGAATTTCCTATACCCCCGTCTATATAGAAGTTTCACTTCAAAAATTGTTAACAACATTCAGACGATGCGTACGCTTTGCAGTTCGTTAGCAAAAATGTCAATTTTATAAGATAACCACTATTGTTGCGGCGGCGCTGGGTTTAGCGGGAAGTGAACTGCTTCAAAGTAAGAAATATAAGATTGGGTCAATTTTGAACGGAATCGGAGCACGCACTCACCTGATAAATGAACATGAAACGCAGCTACTCCTCTTCTCAGTCCACTTCACTTCAGTATAAACAATATATTTGTAGTATTTTGTATTTGTGGTGTGGGTTATAATTTATTATATATTAAAAGTATTTATAGTATGTAGTATAACTAAGCGGTGCGGCACGCAGCGATATTAATTATATTGTATATTTATTGTATGTTTATTTTATTTATATATATTAACAATGTGCGGATCGTATTTTTATTTATTTAAGGAAAAATTTCAATGAATAGAAGAAAAGTTTATATGTGCCGAAAGGAGGTTACTTGGCGATACCAACTATAGCGATGCTATTGACATCTATAGACAGTAGGTACAAACTAAGAAAATAAATTGAAATCGATTATTTATTTATTTTCAAAGGATATATTGAAATGTGTAAAAACATGTGTATAAATATACTATAAATATAATTTTGTAAATATAATAAAATTTATTTTAAAAATTATTCATTTTATTTTTGCGTCATTGGACTTGCCCCTTTGAATGTAAAGCCTTTAATTTCCTTACAACATAATATTAATATACTAATAGCAGCGAAAGGTAGAGGTTAAATCGCACCGTTGGTAGAAGAAAGTCGCAAGTGAAATTACTTCATTTTTTTATTTCACTATTCGATAAAGGACATTATGACACATATGCTCAACAAGTTTGAAAAAAATATCCCAATAAATGACGATGTCGCCAATTTGCGAAATGCTAAGATTTTTTTTAAATATTCACTGTATAAATTACGTAAGTTTTGTTTATACTAGGTTTTTAATGAAATTTTCGCTGTCAATAAAAGCTTATTATTACTTACTTAATTATACGCCATAGAATTGAAATATACGTGCATAAACTAAATTACATACTTTTGTCACGATATTTGTTAAATAGATAAACGCGCAAGTCTAGTTACGTATTTCTTCTATTAAGTTTTTATCTTTGTTTTTTTAAGTAAACACAATTATGTGTTTACTTAATTAATCTGGTCAGCAAGAATACGTGAGTAAAATTACGATGCTGTGATCCGTGTGAATACCGTAGCAACGAAGTGGTTACTTTACTTATTCTTAAAAGCCATAATATCATGACGGGGATTAAACGCATTAATTTTAAATTATCTCGAAAGCTACTCAATATTATTTTAAATCAAATAGACAGGTATCTGCAGATGAATGTCTATGAAGTCTCCTAAGAACCGCACACGGGCCATGACCTTTTGTCCCAGCGCGGCCTACGACCCTAAAACGGATTTCCCCTTTAAAAACAAAGAAACTCGAAGATCCGAAGATCTAACTTCAGTCCACAGCTTATAGGTGCGGAAATTCAAAGATTATATAAATTAAATCATGTATTTTAGTTCTTCAAATATGTATAAAAGATTTTTACAATTCATAGCTATATTTAGATATAAGACTATAATTTAATTTAATAAACCAATTCTAAAATATTTTAATATTACGACATCAGTGGATGAAACAGATTTGTGACAGTACATTATTTTTTGACTGAAAATTAATAAAGGTGTGATATGTATACAAATCATATTAGAATTTAAAACAATCCCATTCGAAATTGGTTTTGGCAAGAAACTGCTGACGTATATAAAATCATAGACAAATGTTATGTTATAATTGTCTTACAACATCAATATTATTCAAAATGATCGATACACTTGGAGACGCGTGGAGAGAGTAAGTTGGAAAGAAAAGAAGACTAATGAAGAAGTTTTGGATATGGTAAAGGAAAACGCACAATTTTAAAAACTCTGGAGAAAAGAAGGGGAAGATGTTTGGCCATTTGCTACGACACGATATAAGAGGTGTACGTTAATCGAGGCAAATTGGAAGCAAGGAGAGGGAAGGGAAGACCAAGGCGAGCATTCATGGATCAAACAAATGAAAAAGTAAAGCAACTGGCCCATAATATAGAAGATTGGAAAAGGCTCCACCGACAAGAGTATGCTCTTAAATGATAAATGTATGAATGAATAAATTAAATGAATCGATATAATTATATAATAATACTAGCTGTCCCGGCAGACGACGTCCTGCCCGGTAAAAAAAAAATTAGGGGTGGACTACCCCTAACATTTAGGGGGATGAAAAATAGATGTTGGCCGATTCTCAGACCTACCCAATGTGCACACAAAATTTCATGAGAATCGGTCCAGTCGTTTCGGAGGAGTATGGCAACGAAAACTGTGACACGAGAATTTTATTAGAGATTAATAATCGGCTGACAAACACACACATTGTATATCCCCAAATTAAGCAAGTTACGCTTGTGTTATGGGTAATATACACCGGACCACTCTGGGGCCGATCCCAGACACTCAGACCATGGTAAACAACGGAGAAAATACGTTTCCGAAATTTACTATACCGGGAATCGAACTCGGATCCTCTGGGTTGCAGTGAGGCAGGCCGTCAAAGGCTTAGACCTCTCAACCACAGAGGCCGTCATTTCAAGTATTTCTTATATGTAGATTTTTGAGGTCTAATCACATTTTGAGACACCTAAAACAACACACAGATCTATTTTATCACCTACATAACGAGATAAAAGAACGTATATTCTAAATTAAGTCATTCTCAATCTTATTTTATGTATTTGTGACTTGAAAACGTATAAAATTAAAATGCATATAATCGGTGTATATATGGAACGAAAAGGCCAAACTATGTAAAATTTAGGGGACCAATTGGAAGCTGTTCCGCGTCGAACAAAAAAGAATCACGTAAATTGGATCATAAATCACGGAGTAATCGGTGAACAAAAAAATAATAATAAAATGTCAGCCATAAATGTCCACTGCTGGTTCGGCTCCATATAAACGGACAGTACACCACCACGCTGTCCAAGCGCTTGGCAGATTTGACACATCGGTTATCTCGATGTGCAGGTTGCATCACGATGTTTTCCTTCACCGTTGTTAGCACGTGGTAATTGTAACAATATGCACATTAGATCAGAAAACTGACTACGAGGTGCATGCGTCCGGTCAGGATCGAACCCGCGCCCTTCGATTTAGGGGCGCGTGCGCTAGTCGGTCGGTCGGTTAAAAATATATCAAAAACAGCTGTAGTTGTAAACAGGAGACGTGATTCCAATACTTTCCACTCAACTGACAATTTTATTGATATGAAGTTAGGAAATGAGATGCTTTTCGGAAAGAGTTTTGGGATATATAAAGGACACGTCGATGACGGATACAGCCTCTGGTCCTGGGCCCGGGAGTCGCTGAGTCTGTTCGTATTCCAACTTATTGGCGTAGATGTAGTACACCAGAATGAAGTACCCGGTGAGACCTGGAAAGCAAACGATTTGTTGACAAATAAAAGGACAGAACAAAAGCTGGCCTATATTTAGGGCAAAGGATAAGCGTTGCCGTACAATGTGGAAATACGGCCAGCATTTTGGGAACGCTCCCACCGACAGCGATTTGCATTACATTTTTACTTGTAAATATGTTTATTAAATTTCTAAGTTTTTGTTTGTAGTGTAATTTATTTATAATAGGACGTAGTTACGCAAAAAGGATCCAACCCACAGAATTTTACTTTGAATGATTAAAGATTCAAGTTTTATCTGTATTTCCGTATTAATGTACTTGTTTGTGTCTATGGGTTCTTAGGAAAGTATGTGCGTAAATGTGTAATTTTATATACAAATAAGTTTAACTGCATCAATGTGAAAATACAGCTAAAACTGTAATCTTTAATAATTCAAAAGTAACATTTTGTGGTTTGGATCATTTTTGCGTAACTACGTCCAATATAATATTTTCTTAAGTTTTCGCGACTTGTACACATAATAAAACTACATTTTAACGGTTTTAAGCGTGGTAATTTATTTTATTTAGGTTTATCCGACGTTTCGGCCGCTTTTCAGTTGCCGTGGTTACGGAAGACAAAGATGACATTTGTCAAACGTGTATTGTCAAAGTTTTTATTCAGCCTACCGCCAACTTGTCCATTTTAATTATTTAGTTTTAATTTTGTTTATGGATATTATTTACTCTATGGGAGCCTAATCTAATTTACCACCGCTTCACAACATGTTGTGGCTTGAAGAGAAGAAGCGGCGCAAGAAACTCTTCAGCAAACATGCCTAGTTCTAAAAATTTTTTATATAATATTAAAATGAGTGGAAGGAAAAAATAAAAGAAATTATCAGTCAAGTTGGTTTGTTTCGTTGCACGCAGAAAGAGCTCACAGTGTCTTGAGGTCTGGCAGTTGGTTTTTCGGTTCGTCCGATAAACCTAAATAAAATAAATTACCGCGCTTAAAACCGTTAAAACTTAGTTTTATTATACGTCCAATATAGTTTATTGTTCTGTTGGTTTAAGTTATCATTATTACCACATCATTTATTTATTAGTTTTACTTTTATATGGTTACATGGCGAAAAATATCCTATTGTTATCTTACTTGTTTTATGGCCGTCATTATTGTGTGCGGATTAACTCAGTGAACGCGGTCCTTTTTCGTATTATACAGATTACTATAAAACAATGCCCGAATGGAGGGGCGGGGCAATCAAGCGACGATTACGATACTAGTAAGACGTAGATCGATGAGCGATATAGTGGACTTTGCACGTGTTATTGAATCGTGCAGTGTATACTGGTTGTATTCAGTTATGTTTGTACCCATTTTATGCGTTTGTACACTTCTAACAAACTCTATAGTCATTCCAACGGTATTTTTAATTCGAGTTCTATGTAGCTTGTAACAATATGAGCAATGAAATTTTACACGAATTGAGAACACCTTTTATAAGTCGATTCAAAAGTTTAAAAGTATGTGTCAATATTGTAGCAAGCAGATATCCACTTTCTCTGTCTACCCCCAATGTAGGTAAAAGAAAGAAAAAACATTTATTTGGTCTTCACATAGCGAGACACATGGCGATTAAATGTACGGTTTAGGTATATACCGAAAAAGTGTCGCGATTGTACCAAATAGATGCAGTTCAGCATGTGCCAGTCAACAGGTGCCTGGCGCTGGTGTTCAACTGCACGCTAGGACGGACGAATGATGCACTGTTTTATATATATATATATATATATATATATATATATAACAGTATAAACAGTAATATAGCATATATATAAACAGAGTAGAACAAATTCAAAAGAAATTTTTTTAAGATACCTAGATTACCGGGCACAACGATCATCTAACAACTACTACGATCGTTGTAAAAAATATTATTTTTTACCTCTAAATTCCAGGCGCAATATAAGTGATATTTGTTTCCTGATGAAGTTGGCTAGAGGTGAGATTGATTGTCCAGATATGATCTCAAAAGTATCATTACGGAATAATCAACTTGGCCTTAGGCAGAGAGGATTACTCCACACACCTATCGTAAATAGCAACTACAGACAAAATTCGTTTATCATACGAAGCTCAAATTCCTTCAATGAAATAGTAGTAGACTCAAAACTCGACTTGTATTGCACGCCCATAAATTCTGTTAAGCGCAATATGGCAAAAAATTTCTTCGATGCAATAAATAGTTAAAAATTTGTTACAATAATATCTATATATATATATATATAGTTACACTATTTATAAGTCAAAAACGGCTGTACCGATTTGGCTGAAAATTGGTGGGGAGATAGCTTAGAACCAGGAGACGGACAAAAATTACGTTTTTTAGACGTTAGAATCGGCAGGTGGCGCTGAGATCGGGTTCTAGAATCCTCCTAATCACTTGGGCCGATTTAGTGATTTTTTTTGGTGTTTGAGTGAGTTCCTGGGTGGTTTAAATCCACATTGGTAGGTAACGCTGGGATCGGGTCCTAGATTTTTATTGTTTCAGAGCAGGACAACGTCTACCAGGGCTGCTAGTATGTGAATAAAATTAAATTACATACAGATCTACATATAATTACTATAAGCATCATAGTAATTAGTGGGTGTGGAACGACGTAACTTACCAAGATCAAAGATGTGATTAACGGTATTATCGAAAATTCTGCCATTAACCGCTGTATATATGATAAAAATAAGAAGCAGGGCAAGTCGGAAGCAGGCGAATCCGACGTAAACTCTGATAGGTCCTGGCCGCTTCTGCAATAAAACACATATAACACTTTATTCCTGACCCTAATAACAGACAAAAAATATTGTTACATACCGACAAAGAAATGCCATTGCTTTATAATGCACCAATCCATACTGGCAAGCTTCGACGCAATGCAATAACAACAAAGATTAGTTCGACACTAATGACGTCAATAAAAAAGTACGATTACAATAGGATGTTTTTCTTAGTTACAAATTCTAAACACAAAGTAAACAAAAGAATTCCTACAGATAATAAACTGTGTTTTACGACAGGCAGGTGTGCGCATTTCTTAGACGGCATGTTACAGTATGTTAAAATGTAAAGTATGTATAGACAAAGCACCGTAAAATCCACCTGCGCATAGACGAAACTTCAAAGTTTTTTATAAAAAAACACAATATACCAAATTCAAATTAGTTTTGATTTTCTTTCGTGCTCTCATAATTTACGCCCTTCTACTAAACTTAAATTGAATACTCCTGCGCACAACTCAAGTTTTTATAACAATTCTTTTACTGTTAAGGCTATACAGCTCTGGAACGCGCTTCCTGTTACAATAAGACAAGCAAAATCGCTAGCGATATTTAAAACTATGATTAAAAAATACCTGTCGTTGGAATATGATATTTACATTCACTTATAAACATTTATATATTTTGTAGTATGTGTTTGTATGGTATGTATATATATATCGCTTCTTTGCTTCAATAACGTGGTATCTTGAAAACCCAAATGTACAGTACGCCACTTTTAAATTAAAAAAAAAGATTTTACCCAAACATATTTTACAATTTTTTTGTATATTTTTTTTGTAAATTTAGTGTCAATTTACTAAGCTTTTTGAAATATATGAGAAAGTTGTGATAATATGATAAATTTAGCAAAATATAGTGAGTGAGTGAAATAAGTGAGTATTAGGATTAGGTTATTGAAGAGTATTAGGTTATTGAAGCAAAGAAGCGATATATATATATATATATATGTGTGTGTGTGTGTGTGTGTATGTGTAATTTACGTATTTATTATTAAAATGTAGTTTGTACTATATGTTCGTATACCACCATCGCTATTATCATCTAAATTCATTCTTGGGGTTGTCTGGAAGAGATCGCTTTTTAGCGATAAGACCGCCCTTTGTATGTTCATAACTAGATATCATTTTAGTCTTAAGTTCATGTTTGTATTGGTGTACAATAAAGAGTTATCTATCTATCTATCTATCAAATTCCCTGGAAGATGGACCGCCCCTTAGTGTGGGATGCTACTTGCGTTGACACTGGCGGCTTCCCATCTTTCCAGTTCGTGCACTATCGCCGGTTCTGCTACAGCGGAACAGGAGGCCGCCCTCAAGCGCCGCAAACATGCCACCATTGGAAATGGTTACACATTTCCGACATCTGGAGTGGAAACTCTGGCTCCGTGGGGTCCTAGCGCCCTAAAGGTCTACCGTGACGTCGCCAAACGTCTGTTAGACGGCACACGCGACCAAAAGGCTGGTGTCTATTTTGCGCAAAGATTAGGCATTGCTATAATACGTGGTAACACCTCCAGCCTTTTGGGAACGTTCCCGGTAAATGACAGTCGTTTGCGGCCATTAACTCATCTTTAGGCGTGTTTCCCTTTTTTATTTAGTTTTAGTTTTTATATAGTTCATAGTATAGTTTGTAGTTTATATTTACAAGTTAATTTATTTTTAGTATTTAACTAGCTTCTGCCAGCGACATCGTTTGCGTGGAATAGTTAAAAAAAGGAAACTAAAAAACCTCGCAATTTTGAAACATTCTTCATCGGTGTTCTGCTCCTATTGCTCGTAGCGTGATTGTATATAGCCTATAACCTTCCTCGATAAATGGGCTATGTAACACTGATTTTTTTTCAAATCAAACCAGTAGTTTCATAGATTAGCGCGTTCAAGCAAAAAAAAAAGAAATAAATTTATCAGCTTTGTATATTATATATTATAAGATAAAACTCTCATCGTCAAAATCTCCGCTTCTATTATGTTACGTTGCAGAGAAATTACTTTCAGTCTGTTACAAGCTGTTTAAATAATTAAAGCTTTTTTAACTATCCCACGGGAACTCTTTGATTTTTCGGGATGAAAAGTATCCTATACGTCGGCCTGGGGTATACGCTACCACCATACAAAATTTCATGTAAATCTGTCTAGTCGCTTCGGAGATTAGCCGGTACAAACAGACAAACAGAGAAACAAAAAATTTGAAAAAATATAAATTAGTTTTATTACACTTCTTACATCCCCCTGACTCGGTTTTTAGCATTTTTTTTCACTACACAGAAACTTGAAATTATATGAAAATATTATATGTTTTAAGTTAGTTTTACTGTGATATTATTTGATTAGTTATTAGGTTTGTTGTAATATGTAATATTTAATACGTAGAATAAATAAATTTCGACACATATTTAATTTAGTATTTATAATATTAGGTTAAAACATCAATAATATACCTTGTGAAGTCCAACCAGGGCAGCAATGTTGATCGCAAACCAGACCAAGCTAATCAAGAGGGCCGCAACCAAAAAGATTAAAGTGGACTTAATGGTAATTTCGTCTGTTGCCCTTCCTGTCATTTCTTTATCGATGTGATCAAACCCATGAGTGAGGATTCCAAAGCATGTAATGAGTCCTAAAATGTAGAGAATACGGAAGCAGTTAATGACCTGAAAAATAAACAGTTTACAATTAGGTGTTACAATATTAGACACTGTCCGTGGAGGAACGGAGAAAGAATACAATTTCCTGCGGCCGGGCGGCCTGTCGGAAGAGGCGACAAAACAACCCATAGCCAGGTGGTAGGGTACTTGCTCGACTGGATGGCGACCACCCCTGATCTAGAGTATGCCGCCATAACAATCCTTGTTTTGTATTCCGGCATTAATGACCAGGTTCCAGTCTCGCTTAAGAGAGCAGCAGCGCATTTGTAGCACCTTTGGTGTTGCAAATGTCCATAGGCGATGGTAACCGCTTTCCATTAAGAGGGCCATCTGCCTGTCTGCTGAACTACTGCCATAAAAAATTAAAAAAACACTAATACAAAGAAGAAATCCTATGAAAATTCTTGGACCGCTTTCTCTCGGTTTTATCTTAATGTCGCCAAGGAAGTAATCCAGAGCAATAAAATGTAGATAAAAGATAGACAGATGTAAATAACGTACTAAAAGACTTAGGTTAAAAAAAGAATAAATACATACATACATAACTTCACGCCAGGTCCCTTTCGGGGTAGGCACGAACAACAGAGCGCCATTTAGGCTTATTTTTACACACCTCACTTGTTTCTTTGACATTCATAGCTCTTGTCATGCACGCTCTTCTGTTCTTAAGGCTCCTGACATCACCTTCTGCTAGTACATGATCAATTTGATCATGGAAGGTGTATCGTGGCCTTCCGCGACTTCTGCATCCACCCACTTGTACATTGTATATCTGTTTAGTCATTCTTTCATCATTCATTCTTTCTTATAGAGAATAGAATAAATACGAGTAGATATATTCAAACAGTCCTATTCTTACTGGTATTTTCCTTTTTCTTTACTATTCTTCTCTTCTTCTTATTCCGTTCAGATACACAGCTAACTTGAACCACTCTTACATTCAGATCCATTCATAAACCTGCATATAAATTTGAACTGAGACTTACTAGGGCTACATAGCCAAGAATGAAGCAACCCGATCGAAGTGGGATACAAAAGCAGCATTTCGCATACGAATCAGACTTCGTGGTCGTTGACATACTGCAAAAAAAACAAATCTCAGTTAAGCAAACTTTTGAAAAACTCACCAGATCCTCAGAAGTTTCATTATGCTAAGCTTGTACCCAACCGACGCAACGGGTCGATTCCCGGATTGGTAAATTTCACAAACAAATTTCCCTTTATTTTCTGTGGTCTGGGTGTTTGAGATCGGACCCAGAGTGATCTGTTGTATACTGCCCATAACCATACACAAGCGTAACTTGCTTAGCTTAGGGATGGGATATGCAATGTGTGTGTTCATCTGTTGAATTATTATATTATTAATAATGTATATTGTTGAAAAGCTCAGGCCATAATAATGGCCTGGACTTTTGGAGGGCTTACGTGGGGCCATGGGAAGGCCAACATGTAGCAGGCTCCTTTGACAATTTTAATGTAAATAAATGTGGCGTGAAACAGACCGGGGATTATCCCTGTCTACAGCATATAAAACTCCACCGAGGACAAACCCCGGTTAGTGTAGGAAATGAGAACAAAAAGTACCGGGCTGTTGGAGTAAACTGCTAGTGGTACTGAGGGTTTGGGAATATGGGGACTATGGCGTCTGCCCTTTGCAATGTTCAGAGAACATAGAAAAATGGGCAGAAGGTGACTCTCATTGACCATTCCACTTCCTACATGTGCCCCTAAAATGTCATATAGGACAGGGGCAACATGAGTGTGAGTGGCTAAGGGGGTAGAGAGGTGGGCTGCAGGTTTACCGAAGCTACTTTTGACGTTATGCCATTTATCACTTCCAACCCTGGAGCTTGAGTCTTAGCTTTAGCGACCTCCATTACGTGCCGGCTGGTTAAGGCAGTCCGAGGTGTCGCTACTCACCTAAGTGGTTATTTGTTTATTATTATATACCTAAAAGAAAATAGATATTTCACGCATTCAATACAGATGCCGTGGGGGTGGTACACTTGGATGAGGTAAAGCCATGCTGCAATTATTGCCTTGATTAAAGCTCGGGCCAGCTGGATCGGTGTGATAACACACTCTCACAGAGAATCGGCGTCAAACGATAAGCATTAAGCTATTGGTGTTTCATTCGATGAGTGACAGTTCCAATGGCCCACTTCCCTTTTCCCCATCTAATTTTTCCTAATCCATCCCACTATTCCATTTTTATATTCAATCCTTTCTACCCACTTCTCCTGTTTGAACTCTTTATCCCATCAATTTTATCGCATATTTTCTATCCCATTATAAAAAATGGCAACACGTCAGCTTCGCCCCTGTCGTTGGAAAAGTAAGCGACAGTAAACCACATTCCATGAGGCGAGCCGTCTGTCTGTTTGCCAGCATTGCGATAATAAAGACCACTGTCAATAGTCTTATTGTCCAGGATCCTCTATGGGCTGGTATAGGGTTCTTGAAGTGGTTAGTGGACTTTTATGATTATATAAGCTTAATTTCGACAACACAACCTGGCGGCCTATGTAAAAACAATGATGTCAGTCGGCAACATGCACCCGAGAGAGCTGCCCGCCGACATGTTAGGGGCTTGCGTACGCAAGTGCTCAGTCTCGGCTACACTCAAGCTATAGTAACGTATTATATTATTTTTCCCTCATCACGAGCCGCCGACATGCCACTGACAAAAAGTTTCCGACGTAGTCGGCTGGTCATCGGCTTTGATGAGTCGTAACCGGCACTATAAGCAATGAAAAATTCTACTTCTTCGTTGGATAAGGCGAACAGATGTGTAATCGCTCTGTCACCATGACGTTGGAGGCTCTCTTCTTAGTAGATTAGAACCAGTTAGGCTCTAACATTTAGACAAAAACGACGGTGACATACATTCGGACAGCATAAACAAAAATATTAAAATATTATGACCTTAAAAACACTACAAGGAAAATTGTTAGAATACGATGACTAATTTTAGAGATACAAGGTAATTTTGATTGCAAGTTTTTGGGGATCCATAGCTATTTTAAGCAAAAACTTTGCTCTTAGGCGTGTACACCACCATGCGCTTGCCCACATGACACCACGAATGTTTTTGGCCACATGACCACCAACTCGCTACCACCACGTTGCAAAGTGTGCAGACTATAAGTAGCTAGAAATTCATAGTAGCAACAGAGCAACCCCTTCCAGTATCTATGAACTATTCTTTGGAAAGTTGTAACAAAAGTTAGAATTGAAGACCTTAAAAATCTTTGCAGCAAAAATTAAAGAATATCCGACGAGTAATTTTATGTTAAATGACGAAAACTTGGACGTTATTGAAACTCGTCGTGGTCCAAGAAGCAACTCGCGCTTTCTGGGTTTATATAAAGATATAAAACTATAGCTCACGTAGGTATTCCCCCAGATCAAAAACAAATAAGAGGAAAACGCCTCACGACTTGTTTATAAGCAAAAAAGGCAACGGGTTTTGAGAAACAAGTTTGAGATTCAAACACATTTGTCAGTAAATCTACATTAATTGTGCGCTCGAGAATTTCTATTCCTTTCTAATTGTCCTACCAGCTAAGCGCTGGCGTTAATATTTTTAACCAACTTTAAAAAGGAGGAGGTTATCAACCCGTCCGTGTTTTTTTTTATCGTTACTCGATTTCTCCGTCAATTGTGAACCAGTTGTCAAAAGTTTTGTTCGAAAGGTTATACACCCGAATTGATCCCATAGTCATCCTGTCAGAGTCTGATAAATGAATTCCAAGGAATTAGAAGAAGCCTACGAAAATGGATATGAGATTGTAAATGACACTATATCGCCGTCAATTTATTTTTCTTTATTCCTTTAGTCTATATTCCTGCGATGGTGCCATGGTCACCAAATCAGGATCTGGTCATTGGATTCCAGGGTAATCGAGAGTACCATTATTTCTTAAAGAAGGAGACAACTTCTCCGTCAATTGTGTATCGGTTTTGCTTTTTTCTTTATTAGTAAGTGTATACTCCGGACGCGATGCCATGGTCACCAAGTCAGGATCTGTGATAGTGGATCCCAGAGAAATCAAGAGTAACCTTGGTTAAAAAAACGTCGAGAGACTACATTTACATACTCGATTACATTTTCTAAAGACGCTTATTTTTTATAGACATGTTACGTGATTTCTTCATCTTGGTAATGCATCTACATTTGCTACTATGAAAAATAATTATATGTAATATCAGCCCATAAATATCCCACTGCTGGGCTCGGGCCTCCCATTACAGAGTAAACAGACAGTATACCCGCCACGCTCGTCCAAGACGGCTTGGCGGGTTTGACACATCGATGATCTCGATGTACAGGTTGCATCACGATGTTTTCCTTCACCGTTGTAAATACGTGGTTATTGTAACAATATGCACATTAGATCAGAAAACTAACAAGTGGTGCATGCGTCATGCCAGGATCGAACCCACGCCTTTGACTTTGGGACGCGTGCTATTCGCTACTTTTGACTATGAAATGATTGAATAGAATTATTCATTCTCTTATTTCCGTGGTTTCGATATGTGTTTCTTGACTTATTATGCGAAGTATTACGCTTACAATCGTTTGAATATATTGAGGCCTTTAATTTTTTTCTTAAATAATGATTTCAACTAGTGGTGGCAAATATAACCATTAACCAATAAATTTACCGGTAAAAAAATTAACACTTCTATTCGGTAAATAAAATTAACCAAAACGGTTAAAAATACCATTTAACAAATACACTGCGTGTAGTCGCGTAGGTAATTATTGGAAATTATATACATGCAAGTTTCAACTTTATACTCCTCAACACAAGGTTTATTTTCGCTTTGCAGTCGTTTTAAACTTATCATGTAAATATTGAATTTTAAGTATTTGATTGTATGCTCTATGGCTCTCAAAATAAAGCACAATATTCAACTTAGTGTTTTTTACACTTAATGGTATTTTTATTTGTTAGAAAATTGAAATGAAATGGTATTTTTACCGATCGCGAAGATGACGTGATTGGTTGATTTTTTAAACGTAATATATTGTTTGGTAATTGATATTACGGCGGGTCAGTGCATATTTTCTATTATTTTGGTAAAGTTGTGTTTTTGTATTTCAAGAGATTTGTACTTTGTGTTTGTGTTCTGACTTTTTGTGTGACACGTAATTACATAGTAATTTTAAACAGTGTTACAAAAGTGTACAAAAAATGCAGGCAGTTCGACAAAAACTTGCTGATTACCTACAATTTTGTTTATCTATATTTTATTTGTGAGCTGTGTCCGTACTCGAAAAAGGGTAGGTATACATAGAATAGGTATATAAGGGTATGTATATATAGAAGTAAATCTTATACTATGAGTAATATATAAGCTGAAGAGTTTGTTTGTTTGTTTGCTTGAACGGGCTAATCTCACGAACTAACGGTCTGATTTGAATAATTCTTTCAGTGCTAGATAGCCCATTTATTGAGGAAGGCTATATAGGTTATTTATCATCACGCTAAGAGTAATAGGAGCGGAGCATGCTATGCGAGCGCAGGTAGCTAGAGAAACCAAAATTGGTTTTTAAAGTTCTTCTGCAAGGAACGCAATACAGCCGTATTGTTGAGTCGTAAGTATAGTTATAAGAGATTTTTGGGCGGTTCGTTTTGATACGGCGCTGCTCGTCAGAGTGTTCGATTCGCTGCGTTTCGAAGGCAGCAACAGCCTTATCAATAGAATTGCGCCAGGCCCTTCTTTGCAAAGCAAGATCTTCCCAGCCGTCACTTGGGATGTCATATGCCGACAGGTGACGCTTGAGTACGTCCCTGTAACGCAGAAATTTACCGCCAGAGTTGCGCTTTTCGTCCTTAAGCTGTGAGTAAAAGATAGCTTTAGGCATTCTAGTGTCTTTCATATACGTGTGAGTTTTATTTTTTAAACAAAAATCCACGTCAGACAAAGCGCATCTGTTATTGAACCGAACTTTTTGAAGTGAAACTTCTTTATCGGTGGAAAATAAGTTACCGTCACATTTTTCCCGTTTACGTTGCGTAGCAACGAGTTGTTGATAGATGGAGTATGAGAAGAGCATTGTAATATTTCTTTACTTTATTGTGTTTTAATTAATATACATATATATATGTATATATATATATTAAAGTGATCAGTAAAATCATTATTTAACTTTATTTAACCAATTTCTGTAAAGTTGCATATAGTAGAACATTTTTCGAAAAATAAGGTCATAAAGAAGTTTCACTTCTTACGTGTGTACACTAGTACACGCATACATGTTTTTTTTAAAATAAATGAGTATTTACTTATTTATTTCACAATATTCCTTATATATTTATTTCACAACGCTATATTATGCAATTCAAACAACTATTTTTGAATAATGTTCTAGAGAATCTAGACCAACCATCATCAAGTATTATTGTTAAATTAAAAACATATTTAATAAGGTTTTTAAATACAAGCTTTTGAGATCCTGGATATCATGTACCAGCAGAGTGCTAGCCAAGACAAGTGAAACGAGCCCAAACAAAAAGGTTTTGTCTTGTTTAGTACAGGAGTTCCTACGGCCTCCTTCCGAATTCATTATCAAATCATCAGCTCCATATTATTACACTGCCATGCGATATACATATGCTTGCAAAATTTCAGCTCAATCGGAAACTGGGAAGTTAGTCAAATTTAACTTGCAAGATTCCATCTGAACTTACATACATACATAGGTACATCCATTCAAGTTAAATAAATGCTTGTAAAAAGAACTCACGTATCGTAAGGGTTATTGGTAGCCATTTTGTAAACACTGCAATGCGAATTTCGAAAGGACGATGCGTGCGCGCAAGCCTAAAGACGACAGAACACTGAAGTTGGTGGCACAATGCGAAATGAGTGTTTATATTTTAAATGCAGTGTTCTTGATGACATCATTTTGTTTAGTGTTGGGCATTTGTTGTTGTCATCTATATCGATTTTCATATAAAAAAAGTATACGGAGCATATTTAAAGAAAAGCCTCAAATAAAGTCGAGCTTTTTTTGAAACTCTTGGGCGTAAACTTATGTGGTTTGCATCTTTGTGTTTAATAGTAATGTTAGAAACTGTATCAACTTTATCCGTACTAATTAGTTTATTTAATTTAAGGCTTCTTACTCCAAAACCGTACTCTGAGAGCTCTGGACTTGTTCTACCTATTTTATTAGTTTGAGTCCAATAAAGAGACACGCTACATTGCCCATCGTTAAAATTTGTAAATATATAAAAAAACCTTATTTTAGTTTTTGTTTTTTCGTTAGTTATACATTATTGCGTTAAAAAAACAGTTTGAATACACTATATAAACGATGGAGAACACGATATTTTTTTTTAGATTTCTTGTCTGTTTGTTCGGGATTTACGTAAAAAAAACCCACTAGGCCGCTTGTGATGCAGTTTTCGGAGATCAACAGCAATTTCTTAGAATTAAAACTTACGCTACTTTCTATCCTGGATATTCTGCGGAAAAATGTCTAGAAATTATTTAAAATGGTCCGGGTAAAAAATCAAACTCCAATGTGATTTTCTTCGTTAATCAATAGTAAATTTTATGTATCAAAGATATTTTTTATTCCGGGAATCTTGTGGGAATTTTCCCAGGGGGGCGGTTTGTAGTTGACAGTTTTCATTAAAATGATAGTTTATATTGATTTTTTAACCTTGCGTTACTTTGTGTCCCCGGAATTCTGTGTTTCAAGTCAAGCGTGGACGACATCACGGGTATATACAAGTTTTTTTAAAAAAAAACAACATCTAAAACAAAACTACAAAGTTCACTAAAAATAATAACACATTTTATTGTTATTATATTATTTAATGTAATTTGAGAATGATTCTAATAAACCCAAAGTACAAGATGTACCATTATGATTTTATTGTAATTGAATGAATAGTGAGCTTAATCCACAAGTAAAACCACTTTCACAACTTCTGAGAGCTTGGCAGACACTTTGTAATATTTATTATATATTATTATTCATTCTTATAAATAGGAAACAGTTTTATTTATATTAGTTTATGATTTAAATGTAATATTATTATAACGTTTGTTAAATGTACATTAGTATTAATCTTTTCGAAAATAGACCACCTACGTCGATACATTATAATATAAATGTAATAGGGAACATCCCTAGCTATTGCAATTCATTAAAAAATGAATATAAAAAAATTGGGAAATTTTATTTGATGGGTGAGAATTATCTGTTAAAACAGTTTTAGCTAGCTTTTGTAGATCTGTATAACACATATAATAGTTTGTGTGTATAATACTTATAAACGTTATTTCACACCCAATATACCTACATATTAGACCCGAATACGAAAAATCTCATACGCAATGTCACATACAAAAAAAACTTCCAAATTCAAAAGTGTTTTTAATACATAAGACCAGAGACTAGGGCTACGTTCCACAGTAGGCTAACAGCTAACACGCTTTCAACCGCGATTTTTCCTCTTTCACTTGCTGCATGCGTTACATTCGTAAACTCAAGTGGAACCGATTATTCGACCCACCTCTTAACGACGTCTTTAGTGACGTTTTCGCGACGACCTTACCGACCGTGTTCGCTATGTGGAATGGCTGAAGGAGCATTTTGAGCGTTGTGAACCATAATAATAAAAGAGGCACAGTCATAACTGAATGGCATTCCAAGCTCATGTGATATTATTTCTAATGATGACTTCGCTCTTTCTGCTGCATTTTAAATTCAATTTCAATTTTTATTTGATGGCGCAGACGCGAGCGGTGATAAAGGAGAAGAAAAGGACTTACAGGATAAGTCGCCGCACCAGACACGCTACGAACCATATGGGTTTCACAGCGTCAGGCACCTCTTCCTCGTGAACCTTTTCTTCTCGTCTTGCGGTTCCTTCGATAAGTGAACCAGTTGGAACAATGCAGCGTTCACCTTTCAGCGCGCGGGTTGATGAAAGCAGGTTTGAATAGCGGCACAACACACAAAATGCGACAAGATATGTGCGGAAGCAGCGGCACGCTCAGCGTTTGAGCGTAGTCTATGTCACATTGCATAGTGACAGATCCGGTGAAAGAAAATAATAGTTTAAAAAATACTAAAAAACACGCTTTAAAGCGTGGGGTGTATTCAAAGCAATTCAATTTTTTTCTTCTTTAATATCTTAAAAAGCGCTTTGAATACACCCCACGCTTTTTTTTAAGACCCCATTCATCAGAAACCAAATTTATTAAATTTTATTTTCTATTTTTTAGTTGGATTTTTTATGACAGCGTGTTTTTTTTTAAACTATTATTTATTTTTCATTTTTAGTTGTTTTTTTTTAATGTTGTTAAATACAAGCTTCTGAGACCCTGCATATCATGTAGCAGCAGAGTGCTAGCCAAGACAAGTAAAACGAGCCCAAACACGACGGGTCTATCTTGTTTAGTACAGGAGTTCCTATGGCCACTTCCGACTCCATCATCAGATCAGATCCATGGTACCATATTATTGCACTGTCATCGACCTTTGACAGGTGTGCAAAGTTTGAATTAAATCTGATTGTTTCAAGTAGACAAATCGAGCTCAAAGGGTCGGTTACGAACATACATACATACATACATACAGGTGAAGCTAATAAAAGCGTGTTAAAAAAGGGAACAAAGAGGCGGTGACCAAATAGGTCGGCGTTAAAATTATTCAAAATAAGTTCTACTGAAGAACACTTTTTGAAGATCATATAAGTTCAAATTTAAATTCAGTTCCTACTTTATGCATACTGCTTCGCAGTGTTTGTTTTTAAAGCGAAGAAGCGGCAAGAAAAAAACTAAAAATTGTGTAAGTGTAACTTCAATATAGATCGCTTCGCGAAGGCGCACATGCCGAAAACCCCGGAAGAGTTGTGAGGTCTTCGGACCAACAACATAAAGTCAAGTTCAATAAAAAAAGCGCTAGTCAGTAGTTCGTTGTCCGCTACGATGACTAGACATAAGGCCTACGCAGACCGGGACGGCATGGCATGGGATTTTACCGTCAGTCAGAGCACACTAGCCGCTTAGATACCGCGGCATTCCAGCACCTTGCCACGGCGTGACATGGCGCAAAACACACCTCGGCAGCTTCTGCTGCCCGATACACTCTTAGGGCGTGTTCAGATGACACGCGTCGACCACGCACAGGGCCCGCACACGCGTTGTGCTCGCCTTATACCCGCGCTCGCCACGCGCCAACTCAGCGCTCGCCTCGCGCCCGTTGGTTTATACTACGCGAGGCGTATGCGGGTGGACTTCGATAAATGCAATTTGAGATCTATTGATGTGTAATAAGACTTAATATTCAAACAATGAATTTCAAAGCGGGTTAGACGCGGGTGCTGAGCGCGTAGCGTGCGCTTAACGGGCGCGTTTTCTCTGAACGCGGCCTTAGTCTTCAGTTGCGTTTGACCGTGTGTCAAAACGAGCGCCGGAGTCCTTGGCATGCCGTTGCCTGCCCGTAGTACGCCACGGCAGCCCGTGGCGCATCTTTCAATGCCGTGCAATGAAATCCTTTTCGATGCCACGGCATCATTTTAAAGCATAGCAATTTATGTAGTATTTCTATATCGATACGTTTGAATGTCCATTAGTAAAAAATTAAATCCCTTGCCATGCCGTCCCGGTCTGCGTAGGCCCTTATGCAGCTCCCATAAACTATTAGCGAGATAGGCAACACATTTATGGAGATAGCCTAAAATGTTATAAAAGACGATGTCCACTGATCGTGGTGAGAGGCGCGGCTACTTATTTGCTTTTTGCATAGACGTACGTCTTTCCAAAGCGGATTGGCGGGTTTGTAACATCATTCATCAAAATGTTTTCCTACATCATCAGCACGTTGTAAAGAATTAAAACGAAGAATTAAGAACTATATAAATGTGTATGTCTACAATGGGGATTGTTCACTTTTTTTCAATCTGCCTATTTGAAAAACTATTTCGAGGAATAGTGTCCCTAATCATTTCTGTCTAGTTAAAATTCCAAAAAACGTACGATCTTCTTGTATTTTGTAAGAAATGCGTTTGACTTTTATTTGACCTTACTAAATCCAATCAGGTGGGCGGTCTGCCTGTTTGCCTGCTTCAGGTGTAAAAAAAATCTAGCTCTACATTATTTGATTGAAGTTATGTAACATGGATTTTCGCTAAAGACCACTTTAAAAAATTTAACGACAACTATAGAAAATAATAATGGTTGAACACGAAAAATTATAAGCATAGCGACAAAAAACACTAAAATGATCACGTTACGTAATGAGTAATGTCAGTGATATTTAAATAAGTAGCACAGATTACTATGATTAGATATATATAAAACTTGCTTTTATTATTTTTGTTTTCTAGACAAAGAAATCAATGTAAACTTGTGCCTAATGACGTCATCGGACAAATAACTTTAAAACCGAATTTTAAAAAACATAACGCTTAAAATACAATAATATTCAAATTAGTATCTTAAAATACCCTATTTTACGTTATAAAAATATAAAATCAGACGGTATTTTTTTTGTGAACAATCCCATTGAAATAGGGCGCTCAATAAATGAAAAACATTTTCCACCCAATTAGTATATTATATAAATGAAATTCATTACACTTTTGCGGTTCATACTCATCATCGTGTATATTTTAATGACAAATTACATTTGAAGATTCAAAGTTTTTATACAGTAAATCATGTATACAATTATTCGATATATTTAGATAATAAGACTATGATTTAATTTAATAAACCAATGTATTAAATATTTTAATATTAGGACATCATCATGATGAAAGAGTTATGTAAAATTTTGTTAATTTTTGCCTGACAATTAACAAAGGTGTATACAAATAATATTAGAATTTAAAACAACACCATTGAACTTGGCATTGGCAAGAAGTGCTTATGGACATATATAAAAGACTAATTTTATATCCTATTTTCTTTCGTTTCATTCATAATAACGTTATGTATTCAAAATAATCGATATAATTCCAAGCATTTGTTATCAGAAAACGTTTCTTATTGTAATTTTTGAGGTAACTTTGTAGAATCACATTTTGAGACACAAATGACCTAAAATACAGACAGATCTATTATATTACCTACATAACAAGATAAAAAACTTACATTCTAAATCTACTTTAATTATATTTGTGCCTTAAAAACTAATAATATAAAAATGCATAAAATAGAACAAAATTGGCTTCAGTTGTTAACAGGAGACTTCATTCCAATACTTTCCACTCAACTGAATATTTCATTGATATGAAATTAGGAAATGAGATGCTTTTCGGAAAGAGCTTTGGGATATATGAAGGAAACGTCGTTGATGGACACAGCGTCTGGTCCTGGGCCCGGAAGTCGCTGATCCCGTTCATATTCCAATTTATTGGCATAGATGTAGTACACCAGAACGAAGTACGCACTGAGACCTGCAGAGAAGATGATTTATTGACAAATAAAAAGAAGGAAGGGTGTCCGAGTTATAGGCCGTTTAATACAGAGCAGTGTTAAAGTACTGTTACGAGCTACATAGGGCTCGAATTAAAATGCCGTTGGAACTACTATAGAGTTTATTAGAACTGCACAGACACGTATGAAACAGGTACAAACATAACTGGATACAACCAGTATTGCACGATTCAATAACACGCGCAAAGTTCGTCACTATATCGCTCATCGAATATACGTCTTACTCGTATCGTAATCGTAGCTTGACTGCCATTCTGGCAAGCTTCGACGCAATACAATAACAACAAGGATTAATACGACACTAATGACGGCCGTAAAACAAGTACAGTAACAATATAATGTTTCTCTTAATTAAAATTCCAACGCAAAGTAAACAAAGGAACTCCTAAATGCAGGAGGTAATAAACTGCGCTTTACGACAGACACATGTGCGTTTGCCTTTGTCGTATGTATCAGTACATTGAAATTAAAAGATAGATAGGGAACACAATACAATACAATACTCTTTATTGTACACCAACATTACATGGAAAAAAATAATACAAACACACAAAAAAACTTACTTTTACGTTAGTACAATGGGCGGCCTTATTGCTAAAAGCAATCTCTTCCAGTCAGCCTTTTATTGGAAGAACACTTTATTGTTCGCCAAAAATTATAACTACATTTTTAAAACTAGGTATGGTCAATGTTGAACAAAGGGCGTAGGTGTAGAAACGAAGTAACTTACCGAGATCAATGATGTGAGTACAGATACTCTGGGCGGAGGTTCTGCCATGAACCACGACATATATGAAGCCAATGAGAAGGAGGGCAAGGCGGAAGCTGGCGAACCCGACGTACAGTCTGATAGGTCCTGGCCGTTTCTGCAACAAGTAATGAAGTTTAATTTAAATTAGGATTAAATGAAAGTTAGGTTAGGTTAAGGCCGGTTCGGCGGCGGAAACAGCGGAATCACTCAAGCGGCGCAAATATGCAACCCTCAGTGAGAGTTATATGTTTGGGCCGCTTGCTGTCGAGACGCTTGGACCGTGGGGTCCTGAGGCCATGAGCCTCTACCAAAATTTATCAAAACGACTCATCGACTCTTCAGGTGATCAGAGGGCTGGTGCCTACCTCGGCCAACGGATCAGTATGGCGATCCAGCGAGGAAACGTAGCCAGACTTCTGAGCACCTTACCCATAGAAAACGGTGATCTGGGCTCAGTATTCTACTTATAGTTGAGGGACTATGGTAGAATACAATACAAATAAGTTAAGTTTTTTACATTGTATTCATTAGTAATTTTATAATTGTTTTACACATATTAAAATTTAATGAAAGTTCCCATCTCGAAATATTAATAAGATGTCTATAGATTATTTCAGAATAAAAACATCGAAATTAAAATACAGTATGTAGCAGATCACTGCCAACGGGGAGCGTGTCCAGAAGGCTGGCTGCATTGCAGCGCTGCAAGGTAATAATTATTTCTTGTGCGAAATATGAGCCAGCCTTCTGATCACGGGTAATATCAAAGAGTTTATTACATCTGTCTTTAAAGAACTCATTAAATGAATAAAAGTCATTAAAATACACAGTCTATACATAAATATATATCGACAGCTTCATAGCATATAGGCGTAACGTAAAGATGCCATTTTTTTTGTTTACTAATAACAAAGCATGTTACAATTTAGAAAGTCTTACCAGTATGCAAGTTGTACCTAAAACGAAAAGCATTCCAAATTTCAGCCTTATACAATCAACTAGTTTTGTTTTATTCACAATTTTGTCCCTTGCTTAAAACTGCACTTTTGTCTGTGCGCCCGTTTGATATGAAGCCCTCAATAACATTCCAATATTAATTTCGGCTAAAGCCATTCTGCTATAACATAGACTATTTCTTTTCTGCTATTCTTCCGCTGCGACTCTATTCAGAAGATATTGTAGATTTATAGAATAAGGATTTATGACACTATCTCGGGAGTCATAATTTGAATATCTACCCAACGCCAAGATACTTGGAATAATAGAGCTGAGCACCTGATGTAGCAAGGACATAAGAAAAACACTATTAATAAACAAATAGATACCTTATGCAGTCCAACCAAGACAGCAATGTTGACAGCAAGCCAAACCAAGCTAATCAAGATGACCACAATGAAGAAGATCAAAGCAAACTTCAAGGTGCGTTTGTCTAAAGCATTTTCTTGCGGTTCTGCGTCGTCATCATGGTCCAAGTGATCAAACCCATGAGTGATGATTCCAAAGAACAAGGTGACTCCTACAAGGGAGAAAATACGTAAGCAGTTGAGACCTGCAAAATAAATAATGTACAATTAGGTTGCTTAAAATATTAAATGACACTGATAAATAAGAAATCCTAGGGAAAATCATGAGAGCCAAATATACCACCTTAATATCTCAGTTTTATCTAAATATCACCAAGGAGGTAATCCGGAGAAATAAAACTACTTGATGACAGATAATCAGACGTAAATATTGTGTTAGAGACTCAGATTAAGACAGAATAAAGAGATATATTCCAACGGTCTTATTCATATGGAGTTACAGTAAGCTTGAAATTTTCTTTATGAACCATAAGAAACCTACAAACTTGCACTAAATCAATATGAATAAGACCGTAACTATATGAGTTTAAACAAAGGTCTAACGTGCATAGATATAAAACGATATAGTTAGTAAATACAAATATTATTGAAATAGGATACAGAATAGCATAAATTGTAATAAAAGGATAATGTATATAAATAACAAGTAGAATTTATAAAAAAACTAGCTGTCCCGACAGACGTCGTCCTGCCCGGTAAAAAATAGGGGTTGATCGTAGAGGGTTGAAAATCTAGGGTTGTATGTATTTTTGTATGTTGTATCATAAAAAAATAGAAATTAAAAATTTTGTCTAAAAAATTAATAAAAAAATTTAGGGGTGGACTACCCCTAACATTTAGGGGGATGAAAAATAGATGTTGGCCGATTCTCATAGATACGGATAAGCACAAAAAATTTCATCAAAATCGGTCAAGCCGTTTCGGAGGAGTATGGCAACGAAACCTGTGACACGAGAATTTTATATATTAGATAAAGTATAAAAAATAATAACCGCCATTAAAATTTACTAAATAGAGACCTTTTAAAAGTGCTCAACATTACTCTAAGTTAGGGGAACACAAAGAAGAAAATTTACCCGTCATTGAAGATGGCAGGAGACGTATGGGATGACGTTGATAACTTAGAAGATGGGCACTCCCTTAGTGTGGGATGTGCGTTAACACTGTGAGGCGGACTGCGGTTGGCCTTAACAATTTTTCTCATTGGTTGTCCATCCTTCTCGTTTAGACACTTACCTATTCTTCATATTCCATTCAGATACACAGCCAACTGGAACCACTCTTACATTCGGAACCATTCATATACCTATATATATTGACTGAGACTTACCAGGGCAGTATAGCCAAGAATGAAGCAGCCCAGCCGCAGCGGGACGCAAAAGCAGCATTTCGTATACGAATTAAGCCTCGTGGTCATTGACATACTGCAATAAAAACAAATCTCAATTAAGATTCAGTTTCTGGTACGTTCTCATACGTTCCATTATTATAAGCGTTTGCTGGCCAACCTTACTACCCAGAAGAACCCGTTATTTATTGTGGTCTGGGATAGGACCCAGAGTGGTCCCTTGTACGAGTATATTACCCATAACACAAGCGCAACTTGATTAGCTTGGTGATATACAATAATTTTAGACATATGTGGTAATTTCGATTGTCAGTTTTTGGGCATCCGTAGCTATTTTGGCTAAAAACGTTGCCCTTAGCACATGTGTACATCACAATGTCTTTGCCCACATGACACCACTAACGCGCTGCTTAAGTGTACAGAATAGAGGTAGCTAGAAATTCACAGCAGCAACAAAGCAAGCGGACAGTGGAAGTGATCCACTATCTGTGAACTTTTCTATGGAAAGTTGTAACAAAAGTTACCATTGAAGACCTTAAAAATCTTGGCAAAAAAAAGAAAAATATCCGTTGAGTGGTTTTTTTGGCAATTTAAGAAAACTTGCACGTCTATAGGTGCGAGTTGCGACTCGCGCTGGCTGGGTTTATATATACAATTTACACCTGATTTCGAAACATTCTTCAATGGTGTTCCGCTCCTATTGGTGATGATAACTATAGCTTTCCTCAATAAATGCCCTATTTTAAACTGAAAGAATTCTTTAAATCAGACCAGTAGTTCCTGAAATAAGCACGTTCAAGCAAACAAAACTTCAGCTTTATATAATACTAGCTGTCCCGCAGACGTTGTCCTGCCCTGAAGAAATAAAATTTTGAACCCGATTGCAGCGCCATCTACAGGGTCCATAGAGATGTAAGCTATTCTATCTTTTAATTGGATCAAACTGCACACGGTGCGCAGATTTGATTGAAATCGGTTCAGTAGTTTTGGAGTTTACTGGCAACATACATCGTGACACAATATTTTTATATATAAAATAAAACTATAGATCATGTAGGTATTCCCCGAGAACAAAAACAAATAACAGGAAAACGTTATTGCCATGCGACTTGTTTATAAACAGATAAAGACAACGGTTTTTGAGAAAAAGTTTTAGATTCAAACACATTCGTCAGTAAATCTATATTAATTGCGCGCTCGGGAATTTTTATTCCTTTCTATTCGTACACTAGCTTAGCGATCGCGTTAATGTATTTTATTGTAATAAATTCTGTTCTTTGTCTACTCCTCAGGAACACTGTCGATGATCTAGTGAAGAACATATTGAGAATAACACATTGAAATTATTATCATTGTACTATTTGTCAGCTGGTTTAGGTGTCTAAAAGATTAGCCACATTACCTCGTTAATGGCAACGCTAGTGCGTTGCCCGAGGTCCAGACCAGTATTTTGGTCAGGTGACACATCTCCCCGCAGTTTGGTCTACGTATCGATAAAGGAGACGGGGCCAAATGAAAGGATAAAATTGTGAT
This sequence comes from Dendrolimus punctatus, assembly GCA_012273795.1. Classification (NCBI taxonomy): domain Eukaryota; kingdom Metazoa; phylum Arthropoda; class Insecta; order Lepidoptera; family Lasiocampidae; genus Dendrolimus; species Dendrolimus punctatus. The sequence continues at coordinate 18,245,868 of CM022546.1, read as the reverse complement.
AAATAATAAGAATAAGAAATTCATTCCGGCACAGCAATATGCTGAATGCAAATCTTGTTTGCTGAAAATGTGGCGTACGAATTCCCAAATTATTCTCTGTGTATAATAATGTATAAAAAATGTAATTACGTCCCATTTCTTCAATTAAAGTTTTCTTTCTTTTAGATATATTTTTCTATTACAAATACATCAGCCCTAAAGTTTACCTGGAAGACGAGAAAAATCTAAAAATAATTAATTAGCTACTTTGATATATTTATCTGGATGAATTTCAACAATTATTTAAAATTATACAAAAACACATACACCACACGATTAATTCATTCAAAACTAAATCTACTACAAATTATAAAAAAGACGAACATAAATGAAATCATAAAATCATCTTTTGACCACTGGCCCAAGAATGTATGAAAGCATTACCATCTTTGTTATTATTTTAAACTAAATAAATGAAATATAAATTCCCTATAAAGTTGCGTCAGTAATTATAAATGTATGTATTTTCTGATTAACTTGCGGAAATAACATGTAACTTCTCCGAAATGACATCATGGGTCAACATTGATTAAATACATATTATTCCGTTTCAGTTTCGATTGTGAATCATTATTATCGACATAAAAGGAAGAGCTGTCCAGGAAGAAATTAATCTTTAAATCTTATTGTGTGAACCCAACGACGTCGTCGGTCGTAGTTTACCTTGAGGAATAAATTTAAAGAAAATTTACAAAGTAAAAGAGGGTAACGAACCTTGTCTGTCGCTGTTTACAGCGATGACGTACATTGAATGAGATATATGTTCCTTTCGTTGCTTATAGCCAGGGCCGTGGGATATGGCAGTCGTTATAGGGATAACGATTACAGGGTTGCCATTTCCAAAGAGAAATATCAGTCTATAAAATCTATCTTTTCTCTCTAGCCTTATATATTGGGGGCACCCAATATGTCCTTTTCCGTTTTGTTACTGCTTATGATCACAGAGTCAATAGTTCTTCGTCCGATGAAGAACTATCGTCAAAAAACACGACGAGAGTAGTGTGAGCTCGTAGATCATCCAACAGCGGGGTTCGTAAGTAATTGCACATTCGAACGCAGAACGCGAACGCGGAACGTTTGAGCGCTGGACCTCTCTGTGTGAAAGCACCCTTAAACTGGGTTTCGCCCGTGCCATTTGCGCACGGCGCCGAAGGTTATCGAGGCCAAGCCGGTGCCGGAGTGTTCGTTGCGCATGAGTTGTGTATTTGTTTCAATTTTCAACTTATTACTTTTGTACACTCATATCTAGCATGTGTTATATAACTTGGATTGGATAAATACATACCCACTGGCAGTACCTAATATTTAAAATACATGCATACAGAACGCCAGGTCCCTTGCGGGTTAGGCACGAACAACAGAGCGCCACACAGGCCAATTCTTACACACCTCACTTGCTTCTTTGACATTCATAGCTCTTGTCATGCACGCTCGTCTGTTCTTAAGGCTCCTAACTTCTGCTAATACATGATCAATTTGATCGTTTGTTTAGGTCTCTGAGTGTGACTGTTGATAGGAATTAAATATTTAAAATAAATAAATAATATAAAAGTGTTCGTGTTAAGTAAAAGTGCTTACTAAAATGTGTCTAAAAAACCAAAAATTAGCTGGCTTTTACAATAGGTAGTAGCCATCTCTAAATATATAATTTTCCAAACTGTCAAGAGTCAATTCGAAAATTAGTATTTTCACAATATTTTTTTATTATATTAATCATTGCAATTAGAGATATTAATTGCCCTTACAGTTGATCATTGGTTTAGGTCTCTGAGTATGACTGTTGATAGGAATTAAAGTAAACAACTGAACACAAACTATCTATAAATAGTATTACAATGCCGCCCGCATCTGATAAACATGCAATACGTATTGTATTGACATAGAATGTTTCGTAATAATAATTATGTTACACTAGTGTTATTATTCATATCCAGTTAGAGTAAGTTTGTAGGCTTTTTTAAGGTTTTTAAACAAGCCTACAAACTAACTCTAACAATTGGGGAACAGACAATATACCCGCCACGCATGTTCAAGGCGTATTGGCAGGTTTGACAAATCGGTTATCGCCATGTGCTGGTTTCATCACGATGGTTACCGCGTGTTAACAACATTATGCACGCACATTCGATTAGAAAACTGCCCAAGTTGTGTATGCGTTCATGCTTTGAGATTTTTTAGCGAGGGGAGATCCAGTTTATGACTGCCCACCATAAATTGTGTTATTGAAAGCAACCGTCACTGCGTAACTACATAGTTACTTTAACAGTGTAACCACAGTGAAGAAAATATGCAGGTAGTTTGACCAAAAACCCGCTGATTGCCTATAATCGTATATCTATATTATATATCTATCTATATAATTCACTTAGTACATTAATTACTATTTTACGAGAATGTAAAGAAATGATCACTATAAAAAGTCTATGTTTTTATTTAAAATATGTTAAGTAATTTCCATGACATGTGCGTAGACAACTAATAATATCGATTTAAAAATAAATGAAAACACCGTTGTTAGTCATAATAGGTCTTTGAAACCCATGCCGTTCTGCAGTACTGGCCATTTCAAATCAATTTTATAACATGGAATTCTTGTTTCAAATTTAGTTACTTATAATAATTAATGATGAAATCGTTGTATGGTAATGTATAGCACACGCGTGCCAAACTCAAAGGGCACGGGTTCGAGAAACGATGAAGGGAAACATCGTGACGCAACCTGCACGTCGAGTTAACCGATGTGTCAAACCTGCCAAGCCGCCTTGGACAAACGTGGCGGGTATACTGTCCGTTCCCACCATAATGAGAGGCCTGAACCCAGCAATACGACATTTAAGGGCTGAATATTATATTATTATATTGATTAGCGGTATGTTTTCATCGCATTTGAATCTTTCATCACCGTGAATACGGTAAAAAATCGAGTAATTATGGAATATGAGGCCGTGGTGGCAGCAACGCAGCACATCAACGACGTTCACGGCGCGAACTTCACATAATCTTCCTGATTTTGCTTGATTTTAAAAAATATATAATAATCACATAATTTTTATACCATCCAAATAGATACCTGGTACGTTTACGAAACATATTTCTAATATCAAATTAAATTAACCCTTCTACCGAATTATTTTACTTACCTACCCTTTTGAGATATTATTAACACCGGATTAGCAGTATGCAAACCTTGTATAAACAAGAAAGCTTATTGTTTAACCAGTTGCTTTTATTAGAATCTGAGTGGCAAATATTACAACATACTTACAGCTTTCAAGTCAAGCATTGTACTAGTGACGTAAATTCTTAGTAGGTACTGTAGTTATTTCATAACTAAACTCATAACTAATTCAAATCATGTATTTTATCAAATAATGAACCTTGAAAGTAAAATAGACGCGTGAGATATTTTATTTTTCAAACAAAAATCCGTTCCCTCGACGCGCATCTGTTATTGAACCGAACTTCAACGAACAATACAATAAGCAATGTTGAGAAATAATGAGTAAATTTAGATTTGTTTCACAACATACAATACAAATTATGATTTTCCAATAATACTGTAGAATCTAGAACAATTATGAACAACAATGATTGTTAAATCAAAAATATATATGCAAAAAAGAACTCACGTATCGTAAGGGATATTGGTGGCCATTTTGTAAACACTGCAATTCGAATTTCGGACAGACGACGCGTGCGCACAAGCCTAAAGTCGAGTGATCACTGAAGTTGATCGCAGATTGCGAATGTTGTATTTTATATGCATAATGCATTCCGGTTTTATGACATCATTGTGTTTAGTGATGGGCATTTGTTTTTGTCATCGATACCACGAACCAATTAAAAGTATACGTATAGCTATAGACAAAACAAAAGCATCAAATGGAGTAAATCATTTGTTTTAAACCCTTGTGCGTAAAGTTATGTATTTGGTTTGCGTCTGTGTGGTTAATAGTATATCCATTAGAAAGTATTCCCACTTTATTCGTACTAAGCCATATATTATTTAGTACTGTGTAATTGATATTATTTGTTCGTTTCTAATCAAAGATTATACATTTTTTTAAACATTGGCAAAATATATTTTTTTAATAAAAAACAAACAATTATTATTTTATAAGAAACGACATCCTTATTAATATTATAAATGGGAAAGAAACTTTGCGTGTCTGTCTATTACGCTTTTACGGAAAAACTACTAGACCGATTTAGCTAAAACTCAGTCTATATACTCGTAATAACATACTTGTTATCCAGAGTAAAAATATATTTGTCTCTCTGTTATGTTTGTTATGCTTTTATGATAAAACTATTCGACCCTATTAATTTTAACACCGAGGGTGACAAGGGATACTTTTCATACCGGATAATGGGTTCGATTTTGCGATAGATTTGCAAAGGTTGTGTCAGACAGTAATAGGTTTAGTTTTTTGTGATTTGTTATTTTCGTCATTTTTGCCATTTTGGTCATCTTCATCCCTCAGTAGTGAATCTTTCGAGACAAAGCACTAACATTGAAGTTTAATACAATATAACGTGTATTAACGTCTGCTCTTTAAACAAGTGGCAAGAGTTTGACTCGCGGCGTTCAAAGTGAAGTTTAGTCTAGTCGAAAATAAAATTAGAAAAAATCATAAAAAAATACATCGAAACTCTCGGGCCATGGGGTCCAGAAGCCCATCGCCTTTATCGAGACCTATCAAAACGGCTGATAGATGTCTCACGAAACCAAAACGCTGGCCTGTATTTTGGACAACGCATAAGCATTGCCATACAACGTGGTAATGCGGCCAGCGTTTTGGGAACGTTCCCAACTGACGATGATTTGGGTCCTATGTACTATTTGTAAATTGTTAAAAATTTAAAAAATTTAAAAAAAAAATAATAAAAAAAACACGTTTTAATATATTTGTAAAATTATTATTGTTGATAACGTCAAGAGGAATTAATTATATTATTTGAGAACGATTTTATGTATATAATTCTAGGTTATCACATATTGAAATTCGTCACTGTGAAATAGAAAGCTTTATCCACAAATAAAACCACTTTCACAATCTCCAAGAGATTGGCAGGTAATTCGTAATATTTATGTTTGTATTATTATATATTCTTGTAAATAAAAAACAATTATAATTTCACCTTCTTCAATGGCACGTTAGTTTCGGAAAACATTTAGTTTCTCTCTTTTCAGTGTGGTTTTTATTATTTGAACGATGTCTTAAGAAAAATATCTGAGTATTATCCACATATCACTACCAACTAGCTGAATTAGTAGTTTATAATTTAAATTTAAAAATATTACACCCAAATTAAATGTAAATTAGTAGTCATTTTATCGATATCCATTACTGACTTGGCTTGACATCAAAACCGTACATAGGTTCCACTTACATCGATTTTTTAAATTTTAATGTAATAACCCGCCTCCCCTGACCATTGCATTTCATTAAAATATGTATATAAAAATTGCGAATTTTATTTCATTGTCGGAACTTATTTATTGATATAACTTTACCTAGTTTTTGTAGACAAGTATAGTATATATAATATTGTTGCAAGCCAATACTAATCCTTACAGGTGTCTTATGCCTTTGAATTTGAGTGATCTATTGTTCGCGCTAATCTCTTCGTTCAGCCACCGTAAGACGTCATAAAACCTTCTTTCCTCCGTTGGCATTTCATACGAATTCTTGGAAGCCAATACGCCGACAATTTAACGATTTCAAGAACCAATTGGCGGCATGTTGCTAAGAAGCCATTTCTAATTTACAAATGGATGAGGGTTGGTCAGTCGGGAAATTATATGATAACGACTTTCTGCCTTACTAAATAACGTGTATAATTGTCTATACTTCTAATAAATTTTTGATGATTCCAATGGCATTTTAGAATTTACATCCTACAAATACCCTTCAAGTTACAAGTCGTGTAGCGTAATGACTAGCGCATGCGCCCCTCAATCGAAGGCGTGGGTTCGATCTGACCGAAACGCATGCACCTCTTAGTCAGTTTTCTGATCTAATGGGCATATTGTTACAATTACCACGTGGTAACAGCGGTGAAGGAAAACATCGTGATGCAACCTGCACATCGAGATAACCGATGTGTCAAACCTGCCAAGCCGCCTTGGACGCGTGGCGGGTATACTGTCCGTTCCCCTATAATGGGAGGCCCGAGCCCAGCAGTGGGACATGTATGGGCTGATATTATGTATATTATAAATTCCCTTCACATTCGTAACAATATAGTTTTTTATATATAATACTTATAATCGCTATTCCTGAATAATATGCCTACATATTAGACTCGTATACATATGAAAACACTCATGCGCAATATCACATTTAAAGGATAAAAAATCCCGATTTAAAAGTATTTTGGAATACATTAAACCAGAGGCCAGACTAGAATATCACCTTCGTAACCGAATATCATTTCAGGCCACGTGATGTTTTCAAAGATGACCTCGCTTTTTTCGATGCGAAGCTAAATATGCGCTTAATAAAACAGGACGAACCTTGGTTCCATATAAAGCACTACTATAGGTATTTATAGAAATGAATCAGCGTTGTAAATATTGGAAAGACCGATACAAATCTCTTTTATAGTCGGTTCCTATATTTTACCAACCGGTTGTTAACCTTACTAAAGGTTAAAATTGAACATAAGCTCCAAACGAGTAATTTATTTATTAACTTACAAACATCGCTATTGTTACGACCTAGGTGCCGACAACGACAAATTCACACCTGCAGCCCTGTAGAAACACTTTTTATTACATTTCGGTATTTGGACTTCTTTTGTTTACTTTGTGCTTAAAATTTGTGATTATAAAAACATCCCATTGTATATTGTAATTTTATAGCAGTCATTAGCCATGTGTGATTCTAGGAAATTCTGCCCGCGGCCGAACAGACATATTGCATCTGTGCAGTATAAAGCAATGCCTTGATTGATGGGCGAGCAGTCGAGCGACACGAGTCGAGTGTGTACATTCGGATATCTATTTAGTGACGGACTTTGCGCGTGTTATTAAATCGTGCATTACGTTTGGACTAGTTGTGTTCAGTTATATTTGTAATAGTTCTAATACTCTATAATAATTCCAAAATTTCGAGTCCTGCAACTCTTAACACTATCATTAACACGATACCTTGTACACAGAATACATTATATATACATATATAAATATTCAGTCGTCATAACATATAATATGCAGTTCTTGTGAACTCAGTCACAGTACAGATAAAAATGTCAGTCCGTTGACATATTATCTTGTTTGATGTTCGCAAGGCCTGCGTCATCAGCGCTTTATTAAGCAAGTTGGCCCTGCCGTATGGTACTACGATAATTTGGATTGTTCACTTTTTTTCAGTCTAGCTATTTGAAAAACCATTTCGAGGAATAGTGTCTCTAATCATTTCTGTCTAGTTAAAATTCCAAAAAACGTACGATCTTCTTGTATTTTGTAAGAGATGCGTTTGTCCTTTATTTGACCTTACTAAATCCAATCAGGAGGGCCGTCTGCCTGTTTACCTGCTTCAGGTGTGAAAAAATTCTAGCTGTACATTATTTGATTTAAGTTCTGTAACATGAATTTTCCCTAAAGACCACTTTAAAAAATTTAACGATAACTATAGAAAATAATGGTTGAACACGAAAAATTATAAGCCTAGCGACAAAAAACACTAAAACGATCACGATACGTAATGAGTAGTGACGGTGATATTTAAATAAGTAGCACAGATTACTATGATTATAATAGATAAAACTTACTTTTACTATTTTTCTTTTCTAGCCAAAGAAATCAATGTAAACTTGTCCCTTATGACGTCATCGGAGAAATAATTTTAAAATCGAATTATAAAATCACTAACGCTTAAAATACAAAAACTATACGTAATACTATATACTATTTTACGTATTAAAAATATAAAAGCTGCGGGTAATTTTTTGTGAACAATCCCCATTGGTGGCTGCCTACGTCGTATCATAAAATTCTCTGGAATGTTCGATTTGATTTCAGCTATTACACCTAGTCTATGTTCACCGCTTCGCAACGTGTCATTGCTGTTAAACTCCCCAGCAACACGTCTAGCTAAAAATTGATTTGCTTCATATTTTTCTCTTATTCATTACATCTCAAGTTTTTTTATACATTTTATACAAAGCATGTTACAGAATGACTTCCTAACAGAATGATTACCGTAAACCCGTCTGAGTTGTTGCATGTACATATTGTGGCGAATGATGGTGGAACCATCTTAACTAGATGTAGTTTTAGATTTTTTAGAAAAAACTAGAAAAATCTAGAAGGAAAAGAAAAGGACGGATATATTTAGAAAAGTATAAACGATGAACGAAAGACAGAGATAGATAGATGTTAGAAAGGGATAGATGTATAAACGAAAGTTCCCGAACAGAAGGTTCGGGAAGGAAGAGACAGATAGATAAATGGGTTCTAGAAAATTCCTCCGGGTATATAAACAGTGTAGATGCGCCTACCGGGCAGTTTAAAGTTGAGTTCAGTCCAAAACGGTGAAACGACAAGTGCGATACTAAAGAGTTAGAAGAGAAGGTTAATAGACGGCAGAGACGAATTAAGTGGTGAATTTAGTGACAAGTTTGGTGGACAGATACGTAAAGGAGGTGTGTAGCGTAGTTTGGGAGAGGAACAGAAGCGAGCTACACGTGATAATATCGGAGGTGGTCTACGTAATATGGCGACGGTATTGAGGGTGTGACAAGTTATCGTCGGGACTGTGCATCGTTGGTCGTGCGTATAGGGGCAACCCTACACAGAGGTATTGCGTGCGGCTGTGTAAGTCATTAAAAGCTTTTAAATTAAAAACTGGTGTTTTCTTCCAATCCATAAAGCGTACCCCCGCTCGCTCGTAACAATATTATCGCCTGTTGAAAATAAATCTTGTCACCAATCATGATAGATACTTAATAAAACTACGTTTTAACGGTTTTAAGCGCGGTAATTTATTAGGTTTTGGTTTGTCCGCCGTTACGACGTTGATAGGTACTTTCTATTCCCCTTTTACTGGCACAAACTAGCCGGTAGCCGTCGTGAGCGGAACAGTCCGTCTTTCATTAGTTATTTCACAATTTTTCCTCATTAACTGTGGTCCAACTACCGTACGCGATGCTCCAGTTAGTAAACAACCACTCCATTCACTATTCCATTAACAGTTAGACTGTTCCCGTCTGAACTCTGATAAGTGACATCATTAATCCTGGTAGTATGTACTGTGTAAGATCCTTCCCAACTTATTGCAATTTTGGAGATTTTCTTTCCGCCGAACCGGATTATGAAGCCAGACCAACAAGCCTCATACAGGCGGGCCAAATAGAGTAGAAAATAAAGGGGCGCCACTTTCGCAAATTTATTTAAACTCAAGCAATTCTAATATTATATGAAGAGTAATTTTGATACTTGCTAATTATTTTTAGTCCTACGTCAAGTATCAAGTTCCTTTATTTACGAAATCCGTCTTTTGTTAATATAATTTATGATGTTTATTAGAATAATATGACATATGAATGAAATAAATAGATGAAATATTTAATTCAAAGGAAACCAAATGCACAATATCGGAACAAACCTGTCATGTCGGTGGTTCTTCGGCAAATATCGTCCAATTAGGATAAAAAGTTTTTTGCTTTAAATTCCGCTAGGTATCCTTATTTTGTATCTTTAGTGTGAAATGTGAAAATATCACTGCTCGAGTAATTAGTTATATTAAGTTTGACTTGGATCACACGTCACAATATTGTTACGACCTACAAGCCGACAAAATTGGATTCACACCATAAAAGCACACTTTTTACCTTTCCGTATTTGGACATCTTTGTTTACTTTTTGTTGAACATTTTTGATTAGAAAACAGCCTATTGTGTATTGTAATCTTTTATGGCAGTCATTAGCCAAGTGTGTCGAACTGATTCGAAGAAATTCGGTCCGGCAGACATATTGTATCAGTGCAGTATAAGGCAATGGTCCAATGGAGAGATCGGCAGTCTGGCGATAGTCACAAGCGAGGCAAGAGATTAGAGACGGACTTTGCGCGTGTTATTGAATCGTTTGCGTTTGCTTGTGTTTGCACTGTTTGTGTTCAGTTATATTTCTACATGTGTTATACGTGTTTTTATAGGTCCAATAAATTCTATAGTAATTCTAACGGCATTTTAATTGAGTCCTGCAACTCGTAACAATATGTATAAATTTCTTTGTTTATAATTCACTGACATTGATTACAGATAAGATAGAATATTGCCAGATAACAAAAAAAAACCATGTTCTAGACGTTATGGCCAAGTTATACTGACTGAAAGAAATCATTCCAACGAAACGTGCAAGTCAAGATAATCTATCTGTGATACTTGTCAACTCTCCTTGGACGACAGTGGCGGGTATACTGTTTGATAAAATGAGGAGTTCCAAACCCAGCAGTGGGACCTTTACGAGCTTATATTCTACATTGAATAATCACGTAATCCATATACAGATGTTACGAGGCCTAACCAAAACTTTCCTTGTTTGCTTCATAAGTTTTCTCATTATTTCCGCCGTTTATTGGTCATATACCTTTTAGTATTAGTAGTGTCATCGGTAGATTAGAGAATTCAATGCAGAAGAGTCATTTATTATTCAGGCTTTCGTTGCTCAAACGTGATTAACCAAAAATGAAATTTAAAAATGTACTAAATTTTTATCTCGATTCGTCGTCAGCCATTCATAGTTCACTGCTGGATGGAGGCCTCCCCAAGACGGCGCCACTCTTCCCTGTCCTCTGTTTTCCTTGTCCCAATATCTCAAACATTTTTTATTATTTTACATATATATTTATTCATTCTTTTTCACGTTTTTTTAATATGTATATATGTATAACTTTGTTTTATAATCTTATACTTAATATATAAAGCTGAAGAGTTTGTTTGTTTGAACACGCTAATCTCAGGAACTACTAGTCTGATTTGAAAAATTATTTCAGTGTTAGATAGCCCATTCATTGAGGAAGGTTATAAGCTATATATCATCACGCTAAGACTAATAGGAGCCGAGCACCAATAAAGAATATTTCAAAATCGGGGGGTTTTGAAAACAAAATCCAGATGCGGACAAATCTGCGGAGTGACTCTCGCGGACCGCGTTCGTAATACCGAAGTAAGAAAGAGAGTTGGTCTGAAAGAGAGTGTCGGGGTGAAGGTAAGGAAAGGAATGCTCCGGTGGTTCGGGCATGTGGAAAGAATGTATGATGAAAGAATGACTAAACAGATATACAATGCAAAAGTGGATGGATGCAGAAGTCGCGGAAGGCCACGACACACCTTCCATGATCAAATTGATCGTGTACTAGCAGAAGGTGATGTCAGGAGCCTTAAGAACAGACGAGCGTGCATGACAAGAAATATGAATGTCAAAGAAGCAAGTGAGGTGTGTAAGAATAAGCCTAAATGGCGCTCTGTTGTTCGTGCCTACCCCGCAAGGGACCTGGCGTGAAGTTATGTATGTATGTAAATTCCAGATGACTTCGCGGGCACAGCTAGTCTATTTATATTTAAGTATATTTCATTTCCATTAATTTTAATCATTGTAAATGTGGTCTGGAAGATATCGCCGGCGGCGATAAAACCTCCTATTGTATATGTAACTTATGTATGCAATAAAGAACATTCATTAATTCATTCATTCACAAAATATAAATATAGACGAAGCCTAGGTGAACAAAAGCGTCAAAAGATTTTTTTTAATGATTTTTTCAGGAATGAGTTATCGTAAGGCACTGCGATAAGATCTGCTTCCTCTTTCACAATCGGCATCTGTTACCGGCTTAATTTTGACAATTTGAGACTCCTTCGTTCTATTGATGGTCTAAGGTGATTTCCAAAAAGTCAAGCGACCCACGGTAAAAACAAAAAAATTAAACTACATCCACATATACACAAGGATTAATAAGAAAGAAACAAAACAGTGATAGCATAATTAAGTCTCTTAAGTTAGGTTACCTGGAAGAGATTGCTTTAAGCGATAAGGCCGCCTATTCTGTCTACCATGACAATATTGTAATTGTGCATTTTATTTTAATTGTATTGTATACTTGATGAGCAATAAAGTGTTATTTATCTATCTACGTATTTCTTTCTAGAATGTGCTTTAAAAAAAATACAGGCTCCTGGGCAGATCTAAGTGACAAATAAATGTTTTTTGTAACACCATGCCCGCAATCCCAGTCTTCTTCAAGCACGTATGGGTATAGCATTAGTTTTATGTGCCATGCGCCCAGCCTTTGGTCACGTAAGCTCGTATTTTATGTGGCAAATAAAAATCAGATTCAAACCAAACCAAGTGTATTTTGAAACACTGTTGCTTTACAGTGTTTGATGTGATTGAATGTGCTCAGTGTGTAACCTGGCCATAAGGTCTACAGTGCTCCATCTTTTTGAATACGGGACCCCTTTACAGGTTGAAAAATTTTGGCGACCCCCTTGGGTATAGACAGACAAAAGTTTGTATTTTTTTTATTGCAGGAGTTCAGCAAACAGGCAGATGGCCCACTTGATGGAAAGCGGTTACCATCACTTATGGACATTTGCAACACCAAAGGTACTACAAATGCGCTGCTACTCTCTTAAGGGAGACTGGAACCTGGTCACTAATGCTGTAACACACCTCAAGGTTGTTATGGCGGCACACTTTAGACCAGGGGTGGTAGCCATCCAGTCGGGCAAATGCCCTACTACCTGACTGTGAGTTGTTTTGTCGCCTCTTACGACAGGCCGCAGGAAATTGTATTATTTCTCCGTTCTTACCCGGATAATTATTTATGTAATTTTAAGAAGGCTTACAGAATACACTGATATGTATTATATATATATTATAGTAAAAATATATATATGTCGGAGGGAAGTTATAATTGGATGTATTGTTGACTGGATGTATAACGCACAATATCATTTGTTTACATTAATTACTTCTAAAATTCTTAATTAATTTAATTAAATTTGTTAAATGTTTCTATAACTTCAAGATCGTTCTAACCTAATAAAAGTTATGAATATTGTAATTTAATAAACAACCAATCGGAGCAGAGCATATGGCGGAGCGGGGTCAGGACCCCTCTATACTTTGGTAGTATCTACTTCGGAAGACTGAGGAGTTTTTGTGACACATTGGGTTGATGGCAGCAGGTCGAGTTGGACCTTAGAGTATTTTTAAAGAAAGTGTTTTAAGTTAGAAGTATGAGCGGGTGCCCTGAACCCGCTGCTCGGGTCTAATCTATGTCAAAATGTTGATCGAATCTAAATTAAAAGTGGATAAACCGTTGGCTTTGTGTTTTATGCTCGCATTTTATCCTGATGACGCCCACTAAACCTGCAATAACTAAAGATGTCGTGAGAATGAGGCCGTTCTGCGACATATATAAATAGAAATGCTGATAACAAGCCTCCGCCTATTGGTAACAACACGTACATACACGATTCTTCTTGATAATATAGTTACTAAGTTTCTGTCTTTCCAAAAAAATATCTAGGTTCAATTTTACTACTATTTTGTTGAAACTGAGCTTCGTAAAATAAAGGCGTTATGTCTATAGTTAGTGATCCCTAAGTGTAAAGGTGTAAGGTTAAATAGGTAAGGTAAGGTTTAAAAGACCATGTTTATGCTTTTTCTCATAGTTACATGATAAACCTTCCATGATCTACATCAGTAGATTTCTGTCAATAAAGTGATAAAGTAAATCGCAAGTAAATTATATTGATGTAAAACACCGAACGGAAAACATACACATCTGACCGGGTAGTAGCTAAAATTTTAATCGTGATCAATATAAGTTTTTAAGACGATATTCAATAAAATATATCTATGGCAGATCTGGTCAATTCTTAAAAAAAAATATTTTAGCATTTTCAAAATTGTCTGCCACAAAGTAAAATGCGTGATAATGGTCTGCCATTCTTATTTTACGATAATAATAATCATATATTTCATAATTTCAAAACGGCAAACGTTTTAAGATTCGTCAAAAATCGATATCTGTCTTGCCTGGGCGCTCGTCGCGTCCACCACATTGAGCTTAGTGAAACCCCACCTTATGCTAGGTAGGTATAGGGTCCTCAATGTACAAAAACTCAGTTCTGGTCAAATACATACAGGTAGCCGTTTATGGGCTTTTAAACCATCTATCATATCTTTATAATGCCACACTCACCGCATGTGCGCCCCGTAAGTAGGTATATTCATTTACGTTTAACTATATTTGTACTTGACATATGCATAATATTGACATTAATTAATAAATTAAACAATTAACACTAAAAATAAACTTACTTAAATAAAACTAATTATAAATAAATATTAACTAAATTGACAAAAAAAAGTAAAAAGTAGAGTCGAGAATTAATTTATTTATTATAGAGATATTGACGACATTTGAATTGTAAATGCTGTGCACTCCTATAATGGGTCCACACATGGGAGGAACATTTATATTAAACGATTTGTAATATAACGTAAAATTGCCTGCTGATACACCAAAGCCTTAAATAAATAAATAAAAATGATATTTACTTAAGTTTTTGCGACTTGTATACATAATAAAACTACGTTTTAAATTTGATTATGGTTTATCCAACATTTCGGCCAACCAAAATCAAATAAATTACCGCGCTTAAAACCGTGGGTGTGGTTTACATATATGTCCCCGGAATCATAAGTAATGAGCGGGGGACGGGGGCGGGGGAGGAAACTCACCACTTCTGCAACTCCTATGTGTCGGAAATATGGAGTTCCTGAGTTATTAATGTTTTTGTCAATCTAACCTCACTTCTGTTTTTCACTAATATATAAGATAAATAGTGAATGGTTCTGGCACTCGGCGGCCGCTACCGCGGCACGCTCGTTTCGCTCACTCGGCTCGTGCGCTTTGGTCTACATAAAACCTAACCTAACCGACTGTTTAAAACTCCACATATTTAAATTTTTGGATACATACAGTCTCCTATTTCGACAAATCCCGTCAAAAAACGTAAAAAAACGTCTCGGCGACAAAATCATTGTCGTGAATTTCAAACTTCGATAATTAATTGAATATGTATTTTTTCCACTCAAAACCAATTTCAGTTGTTATAAATAAGTCTTTAATATATTCCTAAACACATTAACCATTAAAATCACACGGGAAATCATCCGGGGACATATATGTAAACCCAACCCAAAACCGTTAAAACATAGTTTTATTAAATAAACATGAGTTTTTCATCTTTTATCAATTTTCATCTCATCGTTATCTTGAATATTGAAACTTAAGACGAGTCTTCTTAACCTTCAGAAAATAATTGTATCGCAACAATTTGGTGGTATTGAAAATACTGATTCGTTTCAATACAATTATTTGTAAAGGTCGAAAAAATTCAATTATAATTTCAATTTTCAAGATCGCGTTACTGGAGCAAAGAGGCGGTTATTTATATTATTTGCAGATTTTGTACAAAATTGCTCGTTTGGCTACTTTTTTGCATTTTCACTACTTGACTTTTCTTTATGCTTTATTGTACACAAAATAGTTACAAATACATACATAATATCACGCCTCTTTCCCATGGGGGTAGGCAGAGATTACGGATCTCCACTTGCGACGATCCTGACAAATAACTTTCGCTTCACCTACTTCCATTAACCTCTTCATCCATGCACATTTATTTGAAATGCTTTTTACCTGACCTTACCTTTAACGATCTGATATTTGGTCATGGTGTGTTCGTGTCGGTCTACCAGAAACAACTCTACCATTCACGATACTGTCATTCACCTGTTTTGTGATTCTACTTTTATCCATTCTCTCTATATGTCCAAACCACCTTAACATTCCTTTTTCAACTCTTGTTATTACATCTTCCTTCAAACCACAACGATCCTTTATCACAGTGTTTCTTATCATATCATTCAAATATATACAAATAAAACTATATTATAATGGTGATGTACAAAGGCGAGCTTAACCGTAAAAAGTTTCTTCCAGCCAACCCATATATAGGTAAGTCTAGCGAGAGTAGGAAGACAAGAAATTTTAATGCTTGACATTGGCAAAACCAATGCTAAAACGGCTTCTGTTCCATTCAGGAACGGAGAAAGAATATAATTTTTGACCCTTCGGTCTGTCGTAAGGGCGACAAAACAACCCACAGCCAGGTGGTAGGGTATCTGCCCGTCTGGATGGCTACCACCCCTGGTCTAGAGTATACTGCCATAACAACCTTGAGTTGCATTCCGACATTAGTAGCCAGGTTACAGACTCCGTCAAGGGAGGGCAGCGCATTTGTAACCGCTTGCTTTGCTTAGGTGGGTCGACTGCCTGTCTGCTGTTCTTGTGCAATAAAAAAACCATATTGCAATCATGAAAAATTAACTGAATGGTTAGGAACATAATATATTAACTGGCTGATAGACAACATAACTAGGTTACATCTCAAAATAAACCAGAGTCGTTGATTCGTTACGACATTCTGTGGCGGCGGTGAATTTAAAATTAAATATCCTTGACCCGTTTTGGCGGTAGTTGGAAACAAAGTATCTCATTAGCCCATTTATACCTACTTCGATTAGACAAATAGTTAAGTAATGTTTTACTTAAAGTGAATTTTTTTTTCACCACCAAAGCTGCTAGGAGTGCGCTGCTGCTCTTTTAAGGGAGACTGGAACCTGCTTACCAATGCCGGAACACAATTCAAGATTGTTATGGCGACATATTTTAGACCAGGCGTGGTAGCCATCCAGTCGGCAAATGCCCACTACTTGGTCATGGGTTATTTTGTCGCCTCTTACTACAGGCGCCCGGCCGTAGGAAATTGTGAATGTTTCAATATTTTGTCGTTGTATCAAGGTATATAGGGCGTTGCAATAAAAAACAGCAGAACAAAAACGGAATACCTGTTCTGTGCTTTTGCCGGGACTTCTAGTGCTGTGCCTCTTAAACTAGAATCAGCCATACTACCATGTAACCCCAAATTCAGATACCTTGGTTCAGTACTGCAGAGTAATTGTGATGTAGAGAGGGATGTAAGGAGAAGAATGAACGTAGCATGGTTAAAGTGGAGACAGGTAACCGGTGTACCGTGCGACCAACTAATGCCACTGAAACTAAAAGGTCAAATACATAAATCTGTCATACGACCAGTCATGCTATACGGGTCTGAATGATGTGCCACTAAGTATTAAACTACAAAGATCTCCACTCAGCTTGAGAAGATTGAGTTGGTATGGGAATATAATGAGGAGAAAGAATGTTAAAATACAAGCTAGCACAAATGTAAAGGCAGGCCAAAAAAAAGATGGATGGATTGTGTGAAGGATGATATTGATATGTGGTGTGACAGAAGATGTATGTCAGAGTAGAGGAGTGTGGAAGGAAAGCCATATTGTGCCGACCACAAGTAATTGGGATAAGGTGAAAGAAAAGAGAGAGAGGTTACTTTTGCAGTCGATTTGACTTTTGTTATTTTTTTGTAAATAAAAATATTCAGGACAAAATCTTTTTATAAATTCCCTCCAAAAATTAAAAAGTGACTCAATCGATTTGACAGCCAACATCTGTATCCTAACAAAGCAATTCCCGTTTAATAATCTGTGAAAATGTTGCCTCTATAACACGCACCACATATCATGATCGCTGCTACATAATAAAGTAGGCCTATTTATCCAGAAAAACCCTGTACTTCGAATAAGAGTGGTCATAATAAAAATTTATTGGCAATTTGGAGACTGAAAAACAGCCCCTTGCGACCTCAGACGCCTTTGTGTTTGGCTAATCAAGGCTATTTCAGGGGACATCCGAGATTTTCGTGTTAGTAATAATGTTATTGTAATATAGTAAACGAAAGCATTTCACGAAATTTTGTTAGTTAAAAATGCACACTTTATAATTTTATATTTACACCAGAAGACTTAAAAATCTAGGACCCGATCCCAGCGCCATCTAACGGTTCTAATTGTGAATCTAAACAATCCGGCAACCCATTTAAACACACAAAAACAAACAAAATCGTGATTAGGAGGATTCTAGAACCCGATCTTAGCGCCACCTACCGGTTCCAATAGTATAGAAAGTATTCTATATCCGTCTCCGGGTTCTAAACTACCCCATCAATTTTCATCGAAATCGGTACAGCCGTTCTTGAGTTATAAATAGTGTAACTACCGCGAATTTCTTTTATATATATATATATATATATATATATATATATATATATATATATATATATATATATATATATATATATATATATATACATATACTAGCTGTCCCAGCAGACGTTTTTCTGTCCTGAAGAAATAAAATTTAGAACCCGATTACAGCGCCATCTACAGGGACCATTAAGATGTAAGCTATCCTATCTTCCAAGTTGGATAAAAACTTCACACGGTATGCAAATTTGATTAAAATCCGTTAAGTAGTTTAGGAGTCCATCGCGGACAAACAACGTGGCACGTAATTTATATATATTAAGATTTTCGTGAGTTCGGTTTCTTAACTTACTTACTCTACTGTACGAGAGACGGAAGCCAGGAGTTTGTATAGGACGAGGTTTTCTCAGTTTGGACTCCTGACTCCCTCTGCTCCATTTTTGATTATTCTTTTATGTATTGTATAAGTAAGACTTATTTATAACATAACATTATTTAACTAAGACTTGTATTTTTGGGAGAAAATAAAGATTATATTTTCTTATTTGTTTTTAATCGCCGATCTCCTCGGTCATCTGCCAAGACAGAGATATTCTTTTTCTTGTCTCTTTTAATATCTCTATCTTTAAAACTACTTTAGGGAAATGAATGGGGGATTGTTTGGATGTATAACGCGCAATATTATTTGTTTACATTTTAATTACTTTTCTTAATTTAATTTTATATAATTTGTTAAATGTTTCTATAACTTAAAGATCGTCCTAACCTAATAAAAGTTATGAATATCGTAATTTAACAAACGACCAATGAGAGCAGAGCATATGGCTCGGAGCGGGGTCAGACGCCCTCTATAATTTAGTAGTATCTATTTCGGTAGACGGAGGATTTTTTGGTGACAACAGGTCGGGGTTGGACCTTTGAGAATTTTAAAGAAAGTATTGAAGTTGGAAGTATGAGCGGTGCCCTGAACCCGCTGCTCGGTCTAAATTATGTCAAAATGTCTTTTAAATCTAAATATAAATTGTATAAACCGTGGCCATCGTGTTTTATGCTCGCATTTTACCCTGATGACGCCCACTAAACCTGCAAGCGATAAAGAACATATCACGAGAACGAGGCCTTTTCCGAGATACACATTATCTTATACTAATATATAAAGCTGAAGAGTTTGTTTGTTTGTTTCCTTGGACGCGCTAATCTCAGGAACTACTGGTCTGATATGAAAAGTTCTTTCAGTGTTAGATAGCCCATAATATATTGAGAAAGGCTATATATCATCACGCTAAGACCAATAGGAACGGAGTATCAATGAAGAATGTTTCAAAAAACTTACTTTTTACTATTCTACGCGGACGAAGTCGCGGGCAGAAGCTAGTCCTTGGATAAAGCTAATTTTCATGTGACAATTAAATATTAATATGGATGAAAAAGAAGAATAAAGATTTATTTATTTATACAAAATGCCACTTTTTTCGGTAAAATAATATCAGTCACACCAAAAAGAGGTGCTAACTCCAGTTTTACCAAAAAACCGGAAATATATAGGTGAGAATTATTCCGCACGTCCCAAGCTTCGAATTTCATTGCCTGGAAAGCTTTCAACCTTGTTGCAATTTTTTATTCAACACAAAATAGGTTTTAGTAACAATTTTTTTTATTTAAACATAGACTATTTCAAATGGACTCTTTTATTAAAACTAATACTCAGCTCATTTTCAAGCTATTCAATATCTTTCTTTCTTTGTAACTTCTTCCAATTACTTGGCGGCATCCTGGTGAAGCGCCATAATTTGCCGGACGGTAGTATACAAAAAAGAGAAGGAAATATGCATGCGTTAGCAGAAAGAATAATAATATCTGAAACATTATAATCAAAAGTTATTACACTAGAATTATTACAATATTAATACAGCACAATAATACACAGAAATATTAAGACAACTCCAAGAGTTGTCTCCACGCTTGTCAGGTGTCGAGCAGCAATTTGCCCAGCAAGTAATTATCCACCACAATATACCATGGGCCTCTTGCGCAACATGGCTTGCGCTCTGTTCAACCGATGAACATAGACTACCGTCGTAGACTAGTTGAATATCGTTTGCAGACTAGCTGTAGACTGCTTAAAGCCTAGCCCCCCTCTGCCCGAACACAGAGTATTTATAAGACCCTCGTAGTGCGTCTGCAGCGACACCATCCTGTAATACTTCCACCACCACTTCACTTACCATCATAACACCAACTTCCGCCATCCGTATAACTTCCAACTTCCGGTTACTCCATTTTCGATATCCGTTGCCTTATTAATAAATGCTTCTACGTTGGCATCCGGTTATACGACTTCCGATTACTACATTAATGAATATTCGGTTAAGGATTACTTCCGTCATATGGTGACTTTACAATAATAAATACGATGCACACACATAACACATGCATCAAGCATATGTACAGAAGTATGAACAAGATTTACTTTTCTTTCAGCCCACACCTGATATTCCTCCTTAATTGTTAGGGTCCAATCCTCACATCTGTACAAACTTCAAACAAATTAAGGCAGGAACAGGCATCTTAGACGAATAGGGAAATGGCATAGGGGGATAGGATCAAGAAATCTTGATGAAAATTACACCTCTTTATGAAAACTTAGATATGTGTTGAAACCTCTTTTGAGACCTCATTTCAAATCCGCACTGTGTACAAGACAAATATTCTCTTAGTAATCTGATAGATATTGTAATTGAAGGTAAATAAAACATCATTTTCAACCGACTTCGAAAAAAGGAGGAGGTTCTCAATTCGTCGGAATCTTTTTTTTGCTTATTTTATGCATGTTCGCCGATTACGTGATTCTCTTTTTGTTCGACGCGGAATAGCTGCCATGTGGTCCCCTAAAAATTTGACATAGTTTGGCCCAGTAGTTTTCATTTTACGAACATTTTTTTGTTCTCGTTTTTTGGGACCTATATTTTTTAAGAAGCGCGGCACCATTCGTAAGTCCACCCATACATAGCTAGACACTAAAAAGTAACAAATAAAAAATAAAACTTCGTTTAAAAAAACCGACTTCAAAAACTAAGACTAGAAAAACTAAAACGGTTTTTTTAAACGAAGTTTTTATTTTTAACATATCACGAATGTAAGAAGCGAAATTTGCTAAAGGCAAACAGTAGCTTACGTACAGAAGCTCACAAAACACGTGTTTGCCAAACACATACAACATGTTCTATTTTCTTTTGATATTACTTCTAGATACATATCCCTTGTTTGTATTTAATAATTTTCCTTCCTAATCCCCTTTAGGGCTAATAATTTCTAAGCAAAAGGCACTCTCAATATAATATAATTTATAAAATATTTATTTTAGATGAAAGAAGTAGTCCGTAAATTCTTAGTACAAATTCTCTCTGTAAACCATATTTGATATCTTATACTAATGTATTGTTACGACCGGAGATAAAAGATAAATTCACACCAGCATACATATAGACCTTTTATTAACTTTTCCGGCATTTGGACTTCTTTTGTTTACTTTGTTTTTAAAATTTCTAATTTCGAAAACAACCCATTGTGTATTGTGATCTTTATGGTAGTCATTAGCCAGCTGTGATTCTTAGACATTCATTCTACAGACATATTGTATTTGTACAGTATAAAGCAATTCCCCAAGGGGGGGGGGGGTGAGGCAGTCAATCGATAACCACAAGCGAGACAAGACGTGTGTACATTCGATAATCTATATATTATAGTGACGGACTTTGCCCGTGTTATTGAATCGCGCATTACGTTTGTACTGGTTGTTTTCCGTTATGTTTGTACCTGTGTTATACGTGTTTGTATAGTTCTAATAAATTCTATAGTAATTCCAACGGCATTTTAATTCGAGTCCTGCAACTCGTAACAATATAAAGGTGAAGATTTTGTTTGCTTGAGCGCGCTAATCTCAAGAACTATTTATTGGTCTAATTTGAAAATTCTTTCAGTGTTACATAGTCCGTTTTTCGAAGAAGGCCAGTAGGAGCAGAGCACCAATGAAGAATATTTCAAAATCGAGGGCTTTATTTAACTTACTTTTTTTTTAACTATCCTACGCGGACGAAGTCGCAGACAGAAGCTAGTTATAAATTCGAAAGTAACTCTAATACGAAACGAATGAAAAAAAGCATTTTTTGTAATCTTTGTTTTGGTGAACAATAAAGTGTCGTCTATGTCAATATCTATCTATATATATGAGATTGCGGGAATGTACCAAAAAATGCGATGAATTGAGGAATGAATGCTGGAAAGAAAGAGAGCGTGTGGCTATAAGGCCTCAACAATAAACTCTGTCTGTCAGTTATTCACGGAATAAATGTGTGCTAGTTTTGGCTAAAATTAGATATATATGTAGTCAATAATAATATCTTCGTCTCTTCCATATTTACATAATTTATATCAATGTGTATATTCATGTCTTATTTCCTTGTCTATTTATACTTGCCATTTCAAAATTTTATATATATACTTTTTTATTCTATTTATATTGCAAAACCCACATGTTACACACTTTTTCTCTAATCCAAGATCGGCTGGAAGAAAATGCTTTTAGTGATAGAACCTCCTATTGTCTTCTGTGCTAAAACTTCTTGAATTATATATTAATGTTATGCAATAAAGTATATTCTATTCTATGTAGTCTCAATACTAAGAAATGATAGTGTACTTATTGGCTTACTCGAAATTTTTTGGCTCCGAATAGTACTTAGAAACAAATGTAATCCACCGAAACCTGTGTAATGCTTACTCTTTAAATAAACGATGATTTACCCATAGAGACGTCGTGGTGAGATCCTTAGTCAATACAGAGTATAAAATCGAGCCTAAATCATCGACTTAAATCTACTAGTTTGTCGATAATATAGGCTATATTTATTATCAAATAAATTAGGGATCCCTACAAAAACTTCAACAGTGTACAAAAATATTTTAGTAAACTTAAGTAACATCCAAATTGAATTTAAATTATAAAAACAAATTTAAACCGGTTCCAAGTCTTGAATTAATTCACCAATCACAAAACCAATCCAAAAAAGCAAGATCAGCGTGATAACGCCGCCAGCCTTTTGGGAACGTTCCCGGTAAGTGACAGTGGTTTGGGACCAATATTTTATCTATAATTTTGCTGTCTTTTTTTTATTTAATTTTAGTTTTCTATTTTATAGTTTAGTTTAATTTAGATTTATTAAGTTGCGTATAAATAACTATAATAATATTTTCTATCGTTTTATTGCGCTCTGTCTTATTGAATATGCACTGTTTGCTACAACTCCAGATTATATATCATTAGCGAGGTAGTAATATATTGAAACAACCTAGGCGCCGACAAAGACAAATTCCACGTGTAGTTCTGTAGAAGCACATTCTATTACCTGTCCTACATTCCTAATCCTAATCCTTTTATGATCGTCTTCTTTGGTTCACGTCGTCGTCTTGTGGTTTAACTGCCGGTGTTCCTCAGGGCGGCGTTTTATCTCCCCTTTTATTCGCTGTTTTTATAAATTCTATCTCCGATAATTTGACTTCTTCCTACCACCTATATGCTGACGATTTACAAATCTACACACAGAGCGACACTGATTCACTGAATACTGCAATTAATAAAATCAACACAGACCTGGATCATATTCTAAGATGGAGCAAAAAGTTTGGTCTTGCTGTAAACCCTCAGAAAACTCAATTGATTATCGTCGGTAGCCCTAGGATGAATGCTAAAGTTACCTGGTCTTCCTTACCACAGGTTATTTTTGACGGGACACACATTCCTCTTAGCGATACTGTCAAAAATCTCGGCATAATCATCGATAGGGAGCTGTCTTGGCGGCCTCACATCACCGATTTAAGTCGCAGAGTCTTCTTGTCTTCTAGATCCCTCAGAAGATTAAGAAACTTTCTGCCCACTGCTACCAAGATTACGCTTGCTGAGTCCCTCTTGCTTCCCATACTTGATTACGCTGACGCCTGCTATCTAGATTTAACCTTAGAACAGCTGAACAAGCTTGAGCGGCTTCAGAATTTTTGTATCAGGTTCATATTTGGATTGCGAAAATATGACCACGTTTCCGAATATCGTAAAAGACTCAAGTGGCTTCCTATTCATTTTCGCCGGAATACTCACATTCTCATTCTCCTTTATAACATATTATTTACTTCTAATAGTCCCCAGTACCTTAAGGAACGTTTTAAATTCCTTCGCCTTTCCACTGCCCACAATTTGCGCCATGAAACGTATCGAAAACTTATGACGCCTGCACACACTTCATCCTATTATGGTAATTCTTTTACGGTGCAGGCTGTCAAACTTTGGAATAGGCTGCCTCTTACTGTCAGAGAGGCCAAATCTTTACCAATATTTAGAAATTTGCTCAGAAAGCACTATTTGTCCACAAATAGCTATGTCTGATTAACAGAATATAACCATGCTAATACTTTTATTATAATAACTTGTGTATTATTGTATACATAATCGTGTATATATGTATGTATTTGTGTATATATATTTTTTTATATATATATATATAATATTAGTTATGAATATTTATGTTTCTATTGCCATTCTTCTGCACCACCTATTTCGCCTGATTCAAATTTTTCTCATTTAGGTTGCCTGGAAGAGATCGCTTTGAGCGATAAGGCCGCCTATTGTATTGCCTAGAAAATATTGTAAATGTTATGGTCTGTTTCTGTAATTGTATATTTTGGTGTGCAATAAAATGTTATCTATCTATCTATCTATCTATTGGCATACGTTTCTAGTGGAAAACAGCCGATTGCACTATTGTACTCGCTCATTAGCATCATTAGTCAGGTGTTACAAACTAATTCTAGGAAACTGCGGCGACCTTGCCGGGCAGGCACATTTGCATTTGTGGAGCATAAAACCACGACCTGATGGAGAGAGGAGTCAGTTGAGCTTCGACTACTACTATACTATACTATACGGGCGTGACGTGTGTACTATCAAGAATCTAATAGTGATGGGCTTTGCACGTTTTATTGAATTACGACCTTTTGCATTACGTTTGGAGCTATTTGTTCGGTTATATTTGTACCTGTGTTATACGTGTTTGTATAGTTCTAATAAACTCTATAATAATTCTAAAAGCATTTTAATTCGAGTCTCGCGGCTCGTAACAATATCACTGGGCAGAAAAGATGATTTGAACAATTTAATTTACCCAACTCCAATGCAGTGAAGGTTTTTTATTTCATCTCATCATAAATCATCTGTAGTAGGTTATAAAAATATAGATAAATATTTCGTTACACTAACGAAATAAATTCAGTCTGGAGTAACTTTGATATGAGTTCATAGAAACCATATTTTTAAGATAACTCTGTAGATGGCGAACATTTTGCGCGATATCACACTTGATCTTAACAGCGTTATTCATCAACGTTGATTAAGTAATACTTTAAACGGTTATTTAAAGAAAAATGTGTTCATAAACACTATTTTAGACTTGTATAATTAAAAAAGTGGTCAGGAAAGTTATTAATATTTATTAAATGCAATATTTGCAAATGAACACCAAACATAAAAGCAGAAGGGTATTTTAGAAGAGAATGTTGCCATAGTAGAAAAAACATGCTGTTATAAAAAATATCAGTGTACAAAAACTTAAATTATATGTTCAGAAATTTACTGAACAAGACTTAATAACCTGTTTATTCTACTGTCAGATTAAATAACCTCACTCCACTGTTTTAACAGTTCGTGTTTGATTTTGTAAATAATGGGACAAAAATGGAATCTTTTGGTCTATAGTAGTAGTCAAGAACCAATGACTGTCCTCTGCTGGACGTAGGCCTCATCAAGTTGGCGCCACTCATCACGGTCCTCTGCCTTCCCCGTCCAACGCGTACCGGTGACATTGCGCAGGGCGTCAGCCCATTGGGCTAGAGGGCGTCAGATACCACGTTTACCGAGATGCAGTCTCCAATCCAAAACTCGTCTGCTCCCTCGGTCATCGGTCCTGCGACAAATGTGATGTGCCCATTGCCACTTCAACTTGCCAATTTTGCGAGCTAAGTCGGTTACCTTCGTTCTCTAACGGATATCATCATTTTTAACTCTATCCATGAGATAAGCACCCATCTTCTGTATCTTTTGAGTTAAATGGTTAAAAAAAAATTTAGCAAAGTTTTATGAGCAAAATAATATCTTTAGTTATAAGTCCTTTCCATCCCGTTACTGAAAGCAAATATATCTCTAGATCGACTTAACCAATTATGAAAATTCTTTCACCAGTGGAAACCTACATTATATCTGAGTGGCATAGGGTATATTTGATTGTGATTAATAATACTTTTTTTTCTGATGCCCAACGAAGTGGGCACGGGTCAGCTAGTACCAAATAATCACAGTCCACTTTATCATAACTGGTGATGGCAACACTTTAGGTCACTGAACGAACAGACTTTACTGTAACTTATTAATTCGAATAATAAGTCTATGCAAATACAAATTGTTTGTCGTGTAAAGGCCCTCTAACGTTCAATACGAAGTTCAGTGACCCGTCTATATCTATCTGCATTTTCGTCAACTCTTACGAGTATGGAGTGTTGGTAAACATATAAGTAAAATTAAACAAGTCCGTTTGTGTGTTTTGTGTACTTTAATAACAATCTTTCGCTATGCTAACTCTTAGCAAAATTATAAGGGCCGCTTGCATAACATTACTTAAATTTCTTTAAGAAACACTAAGTGCATTTAACAACCTTAAATAATAATAATTATAAAAATAATTAGTAATTAATTTTATTCAAAGGCGATCGTTATGCAAGCGATCCTAAATCTTTGTTTATCACCAAACAGAATATTGAGGCAGTTCGAAAATTCACTGAAATATGTGACTCGCAGGGTCACTTTCATAACGATCCCCTCGATCGTTAAAGGTGGCCCTAAGTGTGTAGAAACAGATATCATTCATAAGGCCGCCTAATTTGTACCATGCTTAATGCAATGTAAAATAAACAAATTAATAAAAAAAACTATATTCAACTCAAATATTTTCTATTAAAAATTGATTATGAAATCACTGAAAATAATCCTGATACTACCTATTAAATGATTATCTTCACAGTTCTAGTGATGGGTTATCAATAACAATTATAAGCGCACACAAAAACACACACATACCCATATGCAACCACACCCCAAGCACACGCTCATATTATTAGTATCAGTTACTATATATTTTACAAGCTTTTATTTAACTTGCAATGGATGTATGTATTGTAAGTTCGGATGGAATCTTGCAAATTAAATTTGACCAACTTCCCGGTTTCCGATTGAGCTGAAATTTTGCAAGCATATGTATATCGCGTGACAATGTAATAATATAGTACCATGGAGCTGATCTGATGATGGAGTCGGAAGGTGGCCACAGGAACTGTACTAAATAAGATAGACCCGTAGTGTTTGGGCTCGTTTTACTTGTTAATTTGGGGGTGAGTGGTCAGAATTGCCATAATGACAGGCTTTTTTCCTAGTTTGGGCTTCCGGGTTTTCCACCTATAGTTAAGATTTTTTCCCCGCCTTATTGTTGTTTTGTGGAAAAGAAAATAAGCAAATTCATTTCGAGTATTGAGACTACCTAGAAACAACCTTTTAGCAATATCTGTAGAGTGGTTTTTCAATGAAAGCGTAACAGACAGAGTTTACTTTTGAAATAACATTACATACATACATACATACATAACTTCACGCCAGGTCCCTTGCGGGGTAGGCACGAACAACAGAGTGCCATACAGGCTTATTCTTACACACCTCACTTGCTTCTTTGACATTCATAGCTCTTGTCATGCACGCTCGTCTATTCTTAAGGCTCCTGACATCACCTTATACTAATACACGATCAATTTGATCATGGAAGGTGTGTCGTGGCCTTCCGCGACTTCTGCATCCATCCACTTTTGCATTGTATATCTGTTTAGTCATTCTTTCATCATACATTCTTTCCACATGCCCGAACCACCGGAGCATTCTTTTCCTTACCTTTACCCCGACACTCTCTTTTAGACCAACTCTCTTTCTTACTTCGGTATTACGAACGCGGTCCGCGAGCGTCACTCCGCAGATTTTTCGCAGTGCTCGCATCTCGACTGCATTTACTCTACTTTCATGCTCTCTGTTCCATACCCAACTCTCGCTTCCATACGTGAGCGTAGGTACCAGCACCGCGTTATGTATGGCAAGCTGGGCCTTCTGGCTGAGGTTCTTAGCGCCTAGAAGTTTACTTAACGCTCCATTCACACTATTCCCCAAATTTACTCTTCTTTCTATGTCAGCGTGTACGTGTACCTTCCATCCCAGCTAAAAGCACATCCAAGATATACAAACTCATTCACTTGTTCCAGCATAACATCATCGACCATTATCCTTGCATTCGTTCTGGTTGTTGTTGAAATAACATTAGTATAGATAAAGCGGACTCGGGTTACAAAAATAGTTTTCTTTATATAACTTTGTATCGTGGTGTGTTGGATACCAGTTGAAAACGTACATTTAAGTGTAAATAAGCTGAGATGCACTCATCCCGAATATATCGTGGAGTGTGAGGATTAAGGCATCGTCGGTATTGTAGCTCTGCACTTTATTGAATTAAAATATACGTATATACTTTAACTCAATGGATTTTAGTGTACTGTATTTTTATTCCTCTCTACCCGTAGTATATTATTTTATTTTTTCTGCGGAGCTACCAACTGTTGTAATCTCATAGAGTAAACCAGCTTCTGCCGGTGTGGGCGTAACTACGCTCTAAGTCTCATGCCTTTCCTGCTATAAGCGCAGGGCGTCGGAGGAGGGTGGTTTTAGTGGGGTATTAGCCATTGGGCATTTGTCCAATGGTTCGAGTCTCCACACAAGCTGGTCAAGTACTCTTTGGATTGCCCTCAGTGGAATGCCTCCATGATTGACAACGGTTTATTCCCTTGCAAAGGACCCGGTATGCGCGAAATGCATTTCCCCCGCCTGAAAAAAAAACCAGCTTCTGCCCGCATCTTCGTACGCGTACAGTAGTAAAAAAAGTAAGTTTAAGAAACTCCCCGATCTTGAAACATTCACTGGTGCTCCACTGCTATTAGTCTTAGCCTGATGATGTAGCCTATAGCCTTCCTCGATTAATGGGCTATTTAAAACTGAAAGAATTTTTGAATACTTTTTAATTTTTGAATTTGAGATTTGAACAAGAAACAATAAAGTGTAAAGTGTCAAATGTATAAAAAACCTAATTTAGTTTTTATGTGAGTAGATAACATAGATAACCAGGGTTTTTCACGTCACGGGTAAAACTAGTAACCTAACTAGTCTGGCCATAAATTCTCTAAGGTACATAAAAACTTTTCTTTTTTTAAGTTTTTAATTATTTTTAATTTGGAACTCGTATATTATTTTAAAAGCTTCTTTCGATTTTGCGCCATTTCACATATTTTTTCGTGTTCATTATCAAATTATCGTTTCGTGGCCAGACAGATTAAAGGCCTGTATAAAAGCCAAAGATGGCCATTTCGAATAGAATATTTTTTGAAAATTTCTGAGACTTTAAATATATAGGTATAAATTTTAATAATATAACATTACTTCATTAAAAAAGAAGCATTTTTATTTGTAACAGAACTTATGGCTGGACTAGGTATAATTGAAAAGCCTCTTGAAAAGCTCTTCTTCCGTTTCCAGTGTGATACATTGTCCTTGGTTGTGCTTAATGGCACGTAAATCCGATCGACGGGGCGGTGTGGGTCCCGGGGAACAAGTTGTTAATCTTATGTCTTACCTTTTGGGAGAGCTTGATGGGTGTTTGATAGGGGTCAGAGGAAAGGTTGGTGTAAAAATTAAATGTTTTATGCCTAGTTGGATTTGGCGTTTCCGAAATTTCGAAATGAATCATGGAAGATGCATTGTCTGTGGTCTTACTTATCAAACGTATTGTTGCGACCTAGGTGCCGACAAAAACAAATTCTCACCTGCATAAACACATTTTATTACCTTTTCGGCATTTTGATTTCTTTTGTTTACTTTGTGTTTAAAATGTGTGATTAAAAAAACAGCCCATAGTGTATTGTAATCTTTTATGGCCTATTGTTGTATTGTGATCACTGCCAGGTGTCTCTGGTTTAAAATACAAGCTGATTCTAAGAAATTCGGTCGTGGCTGGGCAGACATATTGAATCGCTACAGTATAAAGCAATCCCCCAATTGAGAGATGGGTCAGTCAAGCAATGACCACGAGCGAAGCAAGACTTGTGTACATTCGGTAATCTATAGTGATGGATTTTGCGTGTGTTATTGAATCGTGAATTACGTTTGGACTGGTTGTGTTTAGTTTGTATAGTTCTAATAAGCTCTATAGTAATTCTAACGGCATTTTAATTCGAGTCCTGCAACTCGTAACAGTATACTTTCACATTCTTTTTGTCACGTCACTTTCATCCCTCCTCATTGGGCATGTAATACCACCTTAATCTTCTTCCTCTCAATCTTCCAGTGACGGGTGCAACTTTTGTAACTCGTTTCTTACCTTATTTATTACATACAAGCTTTTATTTAACATGCAATGGATGTATGTAAGTATGTATGTAAGTTCGGGTGGAATCTTGCAAGTTAAATTTGACCAACTTCCCAGTATCCGATTGAGCTGAAATTTTTCACACCTATGTATATTGCGTGAGACTGCAATATTATGGTATCATGGAGCTGATCTAATGATGGAGTCGGCAGGTGGTCATAGGAACTCCTGTACTAAACAAGATAGACCCGTCGTGTTTGGGCTCGTTTTACTTGCCTTGGCTAACACTCTGCTGCTACATGATATCCAAGATTCTACGCGGACGAAGTCGAGGGCAGAAGCTAGTTGTATAATAAAACAAGATGTAACGTGAAAGTCTCTTTATACTTTTTTCAATCTTGCTTCCATCCGCTCAGTGCAACGCGCAATAAGAAACCTCGTTCCAAAAAAATTAAAAAAGAGATACCCAATTCCCAATACACCGAAGGTCTTACAAGTCTATGTGACGCATTTACATGTCCCTTCATGGCTCCCGGAACACCGTTTAAAGCATTATAAGCAGGAAACGACCCGCGGGACCGACTTAGGGTGTTATGCTGTAGCGATTTATGTTGTTTTGCTCTCTAACCACGAAAGTGGGTGTTAAAATCCGGGGTGTTTTGCATTGGGGCAATACGTACTAATATATAAAATTTCTTTGTTCGGTTGTTTGTTGCTATAGATAAATGGACTGTTTTTGAATGAAAATGATGAAATCTGAAAATTGTGTAAATACACAGGCCGTGCTTATGTTACTAAAGCAGCTGTGTCCGCGACTTTGCCCGCGTGAAATTTTCTTATTTGTAGAACCCTAAAAAAATGAAAAAGCTATCCTAAATTACGCCTTATAATATCAGCTATCTGCCAGTGGAAGCCCCCGTCAAAGTCGGCCCAGCTGTTTCAGAGACTAGCCGAAACATCCAGACATACAAAAATTGTTGATTTAAGTACCGTATATACTTTCATATGCATTTAGTAAAAACTTATTATTTTGACATTACAATTAAACAAATCATTTTATTTATCTGTATAGATAGTTTATAATGGGTTCTATGTCAAATGATTAGTAACTAAGTCACAACTATATTAAAATCTTCTGATGAGGAGTGATCTCCTTATTTGTCGAGTCTAAAGTAATTTTCTTTTTTAATTTATTATCCAATATGCTTACATTCGTATACATTAGAAACACATTTGAACTGTGGCACAAAAAATTGTAGCTAGCACAATTAGCAGCTAGGCGTCGGATGGAATGCGGGATATAGGAGCGTCCTTGGAGACCAAAAAAACTAGCCATCTACCATCTGCGGCTATTCAGCTGAATCCTGCTTAAAAAGAAAAATCGAAAAAACTACTTGCGACTAAGAGGTAAGCGATTATACTTATTATATAATCGAATTACTTTGAATTACTAATCTTGAAAATCGATTATGAAATTAGTTACTAATTTATTTTCATAATTGAATGGTGTTACTAATATTAGTACTACTAATGAAATCGTTGAAAAAAGTCGAAAGTCGAGCGAGACATTGTAATGTTGGTATTAGTAACATCCAATACGAACATTTCAATGTCTCAACTTTTTTCAACAATTTGATTAGTAGTACTAATATTAGTTGTAACATCATTCAATACTATTAGTAACATTCCAACTACAGTTACGTCATTCTTTGCGTCGTCTCGTTTTTGGTGGTGTGAGTGACTAGCGTATGTTTTTGGTGGAGTTTTATTACGATAAGTTTACATGTATGTGTATATAATTTTCTCGAACAGTTACCTATTTACAAAAATAAAAGTCTCACAAGTACTCACATCTAAATTAGTAACTACTGATCTGTCATAATCGAGATATCTTCATAATCGAATGATTTCATTAGTATATCTCATAATCGCACGCCGCTACTTGCGACTCTCTACTCTTACATCATTCGACTGTCTCGCGCACTTATTTATTTATTTATTTAATTTTAGGAAGGCTTACAGACTAATACATATCAATATAGTAAAAAGAGAAGTATATAAAAAACAAATGCTGATAACAAGCCTCCTCCTATGGGTAACAAAACGTACAACACGATTCCTATTGATAATATAGTTACTAAGTTTCTGTCTTTCTAAAAAAATCTTGAGCCAGTATTCGCTTGATCGAATTTATACTAGTGCAATATAAGTCTAGGTTCAATTTTACTACTATTTTGTTGAAACAATTTGAGCTTCGTAGAATAAAGGCGTTTTGTCTATAGTTAGTGGTCGCTAAAGGTGTATGAAGTAAATCTTAAATTATACTATGAATATTTCGATTCATGTAAATAGTTCAATAATAATAATCATACAGTCCATTATATCGAGTTTAATTTCCAATAATATATATTCCAAAATAAAATGTCATTGCACAAAAAAAACAATTTTATGCCGATACTTGATTTATGCGGGATGCGATCGTGCGCAAGATTAGTTTAACGCGCGTTTTTATTCGATAAACTCGGAGAGAATGCTGTTTTCTTTATAAATTATACGGTACATGTATGGAATATTTATTAAGGCGTTTATATCCGAGGGATTGGGGACTCAGTCACTGAATCTATGATTTAAAAAATGTTCTTATTTTCTTTTTCTTTTTCAAGAATTTTTCGATGATAATATACGCGGCTCTTAACGTGGTCGAAGAATAATATGTACTTATATAATAACTAGCGACCCGCCCCGGCTTCGCACGGGTGCAATGCTGATACAAAATTAATGTATTATACATATAAACCTTCCTCTTGAATCACTCTATCTATTGGAAAAAACCACATCAAAATTCGTTGGGTAGTTTTAAAGATTTAAGCGCACATAGGGATATAGGGACAGAAAAGGCGACTTTGTTTTATACTATGTAGTTGTTCAGGTTAGGGCTTCTTCATAAAATAAAACTGAGAAAAACTACTAATATGTTTTATTTAAAGATTTGCTGCACAGTAAAAAGACATATAGCCACAACAACAAAAAAAACGGTACTGCCATCTATGCGAAGAATAAAAATAAAAACACAATGGGCTACGACCCTATAGCTATACATCCAAGATCTAAAATTTTAACTACTAAGTTAACACTCCCACTAAAATTTTATACCATACAAGCAAAACATATTTTATACTTAAACATTACATTATTACAGCTTATTCATTATTTGTTCTCTTAGAAAAACAAAAGATTGAGTGGGCAATGGCTTTGTTAATATATCAGCAAACTGATTCTTACTTGGGACATAGGATATATTTATTAAACCATTCTCCACTTTCTCTCGGATAAAATTGTATTTGACATCTATATGTTTGGTTCGTTTGTGAAAAACTGGGTTATTAATTAATTTAATGGCACTCTGATTATCAACATATAGCTTAATACAATCATATTTTTCACCCAAGTCCATTAACAATTGCTGTAACCATAGTATTTCTTTTGCCGATTCGCAAGCTGCAACAAACTCTGCTTCGGTGGTAGAGAGAGCAATGGTCTTTTGTTTTTGGCTCAACCATGTTACTGGCCCACCATTCATTAAGAATATATATCCAGTAGTGGACTTTCGAGTATCCACATCACCTGCAAAATCAGCATCGGAGTACCCGATAAGATCATTGCTTTCTCCATACCTAATACAAACATTTTTTGTATTAACTAAATATCTTATTACACGCTTCACTGCATTGACATGTTGTTGACTAGGATTATTAATATACCGACTCAACATGTTCACAGCATATGAAATATCAGGTCTGGACACTGAGCATAAAAATAACAGTGAACCAATAGCTTCCCTATAAGGGAATTTCACAGCAGTTTCCTCAAGATTTTTACATATAACAGCATTTGGATCAGCAGGAGTTGATGCATGATTGCAATCACTCATATTAAAAGTTTTAACAATTTGATCTATGTACTCTCGCTGATGTAAACATATACAGTTATCAGATTTTAAGACTTCTATGCCTACAAAATAAGACAAATTCAATTCTTTAATTTTAAATGTCTGTTTCAAGAAACTAATTATATCTTTAATTATCTTTTTACTTGATGATATTATAAGAGCATCATCAACATATATTATTAGTATAACCTTGATATTTTCAACATTTCTGACATATACACAATAGTCTGCTTGTGATTGGACAAAGCCATATGATTTTAAAAACATAGTGAATTTTTTGTTCCAACATCTTGATGCCTGTTTCAGTCCATATATTGATCTATTCAATTTTAATACATTATTTTTGTCAACAAGCACACCATCAGGTATTTCTAAATAAATTTCTTCTTCAAGGTCCCCATTTAAAAAGGCTGTTTTGACATCAAACTGTTGGATTTCTAAGTTATACTTAGCTGCAATACTAAAAATGATTCGAATAGAATCATACCTTGTGGTAGGGGAAAATATTTGCTGGTAATCAATATCAGGGACTTGATTGAACCCTCTTGCACATAAGCGAGCTTTGTAACGGTTTACTTTTCCATCATCACCCCTCTTAATGGAAAATACCCACTTGGCTGTGAGTGTTCTCTGTCCAGCTCGCTTCACTGGGGTCCAAGTCTGATTCTCATCATGAGCATTTAGTTCTTCTTTAACGGCTTCTAACCATTCATTCTTCTGCGAACTCTTCATTGCCTCATCAAATGATGATGGTAAAATGAATTCCACTAAATTGGCTTCTAAATTCAAGTTTCTCCTTGGTCTCAGATTTATTGGCTGACATGGAGAATCATCTAGGATCTGTGATGGTTCATAATCAGGGTCATCAGCATTGCTACTGAGCATACTTTCCTCATTCTCATTCAGTGAATTTTCATTTGAAGAATTCTCACTCAATGCAGGATCGTCTTCAAGCATGACTTCAGATTTATCCTGTTGGACATGTTCATCACTTTCTTCTATGAATATTTTTGCTATATTCTGTCTTTGTTCAGGAAATTTATTCTCATCAAAAATAACATTTCTTGATATTTTAATTCGTTTTGTTTTCATATTGAACATTCTGTAATTGGTATTATCATATCCCACCAATATCATCTTTTCACTTTTTTTATCTAATTTGGTCCGCAACTGATCAGGAATATGTACATATCCTTCACTACCAAATACTCTTATATGATCCAAAATAGGCTTGACTCCATTCCACAATTCTGATGGTGTTTTATCTGATGTTTGGCTAGATGAAGTTCTATTAAGCAGATACACTGCACAATTTATGGCCTCTGCCCATAAATCCAAAGAAACATCACGTGCATACAGCATGGATCGAGCGCTTTCTACAATTGTTCTGATCTCTCTTTCTGCACGCCCATTTTGTTCTGGGGTATATGGAGCAGTACATTCATGAACAATGCCTTCTTTATCTAAGTAACTTTTAAATGCATTATTAATGTATTCACATCCATTATCTGTATGCAAGGCTTTTACACTATGCATGTATTTGTTTTTTACAATAGCATTATACTTCTGGAAATATTCAAGAGTATCACTCTTGTTTCTCATGAAATACACATGTCTGTAGCTGGTTGCCGCATCCTTGAATAATAAAAAATATCTCATACCTTGAACCGATGCACGATTCATTGGACCACAGACATCACTATATACTAGGTCACCAGGTTGTAGTTTTGTCCGAATTGATTTCTGGAATGGGAATCGAGATTGTTTCCCATAAGCACATGCTTCACACACTAAGTCGGTTTCATAACTTTTTTCAATGTTTAAACCTTCAACTATATTGTTCACACTCATTTTTTTTATTTCTTTATAGTTTAAATGTCCTAATCTCTCATGCCACTTTTTAATATCAATTTTATTTTTCTGCACTAAGTTGCATGTGTCAGAAACAACTGTTTTAATGTCCAATTCAAATAAATTATTCAATTTCATTTTTGCAAACATGACAACTTCATTACCATTGTAAATTAGAGCACTACTGTCCTTTTTCACTATAGAATAACCTTTTCTTGTTATCATGCCTTCAGAAAATAAATTTCTTCTTAAGCTAGGCACATGCAGTACTTCATGTAACATGCTTAGCTCCCACTGTCCATTGACACATCTTTTTATTAAAACTTTTCCAATTCCACATACTTCTATGGACTGTTTATTTCCCAATGTCAATGATTTCTGAGTACAAGCTGTATATTCTTCAAAAAATTCTTTTCTATATGTCATATGGGCTGAAGCGCCACTATCCAAGATCCAGGTGTCTTCTTCTGTGCCACTGCATATATTTGACTCATC
The DNA here is from genome assembly GCA_012273795.1 of Dendrolimus punctatus. Taxonomy (NCBI): domain Eukaryota; kingdom Metazoa; phylum Arthropoda; class Insecta; order Lepidoptera; family Lasiocampidae; genus Dendrolimus; species Dendrolimus punctatus. The sequence continues at coordinate 18,208,796 of CM022546.1, read as the reverse complement.
AGCTACATTAAAAGCTAGCATGGTATTCTTATTTTGAGCTGGTTTCTTATACACTTTCTTTGGTGCACGACATTCTCTGGCAAAGTGCCCTCTTTTTCCGCAGTTGTAACATTCAAAACGATGCTTAGCAGGTTTCTCTTTGCTCATACTACTTGTACTAGGTTCATTTTTGGTTGATTCTTTCTTCAATTTAGTATTAGAAACCAAAAAAGCCATTTCTTGTTCTTCTTCACAAGTAATATTGGCTTCCTCATCGAGCAGTCTTGCTGTTAAGTTATTCAAGTTTTGTTTTTCAGGATCCAGCGACATCCATGCCTGCCTAAGTGATCTATATTTAGGGGGCAGAGTACCCAATATTTTTGTGATTATAGCAGTCTCACTGATGCATTCACCACTTTCCTTGAGTTGTTTGGCGAGATTTTCAACCTTTGCAACATGCTGTGCCACACTGTCACTAGGTGATATTTTGTACTGGTAAAACCGTTCATGTATTAACATTTTGTTCAATTCACTTTTTTGTTCATATATGGATTCTAATTTCGACATAATTTCCAAAGCGGTTTCACAGTTTTCTATAAGGGTTATTTGATTTAAATCCATCGACGACGTGATGACGTACATAGCCATGCCGTCATTTCTTAGCCATGCATTTGCATTTGCTTCTGTTTTTTGAATCGAAATATCGATTCCTTTCGCTTTCAAGGCACATTTTATCTGGAATTTCCATTGCCTGAAGTTTTTTCCGTCAAATTTATCCACATTCAAAGTTCGTTCCATTTTGAGGTTATGTGACGTGACTTATTCGACAAATGCAAAATATAACTTTCTCTTTACCGTTTTCTTTGATTCTTCAGTTTTCAGAGTTTCCTGGGCCCATAACCTGTTCAGGTTAGGGCTTCTTCATAAAATAAAACTGAGAAAAACTACTAATATGTTTTATTTAAAGATTTGCTGCACAGTAAAAAGACATATAGCCACAACAACAAAAAAAACGGTACTGCCATCTATGCGAAGAATAAAAATAAAAACACAATGGGCTACGACCCTATAGCTATACATCCAAGATCTAAAATTTTAACTACTAAGTTAACAGTAGTGATGATAGTGATGATGATGATGAAGTGATTTGGTGGGTGCATGTTTACTAGGGACGAAAAGCATGAAAGTGACATCGAAAGAAGAGTAATTGCAGGTAATAAGGTGAATAGAGCGCTAAACTCTTTTATGAAAAGCCAAAAAGTGTCTGTAAAGGCACGTTTGGTTGTCCATCAAGGGGTGTTGGTGCCAACACTAATGTACGGAAGTGAAAGTTGGGTGTGGCAGAAGAAGCATGAAAGTAGAATAAATGCAGTTGAAATGAGAGCTTTGAGAAGTATATGTGAGGTAAGCATGTATGATATGATACGGAATAATGTAATAAGGGAACGTTGTGGATTGAAAGAAGATGTAATAACAAGAGTTGAAACAGGAATGTTAAGGTGGTTTGGGCATGTAGAGAAGATGTATGAAAATAGAATCACAAAACAAGTGTATGAGAGTATTGTGAATGGTAGAGTTGGTACCGGTAGACCACGACTTACACACCATGATCAAATAACAGAAGTGTTAAAACGAGGTCAGTTAAAAAGCATATCAAACAAACGTGCATGTATGAAGAGGTTAATGAAAGTAGATGAAGCGAAAGTTGTTTGTCAGGATCGTCACAAGTGGAGATCTATAGTCTCTGCCTACCCCCATGGGAAAAAGGCGTGATAATAAGTATGTATGTATAATAATGTATTTGAAAAAAAGTGCCGGAGTTATATAAATAATTATATAGATAAAGTTTTTGAGCTAGATGAGTTGCAGGGGAGTGTCTTGCCGCTTCTTCTTCTTTAAACATATTGCGAAGCGGTGTGCATAGAATAGGAAGTAAATTTAAATTTTAAATTATATTTATTCTAATATTCAAAAAATGCTCTTTAAGTGGACCTTAGTTTTGATAAAAACGTCTGAATTTAAGCGAGCACAAGTCAAGGTTGTTATAGCGATATAATTAAGGCCAAGGGACGTGGCCAACCAGACGGACTATGAGTTTTGGCCCCTCTTACAAAAAACCGTCTGGCCGTGGAAATAAGTACCTATATTTTCCCCGATGCTATGTTAGGTGTTTCTCTTAGGTATAGTATCAGAATTGAGGATATCCGTAAGAGGAATGGGCCGGTCATGTTTGCCGCAGGACCGATGGTGGATGGAGTAGTCGAATCCTGGAGCGGAGACTACGTCTCGATAAACGTGGTGTCGTACGCCCACCAGCCTGATGGATGATCAGTGTGCCTCGCTGATAGCCGCTGGATAAGTAAGGTGGAAGAATAGGATGCTTAGCGCGGATTTGGAGGGACCTATTTTCAGTAAAGGACTGTGATTGATTGAGGTTTTCGTTCCTACACGGTATAATCTACATCTTAAAAAAGGTATAGTCTACATCTTCTTTTCTTCTTCAGTCAATTTCAGTCCACTGTTGGACGTAGGCCTCTCCAAGTACGCGCCACATATCCCGGTCTCCTGTCTTCCTCATCCAGCCCTTGCCAGCGATCTTGCGCAGGTCGTCAGTCCACTGCTGGCGGGCGTCCTACGCTGCGTTTGCCGAGACGTACTCTCCACTCCAGGACTCGTTTGCGGCTCGTTGGCCGATGTACAGCCGTCGGTCCTGCGACAGATAGAGCAGTCTACATGGCGCTACATTATTATATATGGATTATTATCGCGAAAAAAACTCTGGCCTGCATTTTGGGCAACGCATAAACGTTTCCATACAACGTGGTAACGCGGCCAGCGTTTTGGTAACGTCCCACCTGAGGACTACTATTGAAGATGAGTTGGGGCTCGTTTACTAATTAGATATTTTTTTGTAAATCACATATTATTAGTATATGTGTAATGTATGTACGTACATACATTTAATTTTGTTTAAAATAAGTGTAAATGATAATTGCAAATAAGTTAACTAAATAAATAAACATGCATAATTGTTCTACATCTACTGATGTAGGTATCTATCATTACAGCTTCACCAAGAAAGAACTGACATCTCAATTCATATAATACATATTAACAGATTTGTATTAGAAACAGTACCTACCATTAAAAATCTAATACAATAAAAGATAACTTAACTGATTTATATTGATTCTACCCATAGTCCCTCAAGACTATAAGTAGAATACTGAGCCTAGATCACCTTTTTCTATGGATAAGGTGCTCAGAAGGCTGGCTACGTTACCTCGATGGATCGCCATACTGATCCCTAGCCCGAGGTAAGCACCAGCCTTCTGATCACCTGAAGAGTCAATGACTATCAAGAGACACTTAGTGTTACAACTCAGGTCCCGATAAAAACAAAATCCACCTGCTTATCTGAAAAAAAAACACATTTTATTACCTGTCGGCATTTGAGCTAATTGTAATTCTTGTATGATCGTTTTCTTTTGTTTACTTATTTATTGGCATACGTTTTTAGAGAACAGCCCTTTGTTTTATTGTACCCATTTATGGCCGCTTGCGGCCGACTCAGTAGCTAGGTGTTTCGAATTAATTCGACTACGATAAGGGCGCATTGCATTTGTGCAGTATAAAACAATGGACTGATTGAGGGGGGGGGGGCAGTCGAGTGAGAACCATGATCAAAGCGAGACGTGTAATACACATCAGGAATGTAATAGTGACGGACTTTGTGCATTTTATTGAATTACGACCTTTTACATCACGTTTGGACTTGTTGTGTTCGGTTATATTTGTACCTGTGTTATACGTGTTTGTCTAGTTCTAATAAACTCAATAGTAATTCTGGCGGCATTTTAATTCGAGTCTCGTGACTCTTAAATATATTTATTCATTCATGTAACACATTCACATTCATTCATGTAACATTCATTCATTAACTTTAAGACCATCTTACCGAATTCGGGGGAAAAATTGTGGAGCCTCTAAAACTTCTTGGAGTCATAAAACGCGGGCTACCTCGAGCTCGGGTTATCTGATTTAATTTTCTATATTCATACAACCAGCCGTTTTATTTACTTTACAGGTTGTTTAATCAAATTTTAATCCTCTCTCCACTTGAAAAGTTGATTATAAAGTAATTTCTTATAAAATTATTTTTTTTTTGATTAGTTAAATTTATTATTCACACTAAGTTGTGAATTGATTAACACAAATACCGTCACATGAATTTCAATGATTTTTGACCCCTCTCCCGTCCTAGTCAGAGCTTGACATATGAGTGAGACTCTTCCTTTCTTAGAGAGACATCACATATTTTGGAATTTTACATCAAATAATTATCAAATCAAAACAGCAGTTCCGTAGTTAGTTTTACATAACTTCACGCCAGGTCCCTTGCGGGGTAGGCACGAACGACAGAGCGCCATTCAGGCTTATTCTTACACACCTCACTTGCTTCTTTGACTTCTTTAATTAGTTTTACCTCCATTTAAATTAGTTTTCACTAATTTAAACACTGCTCATACAGATAGATGGAAATATTTTGAAATTTTAATATACAGTAATAGTTTTCTTTACTTTTATTGTGTCTATACCTTATTGAATAATCACTGTTTGCTACAACTCCATTAATTCTTCAAAAGTCATTCTGTAACATACTTCTGTATAAATCTTACGAAAAAAAGAACATGAGATATAAATAGAATAAGAGAAATATAAAGAAAAACTATTTTTAGCTAGACGTATTGCTGGGGAGTTTCTTGCCGCTTCTTCTCCTTAACAGCAATAACACGTTGCGAAACGGAGTACATAGACTAGGAAGTAAAATTAAGTTTTTAACCTATATCCTTCAAAAAGTGTTCTCCAGTGGAACTTATTTTGAATAAAAACGTTTGTATTTGAATAGTTCAAGATTCGAGTCTTAAAACTTAAATATTTATTTTTGATATTTTGATTTCAAAATCTGACGTCACGAAATGTAAGAAACTCCCACCGCTTGTCGCACTTCTTTAAATATAAAAAAATGTGTATAACATTTTTGAAAAATTAGGAATAAAATAGTAGATGAGGTTTATAAAATCATATTAGTGTTTAAAAGTACTGGAGATGTGAAGGTACTTGAAGGTAGGTCCGTTGTCCAATTTAAAAACTAATTGGTTTTTTTAATGACTTTTTGTGTATTTACTGTCATGTTAGGTCATTTGCTGATGTATTGTAATTGCCAAAACATATAAAGACTATCGAAATATCAAATCGTTTTCAATAGTTGTGAAAGCACATCTTTGAAGTTAATTTCAAATCTTGTATTATACATACATACATAACTTCACGCCAGGTCCCTTGCGGGGTAGGCACGAAAAACAGAGCGCCATTTAAGCTTATTCTTACACACCTCATTTGCTTCTTTAAAATTCACAGCTCTTGTCATGCACGCTCGTTTGTTCTTAAGGCTCCTGACATCACCTTCTGCTAGTACACGATCAATTTGATCATGGAAGGTGAGTCGTGGCTTTCCGCGACTTTTGCATTGTATATCTGTTTAGTATCTTGTACTGTGATGTAAAGTTTTTTGGACGACACTTGTTAGGTTTTAAAACTGTACAACGGAGATAAATCTTCGTTTTCATAAACTTTGAATCATGTTGCGTCACGTTTAATCCAACAATTTATTGACGTATAATTTAGCATAATTAAAGACTGGCAAATGCATGAACGTGATGCTATGTCAATGCAAATAATAGATATGGGTTTAGAGCAGCCGATAAGATTGGGCATCTGTCTGTATCATCAATAACGTCCAATCTCATAAACGTGTAGATATAATATTTAATAATGATTAGAATGCTGGTGTGTACATCACGTAAACGATAAGGTTTCTGTATATAGTCTTAGTTAAATTAGGAATAATTAAGCGATAATTACGTTTTAATTACAAATACTGGTTGTCTCATTTTGTACTCCCCTCTTGGGCTATTGAGGCATGTTCTCTCGCCAGTGGTGCGTCATCCAACGGGGTAACCACCGCGATACAGCAATCAACGTATTTTAATCCCCACAAATCGCAATGTCCCGGACATTACCTTGTCTTCCGGAATAAAACATATCAAACATTTATCCCTCTTGTTGTTGAAGACACCTGTAACTAACACACTAACAAGATCTGTACCAAGATCTGAATGAAACTTATTTATTATGTATTTTAAATAATAAATTTCATGAGCGAAAAAGAAATACAATTCATGTAAAGCCTATTCACTCTTACTCATGTAAGATTATGCTTTTAGATAGTTAACAACAGTTTATTAATATTATTCATGAAATATCTACTAATATTACTATATATCATAGTACGAGTATACTTTCATCAATATGTAGTTAATTCTGCAGATATATTAGGTCAATAGAATAATCTGTGAAACGTCTTCCAAAGCACGTCTCTCTGTCGACCACTAACAAGGATTACACAACGCTTCACAATTTCAATGACGCATTATTCATAAAATATCATCCAAGCTAACGTTAATATAGTAATAGGTTATGGAGAAAGCTATTTCGTTGTTTCTCTTATGTATAGAATCGAAATGAGAATATCCATGGAACCTAGATAACTGACATAATTATGTAGCTCGCAAAATTAGCAAGTTCAAGTGGCAGCAGGCTAGTCGCAGGACGACCGATAGAGCAAACATGTTCAGGAGTGGAGTGTACCGCGTCACGGTAAACTTAACGTAGGACGCTCTCCAGTCTGGTGGACGGACGACCTGAGGAAGGTCGTTGGCAGAAGCTAGATGAGGAAGACGGGTGATTAGACTTGTAATAAACCTTGTATCCTTTTTAAACCATTCCACAACACTCCATTCCATAAACACAAAAAACACCGAATATGTCAAGAGATGACGCCATCTGTCTACGTGGTCGAGAGCCGAAACGTCAGTTGGTGTCACACAACAATTTTCACACAGCCACCACCATAGAGTATATTAATATAATGCATACGTGCAAGTTGCAAATCAAAATTAATAAATTCAAAACTGAGCAAGGTCCTGGCGCAAGGATCAAAGTCAAATACGTCCTCCTTCCTTGCTCTCGTGCCTCTCAACAAACTGTATTTACTAATATATCTACCAACGGAGGACAGAGATTTGTGGCATAGATTTAATGAGACCCAAGTCCAGCACTGGACATTCATTGGCTGAAAAATTAATTAATTTGAATGTTTTTGGTTCCTAATTAATATCGTTGGTTATCAGTGCAGGAACGGAGAAAGAATACAATTTCTTGCGGCCGGGAGGCCTGTCGTAAAAAAACCGGCAAAACAACCCACAGCCAGGTGGTAGGGCATTTGCCCGACTGGATGGCTACCACCATGGTCTAGAGTATGCCGCCATAACAACCTTGAGTTGTATTCCGGCATTAGTGGCCAGGTTCCAGTCTCCGTTTAGAGAGCAGCAGCGCATTTTGTAGCACCTTTGGTGTTGCGAATGTCCGAAGGAGATGGTAACCGCTTTCCGCCAGTGGGTCGTTTGTATAGACATACATTTTATTTTTTTTGATGAGTATAGCTTTTTTTTTTTTATTGCAGGAATCAGCAACAGCAGACGGCCACTGATGACAGCGTTACCATCGCCTATGGACATTGCAACACCAAGGTGCTACGAATGCGCTGCTGCTCTCTAGGAGCTGGAACCTGGTCACTAATGCCGGAACACAACAAGGTTATGCGCATACTCAGACCAGTGGTAGCCATCCAGTCGGCATGCCTACCCTGGCTGTGGTTGTTTTGCTCTTACGACAGCCCCCGCAAATTGTATTCTTTCGTCTGCACGATAATAAACGATAGCTATACTCATCCAAAAAAAAAAAACCAATTAAAACAAAATCGCATGTGATCCAACAGATTGATTGAGGTCATGAAGATCGTGTACAGAGTGCAAATTGAAAGGTTAAAGCCCGATAACATCCAAGATTAAAAATGAATTACCAAGAAAAAACAAAATAAATCATTTTATTCGCAACAAGACTAAAAATAAATTAAATAGATTGTACTCTGAATATAAATTATTCTAGTAGAGTTTATTTAAATGAAATTAAAACAATGCAAAAACAAAAACTCGACATCATAAAATTTATCAAGATAATGAAGTTGGCTAAATAATGCAGTTAAATGTAGATAGTTAATATAAATTTGGTCTGGGATCAATTTAGATTAGCACCTCTACAAAATAACTTTAAGAAAGATTTACAAAGCAAATAAATTAAAATGCTTTTTCGACGGAAGACACGGTTTCTGGAATAATATGGTGTTCATTCAAAAATTTTAATGCGAGTTAGGATCATTCAATTATGTAATAATAAGAATAGAAATGACAGTACACACGAAGATGGTAGACGTCTTGAAGGAATGAATCTGATATCAAGCCTGGTTGGGATGCGACCTGCGTGCACACGTCAGCCGCATCCTACTAACCAAACACGTCCAGATCATCCAGTTCGGCGGTGGATCCAGCTGAATCTATCTAACACAAGCGCAAATATGCTACTCTCGGTGAGAGTATATATATTATTATGTTCGTGTGAAAAACTCGGAGAGAAGTTCCCTCCAGGTTATTGTCGTTCACGGAATAGACTTTCTACAGAAAAGTTGCGTAGTCGAGCGTGGGAGCTTAAGCAAATGAGGGTGAACATCCCTTCGATGGTGAGCGGTGTGATTGTAAAAATGAAGCGTTGGTACCAGATCACACAATTCGTTCGTATCAAGTAGAAATCCGCCGATCTTTTTTTACTGCGAAGTCCGTCCTTTGTGCACAATTAGATATAGTCGTTTTACTGTTTTATTCATAGACAGTTAGAGTAAGTTTAAACGCTTCGTTAAGAACCATAAAAAAGTGTTCAAACTTACCCTAACTCTTTATAAATAATAACTTTAGTCTGTAAGTTTCTTTTGTAACGGTGTATAACAAAGTTTTATCTATCTATTGTTGTTTCGATGTGAGATATCTTTGTGTTAATATTACAGTAATAAGGACCTTATATGTAACTATACTATGGGAGCTGCATACGTGTAGTCATCGTAGAGGACAACTTACTACTGCTTAGCCTAACGCGGGAGCGCACATATTAATAGTTGCTCTATCCTGCTCGCACATCAACCCGTCCTGCTCACACATAGCGATATATATTGTACTATAGTAGAATTATTTTGTCCGTGCATTTGGGTCATAAAATAATCGGAGCGGTGAAGCGAGTATTTCGCTCTCTCTTCCACAGACGGGCCTTATCGGCGGGCATACTGATGTGCATTATTGTTGTCGATAAGCGTAATCGATAGTGTCTTTACAGTTTTGTCATTTTGTGGGTTAGTGATATAAATTAAAGAAAAAAATAGATAAAACAACGTATGTATTAAAATAAGAATATTACTGATTTATAATAAATTATTAATTAGGTATCTATGTATTAAAAAACTATAAGTACAAAAGTTTAGAATGTGACAAATTATATTAAAAATAAATATAAATACGTATATCTAAGTTTAAAATTAACAGTAAAAAAAAAGAAAATAATGATCTTTGTTTGATAAGAATGAGTTTTTATCGATAATGGCGTTACGCCCACGCAACATGGTCACAGCCCTAGCCGGGCTGAGGCTGGCTATGATATATGACCCAAACTGCACGGACAAAATAATTCTACTATAGCAGTATGACTTGTTAATATTTGTACGTAAGATTACCATTTCCAAAATAAATCAGTTCACATACAAAATGCGCTTAACATTATTTGAACAATATTGCATAAATATAGCCCCTCATCAGTATTCACCCCTTCTCCGTAAGTAAGTATTAAAAGTAAAACACATTAACTGCCAATTTGAACCGAATGTAAGATTCACAGTTGGGCTAAGCTTTCTAATTTAAGTTCGTGTTCGTTACGAAAACAGAATCTGCTGCTGGGGAGGAACCCGACCGGTGGACTTCAAGTTAATGAAGGAAGCGATCTTCATGAAATCTATTTGAATATACATAAATTATAAACTAGTACAATGTTAAGTGCGAGCGGGGGGGGGGGGGGGTACGTACTTAGGATTGGAAGGAAACAACTATCTAAAACGGCTGCCTATACCGTGCTGCGTTAAGCCGCGGTGTCACAATAAGAGTTGGCTCGGACCGACTGCACTCGGATATCTACTCGGACGATACTCCTATTATGTAAATACCTGATCCGAGCGTACGCTGACATCTAATCCGAGTAGACTCGGACTCTGCTCTATTTTTCGAACTCAAACGGATAATTTTTTTAAAACAAAATGGCGACTGCTAAAATAATCTCAAATTATTTTTAAACGTGTTTTTATCTTCCTCTTCGACTTCACGAATAAAATTATTTGATGCACCCATTTGGTCACGCCTTAAAATCCATTTCCGTGTCCAAATTTTTTCTCTCTTCGTTTTTTTCCCCTTTCGTGATTTTGAACTTCCGCTATTAACATATTTGCTATAACGCCTATACCTCGCAGCAGCAGATCTGTCGACGACATATTGATTGTGCAAGGAGGCAAATGACCACAATACGAGTGCACTACTTCCGTGTACACTCGTATGAAGCCGACTCGTACGAGTGTACTCGGTACGAGCCAACTCTTATTGCGAAAACGCGGCTTTAGCCGTCACCTCAAACAGAAAAGAGGGTAGTCATCAAAATTGATGGAGCGATGTTCTATACTAGGCAAGGACGGAACCAAATGACTTGTGCTTTACTTTGTTTGATGACATGTTTTGGGAGATAAAATATAATTTTAAATAATAAACAGGTAGGACGCTAAAACTTACTTCTTAGGACACGGTTCCGCACTGCGCCCCCTTGCCAACTTAAAATTCACTTATTTTAACTTAACTTCCAAGTTTAGGTGCTTGCTGAATCCTTGACTTTTGACTAAGTTCTTTGCCTTAATGAAAGATCCATGTCTGAGGGCCGACGGTATAATGGTATAATAATATCCGCCCTGCAAAAATGAGAACATTTAACTGAATACATTGTTTTTTAAATCCAACACCATTATCATATTTATTTTCGTATTTATTAATATAAATAATACCAGCAGAGTACATTTTATCTCACGCACTAAGAACCCTAAAAACATTTGGTTGATAATAAGTTATCTATATATATATATATATATTAGGGCGGGTCAAATTATATGGAACGATTTTTTTTTGATGAAGCGTATAGCAAAAACGTAATCTATAGGTGATTCTGAGAAATTTTGCTCAAAAGACCAAAGGTTAAAGTGAAAGGTAATAAAAATACCTTTCAAACAAGCCCAGATTGAGAAATCTACTATAATTCTATCCGATTTTATGACGAATTTAATTAAATTATTCTATGTATATGTAGAAAAATATCTATTTTGAAATTTTGGGGGGCTCCAAATCCGACTTAGAGCTATGGTCTCTTGAGCAAAATTTCTCAGAATCACCTACAGATTAAGCTTTTGCTATACGCTTTATCAAAAAAAATATTAACCCGCCCTAATATATATATAAGCAAATATAAGCAAAAATAATATAAGCAAAAACACAGCAAAAACTTTGTACTCATTTTTACGAAGATTGCGCGGACGGAAAAGTATGACATTTCGCACACTTTTAGTTCATATAGGAAGAGGTGAATAATGATATAATTTTTTTTTAATTATACATAAAAAATATATTGAATCAATAAAAAAGACATTACACACACTACCATGTATTTGACACACACACGCATATATACTCTTTTGTTTATTGTTAAAGTCAAATTAACAGTGTAGTCTTGGTGACATCTGTGATCTGACAACAGAACCTTAATAATGTTCAAACTTACAATTTCAATTAATTATCATGGTCGGATTTCAACCATGGAGGACCACTAGTTTCAGTAATTACTCAACTGTCACATTTTTTTTTATTGCGTGAGTTCAGCGGACAGGCAGACGGCCCACTTGATGGAAAGCGGTTACCATCCACTATGGACATTTGCAACATCAAAGACTACAAATGCGCTACTGCTCTCTTAATGGAAACTGGAGCCTGGCCAGTAATGACGGAACACAACTCATAATTTAGACCAGGGGTGGTAGCCATCCAGTCGGGTAAATACCGTACCACCTGGCTGTGAGTTGTTTTATCGCCACTTACGATAGGCCCGTCCGGCCGCAGAAAATAGTGTTTTTTCTCCGTTCTTGCACGGATAAAATAATAGATATTAAGAAAATGAAGTAAATATATAAAATAGATGAAAGTAGATATATAATAAAAAAATGTAGTATATAATAGGTATTAAACTCTTGTGCTTTGATGAAAGAGATAGAAAAAGATTACCTCCCACTTTATTTCTCTAGATTTAAAAGTCTCTGTCTTGTCTTGTCATATGACTGAGGAGTAGGCGAATAAAATAATAATAATAATAATTCTGCACATTTTTCCATGTTTCCCGAACATTGCGACTGGCAGATGCCATAGCCACCAGAGCCCAGATCCACTAGCAGTTTATCCCCACACCCCGGTACCTTTTATTTTGAATTCCACCGTTAGCACTACACTGACTAGGGCTTATCCTTGGATGCTTTTTTATATGTAGACAGGGATAATCGCCAGTCACGCCACATTTACATGAAACTTGTCAAGGGGCCCCTACGTGTTGGCCTCCCCATGGCCCCACGCAAGCCTTCCAAAAGTCCGGGTCATTTTTGTGGCTCGTGATGTTGAGAGACGTAAAAGTATAATCATATTTTTTTATAAATTTAAATGGGTGGGAACAAAAATAAAAATTTCAATCAAGTTGGGCGGCTTTCCGGTGCCGGTAGAAAAGCTCAGTCTTCTGAAATTTGGCAATTGCTTTTTTGTTGGGTTTCGGTCCTAATACTTTTGATGATCGGATCCCTACCAGGTGTTAATTGCCAACCATCTTCTCTATTGTTTATATATCAATAGCCTCGTGCTTCATTTTGGGAATGAAATCTTATTTTATTCGTCTGTTTTATGGACTATACGTATAAATCCATACCGATTATAGCCAAAGACGACTTGTTAGTAGATTCCATTATCATCAGGGGTGTAGAATAATTTTCATCACGAGTTTTAAAGTAGTTTTGGTGAGGTAGTAAAAAGTCTACGCAAACATTTCACATAAAAAATAAAACATTCTTAGAAACCATAAAACGTTATCAACAAACATGTTTTAATAACTCGAAAACAAATAAAAATGGCGGACTTCCATAGATTAGTGATGTGCAAGCTTACATCAGATTCATAATTTTCCTCACACACTGTCACTGTCAACACATAATCCGCTATTACATTTGAAATAAGAAGGTTTATATCATTATCATATAATCTCGCTTGATGGAATTATCACGTGTGGAACTCCCTCCACTACTAATCAAACAAACTGAATAATTAAATATATGATCTCTGACCCTTACTGGTCTATTAAATAAAAATAGTTGCATTAAATTAAATTATTTATTGTTCGTATATAGATATATGATATATCTAATTTATTGTATATCTCTATATTTATATATTATTTTTAATTAAAGTGATGATAATGATTTTAATTATAATACTTGTATAGTTTAAGTACACCTCTAAAATTCGTATATTTAATTTTTATTATATTTAAATTAAATATTTATTTTAAAATCTCCTTAGACACTGGGTTGCCTCGAAGAGATCGCTATAAGCCATAAGGCCGCCCATTGCTGTTTGATTGAACGCGCTAATCCAAGGAACTACCGGTCTGATTTGAAAAATTCTTTCAGTGTTAGATAGCCCTTTTATCGAGGGCTTCATAACAAATGGACGTACAGACAAAAGTGCATGTTTTACATAAGGAACAAAATTGTGAATAAAACAAAACTAGTTAATTGTATAAGGCTGAAATTTGGAATACCCTTCCTTTTAGATACAACTTGGATACTGGTAAGACTTTCGAAATTGTAACATGCATTGGTTTTAGTAAACAAAAACAATACATTTTTGCCCATATGTTATGAAGCCCTCGATATCATCACGCTAAGATCAATATTTCAAAATCGGGGAGTTTTAAAAACAAATTCCACACGGTGGCGGGCACAGCGATTTACCTATATTTAAGTTCATGGTGAACAACAAAGAGTTTTCATACATTCATTCATTCACAACACAAAATAATAAAATAACAAAGTATAAATATCGAGAAATTTTATGCCGCAATTTGGAAATGAGGTTTGTACTCTTCTGACTCCAAAGCTTATTGCACATCACTAGAGTGTCGTTAGGTTTCGCGGGGAGGCTTCAATGTGATCCCGGCCATTTCCGGTCTGTCGCAGGTTTTTACTGCGGCAGGTAACAGTAAAATATTAAATATATGACCCATAAACTGTAGTCGTAAACTCGAAAATTTCATAAGACAAATAGACGGCTGTGTTTTCGCGTTTTTGTATATTGATAGAATAACGATATGGAATAGAATCTATTGCCTTGTTCAGTAGTCTGGAGGTTGCGGTTTGGAATGTAGACAATTTTATTGGATTTATTTATTGAATTTTTTCATAAATACATATTATTCTTTTTGAAGTGAATCTTCTATATAGTCGGGGGGTTTTAGAATTTTTCTGTCACGAAAAAGCGTCAGCCGCCGCGTGGAGGAACGGCATAAATTTAGACTAAACGTGGGGAGTGGTGGCATAATGTTAGAGTAGACTATCGATGTTTTTATTGGTGCCATCATTTACTGGTCTATATTGTTACATACCGACAAAGAAATGCGCACCTGGTTTATTACCCTTACTTCATTTGGACTTCTTTGTTTACTTTGTGTTTAAAATTTGCAACTAGACAATAGCCTATTGTTATTGTTTTCGTTTATGGCCATTCGCAGGAATAATTAACCAGGTGTGCAGATTACGTTTTCTTGGAAAAAAACTCAGTCCAAGCAGTCGATTGTTGTATTGTAAAGTTTACTATAAAACAATGCCCGAACGGAGGGTTGAGGCAGTTTAGCGAGAACCACGATCAAAGCAAGACGAGTACATTCGATAAGCGATATAGTGACGGACTTTGCGCGTGTTATTGAATCGTGCGGTTTGTATTGGTTGTATCCAGTTATATTTGTACCTGTTATATACGTATAGTTCTAATAAATTCTATAATAATTCCAATGGCATTTTAATTCGAGTCTTATAGCTCGTAACAATATTATATATTTACATAGCCGATACTATTCTGATACCAAACTACAACAATTATTATTATAAATGTAATAGTAATCCCGTTTCTTTAAATAATTTGTATTAAAGTTTATGTACCAAAATCCTTTGGCGAAATTACAGAATTTGATAAATGCCGGCTTTGTTCGGCTAAATATACAATATTAGGTTACCAATATAAGCTCATAAGGCCTTAGGCGCGTTAACATTTTGTTTAATATTCAACAGGGTGTCACACGAAAGGCAGAAGGATTAGTATACCAGAGGTATTATGATTTATGGTAATTATTCTTTATTCAGAAACCTCGAACGTGAAAAATCAAAACGCAGTGTTAGGATGCGCAGGTTTTAAAGAAAAACACCTTTTAGTGGCTAGAAATAAATTTAAAAACGAGTTAGGTACCTTGACTGTAGGCAAATCGATTCTTTCCAATAATTGTATGACAATAAGAAGTGGACTGTTGACATATCTACTAAAATCTTCATAGAATTTGTAAAAGCGTCTTCTTCTTCAGCTAACTTCTGTCTACTGCTGGATGTATCCAAAGCACGCACCACATGGACATTTGCAATACCAAAGGTACTGCAAATGCGCTGCTGCTCTCTTAAGGGAGACTGGAACCTGTTAACTAATACCGGAACACAACACAAGGTTGCTATGGCGACATACTTTAAACAAGGGGTGGTAGCCATCCAGTCGGGCAAATGCCCTACCACCTGACTGTGAGTTTTGTCGCCTCTTACGACAGGCCACCTAGCCGCGGGAAATTGTTTTCTTTTTCCGTTCCTGCATGCTTCCAAGGTCCAGCCATTGCCTAATATATTAGCCAGCTGTTTGCTGTCTGCTGTTTCTAACCATATTGAATGTGACAACTTCTTGTTGGTTAATGATTCCAGGTTATGCCTGGAAGAATATATTTTTGAAGATCAGTGTCTGTCTCTTTTTAGTGTCGTCTTTCAGTTATATTCTACTTAAATATGCTGTAAATAACTTATAACTTTTTTTACTAGAATTTTTTATCGTCAATGATGTTACGGTTTTTAATCAACAACCGACGGAAAACAAGAACTTGTTAATCTTTTCACTGCAATGTTTCGGCTGTGAGATAAATCGTAAATAGAAACGAACATTTCAGAAATGTTTTGCCGTTCAAAAAATCAAAACACTCTCGAATTCGGCTTTCTGGTGGACGTGTGACGTTGAACCGCTGTGTGGAATTCCAAAAGGATTTTTCAGTTATTTTGGAAATTGATTTCTTTTTCAAGACGATTTCTGGGGCAGAACTACGTTGGAGTTTGTATTTATTGTTTCTTCGCTTCGTTTATTCTTTTTCTAAAAATATGGATAACAGGTATTTTTTATAATATTTTTACCAAAACCAACTTTAAACTAAAAAGCAAACAATATATGAATTAATAAATAAAATCACTTTAATGTTCAAGAAAACACTTAGCTTAAAACTACTTTTCAAAAACTAAGTACAATGAATGTCGAACAACGGATGGCCGTTGCTTATTAAAGCAATCTTTTCCAGGTAACCCTTTAAACTTGCGAAAATATTAAATGAAAACCATAAATAATATTAAACACTATCTGACCCGGAAAACTTCGTACCGCCTGAGAATCAATAAATAAAAAACGTTGATTTCTCAACGACGGGACGAACATCAAACGTTTGACATTCAAAACCAAAAAAATTACAAATAAAACACTTTTAAATCTAATTTGATTTTTAAACGACTTTTAAATTTAATTTATTTCTAAACGACCTGACGAACATCAATTGTTTCACAGGTAGGAATATTTTCTAAGGGAAAGAGAATTTTTTTTTTACTATATTCGATGCATTTTTTTATATTTACTCACCTTTTAAACCTTCCCTGGATTGCCACAAATAATTCAAAACCAACATTAGTGAATTGGCTAATGAACGTTTTGAATTATTTGTGACAGTCCAGCCTTGCGAGACTACCGAACAGAATACTTTTATATATATATATATATATATAGATTTATAACATTAATAAATAAATAATAGCCTTTTATACTATATATAGAATGATTAATCATAATGACCTTAAGACGATATGGATTTAGCTTGTCTGATGTTGAGTGGCAATGAGATTCATAAACGGACAGCCAGTACCGTGCTGGAGTTATCAACAAACGATGAAATATGTACGTACAGCTGCCATTCAGGAGAGATTATTATTATTGCGAATATTTTCTACATCATCATGAAGTCTTTTTAAAAATCTACTTTTTAGTTAGACCCGCATAAAAATAATTCAGTGGAAATACATTACTGAAACAAAACTATTGTGACACGCTGACAAAAGTAAATGTACACCTGCAGTTTATTGCCTTTTTCGATATCTGGACTTCTTTTGTTCACTTTGTGTTTAAAATTTGTAATTAGATAAACGACTTACTGTGTATTGTGATCGTTCACAGTAGGCATTAATCAGCCAGGTGTGATTCTTAGAAATAATTGTGTCGAGACATATTGTACTGATGCAGTATAAAACAATGCCTTTGCGCGTGTTATTGAATCGTGTATTACGTTTGTACTGGTTGCGTCCAGTTATATTTGTACCTGTTATACGTGTTTGTATAGTTCTACTACATCCTATAGTAATTTCAACGGCATTTTAATTCGAGTTCTGCAACTCGTCACAATATTTTTGAAAAACTAAATATTGTAGATTTAAATATCTTTGTATGAGATTGTAATATATTTATTTGTTAATAATTTTTTTTTTTTTATTATTTTTTTTTTAATGTTAATAAATAAAATAAAACCGCAAAATTATAATAGTAACTTTGAAATAGTCCGAAACGCAGTTATCTATAGATTTAAAAGCTCGTAGCCCGTGAAAATTTATCGCTGCTAGATAACAAATAGTCAATTTGTCACTTAAATTAGAATAATGGTTATTTCAAAAGCGTATAATAAAACTTTTATATATTTTATTTTTTATTAATTTAAAACTTATCTTTTATATAATAAAGTTCTAAATATATATGTCTGTACATTGAAGTTATTAAAAACGCAACTGGAATAACTATAGAAACGATAAAGAACACGATGCCATTTTTTTCTGTTTGTTTGAGATTCAAGTAAAACTATTAAGTGAGATTCCAGTCACCCCAGGCTCACGTGATTTTAGGAAACATGAAATTTTCAAAATCGATAGTTTAATATAAACTTAGAAAGGAATGGAGCGAGTACTAAGCTGAAAGCGGGGCCGTTTTTCAGGTAGCAGGAATCAACGGTGGAAAAAAACCATGCCAAGTTACGTCAAAGTCGCAAGGCTAGTTTTTACATATGTACATACATACATACATACATATTGTCACGCCTGTTTCCCATTGGGGTAGGCAGAGACAATGGATCTCCACTTGTTACGATCTTGACAAACACTTTTCACTTCATCAACTTTCATTAATCTTCTTATACATACACGCTTATTTAAACTACTTTTTATCTGACCTTTCTTCAAAATATCTTCAATTTGATCATGGTGAGTACGTTTTGGTCTACCGGCACTGACTCTTCCAGTCACATTGCTATCATATACCTACTTGTTTTGTGATTCTGCTATCATTCATTCTCTCTACATGGCCAAACCACCTTAACATTCCCTTTTCAACTCTTGTCACTACATCTTCTTTCAACTCACAACGCTCCCTTATCACACTGTTTCTTATCATATCACTTACATTAACCTTACATATACTTCTCAAAGCTCTCATTTCAACTGCATTTATCCTACTTTCATGCTTCTTCTGCCACACCCAACTCTCACTGCCGTACATAAGCGTTGGTACTAATACCCCTTGATGGACAGCCAGACGTGCCTTTACAGACACTTTCTGGCTGTTTATAAAAGAGTTCTTTTTTACATATGTCATATATGATATTGTCATAAACAAAGACATAGAGTTGCCAGACACTTCCTGTGGGACATAACTTTTGGCAGTCACATTTAAAAAAATGTGGGAACTTACGTCATTTTAGGAAGGCTGTATTTTATATGTATTATCAAGTATAATATTTTAAAATATTTTCCAATGAGTCAGACAAATCTGACGGACTAAACATCTTCCCGGACTCGTTAAGAGTTCCGCTTTGGAAGGATGAAATATGAAACAACTAGCCTTTCTACTTTAACTTAAGTTAGCATGGTTTTTTTTCCACCTTTGATACCTGCTATCTGAATAACTGCCCCGCTTTCAGCTGAGCGAGTATCCATTCTTTCCTAATTTCACATTAAACTACCGATCCTAAAAGTTTCATCTTTCCTAAAATCACGTAAGTCTGGGGTGACTGGGATCTTGGACGATATTGGGCAGATTTCGATGCCGTATTCGCTGATCGGCAGCTAATTCTTAGACTTATCTACGCTACTTTTATCCAGAGAATTTTCCCGGGAGCGGTTTCAAGTTGTTCGGGTGCAAATAAATTAGCTTATGCCAACACAGTTTTCACTGAAACGATAACTTATAGATTAAGAGGCTAATTTTTCAATCATCAGATAAAGTTATCACTCGAATTATAACCCAAGTTTAAAAGTGAAACAATTCAACTTAATTAAATAAAAGTAACAAGTGCTAACTTAGCTACCTATATATACCATGATAGAAAATATGGTATATGCTTTATGTATGTCATGTTTTTTTATCATTTGCTACATTATCCGTTTTTATCCGTGCAGGAACGGAGAAAAAATACCTACAATATATTGCAGCCTGTCATAAGAGGCGAGGAAACACCCCACAGCCAGTTGATACGATATTTACCAGCCTCTATGGCTACCGACCCTGGTCTAAAAAATGCCACCATAACAACCTATAGTTGTGTTCTGGCATGTTCGGGAGTGTAGCAGCTAGGTTCCAGTCTCCGTTTAGAGAACGGTAGCACATTGGTGTTACAAATGTGCATAGGCGACAATAACTACTTTCCATCAGGTAGGCCGTCTGCCTGTCTTCTGGACTCATTTAATAAAAAATAGTTGTTTTTTAAATACAAGCTTTTAAAATCCTGGATATCATGTAACAACAGAGTGCTAGCCAAGACAAGAAAAACGAGCCCTAACACGACGGGTCTATCTTGTTTAGTACAGGCGTTCCTATGGCCACCTTCCGAATCCATCGTCAGACTGATCTGAAGCTGACTTCATGGTACCATATTATTGAATTATCACGCGATATTCATGTCTGCAAAATTTCAGCTTAATCGGAAACCGGGAAGTTGGTCTAATTTAACTTGCAAGATTCCACCTGAACTTACATACATACATAGGTACATCCATTGCAAGTTAAATAAAAGCTTGAAAGAAAAAATAAAATTATTTTCCGATAGATTTTCTAAATGTTACTTAAAACGAATAGCGGTTCACCCTTCGATATATTTTTTTATTAACTTTACATATTGAAACCCTGCTGCACATAAAATTTATCTGAAAGGCAAGCGAAAAATGACTCATTTCCGCCCATCAATCAACTTCGCGACCAGGTACCACCTTCAATTGTAAACTCTTGCCCCCCAACTTGGAGTCATTTCTCATAATGACAGACTTACCACATATATATCCGCGTCACAAACACACTGGGAAATCTAATGATATATTTTGGCTCACTTTTTTCATGGAAAATATAGACTGACTTGGTACGAGCAATCGCACTTGCACTGGATGAGTTAGTAGTAGTTACTTAGTTAAGATATCAAAATCAAAAACTAAACAATAAAAATATTCAGCGTAATTTCATATTAAGAGGCTAATTTCTGTAGTTAGAAATGGTTTTGAATAATGTATTATTTTATTTTGATAGGTAAACGCTATGCAAACGTAAATCTAAACATCTTATGGTTTTTTTTTCATAATGCAAATCATCAAAATAATAAATAACTCTGATAAAGCTCGTCCTCAAATTTTCCCCTGCAACAATTAATTAGTATATACGAGAAAGTTTTTTATGTCTTTCTTTTTGGTTGAATCCACTGAAATAATCCATATAAATAGGCATTTAAATCATTTAATGTCATTAAATGACATGTCCAGTTTCCTTTCAGTTCTGTGTTTTTAAAACCAAATTGATTCCATTTGGTTGGTACGTCTGTAATCAGAATTTTAAATTCGTTTGGTTTTCGTAATAAAAAACAGAATTCGAAATATTAATTAAAATTTAAGTTTTGTTTTCTTAAATAAGGTCGACAAACGTATTGTCTACCAATGCCTTATATCTTACCGACCGTTATCGGTTAATATCTGACATAAGCTCCATACATCTTATGTCAAATTTCAACCGATGCTAGGGCAAGTGAATGAATAGTAACATATAGTCATAAATGAATATAGGGTAAAAAAATGTAGTGACAGTCTGTTTGAATGAATGTTCGTGACTACGTATGTTATCTCCACATACGATGTGACTAGTTATATGTGAATATGGATGTATAAGTTTTTTATTTTATTTTATTCTTTTCTTGAAATTGCAGTGTGTTGCATCACACGCAAACCTTATAGGTTTAAGTGGTGCCTTATTTGTATTTATGATGTAAATTTTTAATATAGATAAATACATTTTAAAAAATGCTATAGCTTTGTAGAGAGAGAGATAACACTTTATTGTAACATCATCACAGAAAAACTTATAGCCTGAATATATTCTAAGTGTCCACAATGGGCAGTCTTGTGCTAAGAAGCGATCTCTTTCAGACAACCCGTGACAGGAATAAAACAGATTATATTTGTTAAAGGTCGTATACATAAATGATTTTGTATGCTTGTAATGGGACATGTAAAATTCGCAGGTCGCAAAGTGCAACAACTCGTCCAAAGTCAATCGTCCAAATCCATGAAAAGGGTCGTGATATGAATACCTGTTATTTATGAATCGATTCAATGTTATTTAACGCATTTCCGATGGAAATTTGGTTACAATGGCTTCGTTTCGGCGATGGAATTTCCGTATTGTGTGTGAGGAAATAACTATTTCATATTACCGAAGTTATGAAATGATTTCATAGTGTTCATAGCTCGAAAAGAAGCAATAATATACATGTTTCAGTTTTTTAAATTTTATTTATTCAGGTTTATGGCTTGACAGCTAGGCCTTTAAGCCAGATCTTAGTTTACAGTATAGTTTCTTCGTTTTCTTAAGCCTATGTACTGTAGATTATCAGCTGGTGCCATTCAACGGAGTTCTTGTGACAACTCAAAAGGCCACATTTGACTATACAGTTCACATTTCTCACAAAACACATGATCACTACTCACTCACTACTCAAAAACTATCAATATCCAACAACTATTGATAATTTTAGAGTAATTTTACACATTTTTAGAAAATCAAACTGCACAGCACAACACATATCCTTTCAGTTCCCGCCAAAACTCTCATATTTCAGTTTTATATTATTGCTAGAGGTCGCGATAGACGTTGCCCTACCCTGAAGAAATAAAAACTAGAATCCGATCACAACGCCACCTACCGGTTCTAATTGTGAATCTAAACCATCCAGGGACCCAGTCAACACACAAAAAAATCATCAATATCCGTTTAAGTGGTTAGGAGGATGCTAGAACCTGATCCTAGCGCCTTCTACCAGTTTCAGTGTTGAATTTAAATTTTCCAGGGGCCACTCAAACACACAAAAATCGAATTATGTGCTTGGTCACATAGTAGAAGTGAATCTTCAATAGACAAGTCGGAAAACGAATCGCAACAAAATTTTAACTTCATTAAGTGCAAGAAAATTAAAAATCTGTCCGTAAAACTTCAAGTTAAAATTTTGTTGCGATTTGTTTTTCAATTTTTTTATTTAATTTATTTAGGGGCTTTTAGTGATAATGTCACCATGTCAGCCCCATCTTACCCTAATCATACAATTCCACAAATCATATAAATGGTTTAACTATTTTATAAATTAAAAGAGCCGAAGCAGACTGTGGCCGCGACAAAATGCTCTGGACAACACCCACGTCCATCAGATTAATTCCCAGAGCATCCGCCAGCCCCTTCCTGCCGTCTCTGGTCCGAACACATTCTACTAACAGATGCTGTACGTCTTCCACAATATGGCAATGTAGACAATTCGGAGTATTACCCCTTCCCACGAGATGATAAAATTTATTTAGTGGAATGTGACCGGAGCGCAATCTATGAGCTAGGACACAAAGCCGTCTATCAAATCTAGGTTTTTCCACCTGACCATTGAAATTTTTACTTCTACTATGAGACCCAGCGCACATTTTGATATTTCGCAGGTTTAATGCAAATTATTATTTAGTTAGGTTAGGTACATTTTAGTGAATTAATTATTTATTTAAACACATTTTATTTTATAAAAAAGAATTCGATCCGGAACCAAAAACGCAACCATAGTCTTTTTTAAATTATGCCGCCTCTCACCACGTCTACTCTAAAATTATGCCCCCTTCCACTTCGGCCGTAATGATTTTTCGCGATAGAGAAAATCCTAATACCCCGTTTACATAGAAGTTTCAATTCAATAATCATCAAAATCAACAGCACAGCAACAAAACATATTTTCATTTCGCTTACAATAAAATGTCTGTAAAGGCTCGATATAATATTAATTATGTATGATCACTGTTGCGGACAGAGAGCACCCCCCTGACCCACCCACTGGAGCACACCTCTCCGCGTCCCGCATACCAGCGACGCCCATCGCTCACACAATTAGCAGCTAGGGGTCGGACGGCACGCGGGATATAGGAGCGGCCTTGGAGGCAAAATTCTTTTAGTTCTTCATATATAATAATACATCATTGACGACTTACCACTCTTTCTACTCTCTCGCATAATTTGCCATTTTCATTACGTATTTCTTTATGTATATTCTAACTTACATAAATAGTTTAATAATAATCGAACAGTCCAATTTTACATCGAGTTTCATTTCCAAAGAAGAAGCAACTGCCACCAATAATCTAATATATAAATTCTCGTGTCACAGTTTTCGTTGCCATACTCTCCGAAACGCTTCACGATTTGATGAAATTTTTGTGCTTATCCAGTATCTATGAGATCGGCCACATCTATTTTCATCCCCTAAATGTTAGGGTAGTCCACCCGTAAATTTTTTTATTTTTAGACAAATTTTATTTCTATTTTTATGATACACATACAAAATACATACAACCTAGATTTCACCTCTACGATCAACCCTATTTTTACCGGCAGGACGACGTCTGCCGACAGCTAGTCACAGTATAATATTGTTAAGCCTCTGGTTCCGACAAAAACAAAATCCACTTGCATATCTGCAACAAAGCACATTTATTACCCGTCGGCATTTGAACTAATAACATTTAGATTCTTTTATAGTCGTCTTCTTTCGTTTAATTTGTGTTTAAAATTTGTGATTAGAAAACAGCCCATTGTTGTATTGTAATCTTTTATGGCAGTCATTAGCCAGGTGTGTCGGCTAAGATTAAGATACGGGGACATCGCAGGTGTACAGTATAAAACGATGACCTGATGGAGGGGCGAGGCAGTCCAGCGATAACCACGAGCGAAGTAAGACGTGTGTACTACAATCGGAAATCCACTAAGTGACGCACTTTGCGCGTTTTAGTGGATTCCGCCCTTCTGCATTAAGTTTGGACTTGTTGTGTTCGGCTATATTTGTACCTGTGTTATACGTGTTTGTATAGTTCTAATCAACTTTGTAGTAATTCTAACGGCATTTCAATTTGAATCTCACGACTCGTAACAATATTATCAGAAAAAAACTGCCAAAACCGTACAACTTGACTGTTATATAAATAATTTTCTAAAACAAATATACTCCAATATCCTTTGAGGGTGTTTTACTTCCTGTATGTAAGGTATAAAATATTCACAAAAGGCTTTCATGCGTTTCACAAATTCCGTGTGTGTAAATAATATAAAAAAGAAAGGCATTTGATTGTCGCTGTATCATGAATATGCATCGGCATCGCATCAAAGGGTTTCGTTTGACACTTTCGCATAGCCAGTTCCGTTTACTTTGTTTTCTTTTAAAGGAATATTTAGTAAGTGGTGCGGCGGCAATGGACTGTATTACGGAGGCAAACGTCTCTGTGAAACAGAATCTAGGTTACCTGGATGGACAGCTGCTGAAGGCTTCCTGGCCGGCCGGCTGTGGTCGGCTCTTCATTAGTTTTATAATAGCTTACGTTCAGAGCGGGATTGGGGTAGTAAGCCGTTTACCGCCAGATGGCGTTACCAGTAAACTTAATACTTTCGGTGCAGGAACGGAGAAAGAATACAATTTCCTGCGGCCGGGCGGCCTGACGTAAGAGGCGACAAAACAACCCACAGCCAGGTGGTAAGGCATTTGCCCGACTGGATGGCTACCAGCCCTGGTCTAAAGTATGTCGCCATAACAACCTTGACTTGTATTCCGGCATTAGCGACCAGGTTCCAGTCTCCCTTAAGAGAGCAGCAGCGCATTTGTAGCCTTTCGTGTTGCAAATGTCCATAGGTGATGGTAACCGCTTTCCATCATTTCCGTCTGCCTGTCTGTTGAACTCTTGCAATAAAAAAACACTTATATCGATCCTTTACAGTCATTTTATTGTAAGCAACATTTGCATCTAAGTATTTTTTTTTGTTGCAAAAGGTATATTGAAATATTTTTTTGTCTAAAACTGACAGTTAAATTAGGTCTAATCTTACTAAAACTGAAAGTCTTAAAACAAAATTAAAGTTTAAAATACCTTTTACAACAAAAAGTATAATTAGGTCCGAATATCGGTTACGATGAAAAGGCGGTAAAGGGTGAATGAATGGATGCAACGCACTAGCGCTATAGCGTTGCGATCCAATGAAACAGTGCTTAAAGTCTCTGGGAACATTTTCTTCTGAAGAGGTCTAGCACTAGATTTTCTAGATTAATTTTATATTCAACTTGCGCCCACGATGTCGTCCGCCTGGATTTTTTTCTTGAAACCCTGATTTGAAATTTTAATTACGTTACTTCTTGTGATATAGCTATCTGCCGGTGTAAGTCGTCAAAATCGGTGCAGCCGTTTCTGAAATCAGTGAACCTAAAAAACCTAAGCCTCCTTATAAAATCAGCTATCTGCTGGCGAAAGCCCCGCCAGAATCAGTCCAGCCGTTTCAGAAGTTAGCCGGAACACCCAGACAAAACTTCTAAGAATTGCATTTTCGGAATCTCCCGGTTCAAATTATCCGCCCTGATTTCTATCACAGTTTAATTTTAACATTGTAAACATTGTTTAATATTTTTATCTATATAGATTACCAATACAACTGTTAAAAAATACTCCACTTTAGGCTATAAATTCAACCTTTGAGTATTTTATATATTTATTACTAAATTAATTTAATTATTCTATTACTTTTTCTAAGCGACCTGTCAATCCAACATATTCTTTGTGGCTTAGGATTGTTTCAAATGTAACACATAATTTGCATTGTTACGACCTGAATTGGACTTCTTTTGTTTACTTTGTGTTTAAAATTTGTAATTAAAAAAACAGTCCATTGTGTGTTGTAATATTTTATGGTATTCATTAGCCAGGTGTGGTTCTAAGAAATCAGTGTACGTGGTTGAGAGACATATTGTATTTGTGCAGTATAAAGCAATGCCGCAATAAAGTGATCGGCAGTCGAGCGAGAAGCACAAGCAAGGCAAGACGTGTGTACTACATTCGGTAATATATTTAGTGAGGGACTTTGCGCGTGTTATTTATTATATTTGTATCTGTGTTATACGTGTTTGTATACTTCTAATAAATTCTATAGTAACTCTAACGGCATTTTAATTCGAGTCCTGTAACTCGTAACAATGTCATATTGGATTATTTGTTTTTAATAATGTAATATTTAATAAATTAAATTATATCTACAGACAAATGAAAAACTACATGTAAAGTCTTTTTTTATATATTATACTTATATATTTTTTTACATATTAGTTGTGTGCACACTAAAGAAAACATAGTTTAGCGATCTACGTATCGAGTTCACTGATGGGTGAAACCCACTAATCCAGCCTAAATAAATGTGGCAGGTATAACAACGGACCATATAAAAAAATAGAAGGCCCAAGCCTAGCAACGAGACGTAACCGGACTGATATAAAATTCTTTCAAAGTGAACTCTTTCTAAAACTAAAAGATTGATTATCTTTCCACCCATAAAATATATTAGGTTAAAACAAAGTAATAAATTAGTTGAAACTGTAAACCCGACGTAGACAACCAATAAATAAATCGTCCTGAAAAATAAAGTTTAAAAGCTTAGAGAATCCTCTTACCGTACGTGTATTTGTGGCCACTTACGATACTTTCAATACCAAAGTTAGGTGGTAGGGCATTTGCCTATATCGATGACTACCATCCTTGGCAGCCCCGGATCTTGAATTTTTTCGAAGACTCGCCTATATTTTATCTTAATCATCATCATCATTTCAGCCATCAGACGCCCACTGATGGACACGCATGCGTACCATTATGTGGTAGAATGTACTGTGCATATACAATTTTGTAACACCTGTATAAACTACATTCTTACAAATAAAGATATTGATTGATTGATTGAACCTATGCCTTTTTTTATACCGGGGAAATCCGTTTGAGGACCGTAGGCCGTACGAGGGGGAAAGGTCGCGGCACCAGCACCTCGCGTTGAGATGTGAAAACTATTGCCACCAGTGGGTTAGGGATACCCACTAAAATCCCTGTCCGATCTCGAGCGTCCTTTATCCGGGCTGTGGGCTCGCTCGCGCATTGTGCGGCATTGTAGGCCCACCACCAGCCCGAACGGACGGCGGCCGGCCCCTTGCGGGCTGGCCTAACCATTTGGTAGCCGGAGATAATTTATGTACTAAACTGTACTGTACTGTAGTACTGGTTTCTCAATGGTCAAAGTTCAGTTAATGATGAGTTTATTTATATGAGAAGTTTCAATTTGCCGCCCTCTGAATTGACCGCCCGGGGCATGTGTCCCAGCTTGAGCTCTGCCCCTCCCACTAGATCCGGCACTGATCCTTGTTCTAGAGAATGCACCATAACAGCCTCAAGTTGTTTTCCAGCAAGCTCCAGTCCCCCTTTCGAGACCGGCAGCATACTTCAAGCAAGCTTCAACTTTTTAGCGGTTCACGTGCCGTCGGATTGCCGATTGTTTCGTTCCGGAGCTTTCCGTTCTTACACAGAAACAATTCTGACGTTTGTGAATAACCCTTATAATACAGAACTAGATCGACACAACAGAATTATGTCATGTCATTTAATTGTGTTAAATATTTATATACATATATATATATATATATATATATAATATATATATATATATATATAATATATATATATAATATATATATATATATATATATATATATATATGTCGCAGAACGGCCTCGTTCTCACGACATCTCTTTAGTTATTGCAGGTTTAGTGGGCATCATCAGGATAAAATGCGAGCATAAAACACGATAGCCACGGTTTATACACTTTTAATTTAGATTTAAAAGACATTTTAACATAGTTTAGATCGACCGGAGCACTTCTTCCAACATCAATACTTTCTTTAAAATACTCCATGGTCCAACTCGACCTATTGCCATCAACGAAATGTGTCACAAACACTCCTCCGTCTACCGAAGTAGATACTACTCAAGTATAAAGGGCGTCCTTGACCCCGCTCCGCCATATGCTCTGTTCTGATTGGTCGTTTATTAAATTACAATATTCATAACTTTTATTAGGTTAGAACGATCTTTTAGGTATAGAAATATTTATGACATCAAAGCAAATTAAATTAACAATTTTAGAAGCAGTGTGAATCGAGCCTTAAGCTTTGAGTTATGACTCAAATCCTGAGGTTGCTTTCCCTAATTAAACGCCCCCTTTATCCAAATTGCAAGACATTATGGTTTTATGGTACAATTATTACTTCCACGCGATGGTTTTGAGACGCGGAAGTGGTGTAATTACATTTTACGATTGTATTTTGAGGCGCGGATCGGTTGTATGGTTGGCAATTGGTCTCATTTATCAAGAATTTAATAGGGGAGCGGACTGTAAAATAACTAAGACACTTTTGATAAACTTGCAGAATTACGCAGTACATACGTGCAAGTAGGGTTCACCGTACCGTACTATAAAATATAGTATAGTACTATATTTTAGTCAATTGTACTATGGGAGCTGCATAGGTCTAGTCATCGCAGCGGACAACGCACTACTGGATAGCGCAACGCGGGAGCGCACATATTAAAAGTTACTCTATCTCGCTCGCAAATCATCCGTCCCGCTCGCTCATTGTGATATATTATACTAGCAGTACGACTTGTTCATATTTGTATTTAAGGTTACCGTTTCTAAAATACATTAGTTCACATCAGCACTCGACACTACACAGTACTACTCAACTGCCATCTGAAGTATCATTTGAACTCTACCTCTCGCTGCTACAGTACTATATATTATAGAAAAATAATATAGTCAGAAACGAACTAAAAATATATTCTTCGCTAATTCAACTGTCACGATTTTTGTTCTGAACCTTATGATTATTTAAAAAATAGAATAGTTCTTAGCTGGCCCAAGCATATAAATACAAGAAAAATAATATCATGAATATTTGGTGTATACTTTTTTCCTCAAAATTTATCAAAAGAAGTAAGTTTTTACGGCTTAAAAATAAAAATACTATATTTTATTCATAAAAGGTGGCAACCCTAACTAGGAGTCAAATAGCGCAATGGTTATTGTTTGAAAACTAATTAAAGTTATTTCAATCAAGATATTTTGAAATTTTGATGATCATATGTTATTTTAACATCTGTTCTTTTATATGTAGTATCTTTTCAGAATTTATTGTAACACGTGTCCACATTCCTATTGCACATCCTATCCTATTTGACGATCATAGATCGCTAAAGATACCCTGCACCACCTTCTCCGCACAGTCGACGAATGAACGTAGAACGATCCAAGAATTCAAGCAGTTCACTCATTGTCCGCGCATAAGCGATCCGGTGCTAGTCGAGTGTCGTTTTACTCTAATGAGTTATTTATTACCTCTGTAAAAAAAAAAATTGTGATGTTGTTGTTAGTCTTTCACGAAAAAACTATTGAACGGATTTTGATATAACTTTGGGGTGGTATAAGTACACATATAGTCGTGGTAGTTTAGAAGTTAGCGCGCATTTGAACCCTGGCCGGAAACCATGCACTACATACTACTTACTAGTTTTCCGATCTAATATACATATTGTTACATTACCACGTTATAACAGTGAAGGAAAAACATCATGATGAAACTTGCAAATCGAGATAGGCGATGTGAGAAATCCGCCAATCCGCCTTAGACAAGCGTAGCGAGTATTGTCTGCCTATAAATGGAAGGTCTCAGCCCAGCAGCGTTTGTGAACTGTCAATATTATTTTATCATTTACAAAGATCATCGGTCGTATACGCAGTCCACGGCATTTCAACAGACTATAGCCCAACACATAAGAATGTGGTAGAAGCTAATAGATGGCGCTGTGCAATAATTGATGTCGCAAACGTTTCCCCACCCGTACAAAGAATATATACTCTCCAATCAATTATAGATGGGACATAGGCCTACGAGGAACAACACTAGTTTCGCTAGAAGATCTTCCTTGAGACAGAAGATTATACCATCTCGCTCATCCACCCTATACTGGGACACTTTCTTCATGTAGTGAGTATCTAACGACCAGCCCATAAATGTGTAGAGGTCACCAAGTTATGGCTGCTTCAGTTTTATGAACTTCCCTTGAGTGGTGTTTAGCCGCCCACTGTATATTAAGGAGATGTGTGATTAACTATTAATACATCGTATGAAATCAAATAATTTATTTCATAAAATTATAAGATATATCATGGACGATTACAAAGGCACATAAGGAATGGCAAAAATCGCCTATAAAAAAAACGTAACGTAATAAGACCTTAAAATAACTTCTTCTATAGTCGTATTATTATTTGAAACATTTATTATATTACTAGCTTGTGCCTGCGACTTCGTCCACGTGGAAAAGTTAAAAGAAAATTATTAACTATCCCACGGGAACTCTTTAATTTTTCGGGATCAAAAGTATCCTATATGTTGATCAGGAATATCAGCTATCACCATCAAAATTTCATTCAAATCGGTCTAGTCGTTTCGGAGATTAGCCCGTGCAAACAAACAGCAAAGCAAAAAATTTGAAAAAATAATTCTTCACTTCTTACATCCCTGACTCGGTTTTTACCTTTTTTTACATTGTACAAAATTTGACCTCTTCAGTATTATTATATGTAATATAGGCGGCGACTGACATGAACATTTGGTTGAAATTGAAGTTTATTAGTCAATTCAAATTCAAAGTGAAATTTTACTCAAGTCATGATGCATACTTATTAAACAATATGTTATCATTATTACCTACTTCACTACTAAATTATAAGACGTTATTGGCCCCATACCTCGTGACAAGTGACCTGTGTCGTATGAGCATAATATTGTATAATACACATGTGATATCAATAATTCCTGTCATATTGCAAACCATACGTACTTCGTGTGGTGTAAGTAATAAGCGTATCATCTGTGCAGGATCTGAGAAAGAATGCTAGTTTCTCCAGCAGGGCGGCCTGTTGTAGGAGGCTATCAAGCGTGGTCTAGAGTATTTCGTCATAACAATCTTGAGTTGTGTTCCAGAATTAGTAGCCAGGTTCCAGTCTCCCATTAGAGAGCAACAGCGGGTTTGTGGGACCTTTGGTGCTGCAAATGTCCATCCATAGGCGTAACCGCTTCCCATCGGGTGGGCCGTATGCCTGTCTGCTGAATTCAAGCTATTAAAAAAATAAGCTTTTTTAAAAAGGTTTTTAAATACAAGCTTTTGAGATCCAGGATATCATGTAGCAGCAGAGTGCTAGCCAAGACAAGTGAAACGAGCACAAACACGACGGGTCTATCTTGTTTAGTACCGGAGTTCTTATGGGCACCTTGCGACTCCATCATTAGAGCAGCTCTATAGTACCATATTATTGCATTGCCACGCGATATACATATGCGTGCAAAATTTCAGCGCATTCAGAAACCGGAAAGTAGGTCAAATTTAACTTGCAAGATTTCTCCCGAACTTACATACATACATCCATTGCAAGTTAAATAAAAGCTTGTGAAAAAAATAACAGCATACTAATACACGCTGACTGCTATACCTTGAGCAGCATTAATAATGGTAATTTCGATTTACGATAATGGCAGGCGCCGTAACCCAGCGGCACATAACGCCTTACGCTCGATGGCATTTGTAGCCGGCCACATAAAATATTATTGCCTATATCATTCCTCGCAATAAATCATTATATGATTTCTAAGATCTGCCCAAGGATGTAATAAATTCACTCTCACAATGGCGCCTGATTATTGGGGAAAAGGTAATAATATTTACTAGGCATGAAAATCGTAGTATTGATCTATCGCTAGTTACGCGCTGGTTTTTTGAATTGTTTCGTCGCGTTGGCAAAAATGGCAGAATGGATCACGCAAAAATATAAGTACAGTTCCTGGCACGTAATTTAGCAACAGTAGTTAGATGCACACAAGTCGTTTTTAGGTCTCTTTGGTTGTCAATCGGGACGCGGGGAATGAGTCTACTCAACTGTCCCCTTCACACTCGTAAGCTTGTCCGCGCGCGAAAAAGACAGACAGACTTTTCATGATGCGAATTCAGTGCGACGTCACACCACGCTTGGTGTTATTCACAGACCCCAACAAGCATAACGTGTATACGAGTGTTGAGCGTGCCATGCGCGAACTTACCCCTACTACCCCAAAACGTGGCCAAGTTGCGTGCCGCGTACTGTAACCCTCTATTGACAGAGGATAGGATATTTAAGAGGACTCACTGATTATTTGTTTTGTTGCCAATGACGGAAGCCAGGGAACACAGCACTTTTTGATTTTTATAGTTTATTAATAATTTACACAACACTTTGGTGAGGGTAGCAAGAGGGTGGAGCACGCGCACGATATTGTTCCGCCGTAACAAATCGACGACTGGGTCGTCCGCTAGGTGGCGCGGCATTTTTAATTTACGAATTATGGGATAAGAAGAGGGTTATTAGGAGCTACAAAGGTGTGAAGGAAAGGCACACAGAGGCGCTAATATTATTTCGTAATCCAATTCCTTAACGTATGCCCAATGCAATCGCTATTTTTTATTTATTAGGAACTTGAAAACATTTCTAGCAGGTCCAATAAAAATAATCAAAATTAATTGCTTGATAAATATTTGCACGTCAATCTGGTAAGAACATATTTTTATTGCTGAAGCCACAGCAAAGAGGTTAACGGCTCAACTATGATGGAAAGTTGTTACCGTTGCCTATGGACATTGGCAAGACCAGAGGTCCTACTAATATGCTGCTGGGATTGAACGAGAAACAGGAACCTGGCTACTGATCCTGGAACGGTCGGAACACAACTCAAAGTTTTATGCCACCATACTCTAGACCAGGTGGTATGATTGTAGGTGGAGGTGGACTCTGACTGTGAGTTGTTTGGTCACCCGTGATTACGGTTTTTGTTTTTTTTTGTCCTTGGGGAAGATCAACGCTAGTTGTGAAACCAGCTTATGCTGAGCATGAGCCTTTTTAGGGCAAAGTCATTGAGTTTTATATCTTGTCCAAAATAACTATTTTTCTTCTTCTATTTTAGCAAAAACTGAATAACTTGTAAAGCAATTGATAAATTTGTTTTGTTTATATGGGTCACAGTGGTTTGTCTTACAAATCAAATCAAATCAAATTTATGTGTTGAAAATATGTTTAAACAGTTAGCATATATAGCTATATTGTACACATGTTTTTTTCACATAGCAGTATACAAAGACTTATAACGAATTTTATTAAATAATATAGTGTTAAATGAAACACATGAAAAAAATGCTGATAAATGTCAAAAAGTAATAGTAAAAACAATTCAAAAAAGCTCTTATAATAATAATAATAATTCATTTATTTCAGAAATGATTTCCATATTATACAGTTTTATATTAATAAAAATAAAAAGTATGTGATTGAAATTCAAATTTATTTACTTGCACAAAATATGGTTTAAAAGGTGTTACAGTAATTATATTTAAGTAAACATGTTTCTGTCAGATTGGCGTGCAGATTTAACGTGTACAATTATTACATTATTCATGCAATTAATTAAAATACTATAATATGCGAAAATCTCAATTAAAATAAAATAAATAGCGTCCCCAGTCCCAAATGAGATAATTAAAACAGTTAATATAAATAAATTTGTAATAAAGAGTAGTGGATAATATGATTACACAATCCCTATTCCCTATTATCCCTATTAATATTATAAATGCGAAAGTAACTCTGTCTGTCTGTCTGTCTGTCTGTCTGTTCCGTTTTCACGTAAAAACTACTGGACCGATTTGGCTGAAACTCAGTATATATATATTTTCGATACCGAGGATGAACATAGGATACTTTTTATCCCAAAAAATGGGATAGTTTCCGGGATAAAATGATATTTGTGTTTGTTTGTTATGCTTTTACGGAAAAACTACTGGACCGATTTGGCTGAAATTCGGCACGTATGTAAATTAAATACTGAGGATGGACAAGGGATAATTTTCATTTTGGCCTTTTTGGTAATTTTGGCCTATTTGGTCATTTTGGCCTTTTTGGTCATTTTGGTCATTTTGGCCTTTTTGGTAATTTTGGCCTATTTGGTAATTTTTCCTTTTTGGTCATTTTGGCCTATTTGGTCATTTTGGCCTTTTTGGTCATTTTGGCCCTTTTGGTCATTTTGGTCTATTTGGTCATTTTGGTCATTTTGATCATTTTGGCCTATTTGGTTATTTTGGCCTATTTGGTAATTTTGGCCTTATTGATCATTTTGACCTTTTTGGTCATTTTGGCCTATTTGGTCATTTTGGCCTTTTTGGTCATTTTGGTCATTTTGGCCTTTTTGGTCATTTTGGCCTATTTGGTAATTTTTCCTTTTTGGTCATTTTGGCCTATTTGGTCATTTTGGCCTTTTTGGTCATTTTGGCCCTTTTGGTCATTTTGGTCTATTTGGTCATTTTGGCCATTTTGATCATTTTGGCCTATTTGGTTATTTTGGCCTATTTGGTAATTTTGGCCTTATTGATCATTTTGACCTTTTTGGTCATTTTGGCCTATTTGGTCATATTGGCCTATTTGGTCATTTAAGCCTATTTGGTCATTTTGGCCTATTAGGTCATTTTGGCCTATTTGGTCATTTTGGCCTATTTGGTCATTTTGGCCTTTTTGATCATTTTGACCTTTTTGGTCATTTTGGCCTATTTGGTCATTTTGGCCTATTTGTTAATTTTGGCCTATTTGGTCATTTTGACCTATTTGGTAATTTTGGCCTTATTGATCATTTTGACCTTTTTGGTAATTTTGGCCTATTTGGTAATTTTGGCCTATTTGGTAATTTTGGCCTATTTGGTC
This sequence comes from Dendrolimus punctatus, assembly GCA_012273795.1. Classification (NCBI taxonomy): domain Eukaryota; kingdom Metazoa; phylum Arthropoda; class Insecta; order Lepidoptera; family Lasiocampidae; genus Dendrolimus; species Dendrolimus punctatus. Next base: position 18,173,077 of record CM022546.1, on the reverse strand, counting down.
ATTTTGGCCTTTTTGGACATTTTGGCCTATTTGGTCACTGTTGCCTTTTCGGTCATTTTGGCCTTTTTGGACATTTTGGCCTATTTGGTCACTGTTGCCTTTTCGGTCATTTTGGCAATGTCGTTCAGTTTTGCCTCTTTGGTCATTTTGATTATTGTGGCCTTTTTGGTCAAGTTTTGTAATTTATTTTGTTGACAGATAGACGGGGGATGGTATAATTAGCGATATAAAATGAAGTGAATCAGCCGTGGGCAAATACATAAAAAATGTAATATAATATAACCTTTAGCACTTGCTCTATAAACAAGAGACACGCACTGGAGGTTAACCCGCTGCGCAGCCGCGGGGTAAACTCTAGTTATAATATAAATTACATACTATTGAATACAATATAAGAAAACTTAACTTATTTGTATTGTATTCTACCCATAGTCCCTCAAGACTGTAAGTAGAATACTGAGCCCAGATCACCGTCTTCTATGGGTAAGGTGTCCAGAAGGCTGGCTACGTTTCCTCGCTGGATCGCCATACTGATCCGTTGGCCGATGATTAATATAATATCATTGTTAGTTTGAATTATAGTTTATCATTTGTGTATTCATTTATAGTGTAATAGCATTTATCAGCAGGCTAATTTTTTTGATGGATTTTAAAAGAATTTGTATTTCAAATTTTGCGGAATATTATTGTAAGTTTTTGGCGCCATGCATACGATGCGTTTTTGGAATAGAGCTGCTGTCTTGCAGAAAGCCTTTGCAGAACTTTATCCCATCTCTTATGTGGTACACCATCTGACATACATGGGAATAAATACTTATTATATCTAATTAATGAAGGAATGAATGAATATGAGTGAATGGAGAAAGAAAGCTATTGGTAGAGAGGTCTGGAAGAAGCTGGAGGAGGCCTTTACCCAAGAAGGGGTTCAAAGTAACGATAGCGAGTAAAAGAAAACAAATTTATATATACGTACACTAATATTGAAAACATCACTACACGTTATATTTATGTATTGATTTGGTTCGTTTGCAGTTACTACACCATAACATTGTAGGAGACAATTTAAATGTTCAATACTAAGATAAGTGTGTAACTATTAAAAACAAACACAGCTTTGGTTGAGAGTAAATAAATAATATAAAAAAATCACAAAATATAAGGATAAACAAATTTAGACATGACTTTATAGAAATACACAAGCACACATTTATAGTTTACGAGTAAATGAAGATTATACAAAAAATAAGTAAATAAAAAAAAAATTTATAACATACTATATTAGAATAAGTATGTAATAATAATCGTAGATTGGAAATAAACGGGCTTTATTATTATTATTTCACATATATATATAATAGATACATATTAAAAAATATAAAAACATGACGTCCGTCGGCAGCAGGGCCTAGGGTCCAAGCTATCGGTGGTTAAAGCTATTGTTATTATAATTATATCTAATCAATATTGACATACATGTGTCAAAAATCTGTAATCTGAAGAAGGGTCATTACTTTGCCGAAGTTATTGGGACACGGACTCCGGGATCGATTTCTCGAATAGAAAATTTAGTACACGAGCTTGCCGTTATTTATTTTTTCTGGATATCCAGGAACGGCCCTAGAGTCCGTTGTATATTACCCATAACATAAGCGTGACTTGCTTGGCTTTAATGCACAACGTACTTTACTGAATTTGTCTTGGGTGTATGAAGAATCATGAATGCTTGAAAGTACTTCGAATAAAACTTTATACTTAATAAAAATCTCAGAAAATTTGGTTACCGACCAACCGTTTTGGTTATTGCAGGAAACCCGTAAAAAATAATAAGGTGTCTTCGGACCATATCAGGTCGTTACTGGGTCGATTTAAACCGACTAAGGGCAGGAAGCAATGCCTTCGGGTGTAAAACGATATCTGAGGAAATGGCCGCTGGATGGTTTCTCTACCATTCAACGTTTATATACGCTCAGGCTTCTTATAAAAATTCTGCCTAAGGTCAATGTAGATCAAAAGGAATTTTTCCAAAACGCTTTTGAATATCTGATGCCATCCATGACCAAAAGGCTGATACATATCTCGAACGAGGAATTAGCATTGCCATCATTACACTGATAATCAGCGTTGTGTCTAATACTATCTAATACTGTCTAATACTACAGCACAGCAATAGGCGGAATGTAAACCTCATTTGCTAAAAATGCAGCTTGTTTCTTTCTTTTTGTTTAAATATTTTAATGTCTTTCCATTCAACGTGGCAATACAACCAGCATTCTAGACAATCTTCCTTCTGGCAAAGATATGGTACATAGTCTATGGTTATTATTTATTCATAACTGAGTTTAGATATATATATTCAATTTAGTACAGTTCAGTTTGTAGCTAATCTAAAAATACTAATATAATAAGTATATTGTGGGTGTGGAATTTGTAAAATGAATCTAAAAATAAGACAGTAATCGGTGGGGCTAATTCGGATCAGCAGATTTGCCACTTTTAGATTTTATATATTTTTAGACTTGTCTGTCTATTAGAACATCAAATGAATACTATGTATATACTGTATAAAAGTTGAAAGATTGCTAACTTATATCCCAGATCAACACTTAGGATACTTTTAATCCCTATAAATGATATTTCTTCCATGGGATAGAGGAATTCATGTTATAGACACTAAAAATTTTAATGAAATACATTGAGCTGTTAAGAGGTCTAACAGATAACAATCCTAAAGTAATGATCTACGATTAGGTATCGTACAAAATGCACTTATTACATCGATTATGATGTCTTCGGTAGAAGACGCAAGGGCTTTAACCATTGACCAGACACAAGTTACGGAGGATCCGTACATTCGATGAAAAAATAGACGCTGAAATAAAGAAAATATAACCAGTTTCATGTCTGTTTAGGCGCCCATGTCAAAAAGAACATCAAGAGCTAGATTCACGATACAAAAAAAATACTAGCTTCTTGGCAAATATCATCTTCTGTCAGTACCTAATAAGATACTCCTGTATAAACCAATTCTAATGCTAGTATCGACCTATGGTATAAAATTACGGGTTGCACTAAGCCAACCAATTTAAACATGATACAAAGGTTCCAATATAAAGTACTAAAGGAGACGGTCAATGCTCCTTGATCTTATGTATCATCAGACGATCTACATCGAGAATTTAAAGTGGACCTTGTCATTAACGTAATTAAAAAATACGCTGAAGCCCACCAGCAATGGCTTCATCGCCGTGTAAATGACTAGGCCACCCAGCTCCTTGATAATACAAATTGATTAAGAAGACTCAAAAGGACAAAACCATTTGAGTTAGTGTTATAATAGTCTCATAATAATAAAGTGTAGTGCTATGTGCTAAACATTAACAAAGAACACATGAACGAAGTGTCTTCTCCTTAATAAAGATAATAGCAAACGTGATTTTGGACGCATTCTTAGTTTAAGTTATATCAAGTTATTTTAGGTCAAATTTAAATTACTTCTTAGATTAGATTGTAATTTGAATGTCGTATAGTGAAGATATATCATTTATGGAAAAAAGATGTCTGTTTAGTTGACTTTCTGTTCTTTTATCATAGCATCTTAATTTACTTTCATTTTCTAATCAAATTTTCTCGTCTTATAATACAGCCTAATCTTAGGGTAACGTAATAAAATATCTCGACAACGGTAAGGAAAGAAAAGCCAAGGAACAGTCCCAGCAGTCCGCCACATTGAGCGATAAAATCAGTCACCCCAAACATATTCGACCGGATCATCCCAACGGAACTGGGATCCTTGAATATCCACTCTATCTTAGAATATGTATAACTCTTGTTTCTGTTGCTGCAGATTTCGAAGTACATACAGTAAAAATTGAAATAATATTCAAAATCATAATCCATTTTCATAACATCGGCATTGTAGTTCACTGAGTTACAAATTGGCAAACAGGCACACGCAGTTGCTAATTCTTTTCCTTTGTCTATTAGTGATGCATTCATAGTGTCACGTCTATACGAATACATGTTGATGAATCTTTCTAGTTTCTTTGGTTGTAAAGAGCCATATAGAAGGATCTGTGCGACATCTACGCAGTACATGTAATGAGCAGGGCAAACGCGAGTTGCATTATCTCGTGGCATATAAAACGCAACGCATCCGCACAGTTGTTTAGTATAGTTGGTAACGCACTCCAATCTGCAATTACTCTCTGTGTATGTGAGAAAAAAATTAAGGTACGGTTCGTCAGGAAAGTAACACTTGCGTGTTTTGATTGGATATGACTTCACATCTTCAGAGCTTGACACAGAGTCGAATTTGAGCGCAAGAGAGATTATTTGGTTAGTTTTAACTGTGTAAGAGTGTATTGATGTGTGTGGCATATCTGCAGGATCGTGGAAATATACAAAAAACCCTGTGCTGTATCTCTTACAAGATTTATCGTCGTAATCAAGATACTCTCTTAGTGTTATCGCAAACTCAGGTGACGCATCATTTGCACTTCCTCTAATAGGATATACTGAGCTTAAATTTTCACGATAATTTTTATTGGATAGAAAATGTCTACTCATTACATATCCCGAGCGAATTATTTCATCTCCATCAAGAGCGTTCATTGTGAAGCAAACTCCATCTCGAATCAAGACTTTTTGGAAGAGTGATTCACATGCTATGGAATTGGCGTTCCATTCGCAACTCTCAAATATGTCTTCAAAATCCAATGCTACGTCTAAAATACTATTAATTTTCACGGTGTGGTTGGATATTGGTATATTTACGATGCCTGCCCGCAAATCATTGTCACAGACCAAAGCTATATCTGCAACCCTACCCAGTCGTATGCTTTCTGTTGGAGTTTCATCATAGCCACTCCACATGAAATCTTGATAATATTCTCGTTCTGCTTTGAAGTTGAAGGAATTCTCTTTTATCTTAATTTGTGGACAAATTGTCAACGAAGGATAATAAATGGAGTCAACAGGTACGAGTTCTTCATTCAATGTTATGATGATGCTGTTTTGCCATTTGACCCATACGTTGCGTATGAGGAAGCCACATATGGTAATACTGGTAGTAACGACTATCAACCAAAAGCATTTCTCGATTTTACTTAATTTTTGTCACCGACGTATCGTAATCCATGTAGAGTAGAGTTTTGGACGAATTCATCTAATGAGTTTATAATTCCATTCTTGGTAACCTTATTTAGTTTTTTGTTTCTTTTCGTCCGTTTTTGGCTTTTATTAATAATACTTATTTTGTTTTTTTCCAACTCACTTATGTCTCCTGCACAATCCATTGTACCGGTGTCATGGGCTTTTGAATTGGAACTAAAATTAAGAACAGTGATAAAACAAGGTAATGTTCTATCATTATTTTTATGTTTTTTATATGTTAAAATATTACCATTTTTAGTAAAACGTGTACTAATTGATAGGTCAGGAGGCTACGCATTCTGAATCAGACAAAAGTTAATATTAGAATTTATGCCAAATAACCAATACTAATAAATGGTGAGTGAAAATTCTTGAATAGAAGGTTTGGGGAAAAAAGACAGTGATAGATAGATGTTAGAAAGGGACAGATAGTAAGTAAAAAAATAACGAAAAGTAGATCAAAATTATTGGTTCCAGAAGGTTCTTCCGACTATAATCGTATATCAATTAACTATAATCCTTTAGCTGTTACACATGATATATAATTTTTACATAAATATATTCAGTTTTTTATAATAATTATTTATTTACATAAAAAATATTTGTTATAACGGTTTAATATTTATTGTTATAGGATAGTTAGTTGTTACTTCTATGTACTTTATAACACAATAGGATTGGGATTAGGATGATCTTCTCTTTTAATTCAAAGGTAGACTTATGGATAATATCAGTTATAACACACTTATTAAGAGATTTATATTTATGATATATTTTTTTGTTATATTAGTATATATGTAATGCACTTTAAAGTTAATTAATCATCTGTGTATATATTTCTGTAAAAAGTTAAATGAAAGTGTTTGGGTCAATCATTCATAAGTTAATAAAGGCTGGGACTGAAAATCAGCGCTGCGTCATCTATTGTCGCAGCATAACGCTGAGTTCTGGCCTTGTTGCCGTAAATGTGGTGTATGTTTTTCTTATAATTATTATGTATTCATGCCTTAAATGTTCAATGTATTGTTATTAAATTATTATTATTTTCTTTTCTGTGTATACATACATTTGCGACAGTAAACATTTTCTTTCTATTATATAGATTTGTTTATAAGTAATCCGCAGAATCTTAAAATGGTTCTGGTAAAGCATTGGTCTGAATATTAAGAAGTCAATAGGTCAGTTTTAAAATCATTTATTTTTTCTTTTTCTTTTTAATTTCCTTCTGTTAATTTAATTTACTGAATTTAACATATTTACTAGCAAGCATTATAGCTATCAATATGTGGAAACAATTAAATGGTTATAGATATTTAGTAGTTTATACTTAGTTGTAAACTGTTTGTTTTCCGAATAAAATAAAATAAAATAAGCAGCGTAAGGCGCGCCTACCGGGCAGTTTTGAGTTCAGTTCAAGATAGCGAAGCGACAAGTGCAATACGAAATATTGGGAAGAAATGTTAATTTGAAGACAATGACGAGTTTAATGGTGAATTTAGTATAAAGTTTAGTGGGCAGTTAAGTAATGAAAGAATGTGGGGTAGTTTGAGAGAAGATCCAGAAGCGAGCTACAGGTGGTGAATTCGTAGGTGAGCACTACAGTAGCAGGAAATCGTCTACGCAATATCGGCGACGGTATTGTGAGTAAGATATCTTCGGGACAGGGCCTTGTTAGTTGTGCGTGTAGGGTTGCCCCTTCGAAGAAGAATCACATACGGTTGTGTAAGTCAATAAAAGCGTTTAGTTAACAAACAAGTAGTGTTCTCTTCCAATCCACGAACCAATATGGTCTTATAATAAAATATGAAATAATACCGCGTGCTTCCGGAACATTAATTAGTTAATTTCAATTTGTATAATGTTAAAAGCCATAAACCTATAAAAGCAATACTACTAATTACACCCCGTGAATATACCCTTATTAGTTTTACAAAATTCAATACCCTATTGTTGAATGTTTATGTGATGAACGCTAAACAACCAAAATACTCTCTCATAATATTTTCTCAATTACATATCGAACGATTAAAATTACATACTAAGTAAAATTAAAGATTGTCGTCTACATACTCAACATTTCGTAGGCACGTATTAATATCACGCGTATTATCTCTTATACTGTCGTCTATATATTAAACTTAAGGATGGCGAACATAAATATGTTATTATTTTGCATACATATTTGTACATATAAACATATGAAGTTATGTATTTTGTATACAGTCAATGCACATTTTATATAAATAACACGCTTTGAGCGTATAGAGGGTATATAAGACGACTGGTACCGCCATGTAAACCTCTTTTCGACCTATTAATACTTTTCTTCAACATATTAAATTCTTCTTTCAAATGTGACGGCGCGTTCCCCTTTCGCACGTCACTTCAATCACTCATTGACATATCAATAAAATAAATATATCGCTCCGCATTGTAAATAAATAAAATACCATAAAATAACTTAAATATACCGCGCCCGCACCACATATATATTATATAAATAACCCGCTCCGCTCTATAATTGTAAAATAAAATAAACAAATATAACATAAAATACTGTAAATATAAAAGTAAAATAAAGTGTGTGTGATAGTGGATAGTGAAGAAGAGGAACCGCGTTTCATTCCCATTAACCAGGTAAGTGCGTGCTCGTTCCGATTCCCATTCCATATTGTCCACACTTCTTTTCCCGCAAAGTTGACACAGTTCGCTTAACGCTAAATCCAGCGCCGCCGCAACAACGACAATGGCAGAAGATCAGCGTTAGTAATTGACAGATCTATGTAATGTCTGTGCTTAGATCATTGGTGTACATGCATTAGGCCCCTAGCCCACGGCGACTTTTTGTAGCGATCCTATCGCGCGTTTAGTAAACGTGCGACAGCATCGTTATTAATGCGTATTAGTCGCATTTGCAACGCGCTACAATAGCGCTGCCTGATGCAAACGCGCGACCTTGTCGGACTACATCAGGGAAACAACGGAGGAAGGGTGGCGCGTGAGTGGAGAACCGAGCATCAGTGCAACACAAACAGGTCGAGCGCTGTTGCGCTTGCTCGAGACAGAAGCGCGACAGCATCGCAACCCCGTGGGCGCGGGCACATGGCTAGCGACCGCTTCGAGACTGTATCGATGCGGACACGCGACGGCATCGCTACAAAAAGTTGCTGTGGGCAAGGGGACTTAGAAATAAGATTTTTTTCAATGGATTTAACGAAGTTTAAATGTTTTAAACAACTTAAGCTACATCTAAAGTTAGATATTATAGTAGAAAATGATATATATTAATCTTATAATTTCACAGTTTAATTCAAACTTATTCTAGAAATTTATCCTGTAAGAAAAAACATGGTTTATTTTGGTCATAGACATAAACTAAATAACCGAACTCCACAAAAAAACAAAACCCCCAAACAAAAAATACATTTACGTGAGACAATATTATTGTAATACAGATGTAATTAATAATAGTTATTTGGCTTCGGTCCATAGCCCGGACAGAAGTCTAAACTGAGAATTCACAACCAGAACGAAGTATAAATCCTATCGGACATCATACTCAGCCAAGTATGCTTAACTTAACAGCAGTGTGTCACAAAATTCGCCTTCTAGCAATACAAGGTTTAGGGGTTTCTAAATAGGCAGAAATGTTATTAATTCATTCATTTGTACGCTTATATCTATTGTTGGGAAACGAGTGAATATAAGAGCGTTATATTACTTGTTAGATTAATGTATGAGAATGGGTGGAAGCTTGTTTATGGAAATTACGTGTTGGCATTATTACATTGCTTAAGACGAAAATGATTTTGTATTTATTAGATTTTTATCCAGCCCTGTACGTCTATTGCTAGGCACCGGCCTGCCTATTTTTTCAGAATTGACAGTGCACTACCCATGGTTTTCTAAGTCTTAGCCGGTTTGACACATCGTTTATTACGATGTGCAGGTTTCATCGCGATGTTTTTGGCATCATAACGTTGCGCAAGCCCGATTTTTGTATACTGCATCGATAATTCCTGTATGCGGATGTAATAACTTCAGCGGCACGATCCGCGGCCTATCCGCGCCGATACAACCCATAATAACCATAATGAGGATAAGTGGGGTCGCATTAATTACGAGGCAACGCGCTTGAGGGCGTCGGATGCTGTTTTAATTTTAAATCGAGATTAATCCATTGTGTACCTACCCAGTAGTGGTATGCTTAATACACTTCGCGTAGTGAACCAATCTTTCAATCATTATCGGCGTGATGTTCATTGTTTACCCTGTTACGTAGAAAATACACAGCTTATAGAATTTCGAAAACAGGTACTGCCATCTGTTGTGTGTTGGCGTGTTTCTAGCCACCTATCAATAAGTAGCCATATTGTTTTATAGTAAAGACAATGACGACTTGCAGTAGCGTGTCGTCAGATGTCGTTGTTTTTAACCTTTTGAATCCCATTTGAAAAATCAAATAAGATCCAGGCAATTTCTTTAATTTATCTAATTTGTAGACGTGGATAGAGATTCCAGGCCGGATACTTTGGAGAAGTGTCAGCCCTGTCTAAGGGTAAACGGAAGTATAGCAACGACATCTGACGGTCACAAGTCGCCGAAATGGAAACGTCTCCAGGCTTACCGAACTGAAAGAAGTGCAGTTTCTGGAGGATAAGGTTAAGGTTTGAATTTTTCCTTCCCATATGATCAATCAGATGCAACGAGTGATCTGATTATCCTGGCGTCCACTGCTCTTGAGCTATATTATTGAATTCTGCAGTATAGAAGGTAGGGTAATTTCGTATAAACGCCGCGACATGGTGTGCTATAGGAGAGGTGGGGAAGGACCTCGAAAATTAACCTTGGCACCAAATCCCCCCCCCCCCCTATCCTATCCTTAAGGTAGGGAACAAGTTGTCTGGACCCCTGGTTATGGTTAGGTAGTGTACGTGTAAATCTTAAAGAACATTTACACGCGTCATACGCAAAACATGTGAACCTAGAATTCCCATGTCACCTCAAATATATGTACCATGTTTTAAGCAAATAAATGAATCAGAATTTGGTATGGTACACGACTATAGGCAACAATAAACAAATTCCATTTCATGGCCTACATCTACCTGTTGGCAAACAAACAGATAGTCTACGCGATGGAAGATTCCGAATTTAGAGATCTTTTATTCAAGCATTTATCTCTAAATTTGATAAGCCTTGCCAACCTAATTTTCTCAAAGACTATTTCATTTCAATTTACTTCTATTATATACGAAAATCTTCTCTCCCGTGTTCTTTAGCATTAAAGCCTAAATTCTCTGAATACTCACTGCTGTCTACAGTACGAGGTTAAGTAAATAAGTAAACAACTTCAGCGTGAATAAAACTTGGCTGTTGAACATAGTACGGGCTCAGATGTTTTAAAACGAGAGTTAACGCACTCGGCTGTGAGTGCTTGAAAATTTAATTCTTCATACTTGTAATATTTCGGGTTGTGTTTCAAAAGATTTTCTACGTGTTTGATATTTCTTTTACCTACCGCATGTCATAAGCGCCCAACATGCTCAAAAATTCTCTTTAAAAGGTATTGTTACGAGCTACACAGGACTCGAATTAAAAATGCCGTTGGAATGACTATAGAGTTTATTAGAACTACACAAACACGTATAAAACAGGTACAAATAAAACTAGGACACTACTTGTTACAAACTGCACGATCAACAACACGCACAAAGTACGTCACTATATCGCTTATCAATGTCTTGCTTGTATCGTAATCGTCGCTTGACTGCTCCACCTCTCCGTTCGGGTATCTTTTATACTATACTGTATAACACCGACAAAGGGGCCGCGTTCACTGAATTAATCCGCACATCTGGCAAGCTTCAACGCAATGCAATAAACAAAGATTAGTTCGACACTAATGACGGCCATAAAATTAGTACGATAACAATAGGATGTTTTTAGCGCAGGAATGGCAATAAACTGCGTTTTACGACAGCCAGGGTGCGTTCTTTGTCAGTATGTAACAATATGTTACAGTTATTTAGTAGCATAGTTGTTCTTGTCATGTTTCTTTTTAAAGTTGATAATTAATTTTGTTATGTACCCTCTTATTTCAAAACGATACAATCGGCCATATCCTTAAGTGAATAATAATGTTATATTTTTATTAATAACGACTATTCGTGACCACAGGTGAAGGCTAGGGCTTACCTCGCTCATAGAATTAGTACATAAAGTTTCGGACTAAAATTATATATAATGTGCGTAAAGACTGGTTTTAGCGCTAATAAACAATATATTTCAGACAACGACAGGAATTGAATTAACATGATAGTGGCAATATACGTAATATATTGTAAAAACATTTTATTAACAAATACATAAATTATATTATATTACAAGACATAAAAGACCCTTCTCATAGGAAACATACACAAAGTGTATTAACTTCTAACATCGCCTTCTCAGAGACGTGTAGCCTCAAGTGCAGTGACGGCTACTATATACGGGATACAAGCCTAATGAAATATTACACTCCATCACTAAAACCTCACAGGAAAGGTATTTAAGAAAATATTACTTGGGGAAAAACATCAAAAAATTTTTTGTAGCATCTTATTCTATAAGTTTATTTATAAAATAAATATAATTTCGGATACACTTGTTTGAAATAATCATTATTTTCGAAGATAAAAATACAAATTTCATGATAACTAATTTTCCTCGGTTACTATACGCCGAACATTATCGAACGCAAGTTCTATTTTTCGAGAAATAAATTCTCATATTTTTGTGCGGACCAAATTTAATAACAATCGGTTAATTTTAAAAGAAACGATGAAATATAAATAATAATTAATACAGCAAAAATGAACTCCAAGTTAAAAAGATGTTCATTATTCAACAAGCATATTTTCTTGGAATGAAAGAAGTGTGAAATATATTTTTAAGTGGATAGAAGATCTCATAGTTTGCGTGCACGAGACGACTGTAATTTGATACAAGACGGAACAAACTTTTCAACATAATAGGGATCTTACAAATTTATACCATAAAAAATTGATAAATTAACACACATCATACTCTCTAATTGTTAGTCATATGGTACAAAACTTAGACAAGACACTGATAGTGGATCTATCCAGAGAACTAAAGTTACCGAAATATGTCGCTAGATGCTTGGTCACGTTTGTCATAGAATCAATGGTCGGTGGAACAGACGAATTCTGGAGTTACAAAATATCCTGCTAGATGCTGTGTCACGTCTGTCGTAGAATCGGTGGTGGATGAAACGGACGAGTTCTGGAGTAGAATTTGCGTCTTGATAAAAGCAATATATTGTCTCCAGCCTATTAGACTGAGCTGCGCAACAGCAAAACAGGATATGTGATGCAAACTTGATGAGGCTAAACGTCAAACAATCAATTTTAACCAACCGACGACAGGTATCATTTGAGAAACTATATCATATTTAACAAGGCATGGGTTAGACATCGTAGATAAGATATGTGTGGTTATCAATATTGAACTCCTGAGCTAAAGAACTCTCGAAAGTCATTGCCTTTAAGGTGCCGTCAGAGACCTAAAACACGTTTGAAAAATGTAAAATAACACCAGTTATTAAAACTCTCTTTTACTGCTGGAAAGCAACGGATAGTCTAGCGATCTATCTCATAAAAATGATTACCATTACCTATAAACTTTACAGAACCAAAGATACTGCTGCTTCAAATGAATTTTATGACATATTAAAACAAAACCCATAGCGAAACATCTACCAATAGCCCATATCAAATGTCTAAGGTACAAAGAAATGTTTCTGTAAAACGTAGCATGTGCAAATGTAGCAGCTCAAGGAAGAGGAGGTAAGCTACTAGCTAACAATGAGTGATACTAGAGAGAAGATATCATTCTAAATAGTTGCTTGCAGTACTCTTGGTTACACAATCCGTAGAACACGCATAGAGATGTACATACATACATGTATGTATATACATAATTCACGCCAATCCTGCGGGTAGCACGAACACAGAGTGCATACAGCTTATTCTTACACCTCACTTGCTTCTCACCTTCTCTATACACGATCATTTGATCATGAAGTGTTCGTGCTTCCGACTTCTGCATCATCCTTTGCATTGTATATCTGTTTAGTCATTTTCATCATACATTCTTTACATGCCGAACCACGGAGCATTCTTCCTTACCTTACCGACACTCTCTTCAGACCAACTCTTTCACTGTAACGAACGCGGACGGAGGTCACTCGCAATTGCGCAGTGCTCGCATCTCGACCGCGTTACCTAGAGATAAGAAAATATAGAATGTAAGAATGGAAAGTATGCATTGGTAATTTCAGTCCGATCCCGCCGTCACTCTTCCACCATCGGAAAACCAAATTCACTGCAATGCGGCACCGGTATATAGTGGACATACCACCCATACGAACGAACCCTTCGCATCTAGTTTTAAAATGCGCACCACAAAAGTGTGAAAATCATTGTTACAGTCTGTTTTTCCGATACCTACAATTTCGGTTTCTTCAAGTCCCGTATGAATAGGTATTTTCTAGGTGAGCGTGACCACCTGATTCCATATCTTCACCTAGTATCAGACGAGATCATAATCGAACGCAAATCCATACTACAATAAAAGAAAAAAGTCTCTCCGAATACCACTTAAGAAGAAGCGTAAAAATGTGTATGGCCTTAACTCGCCGCAAGTCAGTTGTTGTTTCTATTTGTCTATGTGCAGCACGGCTTGGTGTGTCGTTTATTTTGCTGCACCAGATTCGAGTTTAAGTTCCACAAGGCGTCTTTGAATTTACACTTTGTTCTCAGTTTAATGTTGAAGCTCTATACCATTGGCGGATTGGATTTAAAGTTTTTGTTGGATTGCGCTCCAATCTCAAAACATCTGCACTAATATGTAATGTAAGAGTGAATTTGTTTTGATGTTTTTGTTTTCGTCTATTAGTATAAAGGTATTATTAATTCTTTATTGATCAAAAACAGACAAAAAGATTGTATTCCAGAAAATGACAGGCAGCCCACCTGATGTATAACGGTTATGGTCGCCGAAAGATATTTAGAACACCAAAGGTGCTACTAATGTGGAGCTGCTGTCTAAAGGGAGACTGAAACCTGGCCAGTAATACCGCAATAAAACATAAGGATGTTAAGGCGGCATGCTTTAGAACTGGAGTGGTAGCCATCCAGTCGGGCGAATACTCTATCACCTGGCTGTGGGTTGTTCTGTCGCCTCTTACGACAGGCCGCCCCAACCGTAGAGGTCTCGACACTGCTCTGTCCGACCAGACAATAGAACATACCTGGAGAGTGTGCAGCGCCGTATTCTCGTCGCCTGTGTCACAATGATGGCATGGCACCCTAACGTTGGCTGTCTGCCTGAGTAAGCAGCTCCCGAGCAGCCGCTAACAGAACCTGCGTCAAACAGAACGTCAGGGTGCCGTGTCTTCTCTTGATCCAGTCCTGCCAGATGGGGTGTCTTAGGCACTCTTCTCAGATCATTTACCATCCTAGCATAGCTTATCGTGAAATAATTACGTAGCCAACAATATTACAAGATACTGAGAGTAATCGGACGCCCTCCAGCCCGATAGACCGACGACGACGACGATTTAAAATTTAGGGATGATCTTATCAAATATTTTGGTACTTGAATATCATTGTATATGATCCCAACCACTTGACTTTTTGGAAGTATTTAAGTAGCGCCGTATACCATAAAAAGTCTCTTACCTAAACAGCAATCTAAAATTCCGTGAGAAAATGTTATTGAAAACATTGAATACGGAAGTCGATCCATTAGGCCACGTCTCACCTGCGAAAAGTAACGAGTTGCTTATTGAATAAGTTTTCAAAATTGTATTCACATTGGCCATATCATTATAGTCTCATAAAATGTTTGTAAAGTTGTTAGTCTGAATTTGAACCAGATATTTTGCTGTGCAGTTTTACACTATATATTCAAACCTATTTAAACACACACCTTTTGTTGCATTCACATTTAATGACAAACTGCTTCTGCGCAACATGCATCGACACCCGCCCCATTACATCTTGCAATTACTGAGTTAGTGGCTGGTAACGCCGCTTTATTAGCTGAGGACCTCAAGAGGCTCAAATGTGGTAAATTAGAAAGACATTGCATATCTATTTATACAGTTTCAAGGGTCCATCTATAAAGAATTTCTACAAAGAAATCTGCAGGGAACCCTTTGATGCCAACCATAACTAAAAGGCTGGTTCATATTTCGAATAACGACTTATTGCTTTCCAGCGACACAATTCAGCCAGCCCTCTAGGCATGCTTCTCGTTGACAGTGATGCTGTAACGTTATTATTATCTTATTGCCTTTGGCAGTCAAACAAGCAGCCGATCCACTTGATGGAAGGTGGCTATCGTCGCCTGTGGACGTTTGCAATACCAGGGGCGTTAACCAACGCATTGTCGACCTCTAAAGAATTTTATAACGCCCTTTTTAAACAACCACTTAGAGAACCGTTGCGTAGTTGATCATGGGAGCTCAAGGAAATGACGGTGAATATCACGTCAATGGCGATCCTTGATGTCCTTGTAATTCTTAGAACGTAATACAATTCACTGATGAGTTAAGATCAAACGAATGCCATTTCATTTTAGGTCAATAACATAAAGAATTCGCTGGTTTATCAAACAGCCGTTCCCCGTTTATTCTTTACACGACTTTTTAAAAAGCAAGGGAATAAGGGAGCTTTTAGGGGATTGAATCGTCAAGAAGGCCACCACTTGGTGCTGTGGCCATGAAACTCACGATATATAATACTGATGATACGCTCATGTCCCTGCTACACCAGTAGTGTTAGTGACTATGACCTAATGTGACTTACTTATGGCATTAAAAAATAACGCGCTAACCATTAACTAAGGACATTATCTTATAAAATAATAAAATATTGACGATGTACAAAGGGAGCTGACTCCAAAAAAAGTTTTCTTCCAATAAACCTATGAGTCTAGCGAAAAGGGGAAAAACAACAGGCAGGGTTGTGTACATTAAAATATTTTATGTATATATATTTAACTATGTAATATAAACATATTTCAGAAAGCTATCTACAGAATTAGTATATATCTTCTATAAAAATACACAACCATATACAAGATACATACATAAATATTTAATGTAAAATATAAACATGAAAACAATTGAAGACAAACAGTGCTATTTGATTCTTTTTAGAGCTGCTCTTCCTTGAACTATCGCGGATCATATGAGGGAGAGCAATCCATAGTCCAACTGCGTGGACGGCGAAAGAATCACTACAGCCTATACATGAATCTGTGAATATGTCGAGAAGAAAAGATATATGAGTTATCTTGCAATGTTTAACGTCACTAACATTCTCGCATCTCAAATACTTAATTAATTAATTAAACTTTGGCTACATCTGTCTGACAGAGTACACTAACATTATCCCAGTTGTGTCAGAGACATCACGTGTGTATGTTGGGAATATAATTATTTTTTATATAACTTTTCTTTATTTAGCGAATTAATCTTCAAACTGGCGGCCTCAGCTCCGTTTCGTGTCGGTGGGCCTTCACATGAAAATGAGGTTAGGAAACAAAATTTGCGGAGCGACATTTTACCTGTTACTCTTATTACACCCTGCATACCTTTAGCTAATTTAGGTTATATTTAAATTAATTATAAAACTTTTTAGATTATAGATGCCAATATTAATGATTTCTTAAATACATCATATTGAAAAAATAATAACACACTCTGCAGTCATAATTGTCGCCAGCAGTCCTTTCTTGGTTTTATAGAGAATCTCAATTAAAACTTTCAACCAGCGTCTTATTATTTAGAACATACAGTGGAAACCGGATATAACGACATTGAAGGAGCCGTGTACTTCGGACGTTATGTCCCATAGTTGTTATAGGCAATATTCACAAGTAAAGTCATATGTCTGTTTGTAGTATGGGGATAGGTTATATAGGTATAGTTTATTAAATCAACCTATCATTCACGCGGTCAACTATCGCACTGAATAAGTAGTAAACACGTAAGATCAAATGGTAAAGCGGGAAAAGGGTTCGGATAAGGTAGGAGAATAATACTCCTTCCTAGGCTTAATAATAATCCTATAGCAAAATATTCCTTCATTTTATTAGTATAAAGGTGAAAATTATTCGTAATGTTTTGTTTTGCTGGAATAGGTAAACAGTTATAGACGATGAATATCGATAAAGTTTCTTCTTTTTAAGCGATATGTCGCTGTATCCGATGTAGTTATAGATGGTATATGTACTTATACTGGGACCTTGCCATTCGATTCTTATAACCGATCTGTCTTTATAAACGGCGTCCTTATATTCGGTTTCGACTGTATATATAGTATTTTTAAAACTTAAACATATGAGAATATCTTGCCGGTTTAATACATGAAATATCACAATTCAAAAGTAAGTTAAAAGCGCGTTTAGTGGCCTACCAATAACAATTCCGTTTGTTATTCTGAATAGGTCCTCATTTCATCGGCTCCGATCTCGAACGGCGCCACTAAATTGGTATTGTTACCGGGATTAACTTGCCCAGCGAGTATCCATCCCTCCCATCACCTTTCAAGTTTAACTTATTATGATAGTAGCAACAATGAATCGTGTTTTGATATTTTTTTCTAACAAAAATAAGAAGAGAAGATGGAAGAATGACTAAACAGATATACAATGCAAAAGAGGATGGATGACACGGAAGGCCACGACACTCCTTCCATGATCAAATTGGTCGTGTACTAGCAGAAGGTGATGTCAGGAGCCTTAAGAACAGACGAGCGTGCATGACAAGAGCTATGAATGTCAAAGAAGCAAGTGAGGTGTGTAAGAATAAGCCTAAATGGTGCTCTGTTATTCGTGCCTACCCCGCAAGGGACCTGGCGTGAAGTTATTATGTCATGTCATGTCAAAAATAAATATCTAGTAACAAGTAACAACCATTGCGGGCGCGATGCGATGGCCGGAAGAAGGCAAAGAAAGAAGCAAGGAAGGACTTACCTCGCCACCAGTCCACCACCACACTGCACTCGTCCCCCGAGGTTCATACACTCACTAGGACTATGGCTTAATGTGCATTAAATTCAATTAAAACAGTTTAATTTCTATTTAATTGTTCCAACAATTTATATGTATATATTGCGGTCAAAGAGGATATATATATATTTTTTTTTTTTTATTTGTCAAAATATATATGTATATATTGCGGTGACAGCACTGACAACTGCTTATGTCTAGTTATGCGCATTCTTCGTTTAAAGTTTTATTCACTTCTTGATGGCGAGGATGGGGAGGAAGAATTTATAAGGTTTTCCTCGGCGCCACCATCCAGCCTTTTCGGCACCTTACCCATGAATAACGATGATCTAGGCTCAGTATTTTATTTTTTATTACTTTTAATATAAAACATGAGAATTACTATATAGATTGCCATAACAACCAAATATTGATAAATATAATCATTTTCATATTTTACTTCGTACTGACTTCAAAATGTTCTAGAAAATATTATTTATTGTTATTCAGTTACTCTTGAAGTCAGTTTATGCTTTAATATATATGCTTTAATTTATGCTGTTAATGTTTTAAACCGCTATACCTACTCATTAAACAAACATATAAACGCCTCTGGTGTCATATATGTGGTATTCTTCGAACGCAACGATTCATTTTTGGTACTGACAACACTAGGGCGGCCATTTTAGGCAAGAGGTCAATACCTTAATTTGACATGCACATAAAGCTCTTGATATAAAAAAAATATTATTTTTTAATATATATTTGGAGCCTAATAAAGCGTCGATACGGCGTTATGGTTGCTGAGAGCTCCTTCACTTGTTATATGATGAGATGATATAGGAAATCATTAAACACAGGATTTATAGTGATATTAATCAGTGGATTATAATTTATTCAAATTAGTTTACTTTTTTTATGGAAGTATAGGTTTAGTTGTTACAACTTTACTTGTACTTTTTATGTTACAAATTCTATAATAGTATTGTTTTATATCAAGACCCTAGTATGCAGCTGTCAAATTAAGGTATTGACCTCTGGTGCTGTCTCAAATGGCCGTCCTAGTGTTGTCAGTACCAAAAATAAATAATTACATTCGAAGAACGCCACACATACTTTTCACCAGGTAAGCTTGTTCACTATATTTCAGAAAAAATACAGGAAGGATCGAGATACATCATAGAATGGATACGCTTAGAATTAGTGTAGATGCCAATAAAGTGAAGTACTTTTAGATAAGACCTAAAAGTCTCTGTGGGAAGATCTTCAATAGTTCCAATCCCCTACTTTTTAGAAAGACTATATTTACTTGCAGGGTTGGGCAGTATTGGAAATACTTGTAATTAAAATACGTTATTGAAATACAAATACGTATTTTTTATTTGTATTACAATTACTTCTTCAAAATGTAATTTGTAATTAGTATTTCGAATTCTTATTTTCGAATACTATATAATATTATTTTCAAAATACATTTGATAAATAAGCTGTCTTATTGATGGATAGTGTTCTTCAAAAATTAGCGCTCGATAGATTTCATAATCCGATAAAATGGTGATCGCTAAATATATATTAGGTATGTTTTGCAGTACTAGCCATTTCAAATAAAAAATATAACTAATAAACGGCCATTTCATAGGAAACTGTATTTTGTATTTTAAATACATGCGAGATAGTATTTTGTAATTTGTATTTCAATTAAAGCAATGCATGTATTTTACCCAGCCCTGTGTACTTGCAACATTATTTGTGCCTTTGTGTGCGTGTCAGCGAAAATAATTACATGGCGCTCACGCACCGTCGATTAGTTTGTGTTAACTCTGAATTTAATTTTGCACGAAACTATCTTCTTAGGTAATATCTTATACTAATAAATGAAGCTGAAGAGTTTGTTTGTTTGCTTGAACGCGCTAATCTCAGGAACGACTGGTCTAATTTGAAAAATTCTTTCAGTGTTAGATAGGCCATTTATCGAGGCAGGCTATAGGCTATATATCATCACGCTAAGACCAATAGGAGCGGAGCTCCAATGAAGAATGTTTCAAAATCGGGAGGTTTTTTAACTTACATTTTTTTACTATTCCATGCGGACGAATTAGCGGGCAGAAGCTAGTCTACATATAAATTAAAGCCATTATCCTCATATTACCCAAGCTTATCATCGAGACTCATTACGTGAAGATTTATTCATGACTTCCCAAAATAATTCTGAAGCATCATAATAACCTACTTTACGATGTTTACTTCGCGTTGGTATCATCTATCACCCGTGAGATGATTAATTGATTCGAGATTATCGACAGTCGAGTCTCATTCAAAACTCCATTAGAGTTTTACGAGATCTAAATAACCGCTTTTGTTTCCGTCTGATGAATCTCTGCTTTTGAAAATTTTCATTATCTTGCTATGTTGCTGGGTTGCTGGTTCAGAGGTAGACAATAGTTCTGTACACGATTCGTTACAAGCGAGATCAGGGCCGTCTTTAGCCGGGGGCGCAAGGAGCGCGTGGCACCCAGGTGCAGGGACCTACGCAAGCCGTTTAACTTCAACGAACAAGTCAATAAAGAACATCATCAAGAGACCAAGTTTATAATAATAAAAAATAATAACAGCCCATGAACGTCCCACTGCTGGGCTCGGGCCTCCCACTATAGGGGAACAGAGAGTATACCCGCCACTTGGCCAAGACGGCTTGGCAGGTTTGACACATCGGTTATTTCGATGTGCAGTTTGGATCACAATGTTTTCCTTCACCGTTATTAGAACGTGGTAATTGCAACAATATGCAATTAGGTCAGGAATATGCCTAAGCGGTGCACGCGTTCCGGCCAGGATCGAACCCGCGCCCTTTGTGTATTACTACCCATTACGCTACCACAACCACCATCAAGAGACCTAGTTTACCTCTCAAAATTATGAAGAGGCCTTTGTGGTTAAGTGGGTTAAGTCTTAGCAGACCGAACTCGCTGAAACGCATAGGTTTGATTCTGGCATGGTAAGTTTTGGAAACGAACTTTCTGTTATTTACTGTCTGGGTGTATGGAATCGGCCCCAGAGTGGTCCGTTGTATATTACCCGAACCGTAACACAAGCGTAACTTGCTTAGCTTGAGGATATATATTGGGATATAATTATCTGTGCAGGAACGGAAATGAATACAAATTCCTGCGGCCGGGCTGCCTGTCGTAAGAGACGACAAAACAACCCACAGCCAGGTAGTAGGGTATCTGCCCATCTGGATGGCTAGCACCTCTGGTAGTATGCCGTCATAACAGCCTTGAGTTGTGTTCCGACATTAGTGACCAGGTTCCAGTCTTCCTTAAGAGAACAGCAGTGCATTTATAGCACCTTTGGTGTTGCAAATATCCATAGGCGAGATGATAACCGTTTTCCATCAAGTGGGCCGTCTGCCTGTCTGCCGAACTAGTGCAATAAAAAAATATGTGTTTATCTGCTGATTATTTATTTATTTACGTACCCACTTGATTGTTAATTTCTTTTGTTCTAAAAATATTTATGGTTATAGCTGACACGTAGGCAATTGAAAATTTGAAAGACAGTAATTGTTGAAAACATAGATTCACGACCACAGTACTTACAGCCTGGAAGAAGTTGTATGAAACTGTTTAAAAATTGACAGCAATATAAAATAACTAAAGTTTATCAATAAGAAAATATTTCACAGCATCTGTGAATCAACAAACTAACAACTAGCGCAAGTAAAAGCGTGTCAGGGTTCATATTTTAACAAAGTTTTCTCATCTCGCCGTCTATTATTACTATATTGTCGTGCGACCGTCGGATAATGCTTTTATTCCCTTATTCTTTACTCTCTTGTTAACGGATTGTTTGGAAATAATATTTTTACAGGCTGGCCGATCTTGTACTTTAGAAAATAAAGTGTAAATTGAATATTTATAAAGAAAACAATCTGGCCTGAATTGAATTCGTTTCAATTCTACCAAATTAATTATGAACAGTTATTTTAACCGGTTTTACACAATAAACGTTTCTTGTATTTTCACGAACTTTTGTTGCTAAAATCTGTGTTATTAAGGGTAAAGTTAAAAAGAAACCTAAAAGAATAGTAATCGTATATTAAAAGTTTGTAAAGAAATCTACTAATATAATCTACCTTAATATGAAAAAGACCTTTAGGCTTTAACCGGTTTGAGTTGTTTTTCGTTTTCCAAGCCTTACCTTCATGTCAATTTTATAGTTTATGATTATAAATTTACAAACAAACATCCTAACTATCATCCGGTATATATAAATGGCCAAATTATACCATACGAAAATACAGCCAAATATTTGGGTATGACATTAGACGCTAAGCTTCGCTGGCTATGTGCTAAACATTAACAAAGAACACATGAACAAAGTGTCTTCTCCTTAATAAAGACAATAAGAAACGTTATTGGACACATTCTTAGTTTAAGTTATATCTAGTTATTTTAGGTCAGATTTAAATTACTCATTAGTCTTATTTCGTACATTAGATTGTAATTTTAATGTTGTATCACTAATAATGCATCATTTATGAAATTAAAAAAATGATTATGATATACACACAAAGCGCTAGAAAGCAGGGCTGTAACCGGATCAATGTTTTTTTTTCAAAACCGGTTACAGGCTAGATAAGTACAAACTATTATTTTCGATTTCGTTCAAAATTAAACCTTAATTCAATGGTTTTTAGCAACAAAAGTTCGTTAAATAGGTTTTGTTGAGCAGGCTGGATTTGAGCGGTTTTTTTTTCGCATATGTACTTTCAAAGCAGAGCCATATAGTACAGCAAGTTTTAAATCTCTCACAAACACATTTTCACATCTAAAAATAGCTGTCATATAATAAATTCATTTTTGCGAAATAAACCGTTTACTGCAGGTTCAAGTTACACTATTTTTAAGGTTTACGCTTCGAATAAAATAGTTGCTAAAACCGGTTATAACCCGTTAAATGCGGTTACTTTTAAACCGGTTCCAAGCCTTATTAGAAAGTATGGACAGTTTTAGTTCAGTATCCAGTTTAACACGTTCACAGCGGAACTGATTTATCTGTAATTTCTATTTCTGTGGTACGTGATATTTTAAATTTCATTATAATATTACCATTGTGGAGTTACGAGGCCTATTGAGCCCCGTAAAAAGTTATGGCCCACAGGAAGTTTCTGGCAGCTGTATATCTTTGTTTATAACATCATATATTATGACATATGTAAAAACTAGCCTTACTACTTTGACGTAAGTAAGCATAGCTTCTGGTTTATGCCCAGCTTTCAGCTTAGCGAGTATCCATTCCTTTCTAAGTTTATGTTAAACTACCGATCCTAATAAATTCATCTCTCCTAAAATCACGTAAGTCTTGAGTGACTGGGATCTTGGACTATCCGTTTCGCAGTGAACGTGTTAGAAGAAAAGCAATGCGTGCCGAGAATGACGTGTAGTGATAAAAATACAGTTTGAAAGAAAGACGAATTCCGCTTCGTGACTCCACATCGTTAGTCAAGATTCGGAAGGATTGCACGACATTTTGGACCTATTGTACGGTTATTTGGGGGGGGGGGTAATGGTTTTTGTTGAGAGGCTTTTTGCGCGCTTCCGCTTGCGAAACGCCTTACAGCGCCCATCGCTTGACTATTTTCGACGCATTTTTGTTTACTTTTTTACGCATGTGTCCAAACGTAGCGAGTAATTTTCTTTAGGATTTATGTGCTCACTAGATGTGCTCGCAAACTTGTTACCACAATATTTATGCTTGTTAATACATTTTAACAATTTACGCAATATCAAAATAAAATTTCAAAATCAAAACAAAAAGTGGCGCCTTCTAATCATGTAAGTTTTTGGAGGTTAAATTCGATTCTTACCTATTAATAAAATAGCCTATTTTTGTATCATTTGAACCCACACCATTATTACAATAGTTTTAGGCACTAAGCCACCGAAACTTATCTTTAGGTTATAATTATATAAAATATATTTGTCCTGTCCGTGTGTATGTCACTGAACTCCTCGTAAACGGTTGAACAGATTTTGATGACATTTTTTGTGAATGTTCGAGTTCCACGATGATTTAGATTCATAATTGAAACCAGTAAATGGCGCTAGAATCGGTTCAAGGATTTTGAAAAAATGTTTTGTTTGGATTTAACTGGGTCTTAGGGTAATTTTGATTTATAATTGGTAGATGGCGCTGGAATCGGGATATAGATTTTTAATTTTTCACACCAGGATAACGCTTGCTGGGCCCACTAGTTTTCCCTATAAAATTATACAACATGAGTTAAATATAAAATAATATTTAGTTAATTAGAAACAATAAACAGAGAAAAACAATCCAATACGACAAATAGCTTTGTCCAATTACGCTTAGAACGGCAATTCACTTAGATAAAAACAGTACTTTCCCAAGAATAGACACTGCGGGGCATGATTTATTTGTAGCAAAGAAAATCCGGGGTACAGACCTTTTAAGACTTAATACTTAATGAAATGGAAAAGAACTTAATTTATTCAAAACATACTTAATTAAAAATCACAAAGTGTAAAGTTAAAGTAAAATTTAATACATCTACCTAAAAGAAATTTTAAGACGTCAGAGTTTCTTTGTATGTTGAGATAGGTTTTATTTCATCATATCTTATAAACAGAGAAATTAATTCACTATAACTTGCAAACGCCAAAGCTATTTCACCATAACTTTCAAGCGCCCAAGCTATTTCACCACAACTTTTAAACACTAACGCTATTTCACCATATCTTTTATTTAATATA
Organism: Dendrolimus punctatus; assembly: GCA_012273795.1. Lineage (NCBI taxonomy): Eukaryota > Metazoa > Arthropoda > Insecta > Lepidoptera > Lasiocampidae > Dendrolimus > Dendrolimus punctatus. Next base: position 18,148,082 of record CM022546.1, on the reverse strand, counting down.
ATTTCATCTGAATCCTAATATTTTACAGTCTTACTAGTTTGGGATTCAGAATTTTCTGTGTATGTAACATATTAGCCTTTAAATACAAGAAATTTCCTGCAGTCGGATGGCTGCCAATGCTTACGGTAACACAGGTTTATTCCTAGTCCGGGGTCTTGGCAACCACCTGACTCCACAGACAACTCTTTTTTGTACTTTTTAATGTTTGGCTATGTAATAAAGATTTTTTTTTTATGCGCCGATGAAATGGGGATTGTTCACAAAAAATTACCTTCTGATTTTATATTTTTATAACATAAAATAGGGTATTTTAAGATACTAATTTGAATATTTTTGTATTTAAAGCGTTAGTTTTTTATAATTCGATTTTAAAGTTATTTCTCCGATGAAGTCATAAGGCACACGTTTACATTGACTTCTTTGCCTTGAAAACAAAAATAATAAAAGCAAGTTTTATCTATATCTAATCATAGTAATCTGTGCTACTATTTAAATATCACTGTCATTACTCATTACGTATCTTGATCATTTTAGTGTATTTTGTCGCTAGGCTTAATTTTTTGTGTTCAACCATTATTATTTTCTATACTTATCGTTAATTTTTTTAAAGTGGTCTTTAGGGAAAATCCATGTTACATAACTTAAATCAAATAATGTACAGCTAGATTTTTTTGACACCTGAAGCAGGCAAACAAGCGGACCGCCCACCTGATTGGATTTAGTATATAAAAGTCAAACACATTTCTTACAAAATACAAGAAGATAGGTACGTTTTTTGGAATTTCAACTAGACAGAAATGATCAGGGTCACTATTCCTCGAAATGGTTTTTCAAATAGCTAAATTGAAAAAAAGTGAACAATCCCCATTGCGTCATAACTTTAATACGCCGTTATTACACCATAACTTTGCAGTGCCGACGTTATTTCATTATAACTTTTAAGCATCGAAACCGAATTAGATATGAAAGCTTGGAAGAAGATTTCCAGAAACGGCAATGGATTAAATTAAATTAAAATTAAACATCTAACATTAAAAATATCCTCAACTTTATGTGACTATTGGCGCAACAGCTCTTTCGTTCTCCTTCTTTATCTCCTGATAATTTATTGCACGAAATACTAAGGTTACTTTGATGATTTTAATTATGTCCTTATTTCTTAATTAATCTATAAAAGAAACCTCCATTCTTGGAAGTGAAGTTAACACTCAATACCATTTATAAACAGTGTCTATTTTTAATGTCCTTTTTAAAAACTCGTTTCTTTTCATAATTTAAAAACCTTCACCTTTTGCGCTAAAATAAAACTTTACGCCGATATGAAAAACCCCTAAATCTTTATTTTTAAATACGACTGGATACGATAAATGGGGAAGCAGTGGAGTGCAATGAAGCTAATAGGCGTGCAGATCCCCGCTGTCCATTGGGACCTAACACGAAATATAAGCTGGTGTAGAGTATACAGAGTTATCGAGTGTATAGAAGCGGAAAATAATTTTTAAAATCTTTTATTGTGGATTAAGTAGAATCTATCCGTGCAAGAACGCAGAAAGAATACAATTTCCTGCGGCCGGGCGGCCTGTCGTAAGAGGCGACAAAACAACCCAGAGCCAGGTTGTAGGGCATTTGCCCGACTGGCTGGCTACCGCCCCTGGTTTAAAAAAAGTCGCTATAACAACCTTAAATTGTGTTCCGGCATTAGTGATTAGGTTTCTGTCGCCCTTGAAGAGCAGCAGCGCATTCGTAGCACTTTTGGTGTTGCAAATGTCCATAGGCGATGGTAAACGCTTGCCATCAAATTGGCCGTCTGCCTGTCTGCTGAGAATTCCTGCAATAAAAAATAAAAGAAGAATACGAGTTTTGGACATTATCGCAATGGAATCGTACTTTGAATATCTGCGCAACGCCAATATATTGAATGAGTAAAATTGGGCCCCTGGTCTGAAATATGCCATCAAAACAACCATTGAGCCCTGGAGTTCCGGTCGGCAAGAATGGTCAAGTTCCAATCCCCACTTCGAGACCGGCAATGCATTGGCAGCAGCTCTGCAAATATCTACAGGTGACGGTAACCATATTGCATCAGGTGAGTCGTCAGCAAAAATGTGTTTAGTTCACACGCAGTAGAAGCGAAACAAAGAATGAAAACGGGTTGGAGGGATTCTAAATTTCGTGCCGATAGGTAGGCGGCTGGTCAGCCGTCGCAAATATGGATGGAAAGACAGAGCGGTGGCCCTGTCTGAGCCTCAAGTCGATAATCGATAAGAAACTGCTAAGGATAGGGAAAAATGGCATGTTCTCGTTACGCAGGCCAAGACAACAGAGTCATGGATGATTTCATAGTCGTCATGAACTACAGCAACCAGGTTGACGACCCACTCACATAATGGAAAATGGTTACCGTCCTTTATGGAGACTTATAACAGGAGAGGTACGTAATCGTTCGAAATGCGACTAGCTCAACATTTACCGTTTTACGCCGATATTCGGTAAAAACGTGATATCACACCAATCAAGCTGAAAATTTTACATAAATTGTTAACAAGAATTACCTGCCAGAAATTCCACTTTGTCTGTCCAGGAAATCTTCTCATTGCTGTGGAGGGCTAGCATTTCACTTTGCTCATTTACTGGTCAACAATATTTAACAAAATGAAAAATCATATTTTTATTTTATTGCAGGAGTTCAGCAGATAGGCAGCCGGCCCACTTAATGGATATCATCTATGGACATTTGCAACACCAAGCTACAAATGCGCTTCCATAGATATGACCAGTAATGCCGGAACACAAGTCAGGGTTTTAGTGGTATACTCTATAACAGAGGTGATAGTCACGGGCAAATATCCACCCTCCTGGCTGTGGGTTGTTTTGTCGCCTCTTACGACAGGCCGCCCAGCCGTCGGAAATTGTATTCATCAGGAACGGAGACGTTCCTGCACGAGTGACAAAATATACTCTTATATATATCGTACTCATTAAAAATTTGCCCTACATTGATGCCATGTCTATACATATTCATAAGACAATATCGTTCAAGCTACGAAACTGTCGAGAGTGATTCATGGGTAGGTTGAATGAAACTGCGTTGGTGTGAGCAGAAATGAGACCTGGGACTTAAATTTCAATCATGGTATAAAAGTTGTACATAATATTTTTAAGGATATTTTAAAAATGTCACAGTAAACAAGTTACAAAGTTTGAACATCTTATTTTTTAAATTAGAAAGTACTAGCAGAAGGTGATGTCAGGAGCCTAAGATGAGATGAGCGTGCATGACAAGAGCTATGAATGTCAAAGAAGCAAGAATAAGCCTGAATGGCGTTCGTGCCTACTCCGCAAGGGACCTGGCGTGATGTTATGTATGTATGTAGAAAGTAAAAATAAAGAAAATGTGTATTTAATTAAAACTGCAATAATATTTTTACGACCGACAAAGACCAATTCACACCTGCAGATTATTGCCTTTTCGGCATTTGGACTTCTTTTGTTTAGTTATTGTTTAAAATTAGAAAAAGAGCCTATTCTGTATTGTAATCCTTTATGATAGTCATGAGCCAGATTTGATTCTTGGAAATTATTGTTACGCGTTCGAGTATTGTATCGAATATTGTATAGCTTAGTATAAAGGAATGCCCGAACGGAGGGGTGGGGCAGTCTAGCGCTTGTCTCGCTTGTACAAGACGTGACATCTGATAAGCTATATAGTGACGGACTATGCGCGTGTAATTGAAATCGTGCATTACGTTTGTACTGGTTGCGTCGAGTTATATTTGTACCTGTGTTATACGTGTTTGTATAGTTCTAATGAATTCTATAGTAATTCCAACGGCATTTTAATTCGAGTCCCGTAAGTCGTAACAAAATACAATGTAAAACCACTTGAACTATTTTAAAAATAAATTGTAAATGTAGTTTTAAATTGGTCCTTACTCAACAAAAATGCCGGTTAAGATAAACATTGGCGACAAACTAGGGACTTTGCGTCGATGATTACTATATTACTAACAAATTTTAATGTTGTAACACTACTTTTTCAAAAAACACTTGAACGTACAACTTTTTAATCTAGAATATGTAGGCTTGAAGTTCAAAATTCTCCATATATGAAAATTTTAATAAAATATTTCATACGACATATTATCATACGACCCTTATTTTAAGAACATTTTCGCATTTATTGACCAGTGCTAAAACTTTTGAAAATTAAAAAAAGAAAAAAATAATAGTAGGATGAGAGCGATTGGAAAAGGAAGAAAATATATTTATAATAATATATTTTATTACTAATAAATTTGCCATTTAACCATTTTCCATAGGACTTATAGTTTTGCCGGGAATAGAGATAAACTGTTCTTCACTCTTAAAATTCACCCCTCGCCACTTCCCGCCTCAGATCGCCCGTAAATTGTTGTTTACTTTAATTTTGTTATATTCTCTTCCTTTTCCAACGGGTTTCATCCTACTATAATTTTTTTTGTTTCAAAAATGATCTACCCTGGTCTATTAGCTATTAAAGCAGAAGTAAGTAGTATTTAACTTATAAGTAAAATTTTGACTACAACATTCTATGCGACTTAGATTACTTAATACACTATTATCCGGGGTGCAATTTTTTTATTTTTTTATTGCAGGAGATCAGCAGACAGGCAGACGGCCCACTTGATGGACAGCGGTTACCATCGCCTATGGACATTTGCAACACCAAAGGTGCTACGAATGCGCTGCTGCTCTCTTTAGGGAGCCTGGAACCTGGTCACTAATTCCGGAACACAACTCAAGGTTGTTATGGCGACATACTCTAGACCAGGGGTGGTAGCCATCCAGTCGGGCAAATGCCCTACCACCTGGCTGTGGGTTGTTTTGTCGCCTCTTACGACAGGCCGCCGGGCCGCAGGAAATTGTATTCTTTCTCCGTTCCTGCACGGATAAAATAAATAATAATATAATGTTCCTGTTATCAAAGATATTTCACAAACCAATATCTATTAACTTATTCCCAATGCTTTGAAGAAGAAACAAACAAACTTACAAATACTAAAGGACATTGCATTTTAATAATTGGAATAACTATTGTTGCATAAATAATAAAATAATATTTACTGTAAATAAGTTTATTGTTCGAGTAGCTAAATGTGAAACGGTAAGTTTATAGCGTCGTAGCAAACAGGGACTCGTAGAAGCTACGTGCTACGCCGTAGCAAAAGTTTTGGCACTTCATTCCAAACAACTTTTTTATTCCTAGATCTTGTTAAGTTAACACTACATATTTAAACGCGAGGAGTACAGAAAATTTGATTGAATTTCAAATTTTAAATACTTTTATCTGCATTTTACTTTCTCTAGTTTCTTCACTTTTTTTTTATTTTATCTATTGCGACCACCATCCATACCTTGTAGACTATATGACAACCATGTCAAGCACAATTAATACACTAGTGGAGATAGAAATTAAGAGTTAACAGTAGAACAAAATGTAATGGTTAAAATTTCAAGGTAAATTTTTAGATTATTGAAATTTCACAACGTGCAGGATCGCAGAAAGAATATAAGGCGGCCTTTCGTAAGAGGCGACAAAACAACCCATCTATCTATATCTGTAACTACCCATCTGGATGGCTAGTACCCCTGGTCTAGAGTATGCCGCCATTACAACCTTAAGTTGTGTTCCGGCATTGTAACACCTTTAGTGTTGCAAATGACCATAGGCGATGGTAACCGCTTACCATTAGGTGGCCCATCTGCCTGTCTATTGAGCTCATGAAATAAAAAAATCAAGGTCTATTTTGATCATTCGATCAAAATAGACCTTGCAGGAAGTGCAGGAACGGAGAAAGAATACAATTTCCTGCGGCCCGGCGGCCTGTCGTAAGAGGCGACAAAACAACCCACAGCCAGGTGGTAGGGCATTTGCCCGACTGGATGGCTACCACCCCTGGTCTAGAGTATGTCGCCATAACAACCTTGTGTTGTGTTCCGGCATTAGTGACCAGGTTCCAGGCTCCCTAAAGAGAGCAGCAGCGCATTTGTAGCACCTTTGGTGTTGCAAATGTCCATAGGCGATGGTAACCGCTGTCCATCAAGTGGGCCGTCTGCCTGTCTGCTGATCTCCTGCAATAAAAAAAATAAAAAAAATTCGACCATGGAACTCTAACCACAATCATTGTGTACAAGTTAAGTAAAAACAAAATTAATCCTTTGACCAAAATTACTTTTTGCCAGAACAATCTACGACAGTCGACTGTCGGTGACAGGTTACATTGTTATTACAATTATTTACGTTAAATAAAATTTGTTTCTTATTTTCTTATGTCCTTGCTCCATCTGGGATAGTGTTAGTGAATGTACTCAAAGTGACTTTTATTTATGGTTATACTTCACTGTCGTCAGCCATTCGCAGTCGACTGCGACACGTGAGCCTCCTCAAGTCGGCGCCTCTCATCCCTGTCTTCTGACTTCTGACATCCAGTGCCTACCGGCGACCATGCGCAGTTCGTCGGTGCATCGGGCTAAAGGGCGTCCGACACTACGTTTACCGAGACGCAGTCTCCACTCCAGGACTTGTCTGTTCCATCGGCCATTGGTCCTGCGGCAGACGTGACCGGCCCACTGCCACTTTAACTTGCTAATTTTGCGAGCTATGTCGGTTACCTTGGTTCTCTTAAGTTAGTTCTTAGTATATCCGTCCTCATTTCTAATTTAATCCATAAGCGAAACACCCAACATAGCTCGCTCCATGGCCCGTTGAGCGACTTGGAACTTGTGGACCAATTCTGCCGACAGTATCCATAGGTAGGTCAGGTCAGCTCAGGTCATGCTTATACTCATCTTACACTAATATATAAAGCTGAAGAGTTTGTTTGTTTGAAAGCGCTAATCTCAGGAACTACTGGTCTGATTTGAAAAATTCTTTCGGTGTTAGATAACTCATTTATCGAGGAAGGCTGTAGATTATATGTCATCACTTTTAGACCAATAGGAGCGGAGCACCAATAAAAAATATTTTAAAATCGGCGCGTTTTGAAAATAAATTCCACGCGGACAACGTTGTGGGCACAGCTAGTGTCATATAAAATATATATAAAACTTTCTCTTCAACCAATTCGAAATGTCCGATTATTAATCACAACCTATATTCATTCACGCCTTCACTATTCTAGTTTCTAAATTGAATGGATGACAAGAGTACGCTCGCAACCGATTCAACAGACTTTAGTTAGAACATGCATTGACGTTAATCGATTTATTCATATCGATAACGTTTTGAATGGATGCTCTTGAATCCTTATAGAAATTATATTGCATCGTGCTTTCATCGTAGTTACGAATATTACCTACATTAAACACCTATAATGTGTTTCAAATGCATATATTATTGTTTTTTCGAGTCTTTTAAACTTTGTAAAAATATTTTCATATCTTTTCAAAATAACTGTAACTATTAGTATACTATTAGTATTTTAAAAGAAAGAACGAAAATTATTTTATTTAACACCAAAACTAAGTTAATACAAATAAAAAAATAAACAAAATAAGTGCCAAATTGGACCCAGTCTCAGCATAATGGACCAACAAGGACTAGCGCTGTTCTTCCCTCTGGCACCATAAAGCGAAGTTACGGTAGACAATACAAATAACAACAACAACATCTCTTAATATATATAAATTACGTGTCACGTTGTTTGTACGTGATGGACTCCTAAACTACTAAACCGATTTTAATCAAATTTGCACACCGTGTGCAGTTTAATCCAACTTGAAAGATACTTACTCAAAAAATGTTATCAGAGCTTTTTTTTAGAGCGTTCTCTATAAAGATTGGAACAGCGATTTATCAGTCAACCAGTCGTTTGAACGGTACAAAAATCAGAAGAAGCAAAAAAAATTTTCCTGTGTTATTCTTATGGGAATTAAAAAAATGCGATGAGGACAATCTTAATATTAATATTAAGGGCTCATCTTTTCACAGAATTTTTTTTACTCCCAAAAGAAACTTTGAGCCTGTTTGGAAAAAAAATAAAATGAAATTAATTTTTTTGCATCCCCCTAATATATATATATATATATATATATATATATATATATATATAGGTATACTAGGGTGGTCGTTAAAAATTAAATTTCTTGCGACGCCCCCTAAAAAGCTTCCTTTTAATGAAAAAACACTGGGATTTTTTTTAATAATTTTTTCAAGACAAGACAACACGTGGCTCAAGACGATTCAAGTTAATTTTTGGGTAATATCATGTTTTTTCAGGAAACTTCTTCATACTTAGAAGCAATAATTATTTTAAGATTGGAAAAGTTTTAACAATGAAATACCTTCCGTATTATCATTCTCAGTGATGAATTTCAAATTATAGTTTCAGAAAAAGTTTAAAATTCTTCGTGATTCAAGCTTATCTTTCAATTTTTCTTATATTTTTAGTTTTAACTTGAATCGTCTTGAGGCACGTGTTGTCTTGACTTGAAAAAATTATAACAAAAATCTCAGTGTTTTTTCATTAAAAGGAAGCTTTTTAGGGGGCGTCGCAAGAAATTTAATTTTTAACGACCACCCTAATATATACCACCTTTGACCAATATAATATGTTTTATTCCTGCCACGAGATCGCTTGTTAGCGATAAGACCGCCCATTGTGCACATTTAGATTATTTTTAGGCTATAAGTTTTTTTGTGTTTTCTGTAATGGTGTACAATAAAGTGTTATCTATCTAATATTTGTAAACCTATATCTTCGTAATGTTCTAAAGTAAACGAGTCACTGTTGCAACTATCTATTGATATAGGGCGTTGTCGGACAGGTTAAGCCGTGTACATTAGAAGTGATCGTGAATATATTAGTGAAATGCACGTGCGTACGCTTTTATGATTTGCACAGGAGTGCGTGAGCTTTCATCACTCAACCGGTTGAGCGACTACTGCATTCGAAAGCTCATCTATTTTGGTAACGTTATCTGCACAATGTAAGGCTCCGTGCACACATGAACCCAGAAGTGTCGGCGTGATATTAGCCTGATTCATACTTTTTAACATGAAATTGGTGAGATTAAATCATAATTATCTTGGTCTACCATTTAAGATAAACCGGTTACGCCGCGGAACACCCCTTATAAAGTCTTCCTCCCCATCCTCGCCATCACAAAAAAATAAAACTTCAAATAAAGAATGCGCAAAAGAAGAGACATTCAGCTAGTGTCAGTGCTGCCACGGCAATATATACTTATTACAGTGAAATTGTTGGAACACATCTATCCGTGCAGGAACGGAGAAAGAATACAATTTCCTGCGGCCCGGCGGCCTGTCGTAAGAGGCGACAAAACAACCCACAGCCGGGTGGTAGGGCATTTGCCCGACTGGATGGCTACCACCCCTGGTCTAGAGTATGTCGCCATAACAACCCTGTGTTGTATTCCGGCATTGGTGACCAGATTCCAGGCTCCCTAAAGAGAGCAGCAGCGCATTCGTAGCACCTTTGGTGTTGCAAATGTCCATAGGCGATGGTAACCGCTGTCCATCAAGTGGGCCGTCTGCCTGTCTGCTGATCTCCTGCAATAAAAAAAATAAAAAAATACCATCCCTGGTCTAAAGTATGCCGCCATAACAACCTTGAGTTGTGTTCCGGTGTTAGTGACAAGGTACCAGTCTCCCTTAAGAGAGCAGCAGCGCATTTGTAGCACATTGGTGTTGCAAATGTCCATAGGCGATGGTAACCGCTTTCCATCAAGTGGGCCGTATGCCTGTTTGCTGGACTCCTGTAATAAAAATAAAACACAATAAATAGAAATAAACGATTAGAACTGAATTTAATGCTCAAAACCATATCTTTGTGTGTATGTGGGCTACCGGGAGACGAGTGCAGTATGGCGGCGGACTAGTGGCGAGGTAAGTCACTCTTCCCTTGCTTCTTTTTCCACGTCTTTTGGCCTTCTCCCGGCCATCGCATCGCGCCTGTTTGAACATTTACACAATTTATATTAATTTATATACACTATTACAATTAAAAAGACTGAAATTGGGAACAAATTGCATTGTTAAATTAAGTTGTTTAATTTTTCAATCATTTAATTCATTCAGTGGTTTAAAGTGGTTAGTATGCATAACAATGCCGATTTCCATACAATTGCACTAAAACTATAAGTCCTTTTTGAAGCGATCCGATACTTTATATTCTGAGAATCTCTCGGAAAATATAAACGAAGTAGCGGGTAAATCCTAGTTATTATATAATTTCGTTGAACATTATTCCCCGTTCGCATAAAAGGAGAACGTTTTTCTTTGCTACGATTTGCATTCGCGATGCAAAACGAAGAACAGGAACTCATTTAAAGGCGGAGCAAACTTGACTTGTTACTCAGTTGACACAACAATTCATAAGATTTAGCATTTTTTTTATGCTGTTGAATAGCTTTTAACGCGGGCTTTGAGCGCGGCGACCGAATCAAGAAATTCCGTAACGAAAATAAAACCTAACACCTCCCATTCCGCCTACCATGTAGCTCGGCCAAGCGTTCGCTTAACGTGTGTGTGTGCGTCCACACCGAATCCGCGGTGACGGGGGCTTGAGGAAGGCGCGCCTTCTCGTGCGGTGGCCACAGTGAGCCGTGAGCTCTCGTAGCGGTTCGAGGTATGTCAGGTATTGCAAATTATTGACGAGAATTTGATATTTTTACTAGAAAGTCCGATTCTGAGATGGCAGGTGTTTTTTCTTATCGATCAATATCAAAGAAAAAACTTGAATTAATATCAAAGAAAAAATACTGCATAAATAAAAAATAAATGAATAATTATAATTGCATAAGTTGATAAAAAATGGTATGCAATAGCTTTATTTTAACTAACTAACTCCGTTGGCTCAGCGACCCAAAGTGGGTCTTAGTTTTCAAAACGAGAGCACACCAGTTCCCTCTTGCGTGCGTGCGTGCGTGCGTGCGTGCGTGCGTTCGTGCGTGCGTGCGTGTGTGTGTGTGTGTGTGTGTGTGTGTGCGTGCGTGCGTTGCGTGCGCGTGTGCGATATATAGGTATACATGCCCGCTATTGGTTGTACTACTTTAATTTGTTCCTACATCCAGTTTCAAAGTTATATGTCTCTATTCTTCTTAAATGATAATATGATATTTAACTCGATAAAGACATGACGTCACAACTTGCAACAGTCGTACAAAATCTAGAAGATTTCAGCATTTTGTAAGGTGACAAAAGTACCTTACTTGATTTGACTATCAACTATCCTATTATACTTAAAATTTTATACTAAACTTATTTAAAAACGCTCTTACTTCATGCCTTGCATTTCATTGCAACAGTAGTCGTTAAAAACTCAAACTATAATAAAACTGTTGTTGGTGTGATTTATTTATTCACTTCGCTACTCATACAATATAATATATTCATCGCTATAGATTTTAATAAAAATGCGTGTTAACGGTTTTAAGCGCGGTATTTTATTTTTATTTCGACGTTTCAACCACTTTTCAATAGCCGTGATAACGGAAATCAAAGCTATCAATTGTCAATAATAACTAACTAACTCCGTTGGCTCAGCGACCCTAAGTGAGTCTTGGCCTCTGAAACGAGAGCACGCCACTTCCCTCTGCCCTGCGCAGTACCTTGCCAGTTGCGAGCTCGTAGTGCGGTCAGGTCAGCTTCCACTCTATCTTTCCAGCGATACTTGGGACGACCAACCGGTTGCTGACCGACTGATCACAAGTATGCTTTCTTCACTCCCCGATCCTCCTCCACCCGCTCTACATGACCGAGCCAGCGGAGACGGTGAGATTTTATCTCCCCAATTGTCAATGAGTTAATGTTAAATTATTTAGCATTTTAATGTGTTTTGTTTATGGTTATTCTCTTCTCTATTGAGCATAAACTAATTTGTCACGCTAGGAATATAGGAGGAGTGACTTACTGGTTCATGGTGGTGTTCTAAAGTTCTGATTATGATGGAGCTGATATATTGCACTTCACTTGATTTATATAATTGCAAAGTAAACGGCGTGTGCGCATTGTGCCGTGGTAAATTTAACACTGACGTAGGCGTGCGGGGGCTGATAGTGATGTGGCATCTCCAGTAGTGTTGTGCGGATTTACGTCGCGCTTGACGTGAACACTAATTTACCCCAGTTTCTCAACATGTGGTTTGAAGGGAAGAAGCGGCACAAGAAACTCTTCAGCACTATGCGTAATTGTAATCTATATATAAAATTCTAAATATGCCGTGTCTGTTCATTAAAGCTATTCAAAAAAATACATCAAAAATAGACTTTATAAAAATTCTTTATAAACAACGCTTTTTTTTTAATTCTTATCCCTTGATCTGTTTGATCGGAATAAAGGTTAAAACTACTGGACTGATTTTCATACTACTTTTTGTTCGCCATCTTTCATAAATAAAAAGCCAAGTGTATTGGCCATGTTAAAGAATTGGATCGCGTAATGATATTAGTACCTTCTATGTGCCTTTCCTTCACACCTTTACAGCGCCTAATAACCTTTTCCTTATCCCATAATTCGCCGATTAGAAATGCCGCGCCACCTAGCGGACGGTCCAGTCGTCATCGATCGTTACGGCGGAACTGCCGTGCGCGTGCGCCACCCTATTGCTACCCTAACAAAATAACTGCTGTGCAAATAATTAATAAACTATAAAATATAAAAGTGCTGTGTCTTCTGGCTTCCGGCATCGTCATCAAGTTAAAATAAGCGGTGAGTCCTCTCCTGTATCCTGTCCTCTGTCAATAGAGGGTTACTTATATTTATTGCGTGATCCATTCTGCTATTTTTGCCAACGCGACGAGACCATCAAAAAACCAGATAAATATAAGGGCTATATAACAGTATGTACAAATGAAATAAATTCAATAGGAGATGTCGCGTAACATTACAACACTGTAGTGATATTCCCAACACGTCGGAGCAACAACAGTCCCCAGGCACATACGGACAGCTTGTGAGATATTCTATATGTACGTAGGCTGGCTCAGTATTATTTTGACGTGTTTTAAATATAACTGGCATGTTGCTTACATTTGAAATTTATATCCAATTTTTTAAAACAACAAAAATACACTGATTTTGTCTTCTTAGTCGGATTGACGGATTTCAAACGATATGTATGGCACCACTATTTTTTCATTCACGGTCAGAACTGATTGCAACAACAATTGCACATTTGTTCAGATAAACTATCTAGCTCCCATGCTGAACTACGCAACAATTCTCTAGAACGTTTATTCCGCGTACAACAATGATCTGGAGGGAACATCCCGCCGAGAATTTCCCTTTGCGCTACGACATGGGGTCGTTTAAGAAGAGCGTTATAAAGTTTCTTAAAGGCCGGCAACACGTTGACATCGATCCTGGTGTTGCAAACATCCATAAGCAACGGTAACCACCTTCCATCAAGTGGACCGTCCGCCTGTTTGCCTACTCCGACAATAAAAAAACCTAAGCGCTGCACGATTCCTGGATAGGATTTTGACCCTGATGATGTTATGAAGATATTATCTACCTTTAGGCTCTACAGTAGACTCCTTCATGCCACACGTGTGCAAGCTGTGGAATGATCTGCCTCCTGCGGTTTTCAAAGAGCGCTAAAATATGAGGCTCTTCAAAAAGGGTGTTAACAGACATTTTTATATGTTAAAGTCACAGTCAGGTAGGCAATGCATCGATTCTCTTAGTTTTACAGACGTACATGTGTGACGGTATAAAACACCTACCACCAAGTGGATCGTTTGTCAATTTGCCAACGTCCAAACCTAAATAACATAAGTTCATTGCATAAACCAAACTTCTTCAATGGATACGCATAACAACAATTTCGACATAGCTGCATCATTTAAACCAACTTAACTCGCAAAGTTTTGGGGTTGGGTTTACATACATTATCCGTGCAGGAACGGAGAAAGAATACAATTTCCTGCGGCCGGGCGGCCTGTCGTAAGGGGCGACAAAACAACCCACAGCCAGGTGGTAGGGCATTTGCCCGACTGGATGGCGACCACCCCTGGTCTAGAGTATGCCGCCATAATAACCCTGTGTTGTGTTCCGGCATTAGTGACCAGGTTCCAGGCTCCCTAAAGAGAGTAGCAGCGCATTCGTAGCACCTTTGGTGTTGCAAATGTCCATAGGCGATGGTAACCGCTGTCCATCAAGTGGGCCGTCTGCCTGTCTGCTGATCTCCTGCAATAAAAAAAAAAAAAATACATGTCCCCGGATGATTTCCTGGATGATTTTAATGGTTAATGTGTTTAAGAATATATTTAAGACTTATTTATAACCACTGATCTGGTAATTTTGTCGCAGAGACGTTTTTTTAGGTTTTTTTATGGCGTTTATTTAAATAGGAGATTGTATGTATCCGAAAATTTAAATATGTGGAGTTTTAAACAGTCGGTTAGGTTACGTTTTGTGTAGACCAAAGCGACTGCCAGAACCGACTGATAACCATTCACTATTTTTCTTATATATAAGTGAAAAACAGAAGTGAGGTTAGATTGACAAAAACATTAATAACTCAGGAACTATACATTTCCGCCACATAGGAGTTGCAGAAGGAGTAAGTTTTCCTCCCCCACCCCTACCCTACCTACTAGTGCATTTGGTGTTGCAAATATCCGTAGTCAATTTTAAACGCTTTCCATCAGGTGAGCTCTCTGCCTGTCTGCTGAACTCATGCAATAAAAAAAACAGGCAGCAATGTGACCATTTCTGTCTTACACTGTTTCGTAATTCTACTTTCATTGATTCCGTCTACATACACCAAACCACTTCAGTTTCTTTTTAAAGTCTTGTCCTCTTTCAATCCACAACGTTCATTTATCATAATACTACATACATACATACATAACTTCACGCCAGGTCCCTTGCGGGGTAGGCACGAACAACAGAGTGCCATACAGGCTTATTCTTACACACCTCACTAGCTTCTTTGAGATTCATAGCTCTTGTCATGCACGCTCGTCTATTCTTAAGGCTCCTAACATCACCTTCTGCTAATACACGATCAATTTGATCATGGAAGGTGTGTCGTGGCCTTCCGCGACTTCTGCAACCATCCACTTTTGCATTGTATATCTGTTTAGTCATTCTTTCATCATACATTCTTTCCACATGCCCGAACCACCGGAGCATTCCTTTCCTTACCTTTACCCCGACACTCTCTTTTAGACCAACTCTCTTTTGTTTCTTCTAATATCACTTTACATTTTTATATTGTCATGTTACTCTAAAATTGTCATATAAAGATTTGTTTTTTTTTTTACATAGCTTTTATGTAATGCTTAATAAAATGTATACCGATTATAGTTATTTTTATAATTTTGATTGGCGTAATTTAGACTCGTCGGCGTTAATTTCGATACGAATTTAATTAAATATGTGAAGGGCAGGTTCTCTTATGAATATTTTTCGGTATGTAACTCCAATATTGTAGAATGTAACTATGTAACTGATATTCGTCGTTATACAGACGACAAATGTATGAATAAACTGTTACATAATTTAAATAAATACATATTAAAAACGGTTAAAAATGGTTCATAAAAAAACAAATTTTGAGCATCGCTTTGCACGGATCTGAAGCATGGACGATGACAGAAATTGGACCTAGAAATGCTAGAAGCATTCAGAATGTAGTGTTGGAGACGTACGGAAAGAATAAATTGGAAGGAGAACAAGATCAATGAAGAAGTATTGTCTAAAGTATAAGAAAGGCGTGCATTTCTAAAAACCAAAGAAGAAAAAAGAGGAAGAATGTCCGAACATTTACGGACACGACACCCTTATCTGTAAGATAATATATAAGCAAAGTGGAAGGTAGAATAGAGAAGGAAAGACCAAGGAAGGCGTAAATCGACCAAGTAAAGGAAAAGATGGTGTCGTATCGTGTGTCAAGGTGAATCAGCTTGCCGAGAATAAAGAGGATTGGAGGAGGCTCCACTAACAAGAGTTGAATTCTTAAATTCATGACGCAAGTTGTAAAACAGGGTACGGAACTCGAATCTGTAGAGTTGTTAAAAAAGACAAAAGAAATATTACGACGATGTTGATGATACTTCTTGAAGCTCTCATTTCGACTGCGTTATCTTAGTTTCTTTTCTTCCCACCCCTCGATGTACAGTTATGTATGTTTTATGGACATCTTCCGAGTGTTCATAAAATTTAGTATTTTGCTTAAGCTATTAAATAAATCTGATTATTAAAAAAATCGGTCCGAAACCGAATTTCCAAATACCTATAATCTTTATACAATAAATCTAACTAGAACAGCTATATTTTCGTCATTTTTACTCGAAAAGTTAACTGAAACTGTTTGTTTCCTTATACAGATTTACGTAAGTATCTTGAAATAACTTGGCGGTTTAGAAAGTTTTCAAAATTAATAACAGCGCATAAATATTTACTTTGTAAGCCGATATAACAGAAGAGAGTATAAAATAATAAATGTGGAATAAATTTTATTGTAGATTAAATATTTTCGCTGGCTTCACTCGTTTCTCTTTGAATTGCATGAAGTCTCCGCAACCCTGGCAGGCGTGGACCTTGCAAGGCCACTACCACTGCCGGGGGTCTTTCTTAAGCTTATAGCCTGATTCAACACTTCGGATACGTTCACGAGATATACGAATATAACGAAAAATCGTCGCTGATACATTCCTAGGTTTTATTCAAATTGAAGAAACATAGTAATATTATACAAAATTATACTATAAATAAATTAACATAAACATACATATACAATAAGCCGTCCAGCCCCACCAGACCATTTTCGCTGGACAGTGTACCTAGAATTCATCACGTCACTGGCTACACAGACTTAAGCGAGGTAAGCCTTGCCAGCCAGCCTTCCTCTCTCCTGTTGCATGACCAGACGTTTTTAACATTTTGAAACAGTTTTTGGACACTTGGCCCCCATGAACCGAGACTCTCCACTCCAAACCGCTGAAATATGTAACCTGTTCCATTGCTAGTTGTATAAAAAGCTCAGTATCCACTTGCGCAGCCTCGCCAGCAGCTGCCTCATTGTGAGCGCACTGCAAGCTACAGAAAGTGATGCTCAAACTACAATAACAAGGCATCTGACTACTGTACAAGCCACGATACAGTGAGGTTCCCACAAACGCCTGTGGCCTTCGTATTATTTGATTAACTTTATATGTATATATTTATGTTTGTAATATCAATAAGTGTATTTATATATATCTATTTAGTATAAAATATATGTAAGTAGCTGCATATCCTCTAATATTTATGTATACCACCTTTGATCAATATAATGTTTTTATTCCTACCACGGGTTGTCTGGAAGAGATCGCTTCTTAGCGATAAGACCGCTCATTGGGCACATATAGAATATTTTTAGGTTCATCTGAGTTTTCTGAAATGGTGTACAATAAAATTTCATCTATCTATAGAAAGAAAGAAAAACTTTATTTGATAAAAATAGCGACGTAGTTACATTCTTTACACGTTATTAAACACAAAATATTATTTAACAATATGTATGCCGCATTTTCAGCGAACAAGGTTGGCACTCAGCATATTGTTGTGCCGGAGTGATATCCAACACAACGCTGATCAGTGCAAACCTTCCTTTTGGCGTAAGACCATAACGACTCAATTTTGTTAATATAAAAAATAAAAAATGTCAAAGAAGCAAGTGAGGTGTGTAAGAATGGGCCTGTGTGGCGCTCTGTTGTTCGTGCCTACCCCGCAAGGGACCTGGCGTGAAGTTATGTATGTATGTATGTAAAAGTAGTTGTCGTAAAAATTGTTGTAAATCTATCTATCTATGTTTATTTTAATACATTTCGATGTACGTACCAAGCACACGTACAACCGACTGAACACAGGGCTCACCATCAGTTCGCATAACAACGTCTTTGGGCATACACGTTTACCGATACAAAACACTACAAAGTCAGCCAGGTGAGTCTACTTTGGTATTGATACCATACCGCTTTTGCGGTAAACAGAAACCCCAAATAACAAGGCTTTCGATTCATTTCCGAAACAAAACGAGCGACTACAACCGCAAACAACAAGTCATTAGCCTTGCTTCTCACTTATTTTTATTTCTTATTCGGTACACTGAACTTAAATGGTTTTATACCGTCTAGTATTTTCATGGAGTTTGTGAACGTTAAACAATATATTTATCTGAAAAGTGTTGCGGATTTATTTTAAATGTAGCGAAATCAATAAAATTAATAAGAATTCGCTTCTAAATCCTTATTCTCGGGCTAACATCTATACATATATAACTTCACGCCAGGTCCCTTGCGGGGTAGGCACGAACAACAGAGCGCTATTCAGGCTTATTCTTACACACCTCACTTGCTTCTTTGACATTCATAGCTCTTGTCATGCACGCTCGTCTATTCTTAAGGCTCCTGACATCATCTTCTGCTAGTACACGATCAATTTGACCATGGAAGGTGTGTTGTGCCTTTCGAAACTTCTGCATCCATCCGATTTTGCATCTCGAATAATGTCAAAGTTATTTATTAAGCCACTCATGTGGCCAAATGAGTCTTAATTAAGCGTTAATAATAACGGCAATAACGAAGAGCTACATGAATGTACAAACTAACGTTATGTGTCAATACTTAACGTCATTAACATGTAACTTACACATATACTCACACCAACGCCTACCACCACCACATTGCATTACACGCACACTTCAAGACACACAAAGAGAAAACAACACACATGGCACTAGATAGGATAATATATATAGGTATAGACATAAGGCACACTTCACATCACCAGGATGTAACTGATACACTGTACCTTAGTATAAGTTTAGTATTAAAATTAGGATAAATTAATATTGTAAGAGCTACATAGGACTCGAATTAAAATGCCGTTGGAATTATTATAGAATTTATTTAAACTGTACAAACCAATATAACTGGATAGAACCAGTACACACTGCACGATTCAATAACACGCGCAAAGTCAGTCACTATATCGCTCATCGAATCTAGGTCTTGCTCGTATCGTAATCCTCGCTTGACTGCCCCTCTCCGCATTGGGCCATTGCTTTATATATAATAATATGCACCGATCCATACCTGGCAAGCTTCGACGCAATACAGTTACAAGGATTAGTTCGACACTAATGACGACCATAAAACAAGTATAATAACAATTGAATGTTTTTCTTAATTAAAAATTCTAAACACAAAGTAAACAAAAGAATTCCTAAATCCGGGAAGGTAAAAACTGCGCTTTACGACAGGCAGGTGACGTGTGCGTTTACACAGTTGTCGGCATGTGAAAATATCACCACGCTGATAGAAAAACGTATGGGTGTGATCAGAGGTTCCATTCATCATAACTCATGCTAAAATTGAATGTATAAATACAAAATCCTTTGCAATTCCTTTCCAGCTCGCATTCAATGACCACGATGTTTGTTTAAAAACAAAGCAGCTCCTACAATAGCGCAAAGACACAAAAGTGGAAAATAATAAAGATTAAATAAAAATGCAGCTCTCGACACGGCGTGGAACGGGTTGCACATTAAATTTTACAGTTATACTCCCGACGAACCGATCTCGGATGAGGGTAGTATAACCCCAGCGTAGTTACAATATAACCTCAGTATGTTAACATTATCTGGTGCTGGGTAGTCAGAAATTAATTTATAATTACAACTTCGAACGGCGGAGGGCGACTCTGATGACCTGAGAACAACACAAACAGTAATGTTGATAGCTAACCTGACGATTTGAGAGGTGCATAAACTTGATACGTTGACATTTGACACTTCTTATAACTCTTTTGTAACAAGCCTAGAAATATAATATAGCTGTTATGAATAAGAAGCTGGCTAAATTAGGGGAGTCTGGAGGATATCGCCTTTGGCGACAAGACCGCCCATTGTACTGTAATTTTATGTGCAGTAAAGTTCCATTCATTCATTCATTCATTAGTTTGCATGATATTCAAAAAATATTCATCGAGTTTAAATAAAACTCTTCTAATTTGCCTAAACAATCAACCACCTTAGTTAGTATAAATTTGACTTACTGATTTACGTTTATCTATGTTTGTATAGCATGACAACAAACAAAAGTGTATACCTTAATGCGCGAACAATTTGCGGGAACGTTCCTCCCAAGCGGACGCACAAACTGCCGTCTTCATTTGATATCTGCCGTAATTGACTTTGCAGGAAGGCTCACATAATCTTGGTTTAGAAAATTATTTGAATATAAAATGACATGCAAGAAAGGAATGTCACCTTGACATTCCTTTCTTGCATGTCATCAATCATCATGTTTGGATATTTAGAGAGAATAGATGATAGAAGATTGACAAAACAAGTGTATGACTATAGTGTGGATGGTAGAGTCAGTGCCGGTCATGTACTCTGTGGTACCAGTAGACCACTACGTACTTAAGAGTTTTTGGCGGGAACTGAAAGGAGATGTTGTGCTGTGCAGTTTTATTTTCTAAAAATGTATAAATAACTCAAAAATGAACAGTAGTTGTAGGATATTGATAGTTTTTGAGTAGTAATTATGTGTTTTTGTGAGAAATGTGAACTGTATATCAAATGTTGCCTTTCGAGTTGTCACAAGAACTCCATTGAAAGGCTTTAGTTAAAAGCCTACAGTTCAGCTGAGCTGTACATAAGCATAAGAAAATAAAGAAACTATATTGTAATCTAAGATCTAGCTCAAAGGCCTAACTGCCAAGCCATAAATAAATAAAATAAACTACGTACTTACTACGATCAAATTATTTGACATAACAGACATTTTCATTATTTTTTTATGCATGAGTTTAGCAGACAGACAGACGGCCCAATTGATGGAAAGCCGTTACCATCGCCTATGGACTCTTGCAACACCGAAGGTGATACCAATAAGCTGCCGCTCTCCTAAACGGGCGTGAAAGCTACCAGCAATACAGGAATACAATCCAAGATTGTTATGGCGGCATACTCTAGACCAGGGGTGGTAGTTATAGCAGATAGCTGTACCCTGCCACCTGGCTGTGCGTTGTTTTGTCGCCTCTTTCGACACGCCGCCTGGCCTCAGGAAATTGTAATCTTTCTCCGTTCCTGCACTGATAAAAATCTAGTTGAGTAATAAGCTCACAATTAAATAGATGTATGCCTAAAATATGATAAATAAAGCTATACTTACAAAATAATATAAGTCTATAAACAAAAAATTGACTCCAACTCGCTGTCGGTGGGGAGTTGGATGTCGTTGGATGGCAACGCTAATTCATTACTCTAGCTGCAAGCCAGCCTTTTGGTCATGCGAAACCTCAATTCGCATTCAGAGGTCTCGATCGAAGTGATGAACTCCAGGCTCCTACGGCCCCAGGGTCTCGACCCCTGAAAGCCACAAATATGTTCAGAACTTATTTTCAAGTTGACTAATTATAAGTAATTAGTCAACTACTATTGTGAATCAAGTTTTACGTAATTTTAATATAGATGGCATTGTCTTGCAAGATGTAATAATATGTTAAGCTTGTAACCATATCAAACCAATTCCCAACAGAGTGGTATGCATTCAACACCAATCAGTGGCTCGAACTAATTCAATTCTGCACACGTTGTAACCTGTAACACCACAACGCGTGTGAAGCGTCTGATTGGAAGAGAGCCTTCTGGGAAATTAACAGTTTGACGGATGTATTGCTTAATTGCACTAACCAAAGTTCGGATCATATGATGTTAATTTTCGCATGTGACCTTATTCAGGATAAATATTAGCTTTCTAAGTTTGCTAGTACGCGGCAAAGCTATAAACAAATTACTTGACGCGTCCGTCAGCCACAGCTGAGGACACGTCCGAAGCAATGTAACCTGGTATCGGACGCGGCATCTAGATTGCTATGAAACGTCCGAACGCTCAAGGACACGCCCGTGACTTATATCTAAAGCCGTTAACAAACTACGGGACGCGTCTGTCAGCTACAGCTGAAGACGCGTCCGAAATGTGCACGCCCAGCATCAGACGCAGCAACTAGATTGCTATGAAACGTCCGAACACTCAAGCTCTTGGCCGCGATTTATGTGTAAAGCTGTAAACAAACTACGGGACACGTCCGTCAGTCACAGCTGAGGACACGTCCGAAGCAATGTGCATGCACAGTATCGGACGCAGCAACTAGATTTCTCTGAAACGTCCGAACGCTCAAGGTCACGCCCGCGACTTATGACTAAATCTGTAAACAGACTACGAGACGCGTCCGTCAGCCACGGCTGAGGACACGTCCGAAGCCAGTATCGGACGCGGCATCTACATTCCCATGAAACTTTCAACCGCTCAACCACGTTCGCGACTTTGTTTAAGGCTGTAAACAAACTACGGAAAATCAAAAAAACTTATGAAGAATACTCTAACGAGTATGTTAATGTCATCATTTAGCAAATTAATTGTTGTCCTCTCTAAGTATGGCCAGATAGTGTCTTTAATATTCCGCATTATGTCCAGGTATTACATTTTCGGTATCTGGATCTCGTCGAGGCTGAAGGTGGTATATATTAACAATAAAACAACAGTGAAATATTTAAATTGCTTACGGTAACCGTGTTGTTTGCACGGTGTTGCCCGCTATCTGCTGCCCGTTTTTATCTCCCAAACATTACTGTCGAGAAGATTTAGGGTGTTTTAGTGGTATTTCGTAAGTTCGTAACTCTTAGCGACATATCGTTGCGTCCTAAAAATGAAAAACTAAGTTTAATTGTTTGTTTCTTTATCATATTTTTTGGAGCAAATCAAGCAAAAGTGGAAGTTATTTTTTTTCGGTTTATGTCTAATTTGGTTTATAATATAAGATATCCGTAAGAGAACCAAGATAACCGGCATAGCTCGTTAAATTAGCAAGTTGAAGTAGCCGTGGGCCGGTCACGTCTATCGCAGGGCCGATGGCCGATGGATCAGACGAGTCTTTGAGTGGAGACCACATCTCGGTTGAAATAATGTCGGACGCCCTCCGGCCCGTTGGACTGAGGACCTGCGCAAGGTTGTTAGTCCATCGGGAGGAAGACGGAGGACTGGGATGAGTAGCGCCTAGCTGAGGAGACCTATGTCGAGCAATCGACTGTGATTGGCTGACCACGATGATGTCTAGCAGGTTATAAGGTTATATATACATATAATATTACCATATAAAAGTAGAAGTTTGTAACAACTACGCCATGCAGAATTTGCAGGATCAAAGAATGTGTATGTCGGCTCACTCAAGCCGGGAGCGGATGACACTCTCCGAGCATAATACAATTATAATCGGAAATTTTATAATCAAAGTTTATTTATTATACTAGAATTATTACAATTACAATATTAAATACAGCACATAATACACAGAAATATTATGACAACTCCTAGAGTTGTCTCCACGCTTGTCAGGTGTCGAACAACAACCTGCCCTCAAAGAATACTGCGATTATCGAACAATAATTATCGACCACAATATACCTACTATGCGCCTCTTCTCCAACAGAGCTTGCTCTCTGTTCAATCGATGAACGTAGAATGACGGTCGTAGACCGTCGGCTTTAGACTGTTGGTTCTAGAGTGCTGGTTCTAGATTCTTAGACTGACGGTTTAAGACTGCCCCTCCTCTGCCCGAACACCGCTTATTTAAGGTCCTCGTAGCGCGCTGCAGTGACAATATCCGCTAGAGCTTTGGCGCCACTTCAGTTACACTTCCTTCATTAAACCAACTTCCGCCATACTTATTAACTTCCAACATCCGGTTACTCTATTCCGATACCCGTTAGCTTAATAATAAATGCTTCTACGTTGACATGCAGTTAAACAACTTCCGATTACTATATGAAAAAATACACTATCAGGTTATTGACTACTTCCGTCACATGGTTATTTCTTAATAACAAATACGATTCCTACATGTATATAAAAAATTACAGACAACCTTTTATAACTTAAACCTTTCCCGCTTGCAGGGTCCTTTATAGATAAATAACATTGATGATTTACCGCTGCGGCAGGAATGTACCAGATGACGGAATCCCCTGCCAAATTGATATTGGATAAGCGTTGTTTTCCCAACATACGGTGTTCACATGCTCGTGTAGCCAGGTATCGATCCAGCTATTTACCTGCAAGAATATAAAATTACATTTTGAGGTAAATCCTACTTCTTACTAATATTATAAACGCGAAAAGTAAGAATGTATGGATGTATGTTTGCACTCTCTCCCGCGTTCTTTCAGGCAATAAGTACTGAATGGATTTTGATTAAACTTTACAATAATATAGAGTACAGAACAGGATAACACAAATGCTATCTTCTAATATATAAAATTCTCGTGTCACAGTTTTCGTTGCCATACTCCTCCGAAACGGCTTGACCGATTTTGATGAAATTTTTTGTGCTTATCCGGTATCTATGAGAATCGGCCAACATTTATTTTTCATCCCCCTAAATGTTAGGGGTAGTCCACCCCTAATTTTTTTTTAGACAAAATTTTTAATTTCTATTTTTTTATGATACAACATTCAAAAATACATACAACCCTAGATTTTCAACCCTCTACGATCAACCCCTATTTTTTACCGGGCAGGACGACGTCTGCCGGGACAGCTAGTAATTTATAAAGATATAGTGTGAATTATCCAAAATACAACGAGTTTCATCACCACGCGGGTGAGACCGCGGAGCGAAGTGAAATATAATCCGCGTTGAAGTAAAGTACCTATATTTATCTACTGTCAAAAAAAAATACAAACAACTTCTTGCGGTTTCCGATTCGTTTTTATTAATCACTGAACTTCGCAGGCGAAGTTTACTAAGTAAGATTTAACGCTTTGAAGAGCAACACTAATCTTTACTTAGTAGGGCCCGATCACAACACTATGGCCACAGTGTTGTCTTGATTAGCATGAGAAAAAGTATACAGCGTGTTTCATTTCAAATGACAATAATTCGTAATTTTAGCGGTCGTACTCCATACAAATTTTTTGGTACTATTAAATCAACCGTAATGTCAAAATTAAAAAAAAGCAATATCCGAACAAATTAATTACGATAAAAAGGGAATAAAAACAGAACATCTTGTAAATATTGGTTCGCGAGCGAGAGCGTAAGAATGAACAACTTCCACGTTTAATGATGAAGACGAGCTGGCAACATGATACATTGGTCACTAACCTACCGATTTAGACACAATAACTGATACATGTTGTTGTAATATTCTGAAATGAAAAATGAGGTCCTGTGGCTAAACCAAAGAAGCTACCTTGATTTGTTTTTGTATTTGGGCAGAGTACGTCATGAAGAAATCTTGGTCTGATTTATTGTCGTAAGGTCTGAAACACGCTGTATAATATAACATTTAGGTACAGAACGGACTGTGTACATATTTCAATTAAAAAAGGATACGAAAGAGATTATCAAGAGATATGAGTGGTTTTGTCAATACCTTTAAAGATACTGGAACCTGGTCACTAAGGCTAGAACACAAATCAAGGTTGTTATGATGGCACACTGTAGACTAGAGGTCCATCCACAATCGAGAACAATCCAAAAGGACAACTACCCTATCACCTGGCGACATCCGACCATAAGTTGATTTGTGAGTTGATTGAATGGAAGCGATTATCTATGCCTAAATTATGTCACTGAAATTATCTCTAAGTCTTTTGTTTCTCAAAACCGAGACATTCGATATAAATTGATAAACCTGTCACACTAAATGTAAGCGGTACGCACTCGCACAAAAACAGGCACACCCATTTTAAAAATATTACAATCGTGAGCAGAATCGAACGAGGCCAAACATTTGACATTGCTTTTCGATTTGCCTACTTATTTTATCTACTCGTTTGGGTAAAAAAAACTTATAGGCCTGCGCAAATCGACAGAAGGTTCGGCAGATGATTTTAGATTTATCAACTTACACTTTCTACATGTCTTTTATTCTAGTGGTTATACACATTTTAATTGAAAGTAGTTATTTACTAAAGTTTTGTGTTATACAGTACAAGGACCAATTTGGTCTAATCCAGACAAGGGATTCTTAACTATTGCTCTTATTATCTATGTTTTTCTTTCTAGTTTCTATTGTATACTATTTTTGATACTGTTATCATATATATCAGAATACATAATTACAGTGTCACTGTATTACTTGTGTACATTTTTACCACTATATTTTTATTACTATTTAGTTATATTAGCGTTACATGTTGTTTTATTTTAATACTTTCTTATTTCGTTTCAGATCCCTTATCATACTGAGTATCTGCTGTTCCAGGAGCTATTTGCCTGCGTTAAACTATTGGTAAGTTGTATCTGTCTTAATAGAGATATGGTATATAATTCAATTCTTAGCTACTTAGAGATCGGTCTCTAGGTTTCATACTCGTTTTGATAGTCGCAGGCAAAGCGACAGAAGGGCCAGCAGAGGATTTTTTTGTTTACTTATACATTGTACTGGGATAATAGAAAAAAGGTATAAACACACAACAAAACTGAATTCGATCCGGAATCAAAAAACGCACCCATAATCTACTGTAAAATAACTGCCTCGCCCTTCTTTCGGGCCATTGCTTTATACTGCACAGGTGCAATATGTCTGCCCGGCCGCGTGGACTGAATTTCCTAGAATCAGTATGTACTTTAAATCTGACACACCTGACTAATGACTGTCATAAAAGATTACAATACACAATGGGCTGTTTGCTAATCTCAATTTTTAAACACAAAGTAAACAAAAGAAGTCAAAATACCGAAAGGTCATAAAATGTGTTTGTACAGGTATGCAGATGTGAATTTGTCTTGTCGGCTTCTAGGTCGTAACATTATATATATGGTGAAAATAATGTAATGGGTTTCTAAGTTGTTTTTCTGTATTAATATAATCATGCGATTGTAACCATTGGGATAGTTTGACTTTTACATCATGGTAACAACTATTAAATCCATTAAACTGCGTAACCCAAGAAGGACGGTTAATATAATTTTAGTTTAACCATTGTTGTACATTTAAAACAGAAATAAATTGATCAAAGGTAATTTTCCGTGGAAATCTCGAGATCTTTCCATTATCGACACGAGAGACCCCTGGCGCGTTAATTGAAAAAATCCATCTATAAAACTGCCGATTGTCCCTAAGGAACGACAAAGGACGTGCCTCTTCACCGGAGGGCATTGAGAGGACCGCCTTATAAATCATTGCCCCCTTCTTTACGGTAAGAAAAAATAAGGAAGCCCCACATTTGACAATTGGATAGACAACACAGGTGAACAATAAATTCTATTCAATTCAATTTATTTATTTCTTTAAACCAATGAGGTATAATGTACTACGCAATACGTGTAGGGGTGACCAGTTATCATGTAAGTATGGAACCTCTGATCATACCCACACGAATGTCTGTCAGTGTGATGATTGATATTGTTACATGCCGACAAAAAGTGAATGCACATCTGCCTGCCATAAGCCTGGTTTAGTACCTTTCCTTTCGCATGTGGACTTCTTTTGTTTACTTTGTGTTTAAAAAATGTAATATAAAAAACATTTTATTGCTACTGTTTGTTGTACAGGATAAAAGGAATGCCTGAACGGAGGGGTGGGACAGTCAAGCGACGGATAACGATACGAGCAAGACGTGTACATTCGACAAGCTATATAGTGATGAATTTTGCGCGTGTTATTGAATAGTGCAGTTTGTACTGGTTATGTCCAGTTATATTTGTACCTGTGTTATACGTGTTTGTATACTTCTACTAAATTCTAGTTTAGTTCCAACGGCATTTTTAATTCAAGTCCCGTACTCGTAATAGTATATATTGAGTATAACCATTGAGTAATATATATATATATATATATATATATATATAAATAGTCCGTTATAATAATCATATAACTTAACGGTTAAAACATGATACATTCATGATGACAATATAAACAATGGTTTCACATGTTTCATCTGATTCACATGTAAATTTATATATTACTAGGATATACCTACTACTTCCTTCATGCTTTATTTGAAAATCTATATATACTACATAATATAATTTTAAAAAGACTGTAAACTATCGTTTTAGTGGAAATTGTGTCTTAATAAACTAATTTCTATAATTAATTTCTCCATTGGATATTATTTCTAGTGTGAGTCGTCTTTAAGTCGATAATATTTTTGACAGAAGCAGTGATAAATGAGCGGTCCGGGAATCGAGTTGTTTCCGTCGTGTAACAGGTTGGTTTTGCGGAAAATACTGCCGCGTTATTATGAGGATATATCGGTTTTATTGATTGTTCAAGAACTAGTTTGGAACCAATAAAACTTTCGGCACAAATCATCGTAACTGATAGCTTTTTGTTTGGCCGTCTTTATCCAATACTATTTTTGGTATCTCTTATTCTAAAGAAACTAGTCAAGTTATCTAACATATGATTAAGTAAGCTCCCATTAATAACATTTTTTTGTTTAATAAGTGGTCATTTTATTCCACCTCCACTCCTTCCAACTTTTTTTATTGCAGGATTTCAGCTGACAGGCAGACGGCCCACTGATGGAAAGCGGTTACTATCGCCTATAGATATTTGTGACCAAATTGAAAATTAGTACTAAAGATCTATAGCTCTTACATTTTGTGACTATTTAATTTGGTCGGCTTCGCCATATTATTTCTTTTGTTTTAGTTTCGGCACGCGACATAAAATACATCAGTTTTCACTTCATTACATCAGTCAAATACAAACCGCGTTACCAAAAGTGTTTTATTATTTTTAATTACTAATTTAATATCCCTATCTGTGAAAAATTATTTACATAATATTATGTAAATGAGATGAATTCCTCCGTGCAGGAACGGAGAAAGAATACAATTTCCTGCGTTGGGGCGGCCTGTCGTAAGAGGCGACAAAACAACCCACAGCCAGGTGGTAGGGCATTTGCCCGACTGGATGGCTACCACACCTGGTCTAAAGTATGTCACCATAACAACCTAGAGTTGTGTTCCGGCATTAGTGGACCAGGTTCCAGTCTCCTTTAGAGGCAGCAGCGCATTTGTAGCATCTTTGGTGTTGCAAATGTCCATAGGCGATGGTAACCGCTCTCCATCAAGTGGGCCGTCTGCCTGTCTGCTGACCTCCTGCAATAATAAAAAAAAAATGAACACCGAATAAAATAGGTATGTTTATTAAATCCCGGTTTCTGATTTTGCAAATCATTATCTTCACTATCCGAGCGCGCCACCCACTTTTTTAAATATTTAGAAACAAAGAAGAAAGAAAGCAGGCAGACATCCCAGTTGGGGTTTTTAGTGGGTCCCAGAATTGTGGTCAAAGTACGTGCAAGCGAAGATACTTTGGTCACCTGAGCTGAACCCCACATACCGCCCTATCATCTGGGTGACGGTTCTGTTCAGGAATTTTTAGCCCCGGCTATAAAATAGGTAGGAACAAAAAACTGCCATATTCCAAATCTTTTTGACAGAACGAAATCTGTCGGGTCCGCTAATTTAGAACATTTTTAGGCTACAAGTTTTTCTGTGTTTTCTGTAATGGTATACAATAAAGTGTTATCTACGTATCTAGGATTTGCGAGGCGGCATCAGGCATAACAGAGAATCAGGGTTTTGCTCCAGCTAAATAACCATACACTGCTCTTTATATACTTTTAATGTATACTTATCACCTAGAAGTTACATAAATGTTCGGTATTTGCGTTTGCCAAGAATATAAATGTTAATTAGTTTAAGTAGCCGACTATATTGTTAATTTAGTTTCCAGTCGGAGCTGTGGGTCATTGTGGTCCTAATGCTCTAAAACTTTATCGAGACGTCGCGTCGCCAAAGGCTTGGTGAGTCTCACGGGATCAAAGGACTGTTGTTTATTTTGCTCAACGAATGAGCAAGTACAATACAACGTAGTAACATCGGAGCGTTCAGCGAGTCTTCTCGAAAAGTAGCTTGATTTGGGACCAATATCTTATCTACAACTTAATATCTTTTATCTCAATTTTACTTGATTATAATTAAAATGTTTTATTCTTGTATATAATTATATACAAGCGAGCGACTTCAAAGTTTCTGTATACGATTCATACCTATTTGGCTTACGCAAATCTCTCTTTTCTTTCACCATATTCCAATTATATGGGGTTGGCACAATATGTATTTTCCTTCCACACTCCTCTACTCTGATATATGTCTTCTGTCACACCACATCTTAGACAGTTGATGAAGATTAAGTAGGTATAGACATATAATGAGGAGGGATGAAAGTAACATATCATAAAGAATGTTAAACTACAAGATATATGGGTACAAAGATAGACCAAAAAATCAATGGATAGATTGTGTGAAGGATGATATGGTGATTCATGGTGCGACAGAAGGTATATCAGAATAGAGTAGTGTGGAAGGAAAAGACATTCTCTGACCCCGAATAATTGGAATATGGTAAAGAAAATAGAGAGAGATTTAAAGTGAGCAGAGTGAGAAAAAATCTGATTCCGATGCGATAT
Source organism: Dendrolimus punctatus (assembly GCA_012273795.1). Classification (NCBI taxonomy): domain Eukaryota; kingdom Metazoa; phylum Arthropoda; class Insecta; order Lepidoptera; family Lasiocampidae; genus Dendrolimus; species Dendrolimus punctatus. The sequence goes on along the minus strand of CM022546.1, from coordinate 18,117,590 downwards.
TTTATCGTGGATGAAATAGCAAGCAAACGCTAGTAAAATTATAAAAAATATTGTTGTCTGTCTACTGTTGTCTGTATATATGCTTCTTATGCATTACAAATAATCCACTTTGAAAAGCAGCACTATCCTTGATACAAGCATATAATGTTCCTTCCTGCAACACTAACGTGTACCATTCCACACAGCACATTTGCATATAAATAACACACCTGTTATCTTAGGTGTATTTAAATACTTAGGGCCTTAATTATAATAATCTAGTTAAGATAGGATTAGCCATCTATTAAATAAGAGACTCTTAAGCCCCTAATCAACGGCTGTTTCAAATAAAACTTGCCATCTTGACTCTTAGCAGTCACTTAAACTACCTCTCGATGTTTGTTATTTTTGACAGTTATTTATGAATTACTTTAACCACCACCTCTTACCCTTAAGAGGAGTTTATGGGCATGATTTTCGTTAATCAGTTGCTGAGCAGTTTCTTAAAATTTAACAAATTATTATAAGTAAGACCATTAATGATTCATACGGTTTTGCTTGCAAACTGCGGATAATGTTCGTCTCCATTATCGAAGATATTCATGCTAAATAATAATAGAATAAGCTACTGATGACTGATGTTGCCTGGAAGAGATCGCTTTGAGCGATAAGGCCGCCTGTTGTATTGCCTAGAAAATATTGTAAACATGGTCTTTGGTTGTAATTGTATATTTTGGTGGGCAATAAATGTTATCTATCTATCTATCTATCTGATAACATTATTGCATACAATTTCAAAAATGCAAAATTATAATATTTCATGCTAGGAACAATAATATAGGCGGCCTAAGTGTTTAAAGCAATCTCTTTCAGGCAACCTAACTTAAGGAATAGTTTAACCTAATCTGGGGATGTTAAACAAACATAATTAAAGTACATATTTTATAAATTAAATACATATTGTTACGAGCTACAGAGGACTCGAATTAAAATGCCGTTAGAATTATTATAGAATTTATTAGAACTACACAAACACGTATAATATAGGTACGCTACTAGTACAACTGTACGGTTCAATAATACGCGCAAAGTCCATCACTATATCGCTCATCGAATGTATGTCTGACTCATATCGTGATCCTCGTTTGACTCCCCCACCTCTCCGTTCGGCATTTTTTATCCTAACTATACAGTACAAAAATCGACCGCGTACACTGGGATTTCCGAGAAACAGTAATTTGCACTCCCGGTTAACTATCCCCGCGAACGGACAACGAAGTCGAAAAAATATCAATAGGTACACAACAATATTGTCTGATCGTAAATTTTTAATACGAAGTAAGCAAGAGAACTCCGAATGCAGGAAGGGCAATAAACGAGGTGCGCGTTTTATTTGTCGGTATGTAACAATATAAACATATTTATAAGGTATATGTATATTAAATACAATATAAAATATAACATAATATACTTAGAACAACCTGTAGAATGAACAAAAAACACTTACAAACAAAATTTCTTTCTCGTTTTATTTAATTTACTATTTTCCGATAATATTTTCACATATTTCTTTTTATTATTTTTGATAAAAAACAATGGCAAACAAACACACATATTTTATATCCCCAAATTACGTGAAATTTACACACCAAGAATTGAACCCAGAGCCTTAGGATGGCCGGCAAAGGCTTAGCCCGCTCAACCACAGAGGCCGTGAAATAATATGTTCAATTGTTTCTTTGTTAAATCCACAGAGTATATTACTATAATAGGACAGTCAAACCGTAAAATAATTTGTTGACAATGCTCTCGTGTTATAGAATGCTTCTTATGCATTTATTACCATCACTTCCTAATACAGTACTATCCTTGATGGAAGAACATAATGTCCTGTCCTGTAGAATTAACGCGTACACCGTTCTACGGTGCGAACAACACATTTGCATATATATAACACATCTGCCACTCTTCATGCAATACGAGTCGGATTAATTACATACGTGTTGTGTCTAGTCTATTTAAATACTAGAGAGTTTACGCTGTTTCACTTGTGTTAACTTAGAAACCGTCGTCAGCAGAAACTTTTCTATTTTCTACGATATTTTTTTCATATTCATCTCCGTTATCGAAAGGATTTATGCCAATTAATAATTCACAACCTTGTTTATTATATAGTTTACTTGCTGTAACGCCCTATACATAAACAAAAGTAGTAGGAGTCTAACGTGTGTAACTGTGTCTGTCTGTGGCATCATAGCCTATCTATCCGCCCACCTCACACGAATGGACCGATTTTGATGCGGTATTTTTATAGATATATAACTTTCGCAATTCTATATACTAAGCAACTAAACAGTTTGTCGGAAAGATTTACATGGATCCTATTAAGATTACATACATATATATGTATATATATACAACGTGTTTCATTTCAAATGACAATTAATCATAATTTTAGCAGTCTTACTCCATACAAACTTTTTGGTACTATTAAATCAACCGTAATGTCAAAATTAAAAAAAAGCAATTTCCGAACAAATTAATTACGATAAAAGACAATAAAAACAGAACATCTTGTAAATATTGGTTCACTGACCTTGGTAAGAATGAACATCTTCCGCGTTTAATGATGAAGAGACGAGCTGGCAACATGATACATTTGGTCACTAACCTATCGATTTAGTCACAATAACAGATACATGTTGTTGTAAAATTCTAAAATGCAAAATGAGGTGCTGTGGCTAAACCAAAGAAGCTACCTTGATTCGTTTTTGTATTTGGGTAGAGTACGTCATGACGAAAACGTGGTCTGATTTATTGTCGTAAGGTCTGAAACACGCTGTATATTCAAAAAAATGTTTACGTGTTGAAAAAGGTACAATCTGAAAATGTTCTAAAAGAAGATACCATAATTATCATTTAAGTTCATGAAATACCTTAAGGTCCATTTGACAACAAAAGCACTTTTGCATTCGTACCACTAAACACATGCAATGGGCTGTTTCATGCTTAATATGGAAATAACTGTAACACATTTTGGAATAAAATGTACGGTTTGATATCAATTGTAGCAAACGCTATATATTTTTTCAAATACGTTAATAAACAAAGTATACCCGCTAACTCCTCCTAAACCACGCAACGGACTTTTAAACGATTGCACCATCAGTTAGATCGATATTCACTTATAAATTGTGCGCAGAAGGTTTGCCGATGGTGCTTCTCCAACTTCCTACACTGGTACTGGGGCTTATCTAAGTAGTACTAATGCTGGTGTGCACCGACATTTAACCGGCGTTTAAAATAAAATAATCACTGATTATGCATATATTTTTAGCGATTAGTTTATTTTAACAATCGGCTAAAAGTCGGTGCACGCCAGCTTAAGAACCAGAAGACCGAGGATCGCGGTTGTGGTAAGCGGAACGGGTTGTCATGGGCAACTTTCTGCGCACGATTTGTAAGGTAAAAATACCTTATTGTTCACCACATACACATAAAGTAAATCATTTACAGTCATTTCGTGTCAAGGCAGGAACAAGAGGCAGCCTTATCGCTTTAGAGCGATCTCTTCCAGACAACCCGGGCTGTGGATTGTGTGAAAGAAATCAACAGTGCATGACGGTGGTGTGCAAATCAAATACATGTAATTAATAGAATACATAGATATTACGCAATACATAAAATTCAGAAAAAGAAAGTAGATAGTAACACATATTAATATTATATATATTCAAATATATAGATTATTAATACCTGCGGTTTTCAAAGGCAACGGTCAAATTTACGATCCGTATACTCCCGCAATGCTATCGCGAGAAGCTCGCATCGCATGTGTTGTAATAAAAACTAACCGCCTTCGCGCAAAGATAACTCGGTCTTGGAACATCCCTTAGCCACAAATGAAGTGGAAAAACAACAGTAGGATTTTTAATATCACATCTTTTTGTTCAGGACGGTATTCCTTTTCGGGGCTCCGTGGCCAAACGCTAAAAACCACCACAATGCAAAGTGCACTGTACCGATATTAAACACTGCTGCGCAATGCGTCATAAACCTACATTATAGCCACATTATACACACGTATGTGAATATGTATTTTATAAATAACTAGAATGAATGAATGTTCTTTATTGCATACATAAGTTACATATAAAATCCAGACCACCTTTACAATGATTAAAATTAATGTAAATAAATTATATTTATCATAGATTATAAAACAAAGATAAAAAATAAAAAAAATAATTAAATGTCAAAAAAAACTAATATTGATACGCATGTGTTCATTATTATTAGAGGTCCCGTAGACATTGTCCTGTCCTGAAAAAAAAACTTGTGTGTCCAATTCAGACACAGCAGAAGTAAAACTTCAGAAAAGTAGTATTATATTTTTTACCGAGCTCAAAAATTATATTATATTTTAATGTAAATGATTACATTTCATATATTACATCTAATATATAAATTCTCGTGTCACAGTTTTCGTTGTCATACTCTCCGAAACGCTTGACCGATTCTCATGAATTTTGTATGCATATTGGTAGTTCTGAGAATCGGCACATCTATTTTTCATCCCCTAATGTTAGGGTAGTCACCTAAATTTTTATTTTATTTTTAGACAAATTTTTAATTTCTATTTTTTATGATACAGCATTAAAAGATACATACAACCTAAATTTTCAACCTCTACGATCAACCCTATTTTTACGGCAGACGACGTCTGCCGGACAGCTAGTATTTAATATAATGAGGAGGGATGAAAGTCACGTGACAAAAGGAATGTTAAACTACACGATGGTTGGGTACAAATGTGAAGGTAGACCAAAAAAGGATGGATTGTGTGAAGGATGAAATAGTGATATGTATGTGGTGTGACAGAAGATGTATGGTGGAAGAAAAAGACATATTGTGGCGACCCCAAATAATTGGGATATGGTGAAAGAAACAGAAATTATAACACATATTTTTCTGATTCCATATTTTAATTTAGTTTCAATTTGATTAATATACTTCAAAATATTTTCAACTCTGTATTTATGAGCAAAGTGCTTAAATTATTAAATATCTTCTTTTTAGTCTTGCTTTTTTTTCAATTCATCGAATTCCAAATCACAACGATTCTAAAGAAGTTTCACTTCAAAATCTAGGACCTGATCCCAGTGCCACCTACCGGTTCCAATTGTGTATCTAAACATACATACCGGGACCAATCCACTCAAACACCCAAAAAAAATATCAAAATGGTAAAGTAATTCAGACACACAGATGTGTCTGAATACTTTGTTATAAATAAATAAAACTAGAAAGTGACACGAAACTTGTAACTAAGAAGTGTCAAATTTTCAGTACACAATACACATAGGTGTCTGGGATACCGTTTCGATTGTCTTGAAGTCGATTTTTATACCACATAATTATAACAGTTTGGTGTCCATAACCTTATACCATTTACTTAATTTGGTAAACAAATGTTCGATACTTTCGATTTCTATCGGAATTGAACCTTGCGGATAGGAACTTAGCGTTAACAGAGTGATATTACTTGGAATAGAAAAAGCTTAAATAAATATAAAATATATATGTTAACTCATAAAATTGTACGATCGCTTACATCATACATATAATAAAATTGTAGAGGTCAAATTTCTGTACAATGAAAAAAATAGCTAAAAACCGAGTCGGGGGATGTAAGAAGTGAAGTAGAACTAATTTTGATTTTTTTCAATTTCTTGTTTCTCTGTTTGTCTGTCTGTTTGTACCGGCTAATCTCGAACGACTGGACCGATTTACATGTCCCTGGTCAACATATAGGATACTTTTGATCCCGAAAAATTAAACAGTTCTCGTGGGATAGTTAAAAAACCGCACCACGCGGGCAGAAGTTATCGTTTATATGACAAAACAACGTTTGCCGGGTCAGCTAGTTAGATAATATGCTCGCTTATATTCGATGATTATAATTAGGACTGGAAATCACTGCCGGAGTCTGTTTTTCCCTAAATCTACAACTTGGCTGTCTTCAAGTACCTTGTGAATAATGTGTCCCTTGTTCAAAATCGAGATAGTGGTCAAACCTATATATATAGTAATAAAAAAATGCAAGTTTGTAGTAAGACTGTTGTTACAGACTCATAAGCCTATTTTTCTAGTAGAATGTAATATTAATGTAATTTTTATTTTTCATGTCAAACTGTTTTCTGTCAAGTGAAAATTATTCAGAGACTATACGTATAATATCCATTGTTATGTTTATAAAGTTTATATTTTAGAAATAACACAAAAGGCAGGATATTTCTGTTAAAATCACGATACCGCTCTTCAACAACTACATCAAATGTGTTTTCAATTTAAAAATCTATATTTTGAGATAACACTCTATCTTTACAAACAAGCAAAATGTATTTTCGACATATAGATCGTTCACAGGTATTCTAAAACCAGTATCACAGACAGATAGAACTTCGATGAGCATGCGACACAATACCATATATACGTCTCATTTATGATAGGGCTGCCATAAATCAGTTACACCCTGACCAACACACTTTATCGTCAGCCCTACATTTCAGAATACAGAGTGGTTACTTGGCTGTGTCAGATATATGCTAATACGGGTATGTGAACCGAAATACATACAAAACGTTTTCATGTTGATTAACAGGTCACATAAACTAAACGAATATAAGCTTTTGCTATGCTAATTAAACCCTTATCGTATGTTAGTAGAAAATGTAAGTAGTATAAGCAGAAATGTACACATATCCTTAATTAACATTAATACAAAAAAGAAGACTAAAATTAATGTTCAGCTTAAAAAAATACAGTGATTTTATGTGTTAAGTAACTAACTACTACTAACTAAAGAAATTATTTACATAAAAAATAAAAACTTATTATAAAATTATATACAAAAATTTAAGAAGAGAAAGGGTCCTGAAGCCATGTGCCTCTACAAAGAGCTATCAAATCGAGTCGACAACTCTTCAGTTGATCAGATGGCTGGTGCCTACCTCGAAGAACCGATTAGTATGGCGATCCAGCGAGAAATCATAGCCAGCATTCTGAGCACCTTACCCAAAGAAGACGGTGATCTAGGCGCAGTAGTCTATGTATAGTCTTGAGAGACCATGAGTAGAACACAATATAAATCAATTTTCTTTTATTGCATTAGTTTTTAAACTCATTCATTATATTACAGAAATAAAAATATATAAAGACCAAAACAGTTAAAAAATATATTATATTGTTATAAGTTGATACTAATCCGTTGCAGGTGTCTTATTACTCCTTTGAATTTGAGTGTTTTATTGTTCGCGCTAATACCTTTGTTAACACCGCCCTAAGACTTCGTAAAACCTTATTTTATTGTATTTCATACGAATTCATGGAAACCCTTAAGTCGATCATTTAATGATTTAAAGGACCAGTGGGCTGCATGTCGCTAGAAGGCCATGTCTAATTTAGAAATGGATGAAGGTCGGTCAGTTGGGAAACGCGCCAGTCGTGTTCTAACTGCGCACGAGGCGCTACCTAGTGTATTTTTGGAGCGATTACCTTATAACGACTAACTTAATGCAATTTATGTGATAACCATTTTCTGCTCTATGGTTTGGTTATGTTGTATTCAATTCAATTCATTATGAGAACTGCGAATTACGTATGTGCACTTCCTTTAAGCTTTGTGATAATTTCAACGACATTTTCGTATTTACATCCTACAAATCCCCTACAAATTTGTAACAGTATTAATTAAAAATCAATACACAAAAAATAACTTTTAATGTTAGGCAATTATCTTGTTAATGGCAAACCGTATCTGCAAACAATAAATTATAAGGTTAATTATACATCGGATTTTCTTCTAAAGCCGCGGTCGTAATTCACAGAATATATTGTAAATTTGATAGAACACAGCCCTGTTTAACTGCAATCCGTATTGCATACCAAATCCGATCAGTCCCAAGGTAGCCGGAACATGTTTTGTACAATACATGTACATTGCGAGCTATAACTCAGCACAAAAGCGTCGCGTCGAACACAAAACGCAATGTATAATGGTCTGTCTTCGATCGTCGTAGCAGGTGATATATTGCTTGCTATTAAGCCTCTAGCCTCTTAGTACATGACAATTGAGCGTATAATATAAGACTATCTTATGATTTCCAGTATTTTTAAAGTTTCGTAGCCTTTTTAGCAAAAGAAACTTTTAATTTTTCGACATGTCTATCTGTCCAACTGTCTGTCAATCACTTGGAGAGTTCAGAGAAAGTGAACCAATCTGAGACAGCGATAAAAATCATTTGTCTCAGTATAGGTTTGCGTTTGACCACTGTCTCACCCAATGTTGAGGGATGACGAAGTCTAGGATGGAGCACGCTTACCTAGAAGATACCTATTCAATCGGTGGACTTCAAGAATGTATTTGTCAGAAAAAGCAGACTCCGACAAATAATTGCAAACTTCGGCAGTACCAGAAAAGATGAAGCGAAGCGAATCTCCCTTAAAAGCTGCAGCGCATTTGTAGCACTTTTGATCTTGCAAATGTCCATAGGCGAAGGTAACCGCTTTCCATCAAGTGGGAAGTCTGCATGTCTGCTGAACTCGCGCAGTAAAAAACATTAATCGATATTGTTACGAGTGCATAACTATATAATACTATAGAATTTATTAGAAGTAGTGCAAATATAACCGAACACGACAAGTCCAAACCTAATGCAGAAGGTCGTGCTTCAATAAAACGCGCAAAGTCCGTCACTTATTAGATTCCCGAATGTAGTACACACGTCTCGCTTCGTTCGTGGTTCTCGCCCAACTTCCTCCCCCCCCCCCCCCCCCCCCCTCCATAAGATCATCGTTTTATACAGCACAAATTCAATGTCTCCGTATCTAAGTCGACTTAATCCGCCACATCGGCTAATGAGCCGGCCGCAAACTGCCATAAAAGAGCACAATAAAACAATGGACTGTTTTCTAATCACAATTTTTAAACACAATGTAAACAAAAGAAGACGATCACAAAAGAGTTACAATTACTTTAAATGCCAGCAGGTAATTAAATGTGTTTTGTTTCAGATATGCAGGTGGATTTTGTGTTTGTCGGGACCTGAGTTGTAACAATGTCAACTGAATGAAAACCGCGTACTTTACAGCCGCTATACATCTAGAAAGACGTCTTGAAGTGTTCAAATATCGTTACATACAACTTTCTCGCAAACGTACGACCTTCTAATAAAGCCCGAAACCATCGTTCCGCAAACAATATTTTATACACACAAAGGATTTCCCCAGTACAACACAATAATAGTTTTGCTAATTCAATTTGTACGAGACACCGCACTTAAATGTCCAACAACCATATTCATGAGGACCCTAATATAAATTTACCCCAATAATGTTTAATATCGTTCTGTATAACATGTTACGAGTGCGAGACTCGAATTAAAAATGCCATTGGAATTATTATAGAGATTATTAGAACTATACAAACACGTATAACACAGGTACAAATATAACCGAACACAACAAGCCCAAACGTAATGCAGAAGGTCGTAATTCAATAAAACGCGCAAAGTCCGTCACTAATTAGATTCCCGATTGTAGTAAACACGTCTCGCTTGGCTCGTGGTTCTCGCTCGACTGACTGGTCTGTCCGTTCGGCCCTGATTTTATACCCCACAAATACAAATGTGACTGTATTTTAGTTGACCTGATCCGTAACACCTGGCTAATGATTACAATACAACAATAGGCCGTATGCCAATAAGTAAACAAAGACGACCATGATAGAATTTAAATGTTGTTCAAGTGCCGACGGGTAATAAATGTGCTTTGTTTCAGATATGCAGGTGGATATTGTTTTCTTCGGGACCTGAGTTGTAACAATAACTAGGAAATTACAAAAGCATTCGTAAATGTAAACGTATAACAAACTTATGAAAATCGTAAAGGTATAACATATTTTTTTGTATTATGCCTATAAAGGCAGATATTAGTTTCCCAAATCATAAAATGTACCATTCCCTTCCAACTTTTGAATCTGGAAAATTTTGAACACTTAAAATACACGTTCAATGAAAATTGGTTTGAACAAAATGTATTGAACAGCTTTTGAGAGAAGGTATTACGTCGAACTCTTTTTTGGGGTCTTGTAACGAAATGAAAAAATATTACACATTTATAAATCTAACACGTCTCAGCCCGGGTTAGTGGTGAAACACAACAAAAACATTTACAACCTGTCAAATATATCTACTTTAATCTACCCACACATTTATACTGTATCGAAAGGAATAAGGGCAATCATTCACATAGATCGGCCAGCGCTCTTCTCTCCTTTCGCGCATTCTTATTGGCCAAAATTGGATAAAACAAGGATCTAGAGAATAATCTAGATGAGATATTAACCCCGATTTACTTCAGCTACCATTTATTTTTTATTGGCAGGAGTTCAGCAGACCGACAGACGGTCCACTTTATGGAAGGCGGCTACGATCGCATTTGGCATTTGTAACACCAAAGGTGCTACAAATGCGCTGTTGCGCTCTTAAGGGAGACTGGAACCTGGTCATTAATGCCGGAACACAACTCAAAGTTGTTATGGCGACATACTTTAGACCAGGTGTGGTAGTCATCCAGTCGGGCAAATGCCTTACCACCTGACTTTTTTCAACGAGGAGAATTAGGTTTAAGAATTGCCCTCCGTTGGGAGCTCGCGCTCGGGGAGTGCGAGGCTCGATAGAGATCTGGAAAAAGCCAGTATGTTCATTAGTAAATAAACAGAGCCACCTGGCAACAGACAAGCACTGCTGTCCACGGGTGACCCAAGTGTGGTCGACCAATGAACATCGAGTAACCCACAAATTGCCGAGTAATCTGCAGCGATGGGTACTAGATGTATACGTGTATTACTAAGAACAGCGGGTTATCACCGGGAGGCCTACTCGCCGTCCACACGCGGACAGCTTGCGAGCAATAAACGACGTCAACACCTTCTATTGCCTTTTGCCAAACTTTACATTATGTGGAGGTGAAGTCAGTAGAGCAGTTTCGATTTCTAAAACAAATCTTGAATCTTCTAGTCACATATTACGTCTTCGAATAACACATTTTGCTATATGTATAATTGTATATAATACCATCGTCCTTCGTCCAGTATCAGCTCTCAATCCACACTGCCATTCGATCGTCTATTGTTTATATTTTCAAATCTTTTCTTTCATTCATCATCTATCTTTCGCGCTCACTTTCAGCTGCAAAAGCACTCATACGTTAGGAAATATTGACAATCCCACATTTATGTGGTGAACAGTAAAGAGTTTTCTATTTATTTATCAAGTCACATCTATTAAGCGACTTTCGAACTAACCTCAGCAGCATGTCTAAGTCCGAACGAGTTGTACGAAGCAAACTCTATTTATCAAAGTATAGTCCTGCATCCCGGACCATTTCTCAAATAAGATTAATTACACCGTTACGACAAAAGTGAAGGCGCCATATTTATGGTTTTGCCCAATTGATTGGCATCATGGGGAAAGGCATGAAAGGGAAAACAGGTTTTCCTTTTAGAAATGGAAAATATTTAAAGGGACGCCTAATGAATAAATCATAATCGTAAACAGCTTTCGAGATTTTTATTTAATTCGTTTGCTGATTCGCTGTTATATTATTTAACGAATTAGGTGCCTAAAAAGGTAGTTTTTGCAAATTCATAGTCATGAACGTGAGTATCAACAAAAATGGGAGTTTATGCTGTATCTTACAACTCAGTGTAGTTCTTCTTTTCCATTATTTCATACCAACTCCTTTCTCTCTTTTGCTTTTACTGGACTTAATGGTAGCTAGCATATTTCCAATATATTCAATATGTGGCAATTCAAAGCACTTATGTATAAGACACAAAATGCTAAACTTTCCGGTGAATTTTGAAAATTTTTGTATGCGTTGGAGTGAGTCTCAGGATGATGTAGATTCATAATTGAAACCGGTAAGTGGCACTGGGATCGGGTTTTAGGAACCTCATAATCTCCTGGACAGATTTTGATAAAAAATTGTGTTTTTGAATGGGTCCCCGGATGTTTTAAATTCACAACTGATAGGAGACACAAGAATCGAGTTCTAGATTCTTATGTTTTCAATGCAGGACAAGGTCTGCTGGGACCGCTAGTTTAACTTAAATCTAGCTACTTAAACGAAAGACAATATAATCCTTTTTATTGTACCTTTACAAAAAAACTCACAACCTAGTACTATTCTAATCGTTTACAAAAAGGGCGGTCTAATTGCCAAAAACCGATCTCTACCAGCCAATGGCAGGAAGTTGTACTCAGACACAATTTTAATGCTTACCAAAAACTCAATTTAAAACTTAAAAATAAAAGAAAGTAACTGTATTATTACGAAAGTATAAGAAAGTAACCGTATAAGTGTAATTATAATAAAGAAAATTTAAAGAATGTTATTTCGCATTTGCTTCACTTACAATGAGAAAAATCACTAATGTGGTGTTATGCAGTCTTAGAAAAGCAGATTAATGTTGAAAAAGTTTATATTTTTTGTAACTCGTTTGGCATATATTAAATAACTGCACACCTTAAAACATGTTTGTTCCCAAAATTTGTTCGTGTTTAATTGGTTTTTTATCTTCCGGATATTATATTTATATGTTTTGACTAACTCTACAGGACGTGCCCGCATCCTTGCCGTTTATCGCAAAGAGTCTGGTTTTTGGCTCCAAGCTATCCCCTCCCCAAACATAGGTACATTAATGGATAATACTTCCTTTTCTTTGGCTATAAACCTGCGCTTAGGTTCTCGCATATGTGCACCACACTCATGTGTCTGTGGAATAGAGATAATCGACCCGGGATACCACGGTCTTTCTTGCCGCCGCAGTGCCGGCAGATGGTCACGCCACGCCGCCCTGAATGATGTCTTACGGAGGGCGCTTGCCACCGCTAACGTGCCGGCTCTATTGGAGCCGAACGGTATTGCGCGTGATGATGGCAGGCGCCCTGACGGAATGACTCTAATTCCCTGGCAGCGTGGCAAGCTTTTGGTGTGGGATGTGACTTGCGTAGACATGTTGGCCGCATCCCACTTCTAGATCGGCCAGTTCGGCAGCGGAAACAGCGGAATCACTCAAGCGGCGGAAATATGCAACCCTCAGTGAGAGTTATATGTTTGTGCCGTTTGCTGTCGAGACGCTTGGACCTTGGGATGCTGAGGCTATGAGCCTCTTCCAAAACTTATCAAAACGACTCATCGACTCTTCAGGTGATCAGAGGGCTGGTGCCTACCTCGGCCAACGGATCAGTATGGCGATCCAGCGAGGAAACGTAGCCAGCCTTCTGGGCACCTTACCCATAGAAGGCGGTGATCTGGGCTCAGTATTCTACTTATAGTCTTGAGGGGCTATGGGTAGAATACAATACAAATAAGATAAATTTTCTTACATTGTATTCAATAGTATGTAATTTTATCATTGTGTTAATAAATAATATCTATGTTTTGATAACCAAAGATGGCTTGGAGTGTATATTTTTATTAGTTATCATTTTTATTTGTAGGCAGGTATTATACATATGTGTAATGTGAATGTATTATATGTATTATTATAGGTGCATTTGTGAAATATTTTAATCGGTTAGTTTTAGAGTAAAAATGTCTAGTTGGTATGATTTCCAGATTCCAGTCTTAAGAGAGCAGCAGCGCATTTGTAGCCCGTTTGGGGTTGCAAATGTCCATAGGCGATGGTAACTGCTTTCCATTATGTGAACCGCCTGCTTGTCTGTTGAACTCCTGCAATTAAAAAATATAAAAAAAACAGATGGTATAACGTTTTGAAAAAAATTTTTTGTGTAAGCTGTAGCTAGCTGTTTAAGTTAGTTAGTTCGTGTAGTAAGTTTAGTGTTTTAACAGCTGCTCCCCTATTTCTATTAGATATTCAAGGTGAGACTTTACAAGGAAATTATAAATAATGAGCCGTACTTTGTATACAAAATGCTCTCAGGTGCTGCCTTACATAAGGTGCTAGTGTGCAGGCTCCTAAGCAGGAAAACTAAAATTCGCGTCTACAAAATTGTCATTAGATCATTTTGATGTAAGGCTGTGGGGCCTGGACAATGACACTGAAGGAGGAGATTCAATTGTTGGTCACAGAGAGGAAGCATCTCAGAAAAATCTTTGGCTCAACAATAAAAGGAAATGACAGCTGGAGAATACGAACCAAGTGCAAAATAGAATGGCGGAGCCCATCATAATTGGGGAGATAAAATCTCACCTTCTCCGCTGGCTTGGTCGTGTAGAGCGGATGGAGGAGGATCGGGGAGTGAGGAAAGCATAGAAACATAAGGTGGAAGCCGACCTGACCACACTACAAGCCCACAATTGGCAAGACACCGCACAAGACAGAGGAAAATGGTGTGCTCTCGTTTCGAAGGCCAAGACTCACTTTAGGTCGCTCAGCCAACGGAGTTAGTTAGTTCGTACTTTGTGAAATATAGGTATTACCTATAGTTAGAAATTTTTCGTAATGCTCCAGTATAGTACCCGTATTGATCCCCTATATCTGTCTCACTGTGTAGTTTTGTGATACAATAAACCAGGCATACAAAATACGGGGCACGAAACAACACCCAAAAGCCTCATGTTGAATTAACTCTAACCAACGCGAGCGTCTAAGATCTTAATGTAACAAGCAATAAGATTAGTGTTACTATAGACTTTATTAAGTTGCTCTTTGTTACATGAGATTTATAATCCTTAGAATAGTGCTACATGCCGTCAAAGAAATGCGCACACCTACCTGTCGTAAAACGCAGTTTATTACCTTTCCTGAATTTGGAGTTCTTTTCTTTACTTCGTGTTTAAAATTTGCAATTCATGTTTTTATTAATCCAATTGTAATCGTACTTGTTTTGTGGCCGTCATTTGTCTCGAAATAATTCCTGTTGTTATTGCATTGCGTCGAAGCTTGCCAGGTGTGCGTTTTAACTCGGTTAACGCAGTCGATTGTTGTATTGTACATTTTACTATAAAACAATGCCCGAACGGAAGGGTCGGACAGTCAAGCGAGAATTACGATACGAGTAAGATGTACATTCTATGAGCGATTTAGTGACGGATTTTACGCGTGTTAAAGAATCGTGCAGTTTGTAGTAGTATCTAGTTGTATTTGTACTTATGTTATACGTTTTTGTACAGTTCTAATAAATTATAAAGTAATTCCAACGGCATTTTAATTCGAGTCCTGCGTAACTCGTAACAATACTATAAATAGAATCAGCATGATGTTTTAGTCTTGCGAGGAACAAAGATATTTAATAACCATCAGTTTGAAAGACAATATGGATTCAGCTTGTCTAATGTTCAGTTACAGTGAGTTCCACAAACGGACAACATTGAAATTTATGACACCTTTTCGGAAAAGCCTTTATTATAGTGTTGTGGATGAAAAGCCTAGTTCCATTCCTTTCCAATTTGCGTAACTTGTTTAAGCGTAGAAACTATGAATTTTATCAAAAACTGGTTTGAAAAACTTAGTTTCTCGTCTTTGAAATTTGACTAAATATATTATGTTATCTATACTTATAATAAAATTGTAGAGGTCGAATTTCTGTACAATTAAAAAAAGTGCTAAAAACCGAGTGAGGGGGATGTAAGAAGTGATATAGAACTAATTTTGTTTTTTTTTAATTTCTTGTTTCTCTGTTTGTCTGTCTGTTTGTACCGGCTAATCTCCGAAACGACTAGACCGATTTACATGAAATTTTTTATGGTGGTAGCTTATATCCCTGGTCAACATATAGGATACTTTTGATCCCGAAAAATTAAAGAGTTCCCGTGGGATAGTTAAAAAACCGCACCACACGGGCAAAGGCGAGGGCAAAAGTTATCGTTTATATGGCAAAACAACGTTTGCCGGGTCAGCTAGTTAATATATAAAGAAGAAGATTTTGTTTGATAGAACGCGCTAATCTCAGGAACTAATGGTCCGATTTGAAAAAAAATTCAGTGTTAGATAGATACATTTATCGAGAAAGGCTATATATAGGCTATCGTCACGCTAAGACCAATAGGAGGGGAGCACCAATGAAGAATATTTCAAAATCGGAGATTTTTCAAAACAAATTCCTCGCTGATGACGTCGCGGGCACAGCTAGTGTGGTATAAAATACTATCCGTGCAAGAACGGACAAAGAATACAATTACCTGCGGCCGGGCGGCATCTCGTAAAAGGCGACAAAATAACCCACAGCCAGGTGGTAGTGCATTTGTCCGACTGGATGGCTACCACCCTTGGTCTAAAGTATGTCTCCATAACAACCTTGATTTGTGTTCCGGCATTGGTGTCCAGATTCCCTTAAGAGAGCAGCAGCGCATTTGTAGCACCTTTAGTGTTACAAATGTCTATAGGCGATGGTAACCGCTTTCCATCAAGTGGGCTGTCTGCCTGTCTGCTGAACTGCTACAATAGAAAATTAAAAAAATGCTTAAATAACCTTTTAACCTTTTTTTCAAGGTAGAAGGGTAATATATTCATTGGACCTATTTTAGCTGCTATAAAAATAATATTCAAATTTTAATAACACTCATTACCCTGGCTAAGTATCGTGAAATCTGATTAGCATATAAATAAATCTTATTATATACGTCTGACCTCTCGTTAAATCCATTTTAAGTATCCTCTTGTTCAAGGGGGTACCAACGTATAGAATTTCCCAAAATTTACGGAAATCCACATCTTCGTGGATTTCATGAGAATAACAACCATTTCAAATTGTTCAAATCTATTCTTCTATACTAATATTATAAAGAGGTAAAGCTTGTGAGATTATGACGTCGTAAGGATTAATCTCAGGATCTACTTAACCAATTTTGAAAATTCACCAGTGGAAAGCTACATTATTCCTGAGTGACATAGGGTATATTTGACTGTGACTAATAATAAGTATTTTTTTATCTCGTGCCCAGCAAAGGGGGCATGGATCAGCTAGTTATACATAAATCTACGTTTACTGGCTTGTCGAAGATGGGATGGATTTCAGCGGTAGGTATACTTGAAGCGCAGCTTTTTAACTTTGTTTTCAGTGTCCATCGGCACGTGATATTTACACACTTAGAATAATTACACCTAGAAACCGAGTCCGCCTCCGTAAAGTGAGGCAACTCAAACCTAGCCATATTGGCTAAGTTCATCACTCGGCCCGTCAGTGCTCAAGGTCGTGTCGTAGCGAAAACTACTCCCGAAATTTTGATTAAAATGACGGTTTCTGCAGTGAACGGATGTCACAGTACAGCGGAAAAACCCAAGAAAGATGTAACATTACATTTCACGTAAGTAATGCGTTTGAAGTTATATTTTTACGTAAAACATTCATCAAAAAGATAAATAAATTTCAATAATTTGTCATGTCACAGTTTATGAAAATGTTGCCAACATGGAGAAATATTTCCTACATTTTGTTGTTTAATTAAAAGTGAAACACGTCTCATTAGGCAATTAAAAGCGCGTTCTTATCGTTTTGATTAAATTAAATTGATTAATAAGGAAACTGAGACAAAAAAATAACAAGTTCCCATACTTGTAATAATAATATGTAATTTTATGTTTTGGTTTGGTTTTAGGTTTCCTTCTGATCCGATCATTGCGGCTCGTTGGACCGAAAAAATAGACGTAATCAAAATGTAGACAGACAGTTGGGTGCCTACTAAAAATACAAAAATTTGTTCCTTACATTTCGAGGATAAAGAAAAGTATATTGCTAAAGGTGGTCTTTGTATATTACGCAGGGGTGCAGTTCCAACTAAGGTATAACAATTTTTGTCCAAACAAAACTAGAGTACCTTTTTCTTATAATACGTTTTTATTATTGAAGAGAAGTTTAATAACAGTAGCTTTCGAATTTAGTGAATTCGATTCTTCTGTGAATCCAAAAAACAAAATATACAACGATTCTTGTCATCGAAGCGACAATTGTTCAGAATTTCATCAATTCAGTTATCAGTTACAAGGCTACTGAAATAAATAATTATACATGTTGTTTGTTTTTTTTCTCATAAAGTGTTCGTGATCACTCTAATACTATAGACAAGTTATAACTTGAAACATTACTTTCCTCTACAATTCTGGCTCTTAATTGTTTGAACATAAAATGTAAACAAAACGGGTTACTACCAAATAGTTTCGGTAGACGAATTGCACTTCTATTTAACTCCTAGCCGTTTAGGGGATCTATGGGGTTTGTCATCATTCAGCAGTAAGAATTGATGAGTTCCAAATAAATAAAAGGTGTAATCTAATAATCACATTTGTTCTGTGATCACCACTACAAGTGTGAAGTAGTTTCCACTTCCCTATTTTTAGATACAATTTAATGTATTGGAAACATTATTTTTTTCACCGTGTGCGTTTCGTCGATCGTAAGTACAAGTACCTTACGCACACATAGATTATATTATTGCCACACTTTTGACAGACCGTTTTGAAGGGCACTATCGTTCTAGGTGTAATTATTCTAAGTTTACGCATATTTGGTCAGATAAAGCTCAAGTGATACACAATCTCCGGTCATGATTCATTCTCATATTATAAGAATGAAATATAAGTACTTTAGAGATTATGCTGCAGCATTCTTTTTGCAGTATTTCTGACTTAATGTTGAAATCGTTACATTATTAGGCATTACCACGTGCTGACAATAAAGGAAACATTCTAAGGATACCTGCATACGGGCAATAACAATATGTAAACACCCACTGAGAGATACTTACTAATAAAATGATAGATTAAATCAAGAACATCAATATGCACACACAATTGGCGGTCTTATCACTCATGGCTTTTTCTTCCCGACAAGTTTAAGATGGAGTATAAGCAGTGCAACAAAAGTTGATTGTTGAAATGAAATTAAATCTTTATTTGTAGGAAACATGTAAAACAAGGTTTTATGATAGTGAGAACATCTTTCGCCATTTACTAGCATATACATTTTCTTAAACCCTAATATAGTTTAAAACATTTTGTATTTTTATCTAATTGTCGTGTATCATTTGAAAATGAAAATCATTAGAATTAATATTATCAATTCCAAGGAATGATTTACATGCAATTTGTTTTCTACCTAATTCTCATATATCTCTTTTCTTTCACGATATCCCAATTACTTGGGGTCGGCATAATATGTCTTTTCCTTCCACACTCCTCTACTCTGACATACATGTTCTGTCACACCACTTATCATCATATCATCCTTCACACAATCCATTTCATGTACATTCATTACTCTACATAAAGGAGTATTCCCTATACTAAAGAGAGTGAGGTTTAAGAGCTATAACAACATTAAAATCCCGAAAAATAGTACATAAATATATCTCTTTATTTCTTATACTTTATTATAGAGTTCTACATTTCTTTGTACATAAAGAAGTTTTTCCCAAAAGTCAAGAGAATATTCCAACTTAATTTGTGGAAAAAATATTTTGGTAGCCGAGAACCCCATCTTGTTTTGTTTTAAAATATTCAACGTGGTAATCAGAAACCGGGGTTAGAATTACACGGTCGTTGATTAGTTGTTTGTTGTCTTAGTGGAAAATTAAAATGGTTTAATGAACTGAAATTGAGAAACGACTATTTTCATGAAAAGTGACTGAAGTGTCAAGTAACGTCTGTCAAATCACGTGGACTCTAATATGGCTTGATCTCCTGAAGGATAATCTGCGTACCAATAATCTGAAAACAAGTGATAGCCTAATTAATTAATTCTCACTTCTCGCACAATAATTATCCTAGAACACTACTAAAACATGTGCATTGGACCAAAGCCGGAGTGGGGATGTTACGTCGACGTTCCTTTTGCACGCTTTTGTGTTCAGGCGATGACGACACGAGCCCAATAATGGGGTAATGGATACAAACTATCAGTTATTATTCTGTCCATAAATAAACTTAGCAAAATACTATATTAATCTAACACAAGAGATGCCGAAAACCGCGCAAAGTAGGAGAGTAACTATAGCAAAATGGACCCCGGGCTTCAAAGCAAACGCTCCCAACGCAACCGGGATTTAACACTTGGCCGATGATGATGATAAGTCATTGAAACCATCCGTACTCGTAAATAAATATAAAAATCTACCAGTCACAACACTAATAACTCGAGCAGTAACTACGACTCCCTAGATTTTTCGGTCAATATCAAAGATAAAGGGATTACTGTTACATTTTATACTGTGGTATTACGTGACCCAGACTGACTGAGGGATCTGTTCAAAGACCTATCACAAATGCACAATAGGCCCTAACGATCTCTATCAGATTTAAGGCGGTTCACACCAACATTTTACGTGCCATAAAACAGTTGTTTTGGGTGCCACTTTTTTTTATCTATTCGATTTGAATCGTGTCAGAGTCACTCTTTGAGTATCTAGTGTTATCTAGAAGGAATTTTTATTTAAGTCGCTTGCTCAACGAGATAATCAATGTAACACCCGCTTGACCGCTTTGAACAAGCCTGAGTGATATATCGACCCATACCGGTGTCTAGGCGTTCGCGTTGGCTCGCTTACAGCCAGCCGACAGCTTACAGTCCGAAGCCACACGCTGAAAACTCTTCAAAAGCATCATGTGGTCGATAGCCTAATACGGAGCCCCCGTATAGGCAGACCACCTGACAGCCAACAATGCCGCACTACTGCGGCAGACGAAGCGAGTGCTAGCCGTCAGAGCGATACAAGGATACCGGACGATATCCTTCGAAGAGGCCTCGCTACTCACGGGTAGGGCATGGGACCTCGAAGCCAGAGTGTTTGTGACGCTGTACCATTGCCACAAGGAGGCCCTGGCGAGGGGCACGAGTACAGCGCCTCTGGAAACCAAAGCTTGCCATACTTGCCGCCTACAACACCGCAGCCTGGGTCTCGCCATAACAACCTTGAGTTGTGTTCCGGCATTAGTGAACAGGTGCCATTCTCCTTAAGAGAGCAGCAGCGTATTTGTAGCACCTTTGGTATTGAAAATGTCTTTAGGCGATGGTAACCGCTTCTCATCAAGTGGGCCTGTCTGCTGAACTACTGCAATATTTTTTTTTTAAAAAGCTAACCTGATTTAAAATAATATGTACAATAAACGATATATTATTTATGACAACATAGATATTTGATAGTGAATTGAAAAACGCGATTACAGCGTCATCTATCTTGCTCATCCGTCCATTCTGAGGAACCGACTTCATTTATCGAGATGAACTTTACCCTAACTTACACCCCGGGATATAAGCTAGCTATGTCAAGATTTATTTAAAACCGTTCAGTAGTTTCACGTGATGCTCTAACAGACAAAAAATCTAAAAATTATTTCATAATCTGCTGATCCGAATTATGGCCCCTAATATTTTCACATTTTTAAACGCAATGTACAACCTCGAACCATTAATAGATTTATTATAATGTTACGACCGACAAAGAACAATGCTCACCTGCAGTTTATTACCTTCCCGCATTTGGACTTCTTTTGTGTTTAAAATTTGTAATTAGTAAAACATCCTATTGTTATTGTACTCGTTTATAGTCGCAGGTATGCGGATTACGTTTCCATGGAAAATTCAGTCCACGCGGTCGAGTGTTGTATTGTATAGTTTGGTATAAAATAATGCCCGAACGGGAGGGGGGTGAGGCAGTCAAGCTAGGTTTGCGATACGTGTACATTCGATAAGCCATATAGTGACGGACTTTGCGCATGTTATGGAATCGTGCAGATTGTACCGGTTGTCTCCAATTATATTTGTACCGTGTTATACGCATTTGTATAGTTCTAATAAATTCTGTACTAATTCCAACGTCATTTTCGAGTCCCGCACTCCTAACAATAATATAGATTACGTTAATAAAGAGTATTAATAAACAAACAACTAAACACATGTATCATAAATGGAATTTAAGATTAATTCTCGTCTCTCAATGCATTTGCATAAAGCTTTAATGTTTCAACAAACATACCTGGGGCTTCACGCAAACAGCTGTTAAGACCCCAAAGGTGTTCTCTTTAATCCCGGCCCGGGACAATAATCTCGGTAAATTCCACGCGAGGTTTTAATCCACATTTGTCATAAAATTCTGCATAACCGAAAATTATATCGATGCGTGGAGTTTTCACCACATTTTCATATGTAAAGACTAGCTGTACCCGGCAGACGTTGTTCTGCCTTTAAAAAATAAAAATCCAGAGCCCGATTCCAGCGTCATCTACCGAGACCAAATGTTAATCTAAACTAATCTCAAATCCACTTGAACAAACAAAAAATGTCATCAGAATCAGGCCCATCGTTTATGAGGAGTATCGCGGCGCCACTAACTAGGTCCAATCGTTTATTTAAATCATTCCGTGACAAACTTCAGCACATACAACAACAAAAAGAACACATAAATTCTGATACCCGATTGCAGCGCCATCTACCAGGTTCAAATTAAAATCTAAGTCCTCCCAGTAGAAAATTATAAACATACTAATATCGCTATTAAAAATAGGGGTTGATCGTAGAAGGTTGAAAATTTAGGGTTGAATGTATTTTTAAATATATAAATAATACTAATTATATAAAATTACGTTTATCATTCAAATTCAAATTCAAAATTCAAAAGTTTTTATTCAAAATAAGTTCCACTGGAAACACTTTTTGAAGGTCATACATATAGGTTAAAATTTAATTTTACTTCCTAGTCTATGTACACCGCTTCGCAACGTGTAATTGCTGTTAAGGAGAAGAAGCGGCAAGAAACTCCCCAGCAACACGTCTAGCTAAAAATTGTTTTTCTTTATATTTGTTGTTCTATTTTTTGCATTTAAGTACTTTTTTTTAAAGATTTTATACAGAATTATGTTACAGAATAACTTTTGAAGAATTAATGGAGTTGTAGCAAACAGTGCATATTCAATAAGCGAAAAGCGCATTATATTCCTGATAATTATCTCACACTATCCCACTTTCATGTCCTCGAGCAGTGAGGTGTCAGCTAATTCAATTTCGAAATTTTAAAAAAATGCTGAAGGAAATTTGCCCTAGAAATACGTGGTTAGTTATTTCAGAACGATTAGTTAGAAGTCCAGTGTTGAAACCATTATCGGCTCATAATATAACTTCCAACACTGAGGACTTAATAATTTAATATGCTACGTAAGCTTTGACTAAAGTTTGATAAGTTCTAGAATATTATAGTTATGCATTATATATAAGACAAAGACTTGTTTAATTTTCAAAAACAAATCAAATATTCAAACCACTCTCCAAACTTGAGTGGCATTCAATTTATCTTGGCTAGATTTCAAACAATGTTTCTCATGTTAAACGTACCTTGAAATAAAGTAAATTGTATATACCTACATATATCTTTTATTTACGTGTTGTTACTATGACTAGTCATATGAAAGATTGATCTACAATAACAAACACAGTTAAATCGTTATCCTTCTTGATAAAGTATGACCGTTAGTGTACTATCCCAAAATTTACAACAGAGTTAATAAGTTACTAAATATATACTCTGTTACTCATCGCGAATGTAAATTAAAATTATTCAACAGGCCAATAGAACTCCTTATGACGACACCAAGGGCCTTACTTATAATAATCTCGTTAAGAAAGGATTAGCCATCTCTTAAATATGAGACTCGTAAACCCCTAATCAATGGCTGTTTCAAAAAAAACTTGCCATCTTGGCTCTTAGCAGTCACTTAAACTACCTCTCGATGTTGGTTATTTTTGACAGCTATTTATGAGTTACTTTACCACGACCTCTTATCCTTAAGAGGAGTTTATGGTTAAGATTTTGTTAATCAGTTGTTGAGAAGTTTCTTAAAATTTAACAACCGATTATAAGTAAGGCCACAAGAATTTACTAAACTGACTTCACCAGTCTTATAAGTCTATAACCACACACTCACTCGTTTCACTAGTGCACACACCACATACACACAACATAAACATACACAACACAAACATACATCTATGCATGTCTA
Organism: Dendrolimus punctatus; assembly: GCA_012273795.1. NCBI lineage: Eukaryota > Metazoa > Arthropoda > Insecta > Lepidoptera > Lasiocampidae > Dendrolimus > Dendrolimus punctatus. The sequence continues at coordinate 18,093,595 of CM022546.1, read as the reverse complement.
CATATATTGCAAATATTAGAACAAATTTCAAGAAATAAATAAACTTTAATAAAATAAAATAAAATATTATATACCAAACGAGTTGTCTGGAAGTGGGCGCTAGCAACTGCAACACAGTATTATATATACTACAGCAGTTGTTTGCGATACCAAATTGTTTCTGTACACTATGTAAATGGTTATGTCGAATAAATTCTTTAATATGTAAAATGAAGATCAAATTTAGTTATGATCATAGAATTTGACAGATATTTACTATGAAATCATATTTGTATGATAAATATATGATAGTGTAATTCGGGCCTTAGGAACTGCACAAAATATTTCACTATGTTAAGAAACTTCCTAATTAACATTGAGTAATAAATGTGTCAAGAATTGAGAACAGGCATCAGGAAATCCTATGATCCCCTTTAAATGAGCCAGTATGGGGGCGTCAAAGAGACAGTGATAAGGGTAGCAAGGCTTCTCGGGATCCCAAATAACGCGGTACATAGGGATATCGCAGAAATGTCAAGTATTACTAACAGGAATTAGTAATTAATACCAGGAAAAAATAGGGATGCGGACACAATACAGGTAGTAATATTTTTTGCTATAGCTTGAGTTCAGCAGACAGGCAATCGGTCCACCTGATGGAAAGCGGTTACCGTCGCCTACCGTTTAACCATGATCATATCCAATGGCGGATGAGGATGCGGTCGTAGATGGAACATGCTTACTTAGATAGTACCTATTCTCACGAGACTTGAAGACATCCGGATTGTACTTTTAAGGAAACATGGATTGTGGTAGAGCATTCCACAACTCTGTAGAAGGAACGTGGAGGCGAGACGCTTAGCTCGCACTGAAAGCGTTTCCACTGTGGCACGAAGGTGTGAAAATCAAGGTTGTTATGGCTGCATACTCTAGACCAGGGATGGTAGCCATCCCGTCGAACAAATGCTCTACCAGTTGGATGTGGGTTGGTTGGCTGTGGGGTGGGTGGATAATTGTAATATTATTTACATCTACATTGATAATGACTTGAACTGACTGACATCTACGAAGAGCCCAAACTAATCTCTGCTGCATAATGGGGATGAGGCAGGTCTAACCTCTGCGCACCGGATGGGATGCCGTCTCCTCCTTCTGCGAGCACGTCATGTTTGCGAAGGAGGAGCGGGAGCGTGACCGTACGTCCATGCTCCGCTCCCGCCAAAGGAGGACACGCCGACCCCGGATGTCGGAATTCGACCTTCGGCCACCGTAAGCGGGCGGCGCGGATGGGGCCCCTAGGGATATGGGGGTTTTCACTCACCGGCATATGCCGTCGAGATGAGAGCGCGAGTGTTCCGCGCGCGCTCATCTCTCTTCCTGTGGGCCGTGTTACAGACCACCCCACGCACGGACTAGACCATGAAGTCACCAGGTAGTAGCTCCCACGGCATTGAAAGAGGCCCAGTGAGCGGGGCGTTAGTCCTCAAACGGATTTCCCCGGACCAAAAAAAACTGTCTAACCTCTCTTGGTGAAGTTAGTCACCCTGCTTTTCGGGGTGACCAGAGTTTCTTGCGCGCTTGATCATGGGAGTAGCCTGGCCCTTGACCTCATGTTCTACGACACAAGCGCGGTTATGGAACGCAGGTAGTTGGGAACTTTACCAGTCTTCGCACACGCTGCGCGGCGCTTATCACTGCGGGTCGGTCCTACCCCCGTAATATAGGGGATCTCAACATGGTACGAAGTGTATTTCCACTGTGTTATACATATATGTATACTGTGTTAAAATTTGCTTGCGAGTTCTATCTATACTATAAGTGCGCTCTAAGAAAAGATATCGAAAAATCCAAGCCCCAAGGGGAAGAAAATGGGGATGAAAGTTTGAAAATGATGAAATCCATTATTTAAAATCCATCATCAAACGGGACCAGAAGGCTGGCATCTATTGTACTCAAAGATTAAGCACTGCTAGACAAAATGGCAACTTCGCCAGCCTTTTGGTAACGTTCCCGGTAAGTGACAGTGGTTTCGGACTAATATAACTTATCTTTAGGTATTTTCCCCTTTTTTATTTAGTTTTGATATGGTACAGTTTGTAATTTATTTTAAAGTTTATATTTATTGTAGATTTATATTAAACTAGCTGTGCCTGCGACGTGGCCGCGTGGAATTTGTTTTGAAAACCCCCCGATTTTGGAACATTCTTCATTGGTGCTCCGTTCCTATTGGTCTTCGCGTGATGATATAGCCTTCCTATAGGCCTTCCTATATAAATGGGCTATCTAACACTGAAAGAATTTTTCAAATCAGATCCGTAGTTCCTGAGATTAGCGCGTTCAATCAAACAAACAAACCTTCAGCTTTATATATTAGTATAAGATAAGATTTAATTCTTACAACGATATATAAGGTATGAATATAAAGTTCAAGAGCCACGGAAACCAAATAACAACCATAGTTAGTAAATAAAATAGTTCAAAAATTACTAACTCTACAGCAACTCGAACAAAATTTCATCTTCGAATAGACACCACATCGTTACTTCCATCCGTACAACAAACTTTGTCATTGACCAGCACGCCGTCCCTTTCATACCCGTATGATAGACAAGGGTAGCAGTATCTTTACATTTGAAAGGGCAGCGTGAACAGTTTACGAGCAATGAATATCCTCAGAGGGTCACGTTTGGACGTCCTCATTTGCAACGTATTCAATATTCATTTGTGCGTGTTGCCAGGAGATGGAACAAAGTTTATTCCACTAAATTGGTAAAATGTGTTTATTAGAACTACCTAAATAAGTTAAATGGTAAGAATTCGATAGGCCTCTGTGATTGAGTGGGTTAAGCGTTTTTTTAAATACACTTTTATTAGCTTCATATGTTAGTATGTAACGGAATCTTTCAAGTTAAATTTGATCGATTTCCCGGTTTCCGATTGAGCTGAAATTTTGTACGTATGTGTATATCGCGTGACAATGCAATAATATGGTACCATGGAGCTGATCTGATGATGGTGCCGGAAGGTGGCCATAGGAACTCCTGTACTAAACAAGATAGACCCGTCGTATTTGGGCTCGTTTTACTTGCCTTGGCTCTGCTGCTACATGATATCTCAAAAATTTGTATTTAAAAACCTTGTTAAAAAAGCTTATTTTTACATAACGTTCCATTTTATCATAAGAGTGTATTTAATTCTTCTTTCAAAGTTTCTACGGAGAAGGGAATTAAATCACAAAAAAAATTAAAATAAATAATAGTTATAAAAAAAACTAAATTCGCTTTTTTTACAATAGAATAATTTTTTCTTACACTATTTTTAATTCAAAAGTATTGAAATTATTTTCTATTTTTTAGTTGTATTTTCTATAAGAGCTTATTTTCTTAGTTTTTTTAAAAACTATTATTTATTTCTCCATCTTTTGACCGGGCTAACGAGATCGTCGGAGTCAATTGGTATTTATTTTTACTTTAGAAAAAAAATACATTTATACTTATATTTATATATTACTCTACTTATTTTAATAAGTGTAAAAAATGTTCACTATTAGGAAGTGTTTTAGGTAGGGGTGGGTTGGATGGAGGGCTGATCGAATGGATGTATAAATGGATAGTTGGGCTAATTGGATGGCCTTGCAATGAGTGAAGCCACCAACTAACCCACCGATAAAAAGTTGCTGACATAAATTAGCGGCTTGGTATGTATGGAGCTTTATGTATTTCCAGTGCAGAACAGGCTAAGGAGGAAATCTTTTGACGATATAATTTTGCAAGATTATACACGAGTGCAGTCTCGCGGCAAGCTATATGATGTGATTACCTAAAAACTATTTCTTGTAGTTTCCTAAAGAAACTGCATAGGTAATGAAGTTGATTTATTGATGGAGTAGGTACAGCAGATAGACTGCCGACCTGATGGAAAGTAAACACATTTGCAACATCAAATGTGCTCTTGTAATGCCGATCTTGATAGGAGGATTGGAACTGGACTACTAATGGCGGAACACAATCAAGGTAGTTGTAGCGGCCTACTCCAGACCAAGAGTCTTAGCCATGCAGACAGGTAAGTGCCCTACCAGCTGGCTGTGGGTACTTGTGCCTCATACAACAAGCCGTCCGGCCGCAGGAATTAGTATTCTTAATTAAAACTACGCTCTAACGATTTTAAGCGCAGCATTAAATTTAATTTTGATTTTGACGTTATGGCCACTTTTGATCGCGAGAACTTAAGAAAATACTGTTAATATTCTTTCTCAGTTCCTAATTTTACACATGAAAATGGAAAAAATTACACTTTTGTGCCGGAAAATATTTTATATTGCATAGTATAGACCGACGAAATTTAAGTGAGTGAAGCAGTGAGGGTGTGCAATACATTATAATTTGTACCATAATTCTCATGCTTATCGAGTGTTGGCAAGTGCTATTTTATACCAAAAGTATCCAATAAACCCTTTCGCGGCTTCCTTTTACAATATTTATTGAGCAGTCCTCTCTTGGGAGCGGGCACTTGCTTGTCACATTAATAATACTCGAGAACAGCCTTATTTTTAAGTATATTTCAATGCCCTCAGGTTATCAGATAGGTTGTGACTGTTGCTCTAGAAAAAGAATATTAGGAATGTCAAATGTCCAGTGAAAATGTAACTATTCTAATGTTAGCACTACCTGGATCATAGTGATGTTTGATTTTTTATATATTTGTGTATATGTTTTGAATTCTTTCATCTTTTTACTTCCCACAATTTGCGCACTCAAACGTATCGTAAACTCACTACATCTGCACACACCTCATCCTTTTATGATAACTCTTTTACAGTGACGGCTGTCAAACTTTGGAATGTACTGCCTCTTACTGTTAGAGGCCGAAATATTTTAGAACGCACTGTAAACACTACTTTTTCTTAAATAATTATGACTAATTCTTATACTATAGACTTTTTAACATATATAGCTATATATATATATATATATATATATATATATATATATATATATATGTATATATGTGTTTATACTAGGTATGTAAAGATACTCGTATATATGTATGTGAGTATGTATATCTGTATGTAGTTTATAATGTGAAATGTAGTGCATTTGTTTTTGTTATTATATGTAATTCCTTATTATATCGCAAAAATACAGACAATTAAAAAAAATATTTAAAAATAAACGAAATTATAAATAATTTGAACCAAATATAAACTATATATACAAACTAAAATTTAACTATAAAATCTAGTACCAGACGGCTGTCAGTTGGAAACGTGCCCAAAAGACTGGCCACATTGCCTCGCGGAATTGCAAACTACGTTTCCCGAGGCACAAACCAGTCTTTTGGTCATGTGAGACATCCACAAAACGTTTGGTTGTCTCGACAGAGCTTGTGCGCCTCAGGCCTGGTCCTAGCCTATGCCTATGCTAGGTCCTAGCCATGGTCCTAGGGTCTCGTGAAAATATTTTCAATAAGTAAATTTATTGTACGTTTAATTGTATGAACCTATTTACTTATCCATATTTAAACTTTATTGCTTTCCCACTCTCGCTAGCCCATAGGTTTGCTGGAAGAAAACTCTTCTCCGAGTTAAGCACGCCTTTGTACATCACTAATATTTTGTAATTTTATTTGTAACTATTGTTACATACCGACAAAGAAATGCGCATCTGGTTTATTACCCTTACCTCATTTGGAATTCTTTTGTTTACTTTCTGTTTAACATTTCCATTTAGACAATAGCCTATTGTTATTGTTTTTTTACGTTATTGGCCGTACGCAGAAATAATTAACCAGAGTGTGCAAATAACGTTTTCTCAGAAACCTCAGTCAACGCGGTCCTTTGTTGTGTTATACAGTTTAGTATAAAATGAGGCCCGAACAAAGGGATAAGGCAGTCAAGCGACGATTACGATACTAGCAAGACAAATGTAGTACATTCGATAAGCGATATAGTGGCGGAGTTTGCGCGTGTTATTGGATCGTGCAGTTTGTACTAGTAGTGTCTAGTTGTTATACGTGTTTCTATAGTTCTAATAAATTCTATAGTAATTCCAACGGCATTTTAATCGAGTCCTGCGTAACTCGTAAGACTATTTTATGTACAATAAAGAATAAAGAAAGTCCATAGCACGGAAAATGACATGCACTTAAATATAAAAAGGGTACGAAAAACTTCTCACTTATAATTCCCCCGACATTACAAGACAACTGAGACATGAATCTCGAATTTGTATCGGAAACACGCGACAGAAACGCTCTACTGCCAAGTGGTTTCCCTTGTAATCGGTTACTTTTGATGGCAAAAAACTGCCATTCACTACGGTCCCGAGCAACAAAGGCTCCCGTTCAATGCCCGACAAAACTTTCCCTTACTTATTGAACGACGCTAATTAATGGGATGCCCTTATTGTTTATGAATTCTTTTGTTCGTAGAAATTGTGGGCGGAAATTGGATTGGCAGGGAAGATTGGTGGAATGCCAAGAACGTCGGCGTTTTGTTTCTTAAAATGTCAGCTTAGCTGTTCGATTTCAAAGCCTAGCAAATGCTTCACAAGAAATATTATAACACAACCTGAAAATGATCTTCATTAACATACCGAAAAATATTATATTCATAAAAAAATCTACCAAAAAATAAACCAACTTCAAGGGTAAGAAAAAAATTATTATCTCAAGAAGCATTTTAAATATCTACACCTTAGCCATACTAAGTACCTCAGATCATTGGAAAAAATACTTCTGGAAACACCTGTAAATCACTCGCGATTTTACAATAAATCTTTCACAATTTATGAAGTGTGCTGTGGAATGCGCTACCTGTGAAAATTAGGCGTGCCCAGCTCGGGCTCGAAAGTTGATCATGACATTTTCGTTTCTCCCATATTTATGTAATTCTATAAACCATTACCATAATTATATTGTTACATACCGACAAAATGTGAATGCACATCTGCCTGCCATAAACCTGGTTTATTACCTTTCCCGCATTTGGACTTCTTTTGTTAACTTTATGTTTAAAATGTATAATTAAGAAATTTATTATTGTTATTGTACTTGTTTCATGGTAGTCATTAGGTAGGCGTGTCGAACTAATTGGGATTGTTCACTTTTTTTAATTTAGCTTTTTGAAAAACCATTTCGAGGAATAGTGTCCCTAATCATTTCTGTCTAGTTAAAATTCCAAAAAACGTACGATCTTCTTGTATTTTGTAAGAAATGCGTTTGACCTTTATTTGACCTTACTAAATCCGATCAGGTGGGCCGTCTGCCCGTTTGCCTGATTCAGGTGTAAAAAAAAATCTAGCTGTACATTATTTGATTTAAGTTCTATAACATGGTTTTTCCCTAAAGACCACTTTAAAAATTTAACGATAACTGTAGAAAATAATAATGGTTGAACACGAAAAATTATAAGCCTAGCGACAAAAAACACGAAAATGATCACGATACGACGTAATGAGTAATGACAGTGACATTTAAATAGTAGCACAGATTACTATGATTATATATAGATAAAACTTACTTTTATTATTTTTGTTTTCTGGGCAAAGAAAGCAATTTAAACTTGTCCCTTATGACGTCATTGGAGAAATAATTTTAAAATCGAATTGTAATAAAACCAACGCTTAAAATACAAAAATATTCAAATTAGTATCTTAAAATACCCTATTTTATGTAATAAAAATATAAAATCAGAGGGTAATTTTTTGTGAACAATCCCCATTCTTGAAAATTATTGTTTTGCGTCGAGGCATATTGTATTTGTACAGAATAAAAGGAATGCCCGAACGGAGGGTTGGGGCAGTCAAGCGAGGATTACAATACGAACAAGATGTACATTCGATTAACTATATAGTGACGGACTTTGCGCCTGTTATTGGATCGTAGAGTTCGTACTGGTTGCGTCCAGTTATATTTGTACCTGTGTAATACGTGTTTGTATGTGTTCTCATAAATTAGTAATTTGCAGTCACAATTTTTTTTCGCTTATAGTTTCGCGTTTGACCATTATCTCGCTCGATTTTAGCAGAGATGTGATTAAGATCGAGCACGCTTGAATGAATGAATGAATGAAACTATATTTGTATAAATACAGGTGATAGTACAAATAGTATAATGGTAACTAGAAGGTATCTATTCACACGATACTTGAAGACACTCAGGATGTAGGTTTCGTGAAAAATAGATTCCGACAGTGTGTTCCAATCATATATATTAATCGATATTAATATACATAATATATATATATATATATATATATATTGTCTTGTATCTATGTCTATTATACTTGCCATTTCAAATGTTATTTATATACTTTTTTATTCTAGGAATATTGCAAAACCCACGTGTTACACAATTTTTCACTAATTCGTCCTAAGGTTGTCTGGAAGAAATTGCTTTTAGTGATACGACCGCCTAGTCTTCTATAATCTTCTTCTTGAATTGTATTTTAATGTTATGCAATAAATTATACTCTATTCTATTCAAAAGATATATATCATATATTTGCAAATTTGTTTTTGTTTTCTATCATTTGCTCGGCACCGACTTAAAGATTTTTAGAAAAAAAAATGTTACTTTTCAGTTACTCTTCAAGTCGGTTTTATTTTTGAATAAGAAAAACGACTAATTCGAATTTTGAAAAATGAAAATAGGTCCACAATGTAACAAACAAACAAAAATTAAGAACCCACTCCTTTTCGAGTCGGTTAAAATATACGAAATATACTGTCCATATTTTAGCCAGGACTCATGTTAAAACGATTTTCTTTTCAATTTATAAATGGTTATTTCGCCAACATTTTGCAGCGTTCATGAGCAGCGACGTCGTGACAATTCGAATTATATCGTGTACAAAGAATCGTAGATGGCAGCACGAGCGCAACATAGAAAATTGCAAAATAATTGTAGAGCATAAGGATTATTATTTGTTGTGTATATAAAATACCTTTTTATGCGTAGGTATTTATTTTCTAGTTCAACTGCAAGGAGACGCTATTTTTGCAACTAGATCTTGTCCATCCAAAGTAAAGTAGTAGTAAAAGTAAAGTATTTATCGTTAGGTGCTTAGAAATAAAAATTAAATTCGATATTTTTAACAATGTAAGAAATGTAAGAAAGGTGTCTCCACTTCATAACATACATATCCTTTTTTAATTATAACGCGAGCGAGGCTGCGGGCAAACTAGTGTTAATAAAAAAAATCTAAGTAATACTACCTACTATTGTAACAATTGCGGGTAGTTGTGATTACCAATCGCATATAAAAGCGTGCTGACGTAGCATTGAAATATCATTCTCAGTACAACACTGGTCGGATGCGCATATCATAGTAGCGCTCCTGGGTTTTAATTATTGTGTGAGAATCATAAATTATTATTAACTACTAAATTAGTCTCGTATAAATATTGGCTGTGAAATTTTATTTTATTTTAAACATTTTTAAATAAAGGTATTTCAATTTTGCAGTCAAGGCAAATGTTCGCAGACAGGTCACAGCCCTCTCTATTGAGACGAGAAGCTGACACTCGATCAACCTTACCTCCCAATTTACAACGTTTCGACATCTACATATTTGAGAATCGTATCGTGTCCATCTCGATTCGAATATGATATTGTTACATACCGATAAAGAAATGCGCACCTGGTTTATTACCCTTCTCGCATTCGGAGTTATTTTGTTTACTTCGTGTTTAAAATTTGCAATTAGACAGTAGCTTATTGTTATTGTTTTCGACTTTGTGGGCAGTTCTCAGGAATAATTAACCAGGTTGCAGATTACGGTTTCTCGGAAACCCCAGTCCGCGCGGTTGATTTTGTATTGTATAGTTTGTATAAAACATAGCCGAACGGAGGGGTGGGGCAGTCAAACGAGGATTACGATACGAGAAGTAAGAAAAAGAAGTATTACAAGTAAGTAATTTTAAACTTTACTGTCAAATAGTTAAACATAATTTTCTGTGGAACAGTCTGTTCTGTTACTTAGTAAAAAGGTAGCATGTGCTTGCGGAACGTTAAATGAGCCATTTGAAAACTGGCGAACATTTTCATACTGTACAAAATTTATTGTCCATATACTTGTCCCTTACTTAATGGAATGTCTATACAGCCTAGCACCCCAATATCATGCAATAATATTTTAATATATCGTTATAGTTATATCTAGTACCACTCATAGAAGCAAGGGCTGCTATTAAGGGAAATAAACCCCGATAGTATTGGTCTTATCACCAGCGCTGGAGACTAGACGGGATTATAAAACCAAGCTCCTAAAATCCTAAGACATGTTTATAGTTAAATATAATGTTGGTGCTATTATAATAGTGGATATGCATGTAAATGTATCTAAATACCAGTAAATATATTTTGCTGATAATGTTAAGATTTAGCGAATAAATAAATATTGTTACGAGTCGCGAGACTCGAATTAAAATGCCGTTGGAATTATTGTACAGTTTATTAGAACTATACAAACAGGTATAATACAGGTTCAAATATAACCGAACATAACAAATCCAACGTAAAGCAGAAGGTCGTAATTCCATAAAATGCGAAGTCTACAACGCGTCTAACAATCCTATAACCGATAGATATTCTAAAATTTACTTACTTATACCGAGATAGTAAAAAATATTATGTATGTAAGTTATATTATAGAGAATAAATGGAAAGAAAATAGACCAATGAAGAAGTATCGATATGATAAAGGAAAACGCACAATTTTAAAATCTCTGAGGAAAGAAGGGGGAAGCTGTTTGACCATTTGCTAAGTACGACAAGACAACTTGTTATACTAGTTTATCAAAGGCAAAGTGGAAATGGAAGCAAGGAGAGAATGAAAGAAAAAGTGGTGTCGTGTCTTACACCGAAGTAAATAAATTGGCCCATAATAGAGGAGATTAGAGGAGTCTCCACCGACAAGAGCATAGCTCATAAATGACAGATAGATAGGTTATATTTAAATGTAGTATCGATACTACCATAAACGAATCGAAATTTAAAATATCGATCAGTAAATTCGACTTCTTATCGAACATTTCTAAATTTGGCTCCGCTTAGCTGGAACACTAAAATGAAAAGTGTTTACTCAATACACTTCGTTTTATTAAACCATATCTCAGTAAACATAAATTGTATACACGTTTGACAATAGTGACGTGATTACTGAAAAATATCGATAAACTTTTATAACCTCTTTTTAGTCAGGTGAAATGTGTACCTCATCTATACAATACAATCCACATACGTAGAACTTTAGCACAAAAATATAAGAAAATATATTGTAACCGATTCCTACAATAATATAAAAATACCTATAAAAAGGGTCTTATAGGCAAAAAAAGAATATTTATAATAGGCCGAATGTATAAAATGTTCGTTCAGTGTTCGGAAAATTGTTCATTAGAAAAGGCTTTCCATTATAAAATTTAATCGCATAGTTACAAACATAAACATCGTTTGTGTATACTATTGCCTACAATTTCAATTTGAAATAAGGTTGTATTTTGTAATATAATTTTATTATCACTTTTATGATCAGCTTCAATATGATTTCCATCAAATCGTAGATACAATTTAATAAGTCAATTAACTTTATGTAATAACTACTAGAGTATGCCTCGCGTTTCAAACGCAAGCGGTAGCTTTATATTACTTACACAAATACTTAAATCGGCTTTTTATTCATAGTATATTTTATCGTGCAGGACGGAGAAAGATACAATTTCCTGCGGCCGGGCAGCCTGTTGTAAGAGGCGACAAAACAACCTACAGCCAGGTAGGGTATTTGTCCGATTGGATGGCTACCGCCCCTGGTATAGAGTATACCGCCATAACAACCTTTTGTTATGTTCCGACATTAGTGATCAGGTTCCAGTCTCTTTTAAGAGAGCAGCAGCGCATTTGTAGCACCTTTGATGTAGCAAATGTCCATAGGCGACGGTAACCGGTTTCCATTAAGTGGGCTGTCTGCCTGACTGCTGAACTCATGCAATAAAACAAAAATAACAAAGAAACTATATCCATACAACTGCCCAGCAAAATATAGAGGTGTGTCAAAGCCAACCTGATTTGAAGTAAAACAATAAATGACATGTCACTTATGATAACACAAGTATTTGTAATATTGATTGACAAATTGAATTGAAAAAACGCGATTGATTTTTATTACCCGTCTATTCCTAGTACACTACATTAATCAGGATAAAATATATTCTGAGTGTGTGACGTCTTCAAAACAAGACCAGTCAACCTTTTGCTTCTGGTTGTTACGTTATTACTTTCATAAAGATCCATTTAAATATTGGCGCGAATTAGTCCAGGCGCTTCCATTTTTAACAGACTTCGAAAAAGGACGAGGTTCTTAATTCGTTGAAATATTTTTTTTATGTATGTTCACCGATTACTCCGTGATTTATGGTCCGATTTACGTGATTCTTTTTTGTTCGACGCGGAATAGCTTCCAATTGGTCCCATAAAAATTTTACATAATTTGGCCCCGTAGTTTTCATTTTACGAAAAAAAAATTGTTCCCGTTTCTTGGGACCTATATTTTTTAAGAAGCGCGGCACCATTCGTAGTATTTGTATTATTAGTATATTCGTAGAATTCGTCCACCCATACATATCTAGACACTAAAAAGTAACAAATAAAAAATAAAAAGTTCGTTTAAAAAAACCGACTTCAAAAACTAAAATGTATAAAATAACTTATTTCTAAAGCTATTATTATTAATATATATTGTCTAAAACATCTTGAAGTCGGTGCAAAGTAAAACATAAAAATTACTATACTTTGAAAATTACTAAGCTCCGACTTTAAGATATTTAGCTAATATATATTAATAATAATAGCTTTAGAAATAAATTATTTTATACATTTTAGTTTTTTAGTTTTTGAAGTCGATTTTTTTAAACGAAGTTTTTTTATAACCACGTTAAAACGCTATCTTAAGTTCGGAGCTCCTCGTGTTTTTTCGTGACTCATCGGGAGTCTAAAGCCTCTACCAAATACTATCAAAATGACTCATTGTCTCTTTAGGTGATCAGAGAACTAGTGCCTACCTCGGCCAGCCATAGCTAAATTTTATTTATATCATACATGAATATTTCCTTTATAATGAATATATTTCTATATTCACAAAAAGCTAAACATGAAGAAAATTACAGTCATTTTTATAGTTTATCTCGATTATTAAAAGTCGTGGTAGCGTAATGGTTAGCGCACGCGTCCCAAACTCAGAGTACGCGGGTTCGATCCTGGCCGGAACGCATGCACCATTTAGTAAATTTTCTAAACTAATGTGCATATTATTACAATAACCACGTGCTAATAATGGTGAAGAAAAACATCGTGATGCACCCTACACATCGAAATAACCGATGTGTCAAACCTGCCAAGCAATATAATGGGAGGCCCGAGCCCAGCATTTATGAACTGATATATTATATCATCGATTAATTTAAAAACTAAATAACATTTTTTGACGTTGTCATTATTCTGTTGTAAATCTATTACAATTATATTTTCCTAATTTAATTATTAATTATGTATCCTTAGGTGTTAGTTGCTTCCAGTGACTTGTGTAAACAGCCTTGCAGAGATTCGGGTAAGAAAGTACCAAATATATCAAATATTAACTATTTGGGCAGGGTTTCCCCTTTATTGTTCAGCCTTTGGTGACTATTCACACCGCACATTAAGCAATGAACCCCTTCTACCCGCCACACTGTCTTTTTATACGAAAATACTACGAAAACTACCCTACAAAATAATAATATTACATCATTGCTAAAGATAGCAATTACATCATAGTGTTGGCAGGATCATATTATTATCTATGACGAATGTCTATGTGATATTAATATACTCTATGGTTCTCATAACTGCTGTGATGAACATCGCGTAACACTTGATAACTAAATTTATGTAACAAATTAAACGTTTTACAATACAAATAAAAATCGCAACAAAAATTTGGAGGTAGGTCCAAAATTATCAGTGAAGCGACTTTTCACTATACTTACTTGACTTGTTAATCATTCATATCACTTTAATTGTCTACAGAATTTGTATTCTTTCTCCGTTCCTGCAAGGATAAAATAATAATTTATCGATATAATCGTCCATCCTTAACTCTGTTATAGCCGAAGGGACGAAGGAAGGGGCAAACATTAAAACGGTACATTTCGAGTTTTTATTCGAACACGATAAGAATGTACGACCTCCGAATGCATTTGTAACACCACACAACTCATGTCATTTATTTTTTTGGAATTGTTTGCTTAAACGTTGGTAGACATTAAAAAACTTCAATCTTTTGATAAGCTCAATCATATTCATGCAATAAATAAATATTTAATTTTACTAGAATATAACGTGTCGTTAAGAATTAGGATTTGACAAACATATACCTATGAACTGAACATCATATTTTGTATTGTTACGAGTGCGAGATTCGATATTAAAATGCCGTTGGAATTACTATAGAATTTATTAGAACTATACAAACATTTATAAAACAGATACAAATATAACTGGATACAACCAGTAAACAGTAAACTGCATGATTTAATAACACGCGCAAAGTCCGTCACTATATAGCTAATCGAATGTACATCTTGCTCGTATCGTTATCCTCCCTTGACTGCTTCACCTCTCCGTTCGGGCATTGTTTTATATTAACTATACAATACAACACCCGACCGCGTGGACTGCATTTTTTCCAAGAAAACGTAATCTGCACACCTGTGGCTATAAACGAGTACAATAACAATAAGACTATTGTCTAATTGTAAATTTTAAACACAACGTAAACAAAATAAGTCAAAAATGCTGGAAAGGCAATAAACCAGGTTTTTATATAATTTTACACTACTTGGTACTAACAAAGCAAAAAACAAATCAGACATCAAAGACCGTAAAACAAAACATAAATTTCCAAATGTTGCCAAACAAAGGTTTCAAAAATATTTTCTCTACGTTTCAAACAAACATTTTCTCACAAAGTAATATCTAACTTTGAAATGCCCATACACAACTTTCAAATGAATATATTTTATGAATTAGGTACTTTGAAAAACAACCTTTGAAACTTGAAAAGTTATTTCAAAAAGTATTTTCTTGTTTGAAAAGATTCTTAATATGCATTTAAACTAGTATATTTTCCATAACTTAGTTAAGGAATGCATAGTACCTGAAATGATAATCAAAGTACGAAGATGTTTTTTTTGTCTTTTTTCTGACGATTCAAATTGTCATACACGTCTCCATTCAATCAAGATGAGAATACTGTTACTTTAAAAGGAGTACATAAAGCTGGAACTACACTAGGTATACGTCAGCCATGTACACATATCTGACAACGTCAATCCATCGATACCATTATTTACAAGAATCGTGCAAGAATGTATGTGTAAGTTTATACGTCCGCTTGGTGCAGTTTTTTAACTATCCCATGGAAAATCTTTAATTTTTCGGGATCAAAAGTATCCTATATGTTGACCAGGGATATAAGCCATACAAAATTTCATTTAAATCGGTCCAGTCGTTTCGGAGATTAGCCGGTACAAACAGACAGAGAAACAAAAAAATGAAAAAATCTAAATTAGTTCTATTTCACTTCTTACATCCCCCTGACTCGGTTTTTAGCATTTTTCTTCATTGTACAAAAATGTGACTTCTACAATTTTATTATATGTATATATTAGACAATATACACAGCACATTCTATCCCATTATGGTATACAAAATAACTTAATACTACAATTAAATTTCAATTTTCTAAGTCAGAAACATGTCAAATAAGCTTAATAAATAAAAAAATTGAGATATTTATGATGTGTTCTTTGCTTACTGTGCGGTGTCAATAGTCACATCAAAGGATGAAAAATAAAGGGAAAACCCTGCCCAAATAACTAATATTTGGTACTTCCTTACCCAAATCTCTGCAAGGCTGTTACACTTTGTATTATTTAAAACAGTTTTTTAACCTAAACAGATAAATAGAATTGAAGTGTCTGTTTGTAATATCAAAATAGACCTTCGATTTTTAAGAAATAGATATAAATAAAATAGACCTTAATATGTATAAGAATATAAGATGAGAAAAAGAAAGAAAATAAAAACACTAAAATAAAGAACTCACGCCCACAATTATCTAACCCTCAAACAGAATATAATAAAATAGAAAATATATATAAAATCAAAACAGAGTTCTGCCCTCATATATGACGGAGGAGGGCGATTAAAATAGTATTGTGAGAGCAGATTTTAATTTATATTCGGCAAGCATAAATTGATCTGCGTATTATATGTTATGACTGAATATGTTTATATATATCTACTAGCTGTCCCGGCAGACGTAGTCCTGCCCGGTAAAAATAGGGGTTTGTCGCAGAGGGTTGATAAATTAGGGTTGTATGTATTTTTGTATGTTGTATCATAAAAAAATAGAAATTAAAAATTTTGTCTAAAAAATAAAAAATAAAAATTTAGGGGTGGACTACCCCTAACATTTAGGGGGATCAAAAATAGATGTTGGCCGATTCTCATAGATACCGGATAAGCACAAAAAATTCATCAAAATCGGTCAAGCCGTTTCGGAGGAGTATGGCAACGAAAACTGTGACACTAGAATTTTATATATTAGATAATTTAATATGTGTGCCACGCTATCGTATTGGTGATAGCTGTGATGATAGTGATGTTTGTCAGTTAAGAAAAACAAAAAAAAAATATACAAATCAGGGAGGATAATTCAGACCAGGAGATTCCAAAAATGACCTTTCCGAAAAAATCCTTTCTGCAATGATCTTAATTTACATTAAATTTGCCTTACTCCTGGTTACAAGACACACTCTATACAGGTATAGAAATCCAATAAGACATTAAAACATAACAGTATGGAATGTCATATTTCATGTGAAATACGACCCACGTTTGGCCATAATAGCCGGAGTTATGGCTAGGAATTACATAAGTGAATAGAGATATTGAAATGGTATGAACTGGAGACTATAATGATAGGTAAGGTAGGTATTATCACGTGAGCCTTTTCTCGCATCTAAAACAACTAAATTAGACGGTAAAACTACGTTTTAACGGTTTTAAACGTAATTTATTTGATTTTTATTATTCCAACGTTTCGGCCACTTTTCAGTAGCCGTGATCACGGAAGACAAAGATGTCAAGTGTAAATGTCAAAAATGTCAATCAAATTATTTTACGTTGCAGAGAAATTACTTTCAGTCTGTTATAAGCCGTTTAAGTAATTAATGCTATTATTAACATATAGGATCAAAAGTATTCTATATGTTGATCAGGGATATAAGCTAGCAGCATAGAAAATTTTATGTAAATCGGTCCAGTCATTTCGGAGATTACCCGGTACAAAAAGACAGACAAACAAAAAATTTGAAAAAAATCTAAATTAGTTATATTTCACTTCTTACATCCCCCTGACTCGTTTTTTAGCATTTTTTTCATTGTACAAAAATTTGACCTCTACAATTTTATTATATGTATAGATAAGATCAATGACCTTTAAAGAATGTTCTCCAGTGGAACTTAGTTTCAATAAAACTTTCAAATAATATATTTAGTACAAATAAGGAACGAGACATTAATTTACAAAAACAAAGGTAAATATAAGCCCTTGAACGTTATTAAAAGACTCCAAATTTCACTTTCTCGCCAGAAAGGAGATTGAAGAGGGAGGGAGATGCAATTAATATAAGTTAATTTGCATTTTTAGGTCAATGGGGACGATTTTAATTAAACAATTCTTGTACTGTCTCACTGAAATACGTTGTTTCAACTCTTTTTAGATTTTAAGATATGAGATGTAAAACCGTTTTAATTTCCCCCTGGATGTTTAATTCCTTTTTTATTTGGTTCGTTCTTTATTGTGTTAATTTTATTTATAACTTGCAGCGCCAGTGAAACTTCTTCCGCGTTGCCTTGACGACGTGATTGTAAGGCTAGCGACACGCCTGCCGAAAGTACGTCGCTATCGGCCTAAACAGTCTAAACTATTGTAATACTTGCAACAACTGAGAAGGGTTTATGGCAATAAAAGAACAGCAGCTGGTCACACATTTATTATCAGAGAACATTACGGTTTTAATACATTGAATACGCTAACACTTCACACTCTACAGGCATTTAAGAACAACTCGCCATCCTTCCATCAATTTTACAGCCTAATAAACTTAGCAAATTTGCAAAACCGATAGCGGGTTGAACTCATCGATAAACTGTTTTAATTAAAGGGTTATAATAAATGGAAAGAATCGAAATACATTATAATTTGGAAATTATAGACAACATTTTACACGCGATACTTATATATTACATGTCCACTCAGTACGACGTAGCCTCATGTAGCAATGCACTACGACTTTAAACGTAGCAACGTAGCAATATACTGCGGTATATGGAATATTCCTCAAGGGCCAGTGTTATTATTTCCAAAGGGCCAACAAACTGAATATGAATAATATTAGTAACTAGATTATACCCGCGACTTCATCACGCTGATTTTAAATTCCCGCGGGATTCCCGGGACACAATTACCACAGCATTAAAAAAGAATGTAAGCTATCGTCATAGTGAAAACTGAGTCGGGATAAGCTAATTTTTATGCACTCGAACTATTTCAAACCGCTCCCAGGTGGAAAATGACGATAGCCTGTTGAATTATTGTATTAGTTTTAAGAATATTTATTTGTAAATATTTTTATCATCAGATCCGTCTTAATGTAGCTTAAAGTATTTTTTAAATACTCTACTACTTCCGTGCTAAATAACAAATACAATGGGTTTTGCTCACCTCTATGAAATACTATATTGTCTGTGAAAGGTACTTGGCCTTATTTTATTGCATAATATAAAAACCTAAATTCACAATAATGAAGGTAAAAACAGGCCCTTATAAATATTGAAAAACCATATTTCCATACAAAACACAAAAGCCTCTAATTGAAAGACGATCGCGCGATTCATTGGAGTGAAAACCTTTTTCCTATCCTCTTAAATACTGGAGAAATGTTATCTTTCACCGCTAACACACATTTCCTTGGAAAGTATTTTACGGTCCGCTCTTATCCGAGGAGTAGATGGGTTAATTTATTTGATCGTGTGAACGCCGCGTATTATGTAAAAGAAAATTCATGTATAAAACCCGGAACGGTGTCGAGGAAAATAACTGATGATCGATCGATAACTCTACGAAGAAAAAGTTATCCTTTACCTGTTTATCTTGTTATCTATTTATGCGATACATATAAAAATTAGATAGATGACATTTTATTGTATACCAATACAAAATTAACGTACAGACTAAAACTATACCCAATTATGCACAAAGGCCTTATCGCTAAGCGATCTGTTCCAGGCAATCCCAGAAAGAATTGAGATGATAATGGTGATGGTGGCTTACATAAACTATAGTACGATTAATTTAAAAAAACATATGATTTTTCCAGTTAATATGCTTATCAATGAAGATACATACATACATTCATAACTCCACGCCAGCTCCCTTCCGGGGTAGGCACGAACAACAGAACGCTTTTTCTTACACACCTCACTTGCTTCTTTGACATTCATAGCTCTTGTCGTGCACGCTCATCTGTTCTTAAGGCTCCTGACAATGTATCAAATTATAAAATTTATTGATTACATTTGTTATGTATGTAGTAGGGTATTCGTCCGCCTAGATGGCTCCCTGGTTTAGAGTATGCCGCCAATAACCTTGAGTTGTGTTCCGGCATTAGTGGCCAGCTTCCGATTTCCTTTAAGAGAGCGGAAACACAATGCTAGCATCTTTGTTGTTAAAAATGTCCATAGATGACTGCAGCCGCTTTCCAACAAGTGCCGTCTGCCTGTCTGCTGAACACATGCAATAAACAAATGTTATTGTATAGCACATTAAATAATTTGCAAGTATATTAAAAATTTCATTAAACTACATAAAGGCGCACGTCCCACCAGCTCACGTACTCTCGTATGGGTATATTGTCTATATGCGTATGTATTATATAAAAGGGAGACGGGTGTACGCACCGTAACAACAGTAAATTTTATGGCCAACTCTAAAACAATCATTAATATACGTTTTATTGCATGAAACGTGGCGGTGTTATTCTGTATTGCCTTGTATTCTGTTTTATTGAGAACTCATTGTTTAAGCTTAACAAACTGTTTAACAACACCAATTTTGGACTAATTAGATGTAGTAAAGTCATGCTGGAATCATTATTTTGATTACAGCAGCTGGTCGGTATGATGCCACCCTTTCACGAAACACAGGCATGAAATGTTTACTCTTAAGCTAGTCGGGTATCGCGTTATGTATGCCCACTTACCCTTTCCCATCCTATTCCTCCTATCTCATCGCTCCTATACCGTCCCCTCTATCTCATTTCCTCTGTCCCATTTATCCAGTCTGATCCCACCAACCCATCTTTAGCCGACAAATTAGCCAACCTCTCTTATTCCCTACAGGGAATTGAAAGGGATACACCCCATCTTCAAATCATCCCTCCTATCCTATCTCCTGTATCCCATATTTATATCATACCTCTTATCCTATCCTAAAACCTGACAACGCATTGGCTTCTCGGGTTGCGAACGTTTACAGGCGACAGTAAGTACTTTCTATTCCACACAGATGCGACATCTACTTTTTTTTGGGACTTTTGCCACATAGGCATGTCAGCTCCATCATCTCCTAGCGTATAGTACGCTTATAATTAAATATTAAATAATGAACTGGCTATCAAAGTAGACTTCTTTGAGGCTGGTTCTGACCGAATTTCTTTAAAGATACCTACATCAAAACGATTCAGTCCCAACTCCCCCATCAGTTGTTCTCTACCATCTCTATTTATGCTGCACTCCATTAAAAGATGTTGAACATCTTCACGAGTTCCACACAGAAGGTAGTTGGGAGAATCAATCTTACCCATGAGGTGGCTAAAACTTCTTGTAGAGAAATGACCGGCTCGGATTCTTTTTAATAGCTTTATATATGGCCTGTTGAAGACGTCTACTTGTTCGCCAGCTTTGCTGCAGAAAATTTAAGAAAATAATTGCTACATAATGGCTACAGTGATTATGTTATTCTCAAGTAAAAAAATAGTTACTAAGGGTTTAATAAAGACCTGAAACGTTGAGGATTATAACTGTAAGTAATTGCGTGGGTACGAGGTCTTATGGAAGGTACAATGTAATCCTAAAAGCTGTTCTATATCGGCATCGTCGCCAGATCTTATAATAATATTATTGCCTTTATTGCAATATTAACTTCTTCAAAATTACGCTAGTCCCGAAGTTATGTCGATACTAAATTGTGCGATCGAAGTGCCACTTTCAATCTTAATGCAAGAACCTGCTTTTTTATTGCATGAGTTCAGCAGACAGGTAGACTGCCCACCTGATGGACATTTGCAACACTATAGTTGCTACAAATGCGCTGCAGCTCTCTTTAAGGATACTGGAAGTTGTTAAGACAGCATACTCTAGATGAGGGGTGGTATTTTTTATCCCTGACCTGATGTCAATCATCGGTAGGGATCTCTCGCTGTCCAGTGTGGTCGACCAGATGCTACACAGCGAGAGGAAATGGCTAGCGGTGACCTCCTTCTGCGAGGACGTTATGTCCCAGAAGGAGGCTGCCAAAAGAACAAGGGAGGAGGACGAGCAGGCGGACCCCCATCGCAGACGGCGAACAGGGGCTCACAGGCGGCACTTTGCTCATCTCCTCCCCATAACATAGTGGGACGGGGGGGTCAGGGGACCCTCCCGACGAGCCACACCCAGAGCCGTGGGGTGTCCTAGTAACACCACCCCCCCTTGTCGGCTTGCATCGAAGTGACACGGCAGTCATACCCATGGTTACGGTCCCGTGGCACCTCATTATGATGCGGAGGGACGCTGGAAGGTTTAGTGGGTAGTCGTGTGGTCGGTGCATGCACCAATAGCCGGGAGTCCCACATAACCCTTAGTGACATCCCCCGGGGCCTAAGGATATGTACAAATGCATTCCCCCAGTGTTGACAAAAAAAAAAGGAGTTCAGCTGATAGGCAGACTGCCCAGTTGATGGGAAGCGGTTACTATCGTCTATGGACATTTGCAACACCAAAGGTGCTAGGAATGCGCTGCTGCTCTCTTAAGGCAGTCTGAAGCCTGGTCACTAATGCCGGTACAACACTCAAGCTTGTTATGGTGACATATTTTAAATCTGGCGTTTAAGCAGGTTTTATTTAATTTGCAATGGATCTACCTATGTATGTATGTTAGTCCGGGTGAAATCTTACAAGTTAAATTTTACCAACTTCCCGGTTTCCGATTGAACTGAACTTTTGCGCGCATATATATATATCGCGTGACAATGCAATAATATGTACCATAGAGCTGACCTGATGATGGAATCAGAAGGTGGCCATAGGAACTCCTGTACTAAACAAAATAGACCCGTCGTGTTTGGGCTCGTTTTACTTGTCTTGGATAGCTCTCTGCGGCTACATGATATCTAGGATCTCAAAAGCTTGTATTTAAAAATCTTTTTAAGACAGCTTATATATTTTTAAATTGGAAGTTAAGGACAATATCCTGACATGAATCGAATATTCCATCATTAAATAATAGTCCCGCGGTACAAAGAAAAATTCTGAAGGAAATACGTCATTCAGTTGAAGTATGAGAGGAGTCAAATTTTATTGGCTGCCACTTGTAATGGCGGCTAGGCTTACGTTTTATTGTCCAATTATGGATCGGGGCCTGTGCTTACACGCACTCCTGACTCGACAAATGAGAAACGGCAACAGCCAATGAAAGTGGAAAAATAATTAAGTGCAAGTCGACGGGAAAATTCGATTTCCGAACACTAGTCATCGGCCAGCTGTAACAGTTTTTGAGTGCCTGGTTTTTTAAGTTCTATCGAATATAATAAAACTACGTTTTAACGGTTTTAAGCGCGGTAATTTATTTCATTTTTGTAATTCCGACGTTTCGTGATCACGGAAAACAAAGATGTCAAGTGTCAACGAGTATTGTTAAAACTTTATTTAGCCTACCGCCAACTTGTTCATATTAATTATTTAATATTAATTTTGTTTATGTTTATTATTTACTCTATGGGAGGCTAGTCTAATTTACCCCCGCTTCACAACATGTTATGGCTTGAAGAGAAAAAGCGGCGTAAGACTCCTAAACAAACATGCCTAGATCTAATTATTTTATATAATAATAAAATGGGTGGAAGGAAAAATTAAAGAAATTATCAGTCAAGTTATTTTGTTTTCCGATGCACGCAGAAAGAGCTCACTGTCTTGAGTAGGGCAGTTGGTTTTTGCTGGGATTGTGTCTTAATAGTTTTAATGATCGGATCCCAAACAGGTGGTACTTGCTAACCATCTTCTCGACTGAAATGTCAGTGTTTGTTGATTTTAATAGCCTCACGCATCAGGTAGGTATGAAATGATTCTCTTTCGCGAGGATTTGTGGTTAATCGAATCTGATAAAGTTTTTGGGTTTATCTAGCGTGTATTATACTGTTCGCAGACCCATAGTCCCTCAAGACTATAAATAGAATACAGAGCCAAGATCACCGTCTTCTATGGGTGCCCAGAAGGCGGGCTACGTTTCCTCACTAAATCGCCACACTGATCCGTTCCCCGAGGTAGGCAACAGCCTTCTGATCACCTAAAGAGTCAAAGAATCGTTTTCATCAATTTTGGTAGAGGCTCATGGCCTCTGGACCCCGCGGTCCAAGCGTATCGACGCAAACGGCACAAACATATATAACTCACACTGAGTATCACACAGATATCCAGTCATATCACATATTTCACAATTTTACATCAAGAAATTATTTGATTAAAACAGCAGCAGCATTACGGAAATTAGCTTAAACATATTAATGTCATTTTAAAATGTGACTTCACGAAATTTTCACACTTCGTCGATCCGCCTTCCAGCCTCACCCCCTCCCCATCTCCCCCCACCCTTACCGTGGATTCAACTTATGAATCACCCCTAAGATACAACATCTATATTTATACAGAGCTACCCCGAATTTACATTGAATTCAACGCATATTGCATGATCGGAAACACACAAAAAACTATGGCTAAAATAAAATGTAAAAAAAATCACGATAAATAAAAATTCAAAAGTTTTTATTCAAAATAACTTCCACTGGAGAACACTTTTTGAAGGTCATACATATAGGTCAAAATTTTATTTTACTTCCTAGTCTATGTACACCGCTTCGCAACGTGTTATTGCTGTTAAGAAGAAGCGGCAAGAAACTCCCCAGCAACACGTCTAGCTAAAATTGTTTTTCTTTATATTTCTTATTCTATATCTCACATTTTTTTTACAAGTTTTATACAGAAGTATGTTACAGAATGACTTTTGAAGAATAATGGAGTTCTAGCAAACAATGCATATTCAATAAGACAGAGACACAATAAAAGGATAGTAATAGAGAACCTCGTCCTTTTTTTTACTTCGTTAAAAACAGCAGCTTAATACACTCGTAACAGTAAAAACCCCAGTTAAAAATAAAGTTTGAACTCATCTCCCGTATAACGCTCTTTAAACGAAGTGCCCATAATTTACTGCATAGAAAGCTCTTATTGAAACATAAAAACTAACAGGTATATTATAAAAACTGCGAAAAACTTTGTACAGAGGATGAAATTTAAATTTTTAACCTTAATGCTAAAAACCGCAGCAGTAAGCTTTAGTGCCTCCAACCGTAGCAAGAACAGCTTTTAATTTCCTACACACTTTGTAAACTGAAACGAACCAAAACCTTATAGCATAATAAACGTGTTGAAGCTTCGAGTTTGTATAATGAATTTAGAATAACTTCTTTTTAAAAGGTTTTTAAATACAAGCTTTTGAGATCCTGGATATCATGTAGCAGCAAAGTGCTAGCCAAGACAAGTAAAATGAGCCCAAACACAAAGGGTCTATCTTGTTTAGTACAGGAATTCATATGACCACCAGCGACTCGCGATATACATACACGTGCATAAGTTCAGCTTCAGAAACCGGTTAAAAGTTCAAAGTTAATTTACACAATTCCACCCAAACTTAAATACATAGGTATATCCATTGTAAGTTAAATAAAAGCTTGTAAAAAAGAAAACCATAACATTTTGCATTTTTATCGAATTCCGGGTCAACACTCTTCATTCCAATAAATGACTTTGTTCGTAAAAAATGTAAGTGAGACATAGCTATTTTATTACACTACAGTAGCGCTTTGCAATTAATCAAGAAACACCGTACCTCTTCGTCATGGCACATATCAACGACGCGAACAGAGTTTTAGGAAAACTGTAAAACTAAACTTCATAATACCGAAGCAAGAAAGAGAATTGGTCTGAAAGTTAGTGTCGGGTTCACCCCGTAAGGAAAGGAATGCTCCGGTGGTTCGGGCATGTGGAAAGAATGATTAAACAGATATACCAATTCAAAAGTGGATGGATGTAGAAGTCGAGGAAAGGCCACAACACACCTTCCATGATCAAACTGATCGTATACTAGCAGAAGGTGATGTTAGGAGCCTTAAGAACAGACGATCGTGCATGACAAGAGCTATGAATGTCAAAGAAGCAAGTGAGGTGTGTAAGAATAAGCCTGAATGGCGCTCTCTAGTTTGTACCTACCCCGCAAGGGACATGGCGTGAAGTTATGTAGGTATGTATGTATGTAAAACAAAACAACACCTTCTAATTTTACTTCTAAAACACGAACCTATTGTATTGAACATTCTGTAGTAAATTATGCATAAATACAGCGATGCGCAACATTAGGTGCAATTAATAAAAATCTTGCCTAGGTAAACCTGCCTTTAAGGACACGGGCTTTCGACACAATT
Source organism: Dendrolimus punctatus (assembly GCA_012273795.1). NCBI lineage: Eukaryota > Metazoa > Arthropoda > Insecta > Lepidoptera > Lasiocampidae > Dendrolimus > Dendrolimus punctatus. Next base: position 18,067,721 of record CM022546.1, on the reverse strand, counting down.
ATTTAACTGATTTTAAAACTGAGTAACATAGTATATAGATTTAGGTATTATATTATATTATTGATTTAAAAGTGATTAATCAAATAATAGATCCATCTTCAAGTAAATGGAGACCAGATGAAAGCGCTATCTATAGATGAACACCCTGGACCTTAATCGCGATAAATTCACACTGCACTTATTAGTTGAAATTTTACTCCGTAACGGGAATACGACACCAACTAGAAGAAAACATAACAACTATTAACTCTTCAATGCTTTCATTTGTTTGAATAAAACTGTAAAACAAAACACCACCTTCCAATTGTACAGATGAAACTATTGTATTGAACGTTCTGTGCTATAAATTATTTATCAATGCAGCGATGCGCAACATTAGGTGCAATTAATAAAACGCTCTTCGCATAGGTAAACCTGCCTTGAGGGACACGATTTATCGATACAGCTTCACATACTCGTTTATATGTGCGCAGTCTGAGGTTAGTTTTAGGCTGACGACATACAGGCGACATATCTGTCGATAGCTATGATATTAAAACTTTCTCGGTTATTAAATTAGTCATTGAAAGTCACCTCTGCGGTGTAGGCCTCCCTCAACAATTTCCAATTTCTCATTGTCACAAGCTATTCTTCTCCAGTTTTTTCTACATCTAATTGAGCAAAATAATTATCTTCTCATCTCCTTGTTTTATTACCGTTTTATAAAAGAAACAAATATATAATTAGATGTGGACTAGTTTGGACTAAAAGTTTTGAGTAAAAAAAACATCAAAAAGCAAGAAAGAATAACGTGTGACCATTCAGTCGTGTAGTCGCTCTCCTTCGATATCGATCATAAACTAGTTCATATATGTATGGTTTATAATACTACGTCCTCTCGACACACGACACGACGTACACGAGAGGACACGTCAGTGAAGCGACTCGTAGTCCAAGGTAAAATGGAGGGCACGAGGGCGCGCGGTAGATCACCAATGCGCTGGACCGATCAAATCAAAACCGCACTAAATGGTCCACTCCATGAATGTCGAGGCAAGCTACAGTCCGAGAGGAATGGCAACGAATTGTGAAGCTTGTCTGGTGACAAGACACATGATGGGACAAGACACAGGGGACCACCCCTGGTGACAGAGGTGTTCCCCTGTTATGTGGACCACGACCACTCTGCCAAGAGTGTGACGACGGAGAAGAAGAAGAAGAATAATACTATGTGTAAACTCATGACGACAAATGATCGAGAATAACATAATAATAATTTGAAACATTGAACAAACTTTATTACACTAGAATTATTACAATTACTATAAACACAGAAATATCAGGACAACTCCAAAAGTTCCATTCACGCCTATCAGGTGTCAAACAGTAATTGCCCTCCAAGAGTAGGTACTTGTAGATAAATTAGGATCGGCAGTGGCCTGTTACCTGTTATTAAAATAAGCACAATCAAGGATGTTATTATATTATAATGTAAGTAATACACTACTGAAAAAATAGTGACATAAGAGGACAGAAGAATATATCAAACATATGTTGCAAAGAGTATATGGTGTCAAAACAATTCAAATGTAAGTAATGTAACATGACTTCTGAGGTGCCAGTGCCAAGTTACATGACCTCATTTTAACAGTACTGCTCTGATTATTTATCAAGTAGTAATTATTTACCACAATATATGCGTTTTTATCTAAGACTGCTTGCTACGATAGACCATAGATAATACACTGTATAAAAATAGATAAACCTCTCTAGAATAAAATATCATTTACCCTGTCCGATAGCGCTACAATTGGTATTTTATTCCTATATATACCACTAGATGGCACTACAATCGATATTTCTATTCCACCAGATGTTCCTAATAATGTTATAACTTATTCTAAATCGGACTAAAGGGATAGACAGATTAAATGCATATAATTTGTCCTAACATTTGAGCTTGTGGCTTCATTTATGGTCTTAAGATCTCGTAAGCGCGTTGTATTTATTCAACGATATTGCACAACGCCAACTTAAGTGATATTAAGTGGGCTAAATGGAAACTAATTTTAATTTTTGTTGTTCCTGGACCTTGATAGCGCTAGTTTCTGTATTTTTTTTTCGTTTACATTTGGGAGATTCACTAGGATGAATCTGCGCATGTAGACTGTCTTTCCCTATCCGAGCACCACGTATTTAACGCCGCAGCGACACCGCAGAGATCGCGCCACCGCCCCAACGCACCGTGTGTTTAGGCCCTTAATTTCAATATCACGACTAGATATTAGTAGTTTAATAAATGTATATATACTTCAGAGAACTCGGTAAGAAGCGATTTTTTTATTCGTCACGAGTATGTGAAACCTTATAGATACCAACAGAGACTTGGGTAAAATCTTAGTTAACTTTTAATACCGCTCCGGAGAGGCTCTAATGGGGCCTGTTGTTTAAACTTTATCTGCAGTGAGTTTGTGTAGAACCACTAACGAGATTTAAATGGGTATTTATCACTTCAATTAAGATGTTTAGAATTCAGAAAGGTTTCGTGTGGTTGTCAGTTTGTGCTATTTCGTGATTTTTAAAACATTATTTAAAATATTAGTGTGAATGATGGCGCGCGCAATGAAATACATAGAACAAGAAGCGAAACAAAATGGCCGCAGACCATCTCACCGCGCTCTATAAGCGCATACGTTCACACGCATCCCTCATTTTACCACATACAGCATTAATGATGTTAATTTTATTAAAAAATACAGTTTCCAATAAAACAACTGGGATTGACAAACCGCTACATTTTTTTTCTTATATTATAAATTATCTACGTATTAATACGTGAAGCAAAAACATCGAAGAATAGAAAAGTATGAAATTTCGCACACTTATAGCTTATATAGAGAACGAGTGCAGAATGCTAATCTTCTTTTAAATTATACATAAAAAGTACAACAAATAAAACCGTTACACACACTACCGTGTATTTGACACACACACGTATATATACTCTTTTGTTGAATGTTAAAGTCTAATTAACAGTGTAGCCTTGGCGAAATCTGTGCCTCTGACAACAGAACATTGATAATGTTCAAACTTATAATTTTAATTAATTATTATGGTCGAATATCGACCACGGCCGACCACTAGTTATTTTTAATTGGGCTCAATTAAGCTAACATACGCCGCTGCGAAAGCTGTGTCAGCTCCATTCCGCTTAAGATCTGCTCCCAAACCGCTTCCGCACGTTTATGCACTATACCTGAACGCATATAATATCGTTCATTTCTTTCCATTCAATAGACGTACATTTACATAAGGTATAGGCACGCGCCAAAACAGGGCACGGCACACGCGTCGGATATTAAGGGCTCAGCGAAATTACATTCGGCTAATAAATTCACGTCTCGTATTAAATAAACACCGCGTCACACAGAAATCTTTCTTGTATCTTCGAGTTACTTGTTATTATTTCACTTGCGTCCCTTTTCCATCAAAGAGAATTTAATTAAAAATGTTAATTTGTTTAACAGAGTTATTGAAGTGAAACTTCTATATAGATGGGAGGGGGATTAGATGTTTCATAGTGACATTTCCGGACCATCACACGCGACTGCTTTTTATTTTCTTTCGCTGCCTGAGTTAGCAGCTGCGCCGCAGGCCAAATGCTGTTGTATAGTGTAGTTGGTGTATGTCCCATTTTACTTACATAAAAACTTAATTAGATTTTCATAAATCGCTAAAAAAGCCGCGGGTAGTGCTAATAAGTCTAGAATATAATAGACTATACTTTATTGCATAACATTAAGATATAATTCAAGAAGTTTAAGTACAGCAGACAATCGGTGGTCTTATCATTAAAAGAAATTTCTTCCAGACAACCTTAGGATGGATTAGAGAAAATTGTGTAACATGTGGGTTCTGCAATATAAATAGAATAAAAAAGTTTTTATATAAGATTTTGAAATGGCAAGTATAAACAGACATGGTAATAAGACAAAAATATACAATATATATATCGAGACGCTTGGACCGTGGGGTCCTGAGGCCATGAGCCTCTACCAAAATTTATCAAAACGACTCATCGACTCTTCAGGTGATCAGAGGGCTGGTGCCTACCTCGGCCAACGGATCAGTATGGCGATCCAGCGAGGAAACGTAGCCAGCCTTCTGGGCACCCTACCCATAGAAAACGGTGATCTGGGCTCAGTATTCTACTTATAGTCTTGAGGGACTATGGGTAGAATACAATACAAATAAGTTAAGTTTTCTTACATTGTATTCAATAGTATGTAATTTATATTATATTTAGTTTTACCTCAATTATATTGACTTTCAAGGCAGGTCTCAGAAGGCAAGAATATACTAAAATATACATAGTTTGATATATATAAATAAATAATAATCATAGTAATAATGGAGAGATGAAGATGTTATTATTGACTTTAGAGTCCGAGGTAATAATCCTTCACGAGCCCGTTGAACGCCTGATTTAATATATAAATACACTCGGTATACTATTTTTTTATAATCAGCAGATAAACACACACATTGCATACCCCCGAGCTAAGGAAGTTACGCTTGTGTTATGGATAATATATAATGGACCGCTCTGGGGCCGAACCCAGACACCCAGACCATAGTAAATAATGAAAAGTTTCCATTTACCAAGTTTCCATTTACCATGCCAGGAATCGAACCCGGAGCTTCCAGGATCCAGCAAGTTCAGCCAGCTAAGACTTAGCTCGCTCAACCACAGAGGCCGTCTACAATATACAAACCTTTCTTGAACAATTATCAAAGGAACATAACAAATATTTGATGGCAAAAACTGCTTAAAAACTCGTTGTATGTTTTAGAAAGAGTCAGCAAATATATACAGAGACAAGCGAAAAGCGAGTCTGTTTTACACTATTAAAAGCAGATTTTTCAATCATCACAGAAAGTTAACAGTCAAATAAATTATAATTTGACTAGATTAAATAATGTACCAATTCATACAATATATACAACTGTCATTAATTTTCTGATGAATTTTATTCTTATGAATAACTGCGACCCACAAATAAACCCATAAACATGACCCATAAGGTTATGTTTATGGGTTTATTTTGCGTCAGAGACTCGTGTAAAATACATAAAGGTAACACATAAATACACTAAGAAAATAATAATAATAAACTGTAAAAAAGTTAAATTTAAATTACTACTAGCAGTCCCGGCAGACGTTGTCCTGCTCTGAAAAAATAAAAATCTAGGAGCCGATCCCAGCGTCACCTATCGGTTCTAATTGTGGATTTAAAACATCCAGGTCCCACTCAAACTCGCAAAAAAATCACCAAAATCGGTCTAGGTGATTAGGAGGATTCTAGAACCTGATCTCAGCACCACCTACCGGTTTTAACGGGATTAAAACTATCCTATGTTCGTCTTCTGGCTCTAAGCTACCACCAACCACTACTCTACTCTGACATACATCTTTTGTCACACCACATATCATCATATTATCCTTCACACGATCTATCTTGCATTTTAACGTTCTTTTTGTCACGTGTCTTTCATCCCTCTTCATTATACGCCGATACCAACTTAATCTTCTTCCTCTCAATTTTTCAGTGACGGGTGCAAAGATCCTCATTTCTCACCTTATCCATTCTTGTAACACCATCTCAACAGTGTCATCTCAGCTGTGTGGAGACATTTGTAGTTTATCGCTTATTAATATAAATATACTCAAAATTATTCTTAAATCAATAGGAACAAAGGTAAATCATTCTAACAGTTTCAATATATAAACAAAAAATCCTTATATCACTTACACACATTTTATTTCATCAAAGACGCTGAATGGACCGCTATTGACAGCACTCTTCCGATATCTCGGCACCAATACATCACGTGGTAATAGTTTCGGGACTATCTCAACATTTTTATTTCCCCAAACCCACCTTTATGGGATTTAGTGGCAATTTAGTGCTATGCGCCAGTGATTTATGTCCGCGGAAATTCGACCCGCGGGCCCAATAGCTTAGTTGATTCCACCAATCGCCTGGATTATTCCCGATAAATGTTTCTCTTATTTAAGCTGTTTTGTTCGACCAGTAAAACAATATACCAAAAACGTCCGTGTTTATCAAAACTAAAAATGCTGATATAGATATTTGGAGTAACGAAGAAAGAATACAATTTCTTGCGGCCGGGCGGCTGTCGTAAGTTCGTACGTAAGAGGCGACAAAACAACACATAGCCAGGTGGGCGGGCATTTGCCCGACTGGATGGCTACTACCGCTGGTCTAAAGACTGTCACTATAACAACCTTGAGCTATGTTCCGGGATTAGTGACCAGGATCCAGTCTCCCTTAAGAGAGCAACAGCGGATTTGTAGCATCTTTGGTGATGCAAATATCCATAGGCGATGGTAACCGCTTTTCATCAACTGGGCCGTCTGCCGAACTCCTGCAATAAAAAAAATAAAAAAGATCCATAGAAAATCATAAATACGGGGATCTTTGAAAATGAGACATAACTAATAGGGTAAAACAATTTGTCAAAATGTTAATTAGATAAAAGAGTAATGGCAGCCTCAAGTAATATGATAGCTGGATTGTATGAAGGATAACATATTGATTTGTGGTGTGACAGATGACGTATACCAGAATAAGAAAGTTAATTCATAATATAATAATAAGCAGAGTAATTAGGTCTGACGCCGACGATATATATTCTATTTATATTATATTTAATTTATCCACAGTTTAGTTTTAGTTTTTATATAGTTCATAATATGGTTTGTAATTTGTATTTAGGTTTATATTTATAAGTTAATTTATTTTTACTATTTAATTATATGTATATTAAGTTAGTAAAGAATCAAAGAATATTTTGAGATATAAATATTTATCCACGCACGACATGTAAAGTAAAAAACAAGATCCATACATTTGTACTCTTGCTTAACTATGATGCCAATGAATTGCTTGTTAAGTAACTTAATAAACTTACAAATATTAAACTTTCATCATTACATTCTTCTTTATTGCTCCACAGACAGACACATACACACATAATAATATATATGTAAAACATGACCACATACCCACTCCAATCAATATTTTTTAACACTGGCAATTGGTGTGAGGTACCTTTGATTGACCCATATTACAAGTAGGTAATTATACTTAGTTTGACAGTCAGAGGCAACTCAACGTTTTGTATAACGTTTTTAACCTCTAATATGTATTTTTATTCTTGTTGTTGTACTTCGTTTTTTCTTAAAAGGCTAGTAAATATATTATGTATTTGTATGTGTAAAAATCTAACAGTCCTCGAAATAGACAAAGTAGATGTTAAAACAGATAAAGCTAACAAAATAATTATTAACAAAAAACAAAAGCCCGAATAGAAAGTAGGTACATAATGAGAAAAGAAAAAGACCATACGAAATAAAGCAGTAAATTAGAACATAAATAAGGTAGATTGTAATTCAAAGGCGCCTTAGAGTGGGCCGTTAATCACAATTAGCCTACAAACAGTATGCCAACTTAGGGAGAGGAAACAAACGAAATGCTGCGCACTTTTTTGGCTGGTTTTGTGTTTATTTTTCTTTAATACAGAATGAGATCGAGGTGGATACGTATCTAGTGCTAGTGCGGGATTTGTATACTGAAATACGTTGAACTTTGAGAAATATCTTATTAGAAATCTGGACGAAGATTGCGGATTAAACGTACAGTTGTGATTCTCGTACAATAATTAAGCGTAGAGAACTACTATGACATATGCATCCGACCAAAGTCGAAGTGTGGATGATTTATTGTCACTACGCCCGCTCAATTATCCGATTATTAAAACTAAACAACTACCCGCAATTTACAATAGTAAAGATAAATACACTTCGAATCGTTTTTGCTTTGTAAGTGGTATTGGTATTATATTTACAGGACTAAACGTCAAATTTAAATTTACTTAAAAGTTATTATTGAAAATTATGTTTACCTAATATTATTATTTTAATATCGTTTATTCTTATTAGTTTCATATTCATTCACTGCCTATAAAAAATATTAGTTTATTTATGTGCTGACAGTACGCTACTACAATAGCAAAAAATACAAAAGCTGATTTACCAGTACTGTAATAGATGGCACTACTTGAAACAAATACAAACACTAGCTACACAAGTAGATGTATACATATATCTAGTAACTTTTGACTTTTACGGTCTTATGCATATTGAGTTAGAATATGTTTGAACGTTTTTTTAAGAAACTTTATCTTATCCGTGATTCAATTTCCTGCAAAATGCAACAACTCACAGCTAGTTGGTAGGTATTTTGTTGCAGGTTGTATTATGAATACTGGTTGCATTCGGATCTCAAAATATGTATAATCTGTCACATGTCAATATATCGCAAAAAGGAACTGCAATAAATGTCTGAGACTAACATCGTATGTGCAATAATTTAATATATATACCTTCGGACAATACAACAATTCCAACATATTTGCCTGTCTGGATGGCATCCACTTCTGGTCTAGAGCATGCCGTCCTAACAATCTTATGTTGTGCTCCGGCATTAGTGTTCAGGTTCCAGTCTCCCTTTAGAGAGCAGCACATTTGTAACACCAAAGGTGTTACCAATAGGTTACCGCTTTCGATCAGGTGGGCCGTCTGCCTGTCTGCTGAGCTCATGCAATAAAAAAAACGCAACTATGTGTTCAGTGTTTTATCTGGAATTCGGCTGTGAGATAGAGGGCCCTAAAATCCATCCACAATACATGAAAGCAACCTATAATATAGATAAAGACCATGCTATAATAAATTAATAACTAGTTATCGACTCCAATAATTCCAAAGTCCATTCTGTTCAACAACTGTATGAGAACGTAGAATAAACTATAACTTCATTCATTTGTCGCTGTGGAATAGCAATTATTTCCTATTAATGCCTGGAGTACTATCGAATTACTACTGCAACTCACTTTTATTTTTCGAACTAGTTCTAGTTCTGCTGTGAGGCTGGACACTGGCACTGAAGAGGAGAACCAATTGCTTTCAAACAATCTTGGATAAAAGGAAATGGTAGCTAGAGGGTCCGAACCAACTCCGAAATAGAAAATCTCATGAGCGAGCCTAACATAATTGGGGAGATAAATCTCACAGACTCCGCTGGCTCGGATATGTAGAACGGATGGAGGACCGGGGAGTGAAAAAAGCATACTTCGACGACCACCCGACTGGTCGCCGGAAGGATAGAGCAGAAGCTGACCTGACCGCACTACAAGCCCACAACTGGCAAGACACTGCGTATGATAGAGAAAAGTGGCGTGCTCTTCTTTCGCAGCCAAGGCTCGCTTTGGGTCGCTGAGCCAACGGAGTTAGTTCCGGCGTTAAACGTAGTAGTTCCACGTGAGTATGAGACAGCTTTAGGCATTTAGCGTCTTTACTCATTTTTTTTGTATAAGCATAGCTGATACCTCAAGTGATAGTTGGGAAGACCGTGCACTGCAAAGAAGGGTGTAGTTATTCGTAAAGAAAGAAATAAAAAATCATTCGAATAAATAGCAACATACTTACATTGTTTCCATATCCCGTAAAAATAAAAGCAATTTTGAGAATATGTACATTGCATTTTCAGTGCAACCCTTACTTTTGGCGTGATACCAAAACGACCCGTCTTTTTTTTTGTCAAACGTCTGTCTCGTTCGGAAGTCAAACTACAAGTGACAATAGCGACAGTACGACACCGTTGCGTCGTCCCTCTTTTATGGTGGGGCTACATTCGCGGACGACAATTCGTGTCGCGGAGGCGCGCTTAAAAACATCATGTACCGGTATACCCGATGTTCTTCTCTACATTAGATCCATGTTGCTGTTTGCGGCCGACTTGGCAGAATTGAATATGGAGGTATCACATATTGCATCATGTTAGTGAATTGTTATTTGTAACAACACCAGTCCTGTACAAAGAAATCACAAACCCGTCCATCCCGCTTCAAAGTGTGGACTGCACTGACGTGACGCAGGTGAAGGCCATGCAAACGAATATTGTCGCGATAAAACCCCTTGATGTGCGCCAGTGCACCGACAGTGCCCCGATAAGTCTTCATCATCGCCCCATTACTACACGATGTAACGATTACCCGGCCACACTTATAACGCGTATATTCGTCCGCAAATGTATCTCCACCATTATAGTGACTGCACCGCCCGCCATTCAAATATTTTCATCGCTAGACTATCCTGCCCTCTTTCTTACAAATAATTTGAAACAGTATATTTCAAACATAGGTACTATAGAGCATACAGTATCGAAGTTACAGAATCATTACGGCATGTGTGCATTTAATATGGACATCAAAAGCGCATTACTAGCCCGCAACTACATTACCGAAACGACCATTACAGACTTGCATATACGACCTCTTTAAATTTTACAATAGCATCGACTTCATTTTGAATGCAAACCTTTTTGCATATACCTAATTACACCTTCTTAAGAAAGACGCTGCATATTTTTTTTTTATCTTTATTTATAAGCCAATATATTGTTACGAGTTGCAGGACTCGAATTAAAGTACCGTTGGAATTATTATAGAGTTTATTAGAACTATATAATCACGGTTAACTTGGGTACAAACGAACACGACAAGTCCAAACGTAATTGAAAAAAACGCGCGAAGTCCATCACTTATTAGATTCCCGATTGTAGTACACAAGTCTCGCTTCGCTAGTGGTTTCGCTCGAATATGAAATAAGTCCGCCTGGCAGCGTGGACTGAATTTCTAGAATCAGCTGGTACTTTAAATCCGTTACACCTGGTTAACGATTACAATACAACAATAGGCCGTATGCCGATAAGTAAAAAAAAGAAGACGATCATAAAAGAGTTTAAATCTTATTAATTCAAATGCCGACGGGTAATAAATGCGCCTTGTTTCAGATATGCAGGTGGATTTTGTGTTTGTCGGAACCAGAGTTGTAACAATATTATAAACTTATATTTAATTGTTAAAATATGTAACTTTTGCCTATTCTTTGTTTGATGTTGTTTTAATTAGAAATAATATTAAATGTTCATTCGCTAATTTTCTGTGACCTTACTGCCTAACACTACGTAAGACTATTTTTTGAGGCGAGAAAAATGACTAACGATTTACGCACTCTCTGGCCGTCACTAGAACGCACGCATCCACAGGGCGTAACGCTAGCGTAGCTAGCGTTTAGTTGTTATCAACCCCAGCATTTGGCTGGAGTTAAGGGCCTGTTTAGGCGGTTAGATGATAACCTTTGGGATTTTGGTTGTTAAACTGCATATGTATAATATATATTTCAAATTACTCTAAATAAATATCATTTCCTTTCTCCTTTCTTTCTTTCCTTCGTTGTTTGCGATGGTAACCACTTTCCATTAGCTAGGCTAATTGCCTATTTATCAAAATGACTAATAAAGATGTTACATAAAAATAAGTTGGAATACAATCCGAATAAACCGAAAACCTTGAGGGGATAACGAGGTAAGGTGAAGGGTATAATGAATAATTCATATATTCAAAATGAAGAATCAAAGGATGCGAATGAATACATTAATTTGGAACATTTTTTATTCACTTCAAAAGAAACATAATTCGCCTTGATTGGGAAATTAGATTTTCCGTGAGATTGTCGGGTTTTGTTGTGATTAAAGAACCCACCTACAACGTGGAGTTCGCCGTCACCCACTACCACAACTATACATATATTATGAAGTGGAAAGATTTTTATTTTTGTATGTTTGTAACGAATAAATTCAAAAACTATTGGACCGATTTCAAAAATTCTTTCACCATTCCAATGCTTTTTTTTGAGGCGGGGGAAATTGCTACCGATTTACGCACAGACTGGGTCGTTGCTAGGGAACGACACACGTCGGTCGTGGGAGGTATCACTGCAGCAATTGTATGCTCTTAACTCTTATCCGCCCGCGATCGACTCAGAATAGTGTGGAAAGACTCCTGAGGAAGCTGCATACGGGCAAGCAACCACAATACCCACTAAAAACCCCCTCCTCCCTGTCGAGTTTAGTTTGTGAAGGAAAGGCTGACCATTCCAATGCTACATTATCCCTGATTAATATAAGTTATATAAAAATTAGGGATCCCAACTAAAACTCAAATAATATAACCCAACAATCTAAAGAATGAATGAAGAAAGAAAATCATATTTATTTAGAGTTATTCAAAGTTATTTATTGTTATTTTTATCCGTGCAGGAACGGAGAAGGAATACAATTTCCTGGGGTCAGGCGGCCTGTCGTAAGAGGCGACAAAACATGCCACACCCAGGTGGTAGGGCATTTGCCCGACTGGATGGCTACTACACCTGGTCTAAAGCATATCGCCATAACAACAAGTTGTGTTCCGGCATTAGTGACCAGGTTCCAGTCTCCCTTAAGAGAGCAGCAGCGCATTTGTAGCACCTTTGGTGTTGCAAATGTCTATACAGACAGGCAGACGGCCACTTGATGGACACGGTTACCATCGCTATGGACTTTGCACACCAAAGGTGCTACGATGCGCTGCTGCTCTCTAGGAGGGAGCCTGAACCTGGTCACTAATGCGGAACACAACACAAGGTGTTATGGCGACATACTCTAACAGTGTACCATCAGTCGCAAATGCCCTACACTGCTGTTTTTTGTCGCTCTTAACAGGAAATGTATTCTTTCCGTCTGCACGATAAGCAAATTATGCATGAGCAGTTTAATAAAAGCCAAAAGTTAATTTTCTTAAAACAGGTCCTAACTCAGAAACTGCTGGTTGATAATAACCAACGCTGGTCTTCCGTTAGTGCCAAGCAGTAACGTCACCTTAACAGAAGAAAAAAATGCTTAGTTCTGGAATCGGGGTATACGATTTTGATGAAATTTTATGTATGTTTGAATGGATCCGATGGCTTTGATTCCCAAGTGGACCCGGTACGTGGCGCCTAGATCTTTATTTATTCTGGTCAGAACAAAGTCTGCCCTGACCGCTATTTATATATAATATTATAATATTATAGGTGTACTCCTTGCGGCTGGTTGCAGGCATTCGGTGTGATCTTGGTTCCGGCTCTGCGCTCTGGTGAGGTTTTCCTTTCTTCTTTTTTTCTGTCTTTCTTTTTCTTACTTTTTTTTTATGTTTAGAGTTTTACGGTAGTTATATATTTAATTATTTAATATGTGCAAATGATGTTGGTATTGTATCAGTTAAAATATTTATGTATAAGTTTCATATAAGTCGTAATTCTGTACAATACTGTTTTTTTGTCCAAATAAATAATAAAAAAAAAAATATTCTAAACATGCCGTGTCTAACAAAGAAACAACTGGAATAGACTATATGAGCGACGGAGATTTTGTTTTCGATTTCTTGTCTATTTTCGGATTGCCTGTTGGTTCGGGAATCACGTAAAAACTACTTGGCCGATTGCGATGCGGTTTTCACTGATCGAGAGGAAGTTCTTAGACTTAAAATCTGCGCTATTTTTTATCCTGGGAATCCCGCCTGAATTTTCCCGGAAGTGGTTTGTAGTTGCATGGATGGATAAACAATAGCTTATTCCGACACAGTTTTCTGTAAAAGCTGATATTCTTTTTTAAATGCTGCGGTACTTTGTGTCGCGGGAATCCCGCAAGAGGTTAAAGTCAAGCATGGATGAATTCGTAGGCATATCCTAGTTGAAGATAGATTGGCTGAAATTACTTGCCACAGATCTGTTTAGGATTCTGCAATACAAATGTCAACTTATGAGCCGAATTCATAAGTTGATATTTTTACTAGGAGACAAATTAATTATTGGTGAAATAAGGTTATATTCACAAGATACTCAAAGGTATTGTAAGTCGCTTATAATGTATGTATTCGACGTCTAGTTGTCGCTATGCCATCTACAGAAAAACGGCGGGAGAAAAGTTGTTATGTATACATACTTTTCTTCCATTTGTAGATAAAACATTTATCTACAAAATTGAACTAGAGAACGTTTCCTACAATTTATGATATCAAAAAATATTGTTACGAGTTGCGGGACTCGAATTAAAATGCCGTTGGAATTATTAAAGAGTTTATTAGAACTATACAAACACGTATAACACAGGTACAAATATAACCGAACACAACAAATCCAAACGTAATGCAGAAGGTGTTAATTCTCTAAAACGCGCAAAGTCCGTCACTAACGGCGGCTTTCAATATTCGATCTCAATCCAAAAATGGTTATCTATCCAGATTCTAAACAATCCATGGATCGATCCAAAATCCTCGTTTCAATATAACATCTGGTTTTAAAATCTCACAAAAAAAAAGGGATTGGTCATAAATTTGTGTCCTCCCGAACGTTTTGTTTCACGCAGCTTTAGTTAAGAGTTCTTTAGATTTTAATGATAATCTTTACATTCAAAGTAGTATATTTTATGAATAAAAGTAACATTTTTTTATATTTATTAAATATATATTGTATAAATAACCTTAGGGCATTTATTAAACATTTTAGTACACGTTCTGTTCTTCTGTAACTTAACGTACCTTTGAATAGGAACGGAACGCCATCTTAAGAAAAAGAAACGTCACATCATTATTAAAATATTGTATACATTTGGATATTTTTCTATGCAAGTATTAGATAGTTTGAAATTTATTAGTAGACAAAAAAGTAGAAAATGGAGAATTTAATGGTAAGTAAATATTATGTATGTAAATATATATTTAATTACCCATGATATGTGCGAAGAAATAACAATTTTCTGTTATAAAATTGAATCATGTGAAGACGCGTTGCCGCGCTATTACGCCCCATTTTTTACTTGTTAAAATATGTTTTAATTGTTTGTAGAATAAACCAAAACCTTTAACCAAGGAAGAGACGAGCTGCTTGGTCTCCTTAATTGAGGGGAGCAAAATAATAAATAATAAAACAACGAACGCCACAAGCAACAAACTAAAGGTTGCAGAGTGGAACAAAATTTGTGACGCCTTCAATGCCAATGTGGGCATCTGTCGGCGTACACCTCAACAACTGCGACTTAAATGGGAGAATTTGAAGAAGAACTCCCGTAAGCGCAGTACTTCAATAAAAATGGATCGAATTAAGGTAAAAAGTTTATTATTCTATTAATATAGTAACTGATCAAATTATTAATAGATGTAGTCTAGATATAACAATACTGTTTACGTTTCAGACTGGAGGTGGGCCACCAGGATATTTCCCTCCTGATGAAATACTTGATCGGGTGGCATTGTTGCTAGGTAGTACAGTGGAGGGTTTGGCAGATCAATTTGGTGGTGATGCTGAATTTCCAGTGGCTGGTGGTAGTGGTGTTGTAGTAGGTGGTGGTGCTGGTGGTGGTGGTAGTGATGGTGATGAGAGCATATTGGTTGGCAGTCCATTGTCCACTCCAACTAATCAAGTAGTCTCAATTGACTATTTAGTGTCTGTTCCTCAGGACAATGAGACTCTTGGAGACAAAGGAGTGTCAGCCATTAGTGTTGGAGATGGCCTTAACACTACTCCTATAATACCCAAACATCAAAAATATACAAGAGCAAGTGGTAATATATTTTTAAATTTGCTTTAATGGGTCTTGATATTCTGTTTACTTTGTTTATATATATTATGTGGCAAGTTTCCACAGTAACAGTACAATATCACACTGATGTTTTGAGAGCTGAGTTTGACAATAGATCCTCATATCTAAGGATTTTAGCTTGTGATATCTGGTCTAATCAGTTATAAATTTATAAGAACACTAATCATTAATTTATACTATGGTGGTTATTATTTTATTTATTAAAATATATATATTTTATGTTTATATACATGGTTACTAACATGATACACAACCAAAAAGACAAGTGTGTTTTATTACATTTTTAAAACAACACATTTGTTAAAAAATATAAGATTGTTACTTATGATGCAAGTAAGTCTGGTTCTGGGCGGTTGTGAAAGTTCTACTAATAACCCTGTATAGTAATAATACAATTATATAGTCAACAAGTGTTATTACATTTGAGTTGCAACTTAGATATCCTAGGTCTGATTAACTATTAATGCATTAAAACTGACATGATATTAAAATTTTGTTAACTACATATAAAATATGATTCTACAAGGAATATAATTATAATATTTATTTAATTATTGCAGATTATTATATTGCATTTTGATTTCACAGGTGCCAAACGCAGGATAATGAAAAGTGATGATGGTCGTCAAGCTAGAAATATGGCTATAGCAGAATATTATATATTAAAGAAAAAAATATTAGAGAGTAAGGTTGAAAACATTAAGTTAGAGAATGAAAAATTGAAATTAGAGATAAGGAATTTGAAGGGAGAAAATGTATAAAATTGTTTGTTTTAGTCATATTTTTTTTTTTTTTTTTTTATTGGTCCTTTTATCTGCGATCGGAAGATTGTTCCATAAGCAGATGATTTGATTGTCATGATATGTTCGAAAGCAACATCCAATGATTTGCTTTCTTTAATTTAATTGGAGCTATATTTTGCATCCAGGTCAAGAATGTGCACTCGTTTTAGGCGCCTTTGTGGGATGCTATGCAATAGCTTCTGGGCAAGCTCATTTGGGTGAACCATTAAACGTTCCTTATATCGGAGGCAGGTGTTGGCAATCTCCTCCCTTATTGTGGGAACTGCAGAGTACTTGTGTGCTTCGGCATTGGTTGTAAACCAGGGTGCTTTTATTATTGACTTTAATATGGTACTCTGGAACCGTTGGAGGATTTCTATATTGGAGTGGCTCGCACTCCCCCAAAGTTGAATGCCATAAGTCCAAATTGGCTTTATAGCTACTTTATAAACGAGTAGCTTATTTTCCATTGATAGCTTGGATGATCTTCCTAGGAGCCAGGACAGATTCCTATATCTGTGGTTCATTTCATCTCTTTTTGCTTGGATATGTTTCTTCCAGATGAGCCGTCGATCTAGGTGAAGGCCCAAATACTTGATCGAGTCTGCGTGAGGTAGAGGATCATTGCCTAGTGTAACTGGAGGACAGTTTCCCTGGCGGAGGGTGAAAGTGACCTGAGTGGATTTTGAGGTGCTGGCTTTTATTCTCCATTGCTTTAGCCACAAATCAACTTTGTTCAGCTGTGTCTGTACCATTGCTGAGGCAACTTCAGGGTGTTTGTTGTTTGCAAGAATGGCTGTATCATCAGCAAAGGTGGCTGTTGTAACAAAATCGGTTTCAGGTAGGTCGGCAGTAAACAGCGTATATAGATATGGGCCTAGTACTGATCCTTGTGGGACCCCAGCTTTTATGTCGAGTAATTCAGACCTAGCGTCCTCTTCTTTTACTTGAAATATTCTGCCTTCGAGATAAGATTTTAAGATTTCAAAGAAGGAATGTGGGAGGTACGTTTTGATTTTGCAGAGCAATCCTTTGTGCCACACCCTGTCAAATGCCTGTTCAACATCTAGGAATACCGAAGAACAGTATTCTTTGAGTTCTAGGGCGTTACGAATCTTGTCGCAAACTCTGTGGACCTGCTCAATGGTAGAGTGACATTGGCGGAACCCAAACTGGTGGTCTGGAATAACTTTTAGCTCCTCAAGTACGGGTACTAATCTAGCCAGAAAAATTTTTTCACACACCTTAGATATGACTGGCAGCAAACTTATTGGTCGGTATGAAGATGCCAAGTTGGGCGGTTTACCTGGCTTATAGATCATTACAATTTGGGACACTTTCCAGTGGTCTGGGTAGTAAGATGTTCTTATAACCGCGTTGATCAGCATGGTGATGAGAACAATTGCTTTTCTAGGAAGTTCCTTTAGCAATCTCGGGGTAATGAGGTCATATCCTGGAGCAGATTTTTCCTTGAGATTGGTTATAACTCTGTTCACTTCAGCGGGAGTTGTAAGCTTCATTGGAAATGCCAACTGAAAGTCTTGTTTTAATATGAAGTCTATCGAATTCTCATCTGAATTTGGATCAGCAGGATTTGGAGTGAAGACTTTTTCAAGGTGTTTAGCAAATGTATCTGCTTTCTCTTTACATGTACGAGCCCATTTATCGTCTGTTGTTTTAATGGGTGGTTTAGGAACTTGTGGCTGGTTATAGTGTTTAGTTGCCTTCCACAAAGAGTAATTTGATACTTTGGTTGCACTTAGGGACTCTACATACTGCTGAAATTTTTCCTCCTGTGATTGTTTGATAGAATTTTTCAGCACTAAACTGGCTTTGTTAAAAGCTCTTTTGTCAGCAGGATGTCTGGTGGTATGCCAGATTCGTCTCAGCCGCCTTTTTTCCTCAATTTGGGTTTTCAAAGCAGTGGTTGAGACATTTGCGCCCGTTTTTCTGGCTACGATGTCCGGGGTAGAGTACCAGGCTGCTTCTTGGATCAACCACGATAAGGTTTTAACAGCTTCTTCAACATCCTGGTTTGTTTTGAGAGATATTTTTAGATTAATTTTTTCGTCTATATAATCTCTAAAGTTGTTCCAGTCAGTTTTATAATTATGTAGAGATAGGCTGCATGGTCTGGTAAGAACAGTTGTTGAAATAGTTAAGAGTACAGGTGAGTGATCAGAACTGCTATCAAGGCATGAGCTGATGTGTAGGTAGCTTGAGGATATACCTTTAACAACGAAGAAGTCAAGCAGATCAGGTATTTTGGTGGTGTCGGTCGGCCAGTAGGTGGGTTCGCCTGAGGATATGGTTGTGAGATTTAACTTGTCGAGGCTCTTTTTCAGTTCCCTTCCTCTGGTTGAGGTTAATCGAGATCCCCAATGCGTGTGTTTAGCATTCCAATCTCCGCCAGACACAAATCGATTTCCAAGTGTTCGGAAGTATGTAGAGAACTTTTCCTCTGGTATTATGTGTTTTGGGGGACAGTATATAGCTGAGATAGAAAAGTTTCCCATTTTACCTTCGATAGCTATTGCTGTGGCTTGTATGAAATCCAATTTGAATGCTGGTTCTTGGTGGTGTCTAATTGAACGTTTTATGAAAATTGCTGTACCACCATGGGCTTTGCCATCGGGATGATTTGTTGAGTAGGCCACAAATCCTGGAATGTTCACTCGGCTTCTTTCGGTATAGTGTGTTTCTGATATTAGAACAATATCTAGTTTGTGTAGGTTGATGAGTAGCTCAAGTTCATGCTTGTTGGGAGGTAGTCCATTTATGTTCCATATAGCTAAGCGTAGGATGTCTATATTATGGAAGAGTTAGTCTATCAAGGAGTTTTACTATAAGACTCATGATTGAGTTTATTTGTTGTAGGAGAGATTCTATCTTTTCAGATTGTTTGATGAGTAGATCTTCAACTGACTTATTGACAGATGATTGTTGAGAGTCAATTCCCTTTACAATACCTGCATAGGAATTGGGGTAGTTTGGTTTGGTTGGGTTTGGTGTCTTTGGAGCATTTAGTTCACATGTGTTCATTAATGGTTTATTGGGTAACCTTGGAGTCTGTCTAGGTCCTTTATTGAATTTTCTGTCTTGAATTTCCTTATATACTTGGCATCCTTTGAAATTTGCTGGGTGGTTACCATGACAAAGAGCACATTTGGCTGGTGTGTTACGATCTGTCTTTGGACAATCGCTGGTCTTGTGAGGAAGAGCACATTTCACGCAACGGTATGGTCTAGTGCAGTTGTTTTTTGTGTGGCCATATTGTTGGCATCTTGTGCATTGTGGTATGGATTTGCGTTTCTTAGGATCTTCAATTATTACTGCTGTACGAAAGATAAATTTGATATCCTTTGCCTTTTTGTTGTTGGGATTTGGTTCCAGGTTTACAAAGAAAGTGGTTGTTGGTCTCTTCTCAGGGCCTATACGAGCGTTAATTATTTCTCCTGTTACTCTATTTCCTGTGGCTTCTATTTCCTTTATTATCTCTTCGTGGGGAGTTGTATGATGAAGATTTCGTATGACTATCCTGCAGGGTCTTGTTTCCTTTTGTGTAAATGTGTGGCCTATAAGTCCTTTTTCTCTAACTAGACTCATAAGTTTTCTGTAAGGATCAGCAGTTTTGCAGTTTACTCTAAGTTGATTTCTTGTGACGATTTTGAAGCTATAATCTGAGGGTTCTAGGACATCTTCTATTGTTTCTTTAAGCTTGGTGACATCGTCTATCCCATATAGAATCAGTGGTGGAGGTTTATTCCGAGGTGCTGCCGGAGCAACATTTTCCGGTGCATCCAGGGGAAGAACATCATATCTGTTGTTTGTTGAAGGAGTTTTACCAGGAGGCGGAGAATTAGAGAGCCTGGGCCTTTTGTTATTTCTCATTGTTGGCACCCTTTGCCATTCCGGGTTAACTTTCAGGGGAGAAGTCATTGGGCATGATACATCTCCTTGAGAGGAGCTATGCTTCTTATTAAGGAACATACTCCTGTGGAAAGCTTGCTGGACTAGCTTTGCTTTCGATTTTTCACCAGTAACATTAACCAGCACAGAAGCCTGGACAGCCGCAACTGTGGGGTCTTCGGTAACATACTTCACACTCTCAGGCCCGGGTACCGGAGAGCGCCGGGGGTTAGCCGGGTCGCATGACAAATCACATTCCATATTCAACTTTTCCATATTAAAAGAGGGGGGTTTGGAAATATACTACTAGCACTTTCCAAAGGTGTTAGTGCCACATTTTTAAGGGGATTTAATCCCTTAGGCCCGTGGTGGCCGTGAGGTGATGACAGGTTACTTAACCGCCGCCTGTCGTTCGGCGTTGTTGCTCTTTAGCACCACCCAGGGGGCACGTGTAGGGTGGGCCTAGGAGAAGGTGGTAAATCCTACGGACGCGAGCAACGAACCCCCCGTTTTAGTCATATGAATTCATTTAGTTTTTAATTAAAGAAAAATTTAGAGCTTTCTAGGATGTATTTGTATATTTTAATTATAAGTTTGTGTTTATAGTGTGAATGTAATTATTAATTGTAAAGAATCTAAATATAGCTATTAGAATTACCTACATTAAAAAAGTTTTTAACAATATGAAATACAGTATCTTTGTTTTGAAATTAAAGAACTTTATAGTATGTATCTGTATGTTTTCTTTCCAGGACATGTTCCCATTTATATCTAGTATACATTGAGTATAAAATATAGCCAGAACAAAACATATTTACATGAATTTTAAGCAATTTGCAAATAAATATAAATAAATGTAAAAGTTTGTTTGTGCGAGTGTTTCACACAAAATGGCTGGACAAGTTTTTAATGAAATGTACAAACATAGCTGAACAAAGAAAATGTATTTATACAGATATAGTATATATGTGGATTCATAATAAAACTACGTTTTAACGGTTTTAAGCGCGGTAATTTATTTGATTTGTTAATTTGTTCATTTTAATTATTTGGTTTTAATTTTGTTTATGGTTATTATTTACTCTATGAGAGCCTACTCTAATTTACCACCGCTTCGCAACATGTTATGGCTTGAAGAGAAGAAGCGGCGCAAGAAACTCTTCAGCAAACATGCCTAGCTCTAATAATTTTATATAATATTAAAATGGGTGGAAGGAAAAATAAAATAAATTATCGGTCAAGTTGGTTTGTGTTCCGGTTCATTCTAGGTATGAAACTATTCTCTTTTTGGGCTTATCCAGCGTGTGTTCATGGATCGCAGATTTCATAGACCTTGTGTTTTTGCTGAAGCTCTCCAGCCACTTGGTTCCCGTCACAGATTTTACATGCTCTCTGAAACAAAATTTTTCCCACAGTAGCTAACTGACTATGATGATGGTGAGGTGAACCATTAAGATGATCTAGAAATCTACGTACCTTTTATACATCTTCGCCAGTCGGAGTGGCATCCTGTGCTTCCATTCCAAGTCTTCCATATAAATGTCAGCCGCAACAGGTGACACCGGTGAGCCCATGGCTATGGTGTATAATTAAAAATAATTTGAAATTATTTCTTGTCTATGAGTAACATTATTTTCCAAATTTTCTGATGTCACATTAACTTCACTTTCTCTCGGCAACTCTACTTCAGGGGCCACTTCCTCAATACTATAATTTCTACATATATTGTGAAGAACTGCTGTAGCAATTATAACCTTTGTTATATTTTCTAAGGACAATCGCATTGTCAGTGATATTACTGGGAAGCGACGTTTCTAAACTCCAAATGTCCTGTAGAAAGAAATGTTTTTAAAATTAAAAACAGTACTATTTCCTACTAGTAAACAGATGGGTACTATCTTTACTTTTACCATTTGACCTATGCTTTTGGTACATATAAGAAAGTTTACATTTTAAATATGTTTCTGTGGTAAGCAATATGAGTATCTAATAATCTTAAGTGTTAGTTTTACCTTTCAATTGTATTTCTAGTTTTTATGTGGGCCTCATTGTATCTGATTTCTTGCATAGTTGATGGGTTTAACAAAGGTGTAAGCAAATAAGACCGATTTGGGTAGGCACTATCTCCAAGTAACCAGCGATTTCCTAGTAAGCCCTCTTCACACCTGGCTGCAATAATTATTTCATTAAAAACTTATAACAGTAAAAATTATGTTATGTACTACTGATAGAAGTGACAATCTCAGTAAAATATTACCAACCTCTTAATATTGAGTTGTTAAAAATAGTGGAATCATGAACAGAACCAGGCCAGCGAGCAACAACATTTAATAATTTAAGGCCTGCATCACAGACTGCTTGCACATTAATAGAAAAATATCCTTTCCTATTTCTATATTCCTCACCTACTCTAGAAACCTGAAATAGAAAATAATTTATTAATTTATCTTTAATTACCAGATGTAGGTAATTAATAAGTAACAGTAACTCTTTGATTACATAATTCATAATACAAAATAGTGAGTGTATACTTACTTGGAGACTGAATGTGTACATGTGTACAATCAATAGCACCATATACTCTAGGAAACTGAGCGATATTATAAAATTTGTCTGTAGTCCTAGAGTCCAGAACAATATATTTGCTATACAATCTAGCAATAGCAGCAGATATATCTGCCACTATCCTACATGCCGTTGATAGCGATACACCAGCAAAGTCAGCCACCGAATTTAACATTGTCCCCAATGCATAAAATCGTAAAGTTAATAAAAGTTGATGCAATGGAGGACAGCCGTTGTTTCTGAAAATAGAATTGAATATTATTTTAGGTTATCTAATTAATAAAGCATTGTAAATATTATTATTAAATACTTTACCGTCTTGATTTCACTCTAACAAATGGCATTATTTCGTTCAAAACCATTTCAACCGATGTTTTGTTTATTCTAAATCTAAATGTAAACTCTGCATTAGTCAAACTTTGCAAGAAGTTTATCCGCCAAAATGTGTTTGAAGACTCCGCTCTTCCTTGTTCGCCGTCACTACTATCCAAATCCGACAATTGAAGTAATATTTCAAAATCACTATCACTATCACTTGAAAATAATTCCATTATTACACAAGAATCTCTCAATATTGGGGGATCGCAAATAAAGATAGATTGAGGTCAAAAAAGGATTTGTCAAAATTAGAGATCGTATATTGAAAGCGTGTAGCTGTCACTTTCATACAAGTGGCAATCCAAAAATGCCGGATTGCCCTCCCAACGATGGATTCGTAAAACGGATCGACGAAACGATCTTTGGATCGAATATTGAAATCATAAAAGTCAGAAATGGATTGAAAATAAGGATTTTAGATTCGAGATTAAAGATTGAGATTGCATATTGAAAGCCGCCGTAAAACATTCCCGATTGTAGTACACATGTCTCGCTTCGTTCGTAGTTCTCACTCGGCTCACTGCTCCCTCAATCCAGCCATTGTTTTATACTGCACAAATGCAATATGTCCGCTCGGCAAAATGGGCCGAATTTCCCAGAATCATTTTTTACTTTAAAATCCGTAACACCTGGCTAATGATAATAATACAACATAAAGCCGTATGCCAATAAGTAAACAAAATAAGACGATATATAATGATAGACGATAACGACCATAAAAGGATTACAACGTCATTAGTAAAAATGCCGACGGGTAATAAATGTGCTTTGTTTCAGATATGCAGGTGGATTTTGGTTTTGTCGGGACCTGAATTGTAACAGTATTGTAAATCATCTACACTAATAAATTTTTTGGTATAGGTATTTCGAAAAATATTTTACTATGCGTTGCATGTATAAAGGAGTGCTTCGTCTTCGTATTTAACCCCTTTCTCCTCTTACTACGAAACATCTACCGACTGCAATGAATACTTATTACATTTTACTATTGAATTATCTTTGATTTTCAATGTTTCTCGCTATATGTTGTTTGTTAAGTAAATAAAAGGTTGTGGTAGCGTAATGGTTAATACACGCGTGTGAAACTCAAAGGACGCGGCTTAGATCCCGGCCGAAACGCATCTAATGTGCATATTGTTACAATCACCAAGTGTTAAGAATGGTGAAGAAAAGCACCGTGATGAAACCTGCACATTGAGATAGCCGATGTGCCAAACCTGCCAAGCAGTCTTGAACAAGGGTGGCGGGTATACTGTCCGTTCCCCAGTAGTGGGAGGTCCGAGCCCAGCAGTGGGACGTTTATGGGCTACTGTTATCAACAAACAAATGTGTTTTCTCTCTTTCTAAAAATTCTCTTTCTAAAATCATAATTTGACATTTAAGAATTCAATCGCAACAAAGTACAGGACCACTAAATCTCAGCGAAATCCGAGCCAGTGGAACGCGTTCCCTCCAAAACAATTCCCTGCAAATTTGCACCCATTACGGCTGATACGGGATTTGTCGTGATTGTAAATCCCGGTATTAGGGATTCGGGAACGCCTAATCCCCGGCGACGTCTTTATATCCTTTGATTATTATTTTGTTTGTTGTTTTAAATGCTCATCATTTGCATTTTGTTTTCACGAAGTTTGCCGTTGTTTTTCTTATGCCTTCCAGATTGCTCAGAAATCATTATGTGAGTCTTACGCAATAACGCATGTGCTAGTTTACAATACTGTATCTGTATACTGTATACTGACTGTAATCTGCTATCCATGTGTCACTTTTATTTATATATTTTTTCTTTAATTACAGATAATTTAAGAATTTCCTTTAAGTCAGGTTGCCTGGAATTGGGGTTTTTTTGTGGAGTAGAATGAAACCAAATACAGCGTAAACTCCATGTAACGTCACTGGATTTAACGACAAACTCCTCTAAACGTCCAAATCACTTGGCTTTGGTTGGTTTATCTTGTGTTCCATATAATGATACACCCTATATAGCATTACACCCACTCTCAATAACGACAACAATTAAGTAATAAAAAGTACCTTTTAAGTTGGCAAAATTAGTAAACGTAACGCAATTTTATACGTTCTTTTATCGCTATCGTATATTTTTATTATCCTAGACCGTAATAAAGTCGACTGTCGGTATCATGCATACCGAAATATCTAAGAAATTTCAAAATACCGAAATTGCTAAGTACTTCCTTTATCACCAAGATGCCTGAATGTCGCAAGATATGAATAAAATAAGTTACAAAATTACTGGTGCAGCAAACGGCGTCAGACAAAAATAACACGACGTCTCACCATTTAGCATCTACTCTCTACAACGCCTTAAAATGTACAGTCCCTTCAGTGTCGTTATATAGAGTTCACACAGTACATTAAAAAAATATCAATGGAGTTATTTGGTAACTTTTTTCGGAGTACTTTCAGGACAAGCTTTTTTTCATACTAATGACTCAACTTAAAGAAATAGAAAGAACCTGGCTTAAAACTTAAATCCATAAATATTTTTCATAATGTTTGTACATTATTAATAATTTATTAATTAACAATTAACCCGTAGGTTATTTGAGGCATTTGAGACTTTAAGCTCTCCTCTTTGCTCTATAGATATTACATTATTTAACTGTTTACAACATAAAGGCAACTTTACTAAGAGTATCTCTAATTTAAGATAGGTAGTAAAACGACTTTCACTACGCGTAGTAAACTTTTGACATTCACATGTAACGTCTATTAAGGATATAAATCAACCCTACTCCAAAATATAAAACAAAGAATATATAAATAATAAATTATGTGTAATATTTTACGGGCAACGTAGGTGGGCGTTGGTGGTATATTTTAAGGGTAGGACTACATTGACAGTAGTTCTCATTCATTTAATAATAATATAATAATCGATTAGGTAAAGCCACTAATGAAAGTTGTATGTCAAGATCGTAGTAAGTGGGCATCCATAGACTCTGCACACCTCTTTGGGGAACAGGCGTGGTACTACAGTATCTATTTATAAATATAAAAAATCTCTGTCACAGTTTTTGAACGCGATTAACTCTGACACTACTCGACCTATTTTGATTTTTTTTGTTTCATTTTACTGCATTTGTTCGAACTTAAGTTCGGCCGAATAAAGTGAAAGCCTGGTCAACCAGAGAGGCCGTAATATTCAAAAGTATATCTCGTGAGGTACATAATGTTACATGCCGACAAATTCACCTTTGTTGCTCACCTGCCTGTCCTAAAGCGCAGTTTATTACCTTTCCCGCATTTGGACTTCTTTTGTTTACATTGTGTTTAAAAAATGCAATTAGACAATAGCCTATTGTTATTGTACTCTTTTATGGCCGCGTGTTCAGATTACGTTTTCTTGGAAAAATCCAGTCCACGCGGTCGAGTGTTGTACTATATATTTAGTATACAACAATGCCCGTACGGAGGGGTATAGCAGTCTAACAAGAACCACGATCAAAACAAGACGTGTAGATTCGATGAACTATAAATTGACGGACTTTGCGCGTTGCTATTCAATCGTGCAGTTTTTACTCATTGCGTCCAGTTATATTTGTATCTGTGTGATACGTGTTTGTATAGTTCTAATAAATTCCATAATAATTCCAACGGCATTTTAATTCGAGTCCCGCACTCGTAACAATAAGTAGAGTTTCCGAAATTCATAGTTGTTACTATGTGCACTAGCCTTTGAATGCGTGACCCCATGCGAGCCCGTGGTCCGGGTCGACTAATGACGCCACCTAAATAACAGTACGACGGACAAACGACAGGGCGGGCATCCCTTTTGTTCTTATTATATTCATTCATTCGTTTCATATTCACAATTCTATTCATAATATAAGTAATATACCCACAAAAATATTCTTTTGCTTCCTACCTATAAAAGCTTTTGTTACGAGCTACGCAGGACTCGAATTAAAATGCCGTTGGAATTACCATAGAAAATATGTAATAAGTATACATGTAAGTAGCTGTATAACCCCTAATATTTATGTATACCTTTGACCAATATAATATGTTTTTATTCCTGCCACGGGTTGTCTGGAGGAGATCGCTTTTTAGCGATAAGACCGCCCATTGTGCACGTATAGAATATTTTAGGCTATAAGTCATCTGTGTTTTCTGCAATGGTGTACAATAAAGTGTTATCTATCTATCTTTAATAGAATTATACAAACATGTATAACACATGTACAAATATAACTGGACACCACGATTCAGTAACACGCGCAAAGTCCGTCATTATATCGCTCATGGAATCTACCTCTTGCTCGTATTGTAATCCTCACTGACTGCCCCTCTCCGCATTGGCCCATTGCTTTATTATGCACCGATGCCATACCTGGCAAGCTTCGACGCAATACAATAATAACAAGATTATTTCGACACTAATGACGGCCATAAAACAAGTTCAATAACAATAAAAGGTTTTTATTAATCAAATTTAAGTACATACAATTTGATATTAAGGCCGCTTGCATAAAGTTCCTTAAATTTATTTAAGAAACACTAAACGCATTTAACACCCTTAAATACGATTAGCGTCTTGCACAACGCAAAAGTCGCTAAATAAGTTTAAAGAACTGTCAATACGTTTTGTGTAAAACGTATTTAGGAAGTTTAATGTGATTAACTAATTTTATTTAAAGGCGATTTTTATGCAAGCGGTCCTAAATGTTAATTAAAGTGAGAGATAATATTCTCTAATTATGTAAAGCTAAATATAATCAGTACATAGCTCGGTTAATACATGTACCTATATATAATACGTGCTCATGCCGCGGGTTCGTTCGTGGGTGGCCGCAATATTCCGTCGGCTTTCAACAGCCTTTGATTTACGACCCACTATTTTAGCGAGCTATAACTATGAAACATTCTACGAATGGATACGGTATAAGTATTATGGTCTTACTTTAAGTTAAATTTTAAGAAACTGCTCAGCAACTGATTAGTGAAAATTTTACCCGTAAACGCCTCTTAAGGATTCTAGGTAGTAAAGTAACGGCAAAAGGCATTAAATTGGTGGCGCTACCGTAGCTAAAGTGCTATTGTTTAAAGGAAATGCTAAAAGTTTTATAAAATCAAACAATATAAAATCACTAGGGTATTATTAAATGACTTACTTAAGAGATGGCTAATCCTTTCTCAACGAGATTATTATAAGTAAGGCCCTTAGCCTATAAACATTATATTGTTGGCCTCAAACCTTCCTACTTCTGTAGAGAAACGGACAGTATTCCCTCCATGCTTGTCCAAGACGGCTTGGAGAGTATGACACATCAGTTATCTTAACGTGTATATTGTTACAAGTTGCAGGACCCGAATTAAAATGCCGTTGGAATTATTATAGAGTTTATTAGAACTATACAAACGCGTATAACACAGGTACAAATATAACTGAACACAACCAGTCCAAACGTAATTCGCAATTCAATAACATGCGCAAAGTCCGTCACTAAATACATTACCGAATGTACACAAGTCTTGCTTCGCTTATGGTTATCGCTTGACTGCCTCATCTTTCCAGTGGGGCATTGCTTTATACTGCACAAATGCAACATGTCTGCCCGGCCGCGTGAGCCGAATTTCTTAGAATCAGTTAGCACTTTAAACCCGAGACACCTGGTGTTGCGGCGGCGCTGAATTTGATGATAAACGGACTGCTTCAAAGTAACAAAATAGGAGATTGAGACAATTTTGAATCTGAGAAGAAGCACGCACTCACCTGATTGATGGGCATGAAATAATGCTGCTCCTCTTCTCCACTATGCACTTCACTGGTTACTTGATATATCGTTTATCTTTATATTTTATTTTATTATTAATAAATGGGGCGAAGTAATGGGGTTTATATCATTTAGAACATTTATATTAATTTATTGAAGATATTTACATTATATTTGTTGTTTAAGCGGTGCGGGCGCGGAACAATATGAAATATTTTATTTTATAACATATATTTACAATAGCGAAGCGGTTTAATTTGTTTTATTTTATGATATGACAAAACATGATTGACGTGACGTGCGAAAGGGGAACGCACCATCACGTTTTAAGGAAGAATTTAAATATGTTAGAAAAAGATCGTATAGGCCAAAAGATGGTTGCATGGCGGTACCAGCTGGCAGTGATCACAATACAACAATAGGCCGTAAAAGATTACAATACATAATGGGCTGTTTTTTAAATCACAAAGTAAACAAAAGAAGTCCAAATGCCGAAATGGTAATAAAATGTGTTTCTACAGGTGTGCAGGTGTGAATTTGTCTTTGTCAACACCTAGGTCGTAACATTAAATACATGACGATGTTTGCCTTCATTATTGTATACTGTTACATTTTTTTAGTCGCATAGTTGTTTATCATGTTTCTTTTTAAGCTCAATAATCAATTTTGTTATATAACGTAACGCCCCACGTTGGGCGCCACTATAGTAGTTGAAATATATAAAGCTACTACAAAATAAACAATGATGATAAGGATAAATTTGGATTCTTAGATAGCTGGAAAACGTCTTACAATATCACAGACATCCGTCAAGTCGCCCTTACGTGACATGACATTCTAGTATATAACTTTGGTGGAGGTTTCTGTTAAGGTGTAAAACCTTCGTGTTACATCCTCTTATTTCGAAACGATAGAAACGGCCATTTCCATAATTGAATAATGGTATCTTTTTTATTTCGTGATTAGCGCTTGTCTTGTATAGAGTAGTTCCCTATAATTTACCATAATTTGTGTAACAATATTTCTCTAATATGATGTGGTAATTATGTAGATTATATTTGAAAATCTCTCAATTGTAATCTCGTCAAAATTGCCGGACACTATCGTCTTAACCGTAGATTTGCCTAATTTTCTTATACTGTTAATTCCAATGGCGTGTCCGTGACATGCGACCGTATCTTTTAAATATTTCTGAGCGAAAACACGCGAAATAAATGTTTAAAATTTTAGTAATGTTATAGTATTCTTTTCTGTTATTATTCCGCCGCGATGATATCGATATAATATTGTGATTTTAGTAGAATACGAATTTTTGACATTACCGCACTGGAATTGTACTTTGAATATCTCCGCAACGCCATAATATTGAAATAGCAGAACCCCAGGTGTGTTTCAAATAATGAAAGTGTAAATAAAGACTTATCCATAAATCAAAATTTTCTTATTAAATCCATGTTCTTAGAGGCAAAGTGGCTAGAACTTCCCTACTTGTTGTATAATAGAATAAGATAATTTAATACCGGACCACTAACCTCTTGATATTGTTTCGTTACATAATACTAAACTATAATATAACTTACATAATCGTTTTACTTAAAATAGGCGCTTTCAATCAAGTGGGCCGTATGCCTGCTAAAATCATAAAATAAAAACAATGTAGACACATCAACTATTTAAAACCCGAATTCAGGAGCTCGTAACAATCTAGTTTTTTTTTATTGCAAGAGTTCAGCAGACAGGCAAATGGCCCACTTGATGGAAAGTGGTTACCATCGCCTATGGACATTTGCAACACCAAAGGTGCTACATATGCGCTGCTGCTCTCTTAAGGGAAACTGGAACCTGATCACTAATGCCGAAACATAACTCAAGGTTGCTATGGCGACATCTTTAGACCAGGGTGGTAACCATCCAGTCGGGCAAATGCCTGGCTGTGGGTTGTTTTGTCGCCTCTTACAACAGGCCTTCCGGCCGCAGGAAATTGTATTCGTATGTAGATATGTATCTATGTAGATAATATTATTCTGTATATATTCATCGTAATTGTTGACATGATAACTTGCATGGATGGTATCGAAATAAACTGGCTTTCAATGCTTACACTTATTGCTTCGAAATTGCATGAATAAGGCTTATAAATAGTGTTGTAGTACCTATCAAAAGTCGGCATTCATGTGACAGATGGCTGCTAATAAAACGCGACGTATGATATATCGCAAAATACGACACGCTGCGTGTGGCAGGCATACAAATCGTCAAATTTATGTCAACAGCACTCTCGTGGGACATGAAGCACTTATAATTTATATGCGCTTTTTAAATTCAATTAAATATCCAAAAGTCTCTGTGTGCGTGACCTCTAAGCAATATCAGACTACTCTAATCCACACTACAGGCGATACGGGTTGAGGATAACAACAAGTCCTTTCGACTTCAAGAATCCACACCAAACATGCATGATCTATACGGACTTTATAAGCACGTCTTCCTGTTGATACTCCTTCTTGCGGTTACTTTGAAACCGGTAGACCCATGCTGGATTCATTGTATCGATTACAGCTCGCTGGCTCGATTCGTTTAGTTTGTAACAATTTCTTGTCTGCAATAATGTTTGGAATTAATAACAAAGAGAGAATGGAGGGCAAGTGTGTCATGCGCGTTACGCCTTCGAGAATGAAGTTATTCCCCCAAAGCAATTTACTATGTGTAATGTACTGAATGATGAGTGCTATTCTGCGGGATTTCATTTGGCCTGCTCATGGGGATACCATATATCCATCTCATAAAAATCAGAATTCTTTTAGTATATTACAAGATTACGCAACTCCAATCGTTACTTATATAGAAAAAAATTTGGTGTGTGACAGAACTAAGAAAAGACTCATCTGCAGATGAAGATAATCTAATTTCAGCAAGAGCTACGGCGCTGGCCACAGCTTGTTTCCATGCGTGTCCCAGCATATATATTTTTTAAATTTAAACACGGGATTTCAACTCATACCCTAGTATGTACTTAACCCTTAATAATTTGAAGATGTTTGATGATTAATAAAAATGTTTTTCACATAGGTTAACACATTAATTTTTTTTTTTTTTTTTTAAACTCCATATCATAGCGCTGTGTCGACCATCAAAAAATATCAGCTAGGAACTCATTCCAAATTCCCAGGGTACGCAAGAGAAAAGTTATAAATACATACATATCATCACGTCTGTTTCCCATGGTGGTAGTCGGAGACGTTGAATCTTCACTTCGACAAACAGCTTTCGCTTCATCTACTTGTTTTAAACTTATTGATGCCCAAAACAAATTACAATCAAATAAATTAAAAGACTAAATAGGTGTTAACACTTATGTGTATATATACATACAAATACACGCACGTGCACACACACAAACGCTACTATCTAATTAAATATATTGTCTAATTTACTGGAAAAACTTATTTAAGAATATTTTTAATAGTTTACAATATATAGAGAAGCTGTTTTCAAACATATCAAGATCAGTGTTGTTAGTTGCCAACTCATTATAACATCTTGCCATTCTCACAATGGGATTGAACTGAGAGATAATATTTTTGAGAACTTTAAGTGCAATGTGATTTACAAGCAGTAGCAGTACGAGCAGTACTTCCAAAAACCTCTTCATAAATGCACATTTATTTAAAATCATTTTTACTTGATATTTCTTTAACACTTCTGCTATTTGACCGTATTGCGTACATCGGGTCTACCGACACCAACTCTACCTATTATAAATATTCCTGTATAATTGAGTGACTAATCTGGCAACACTGGCAGCATATAAGAATTTAGCGTATCCCGCAATCTTTGGATTCGGCCGTAATTCCCGTTCCGGAACTTGTGTACCCCAGAGATGTGAGTTAGATAACACTAACATAAGTTTCGACTTATAACTTTGTAATGTTTTAGTCCAAAGATTCCCAAACTATTTTTGGTCAGCACTGTGGTATTGGAGGTAAAGATACCGCCATCTCCGCCGTATAAACGATACGAGGCCCCCAAGCCACAGGGACCCCAAGAGTGTGTAAGCAAAAATTCGTATTTAAAATCCACACTTATAATTGTAATGTCATTTTAAGGACAACTGCTGAGCCAACAGGAACGGCTGTAAACTTGTCATTATGGTCTATAAAGGCAGAAAATCTAAAAAAAACTGAAAACGTCTTTAGCTATGGATGATTCAACAAATAAGTTTGCCGAAAAAAGGCGATAAAATTGTGTCTTTGATTTCAACTATTTCTTTAACTTAAAGTTAACTAATAATTTAAATTCAATTCGAACATTTTTTGTTTCTTTTATAAAAAAAACTTACCCTTCCTTTGGGCCCACCTAACACATTTTGATGTAGGGCCGTCTAAGACAAGCTACCCCACAGGATAGCGGGTTGCAACACCAGAATAACGGCGGCGGGCGGCTCGAGGCCTTTAGACCCATGTAACGTTTTAAAAACGTAAATCCTTTTTGGCTTATATGTAAAATAGTTTATGGATTTTCGTTTGGGTCGTGCTGTACTAGGTCAAGGTAACCGTATTAGATTCCGTATATCACGTAACTCTAGTTCAATAGCATATCTTGGATATATTATACGAGCCAATGTTGCTCGTATATCACCATCACTCAGGTCATCAAAAGACCTTAATAAACAACATACAACAACTCAAGGTGGTTTGGCTTGCAAACACCCTTTAAACGAGATTCATTGTTAATGACGATTAAGCCCAGCATCTTTGGAAGTGTACATACCGTACATATAGTTTTCATCTTTATTCATCATTTTTCTACACAGAACCATATTGAAGTTACGCCCTTCGCTTGCAGAGAAATCTATGTTATTCTTAGCCGCACCGCAAGTAAGACTCGTACAGGGCGACTTAGACGCAGTTTCGCGAATGTGTTAAAGTGATAGTAATAATCTCGTCATCGTGTAACACGACGTGTGACAATTCCAATTAGACTAATACACATGTAAACAATTGTAACAATTTGTCAAGCCTGACGACTTACGCGGCGGCGGGCGTAACGCCATTTGTCATCTCTTTTGAAAGTGGATTAATTATACGTGTATTGTTCCAAAACGCGAAGTAATCAGGTTTATAATGAGGGCGGGAAGCAACGTGCAGAATACAGGCAAATATTTAGAAGGTTTTTTTCTAAAGATGTATTTATCGTTTACTTGTACTACGAGAATCAGCTCTTTAGAGTTACCTGTCACGGAGATAAATGGGCTGCGATGTGTACACATCCAGTCAAATTTTGTAAATATTTTTAAGTATCTTACAAAATCCCGATGCCGCCTAGACTTTTTTTGCGGTCCTAAAGATAGTCGCTTGGTAGCTAGCACTCGCGTCCCAAACTCATAGGGAATGGGTTCGAATCTTGGAGGGAAAACATGCACTCACTTAGACAGTTTTATAAACTAATGTGTATTTTGCTCCAATTACCACGTGCTCAGGGTGAAGCAAAGGATCTTGATGAAACGTGCACATTGATATAACGACTTTTAAATTTAATCAATTTCTAAACGACGGGACGAACATCAAATGTTTGACAGGTAGGAATAGTTTCTAAGGAAATTCTAAGGAAACCTTTTAAACCTTCCCTGGGCTTAATTCAAAACCAAATAAGTCCAGGCGCTCTCGAGTTTTAGCGACACTTAGGGATATATATATATATATATATATATATATATTTTCAAAATAATATAATCATATATAGATAAGACTTTATTGCTCACCAAAAAAATCAACAAATACAAATGCATAATTACAATACTTCTTGGCAAAACAACAGGCGGCCTTATCGCTAATAGCTAGCTAATAGATCTCGTCGAGGCAACCTAGCTTAAAAGAAATTCTTTATAAATCTAGCGACGTAGGTAGAGCTGAAAAGAGATATTCGAATAATATAATAAATATGTTTATTAGCATTATATATGATTATATACGTCACACGCGACCAGAAGGCTGGCGTCTATTTTGCGCAAAACTAGGCATTACCATACAGCATGGTAACGCCGCCAGCCTTTTGGGAACGTTCCAGATAAATGACAGTGATTTGGGACCATTAATTAATCTTTAGGCATTTCCCCCCCCCCTTTTTTATTTAGTTTTAGTTTTATATAGTCCATAGTATAGTTTGTAGTTCATATTTAGTTTTATATTAATAGGTTAATTTAATTTTACTATTATATTATATATTAATTATATATTAACATATATTACAATAGATAAATAAGTGAATGGTATTTTATAGCCTTTAATATGCGATTTATTTAGAATTTGTCTCAACGTATTATGGCATCTACCCACATGTGAAAAAAGTAAACATCTGAGAGTAGAGACTGAAATAGACAAATGTTACATTAAATAAATTCAACAACATACTGGCCCCTTTTAGGGCACATTGTGTCCCTCACAATGGTCCCTTTACTCCATGCAAGTCACGTGCAAACTCATAAAAGATCTCATTTCTAAAGAAAAAGTTTGTATCAAACTTACAAAGACGGTATTTTGTACTGCCGTAATGTACTAGTTTCTTAACCGATTTTAAAACTAAGTATTTTAGCTGAATTCTTTGAAGTTATTTATTCACGAATTTGATACTGGAACAGACATCACTAATCTGTCTGTATCCTAAATCATCCTATTTTTGGAAAAATCTTATTTAGGGGAAATAATCCTATTTACTCATTTACTCACCAGAACACAGAAAAAAGTAAGAGATTATGATATTATATATAATTAACTGGATATGATTAGATTACTTCCATTCTTAATTTTAATATTAAAAGAAAGAGAAAAAGGGATATAATATTGTTACGAGTTGCAGGACTCGAATTTAAATGTCGTTAGAATTACTATAGAGTTACAGAGTACAAATATAACTGAACACAACCAGTCCAAACGTAAAGCGCGATTCAATATCACGCCCAAAGTCCGTCACTAAATAGATAACCGAATGTACAATGAAACAAATTGAAACATGACCCATCATAAGGTCATTTTCTCACAGTTGTGAAATACAATTAGGTTGAAATTCGCCTGAACATACATTTCCTTGGTAACGAACATGTTATCATGTTATTAGACATTGACAGCTACTGACTACGTTGTATTAAACAGATCGGAGAGACTCGTCTATACTCGTGTAACATCTGACAAATGCTATTACTATCAATCATTAAGTATGTTGGATTAAGGGCTGGTTCCTATATCTTACCGACCGTTTAATTGCCTTGCTAAAGATTAAAATTTGAAGTAATCTCTATACAAGCAATGTCAAAATTCAACCTACGGTAAAGCAGGGGAAGTGAAGTGGAGTGAATAGTGAGATATCGGAACCGGTCATAAATCGACAAGCCAAGGTGACACAGGCCAAACCTTTTGTATATGCAACATTAGATATTAGGGTTATCGTTATACGTTAGGTAGCAGAAATACACAAGAAAATAAAACATTCACAACATTAATGTGGCAGAATATAAAACAAATATTTTTTGTTTAATTGGTTTTATTTCAAAGTTAGAAATGGCACTCATTTTACTCTACTAAAACCGGTTATAAGCTCTATTGTTTTCAATGACGTCTTATAGTCGATTACGCATCGATCCGATTAGACGATTGCAGATGTCGGTTCCCCTCATGTAATTCCAAATTTCATTACAGTACTGGTGAATTGCTTCCTTTTTCCTCTCGTTTCTGTTATCCCACATTTGAACCATCAAACCCCATAAATTTTCTATTGGGTTGAGGTCTGGTTACCTTGACGGCCATGGAATTAGAGTAATTTCATCTTCATGCTGGGTAAACCGGTTCGCGACAATTCTGGCGGTATGTACTCGACAAGTGTCGTGAACGTAGGAGAATACAGGGACTTCTTCAAGTGGGTACACTATTCGCACTGTCGTTAACATTAATTCTTCTAACAAATCGACATAGTTTAATGCGTTTTGACGAGGAGAAATTTGGACAAGTTCACCTATACCTCCGGTACCCATCCAGGCCTACACGTTAGCTGAAATTCGACCAGATAATTGAATGGGCACTACGTGATCCTCTGTGTATCGCGTATTGTTATAACGCCACAAAGTTAAGCGTCCATATTAAGAAGATCTAAATGTTTTTTCATCTGAAAATATGGTATTAGTCCACTCAAAGAATAAAAGAGTTGAGAAAAGAATATTAATGTGGTTTGGAGATGTAGAGAGAATGGTTAAAAAGAAACTGACGAAACAAGCGTATGACAACAGTTACAATATGAGTATCTTTGTGACCCAAATACTGATACTGGAGTCCGATATTGTGACATGAGGAATCTTAATTATTGTAAATCGTTATTATTATTATAAATTGCATATTAATTGTATCTAGACTTGTCCTATTAGTTTAAATCTATTATTTTGTAAGCTACATAATATGTGACAGGATACAGTGTTACCTAAATTGTTATAATTATGGACATCATATTCAAACCTGTACAAAATTACTTTCACTTTGAAAGGTATTAAAACTATTGGAGCTCGTCATAATTAGACTTTGTCTTGCAGTTGACGGTACCAACGCGTCGACAAGCAAACTATACTTTTATGGCTCCTCTTCGCAATGGACCATGATCGTTACTCGTTGATTGATCGTTGTTGATTGTAATCGTCACGATCATCGTACAAACATCCACACGATCGTGTGCTCACGTGCACGCAACTACACGCGAATTCTCTTTGATACGTGCCCGAAACACCGACAAGTCACCGATCACCGCCACGATCACGACTAAGGACGATGATGGGCGACTACAGACGAGTAGCCCTCTACACGATCGTTCTCGCGTGTAATCGTCTGTGATCGCCGATTGTGAAGAGAAGGCATCAGGTCCTACTTCAAAGTGTTTCACTTTACCACCTACTCGGGTTCTATTCTAGTGGGACGGGGGGGTCAGGGGACCCTCCCGACGAGCCACACCCAGTGCTGTGGGGTGTCCTAGTCACACGGACACCCCTCCTTGTCGGCTTGCATCGAGGTGACACGGCAGTCATACCCATGGTTATGGGAAGCCAGACAGGCGACCAATTAAACCAGACCAGTAGTTCCTTAGATTAGCGCGTTTAAACAAACAAACAAACTGTTCAGCTTTATACTAGTATAACATATGACAATGCAAGGAAAGGTTATTTATTTATACAAGCTTAATTATTTAAAATATATTTTATTCTTAGTTACAATCCTTGAATGTTCTACATTAGAATTTTATGTATGTACACTATTGGTATCGTTATTTACCGCTGCCGTATGCGTGAGAGAAAGAGAAGCCAGACTGACTGGCGCCGTAACGCGTTACGTATCGAAGCGGTTTATCCTACCATAAGCAGTTATCACTTCAAAAACACTTACAACACTGTTGGTTTTAATCCACATATATAAATCACTTACTCATTGAAGAATGAAGAACGTTACGTCACGTGGTGGGTAAAAGAACAGTGCCCGCCTCATTTCACCGGCGGGTTTTATAGTGTAAAGTATTTAAAACTACCGTCAATTATTATATATGCGAAGTGTAAAATGTCCAGTACTTGTAAATAGTTGTTATATAGATATTATAAGACTATTTATTAAATAGTAAAACCTTTATTCCGTGCAGGAACGGAAAAAGAACAGTCATTCCTGTGGCTGGGCGGTCTATCGTAATAGGCGACAAAACAATCCACAGGCAGATGGTAGGGTATTTACCCGACTAGATGGCTGCACCCGTGGCCTATAGTATACCGCCATAACAATTTTGAATATTGTTTCGGCGTCAGTAGCCTCGTTCCAATTTCTTCCTTTTAGTTCCTTTTTTTGTTGCATGAGTTCAACAGACAAGCAGACAGCCCACTGGTGGACGGCTACCATCGTCTATGGACATTCGCAACACCAAAGTTGCTAAAATTGCTTGTTGCTCTCTAAAGGTAGACTGGAACCTTGCCAGTAATGCCGAAGCACATCCTAAGGTTGTTATGGCAGCATACCCTAGACCAGGGGCGATAGCTATCCAAACGGGCAAATGCCCTACTAGCTGGCAGAGGTGGTAGAGCAAGGTCCTTTAAGGGCTTCAAGCCCATAAGCAGTACCACTAGTATTGCTAATGTCCATAGGCAATGGTAAACACTTTCCATCACAGTTGGGCCGTCAACCTGTCTGCTGAACTAATGCATTATAAATAAATATAAAAAGCGGTGGGCCGCTACAACCGCTGTAGGCTGCGTCCGGCGTGAAGCTGTACGATTCATTAATCATAAATCTCATTGCTTACGCTCGCCGCCGCCTACGTTTTAAACGATTTACTCTAAGGTTGAACACGTAACACGTTTATTAGTGACCTTCCCTTCAGTTTAACTCTGACGGGGCGTTCTTCATTCATGACACAACTTCTTATTTTAGTTGAATGATCCCAATCATACGATAAGGAAACACGAATGATGAGTAAAAATAGATAATTAGATAGATAGACAACTCTTCATTGCATACCATAAAAAAATACGCACTGTCTTGTAGACTACAGAGGTAATATTTGATTATCAATATTATACTTTTAATAAAGCGATTTTTCTATTATAATAACAATAATTCATTAATTTCAGAAATTGAGTATTAATAGTGTAATAAAAGTCATATCATAAAGACTTATATTATAACCTTTTATATAATTTCCTTTTTTATCTGTATTTCATAAGTAATTATTGTGGTGACATTTTCTTTTTGTTTTGTTCAATATTGACCTAATGTAATTAAATAGACATTTTATGTGATTTTCGTATAATTTTATTTCTTTTGTAATTAACGTTTGAGCCAATTTTTATTATATAAATTATTTTGTAGTGGAAACTTGATTGATATATGTATTAATTATGTGTTTTATTTTTAAGAATTATTGTATGTTTCCCAAACAAATAAAATAAATTATTTAACTGTTATCACATTTTAAATTTCAAATTAGTTCACGGCACAACAATTAATTAATTAAACAAATACTAGGGCACTATACCCGCGTCACTATAATTATTATAAATGTTTCTACTCCACGGCGTCAAAGGGAGATGTATCCCAAAATGACTTCAAGTATGGACTCTGCCACGAGGCGGCAGAAAACAAACAAACTCATACATTTAACTGGGTGTGCAGTTGCACCCATTTACGTAGCAGTGGCGAGTCCCATCGATCTACAAAATGACTGAGCACTCCTGTTCGTGCTGTCGCGAACGCGGGCCAGTGGGGATGCGGATCTCTTTCTAACGATGGCCACAAAGCCATCGATTCGCGCTTCTGTGAACATCCCTGACGCACGTCTCGACAGCCCCAACAACACCCTCAGCCCATTATTATTATACTGAACACGTAGGTCGCTGTATGACCGCTGCGTATAACCGACCCACAGGCTGCATGTAAGAGAGCAGCAGCGCATTTGAAGCACCTTTGGTGTTGCAAATGTCCATAGGCGATAGTAACCGCTTTCCATCAAGTGGGCCGTCTACCTGTCTGCTGAACTCCTGCAATAAAAAAAAACGTATTAGGAGCCATCCATAAATTACGTAAGAGTAACGTAACGTAAGGGGGAGAGGTGGGGCGACGAAATGTGACATTATGTGACAAGAGTTGGGAGGGGTCCTAAGTTTGGTGACGTTACATTTAAAACTGTAATTAAAATATTTAAGCTTAAAAACACTAAATTTGAACTATTAACTAAAAATGACAATATTTCTTGTAATGATTTTATGAGAATTATTTTAATAATAATATAATAGTATTGTTTAAATTAATAAAAAAAATGTGTTAAATGGACATAAAACGAGTTACAAACTGCTGCAGACTTGCTGCTGATACATAACTCATAGTAGTAGTAGTAGTAGTATTAGTAGTCATAGTAGTAGTAGTAGTAGTAGTAGTAGTATAGTAGTAGTAGTAGTAGTAGTAGTATTAGTAGTATAGTAGTAGGCGAAGAAGTAGTAGTAGTAGTAGTAGTAGTAGTAGTAGTAGTCGTCGTCGTCGTCGTAGTCGTAGTAGTAGTAGTAGTAGTAGTCGTCGTAGTAGTAGTAGTAGTAGTAGTAGTCATAGTAGTAGTAGCAGTAGTAGTAGTAGTCATAGTAGTAGTAGTAGTCGTCGTCGTCGTAGTAGTATTAGTAGTCGTAGTTGTAGTAGTAGTAGTAGTAGTATTAGTAGTCGTAGTAGTAGTAGTAGCCGTAATAGTAATTCATAATTGGTTTAAATTAAATTAAATTAACATCAAAACCTATATATAGATACAGCAAAAAAGAACAATGCACAAATAAAAAAACATTAAAATATTGTAGTTATTTTTATTACTTTCTTTTTTTCCTAAGTGGTGGTATTTTTCATTATCATTGTTAATTAAATAATTAATGTTAGCATGAAGTAATGACAAGTTATATGAAATATTAACATAATTTCTAATACTGATGGTACACGATTCACTTCTGACTATCATTTCGATTGAAGCAATTAATCAAAATAATTTGTGTGAATTTAAGATTTTTTTTCATTAATTCAAGGAATTAAGGTATAAACGATGTGTTTCTCTGCAAATAGAAAGAAACGACATTCAAAGTCAATACTTTATAGCAAACGTAGTACTTGAAAAATGGCGGTTCGAGAAAACCGGAAAGATATTAATTTTTTAGATAACTAAACACCATTTCCATATTATATAACTTTTTAATATATTTAAAAACAAGAAAAAGTCAAGCTATGTATATAGATTAGTGCCTAAGTGTAATATTTTAAATAAACCTTAATAATAATGTTTAATTTCACTTTATTCATATCGAGACACACACGCCATTACAATGCAGGAAATACAAAAGAGAAAGCAACCATACAGAGTTGCCAGTAAAAAGAGAACTTAAGTGCTCAACTTAAGATTACCATTTCTGCAAAAAAGTGATAGCCCAAAAAAAGGATGACTGCAAGTGCTATTAGTAAGGCAGAATTTACATAAATTCCTATGAAACTATTATTTAAAAGAAAGCTTTTTTCAAAAAAATATCTTTTGTATCCACCGTCATTCAGTATTAGATATGGGTCACTTAGGCCGGGTGCCACATGAATTGTCATAAACTATTTTTTGTAACTCCTATGTATGCGTTCACTCGATAAAAATTAAATATTCAAGAACATTACATAAAT
Source organism: Dendrolimus punctatus (assembly GCA_012273795.1). Lineage (NCBI taxonomy): Eukaryota > Metazoa > Arthropoda > Insecta > Lepidoptera > Lasiocampidae > Dendrolimus > Dendrolimus punctatus. The sequence continues at coordinate 18,025,569 of CM022546.1, read as the reverse complement.
GTATTATGTATTTAAATTCAGGTTTGCAGAAAAAATGCATTCTAAGATTAATATTTAAAAAACCAGTTGCCTCTTCATACTAGACGTTAGCAAATGAACTCCATTTGATGAAGCCAAATATTTAAAAAACAGAATCATCCGAAATCATTTAATTCCACCATCTTTAAGTTCTGACCATTTCAACCAAATTGATTAAAGGTGATTGAACCGTGTAATTCAGCCTCAGAAATTATCATAAATGTTTGAATGAAGTCTTACAAACTACTTATTCATATATTAAGTAAATGGCTTTTGAAGCTCAAATCACAGGTACTTTGATGTTGTTTGGAACATTACATATACAATATCCAGTTAATACAAACACCAATTTATGGCCGATTCTTATATTTTACTAATCATTCACTTGCCTTAGTATCGGTAGAATTTTCACATTACCAGTAAAACAAATGAACGGTCTGTAAGATATAGGAACCGGTTATTAGTCTACAACTTTATATAATGCGACTTTTACATGTACTATGTACACTTCATATATGGTTTCTAGTTTAGTTTCTAATATTTCTCGCTTAATTAAATTAAAAAATTGTTAATTGTCTGAAAAAAAAAAAATTTTTATTAAAAAGTAGAGCCCCACTGAAAATTTATTTTCTTCGATTAAAATAGTTGTACAATTATAGCAAGGTAATAAAATTTATTAAACATAAAAATGAAGCTACCCAGATAATTAGAAATAAAAAAGAACATAATAAAAAACTTAAAAAAACTGAGTTATAAATATAACAAGCTATTATAGACGGTGTAACAAATCGCTGCCAGATGGGAGCGTGCCCAGAAGGCTGGCATTGCCGCGCTGTATGGCGATGCTTATTTGTTGGGCGAAATATGAGCCAGCCTTCTGATCACGGGTGGCATCGAAGAGTTTCTTGCAAATCTCTTTGAAGACACTCTTTGCCGATGGTACCCCACGGACCTAATGTTTCAACTCCAAACGGCACAAATATGTAACCCCTTCCTAAGGTTCCATATTTGCGCCGTTTGAGAGCTTCAGCTTAGAATATTATTCTACAACAAAATTCCCTCCTGGAAATATATATCTTAAGTTTATACTCTGTTCATCTAGATACAATAATGCATATTGTATTTTTCATTCTTACCCACATTCAAAATTTGTGTTGTTATTGCAAATAATTATCTGACAGTACAATTATACTGAGTTTCAGTAATCTGGTACAAGGCTTTGTCAGAAGTGATTAAGATATTATTCTTATTGTCAAACGTCATAGCTCCAATACCAGACAAGTGTGCTACTTTTTCTATTCTGGAATCAACTACATTATTTTCAATAATAACTTTATATATTCCATCAATCCACCATACGTAAACATTGTCCTCCAAATCAATTGTTATGCCTCTATAAAAGGCGTTATTAGAAACGAGTTGGAGTTTATCAGCTTTGCCAACATACAGGCCGAACTTTGACAAGAACACAATAAAATCATATTTAGTGACAACAAAATTCTTTACTGGTATATGTTCAAATAATTCAATACTTTCGAAATAATCACCTCTCTTCACAACAATACCTTTATCGTTGTACCTTGTGAAATATATCTTATTTTTAAAGAATATATTTGTGATGGTATCACCAAAACTGCTATAGTGCATTAACTTATTAGCGCGAGTATCTAGAGCATAAATACCATCACTACCACCTAAATACACATAGCCATTGCTTTGGTCAATATCAAACGTACCAAAATTGAAATTAAACTTCTGACCTGCACCAATCACACCTACTTGTCCGGGGTTGTCTAAATCCACGAAACCAACTTTATAATATTCCGCATCTTCGATACTAGGCTCGAAACTGAAGAATAAGAAGTTACTCTCTCGTATTATACCCATATTGTGTATGACAACTTTGTTTCTGAACGGTGCTTGTAGATCGAAGAGGTATGTTACGTTGTAACATTTTCCTGCAAAAATCACGCACGTGCTGCATTCTATTGTCACTTCAACAGCCAAACTCGTGGCTGATACTGCAGGCAACAGGAGAGCTAACAGTAATAGCATCGCTTAATCTGAAACAAGCATATAATTTAATGGAGACTGGTTATTTTATCTGTGCAGGAACGGAGAAGTAATTCAATTTCCTGCGGCCGGGAAGCCTATCGTAAAAGGCGACAATACAACCAACAGCCAGGTAGTAGGTTATTTGCCCGACGGGATAGCTACTACCCCCGGTCTAGAGCCGCCATAATAACCTTCAGTTGTATTGCTGCATTAGTGGAGAGGTTCCAGAGGCCCGTTAGAGAGTGGCAGCAGATTGGTAGCTTCGCTGTTACAAATTTTCATAGGCAACAGTAACCATTTTCTTTCAGATGGGCAGGCAAACCGTCTCTCTGCAGAACTCTGACAATAAAAAATCAGGGCTAGCATTCAAGACTCAAGCAAAAACAGATACAGAATGAATTAAGAGTATAGATACAGATTTTAGATTTATAGAAGAACTTCCACGGGAAACAAATAAATATGAGATATAGGCGATATTAGACAGTAAGGTTACAACTCTGTAAGACAGAAAGTCAGGGTTTTGATTAATTATGATTCTAAACGACTATGTAAATGTAGAGGTATCATCATTAAGGCATCAGAAGCGACGACACTTAACAAACAGCGCATACAGCTAATACTAATAAGGCAACAGATACACTTTCGGGAAATTAACGGCGGCGCCAGATATTTGCGTCAGTAACACGACCATTGAAGGCGGTGATCACTTTTCATCAGGTAGGCCGTCAGCGTATTTACCAACATTAGACATTAAAAAATAGTATGAATTTAACCGTGTCAAAGCTAAGTAGGGCAACGATCGATACCATCACGTGATTAAATGCATTTAATTTATAAACCCATTAAGTGTCCATGGGTCCACTAAGGCCCGGTGACAATTTAATTTGTTTTAAAATCCTGGGTATAAATGGAAATGTTTATCTATTATATTGTTACACGCCGACAAAGTGAATGCACGTCTGTAGTTTATTACCTTTCCCACATTTGGACTTCTTAAGTTTACTTTATGTTTAAAATTTGTAATTAAGAAAAACATCCTATTGATATTGTACTCGTTTATGACCGCAGGTTTGCAAATTACGTTTTCTTGGAAACTTCATTCCACGCGGTCGATTTTGTATTGTACAGTTTAGTATAAAACGATTCCTTAACGGGGGGGGAGGCAGTCAAACGAGGATTGCGAGCAAAGCATGTGCATACGATAAGCTATATAGTGACGGACTTTGCGCGTGTTATTGAATCGTGCAGTTTGTACTGGTTGTGTCCAGTTATATTTGTACCTGTGTTATACCTGTTTATATAATTCTAATAAATTCTATAGTAATTCCAATGGCATTTTAATTCGAGTTCCGCATTCGTAACAATATTACGCATGCACCACTTATGCAGTTCTGAGCTAATGTGCATATTGTTACATTACAATTACCACGTACTAACAACGGTGAAGATGCAAACTGCACATCGAGATAACCGATGTGTCAAACCTACCAAACCGCCTTGAGCAAGCGTGGCGAGTATACTGTCCGTTCCCCTATAACGGGAGGCCCACGCCCAACAGTGGGACATTTATGAGACATTCATTCATATTAATTAATTATTATATTACTAAAGTTTGCCCTAGACCAGGAGTCGGCAACCTTTTGAGTCGGAAGAGTCAAAAATACAATTTACGAAATTTCAAAGTTTTCAATGAGCCACAATTTTTTTCTAGCCAACAATAAATATAACTTGCATAAATTAAGTGTTTGATAATAAGAAACAGATCTATTATTCATATATAAGTAGTGTTTTTCACAACAAAAAGATAATATTTATGTGACACATTTAGATAATTATTATTATACTTGTGCTGCAATAACAGACCTTGGGCAAACAAACTCAATGGAAACCATGTCTATTTTACATATCGAGAGCTTCATAACATATAGGGGCATACGCAGAATACCATTTTTTGTTGTTTACAAAAATATGTATGTTACCATTTAGAAAATCTTACCAGTATGCAAGTGTACCTTTATAAGGCTGAAATCCGGAATACCCTTCTTCTTAGGTAAGAAGAAGGGTATTCCGGATTTCAGCCTTATAAAATCAACTAGTTTTGTTTTATTCACAATTTTATGCATTGTGTAATACTGCAGTTTCGTCCGTACGCCCATTTGGTATAGAGCCTTCGATGTATAACTAAAGAGCCGCAGCTCTACATCCAAAGAGCCACATGTGGCTCGCGAGCCGCAGGTTGCCGACCCCTGCCCCAGGCAGTAACTTTATTTTACTTACACACATCTTAATTCAGATTTTTACGTTTCAAACTATACAAAGATGTAGAACTGGCCCACCGCTTTGGGAATAGCTACTATCAATATCAATATATAGTACTATCAATAGTTGAAACGCCTAGTTAAATATTTCTAGTCTATTTATTATATTATAAAACTCTAAACATGCCGTGTCTGTACATTAGTTATTTAAAAAAAACAACTGGAATAGACAGAATGGACTACCTATATATAAACGCTGGAGAACACAATGTAATTTTTTGAAGTGAAACTTTTATATAGACGGTTATTAGGATATTTTCTGTCACGAAAAAGCGTCACGGCCGCGTGGAGGGGTGGCATAATTTTAGAGTATTATAGAGTAGACGTGACGTGGCATAAGTTTAAAAATAAAATATGTTATTCTAAAAATATACATACAACTTATTTATAAAAGATAAAAGCTACAAATAATAAATAGGTCCCAAATCACCCATATTTACCAAATATGTTTAAATAAAAAATGCATTCACTAAAATGTACCTAACCAAATCATATTTGCTGTATACCTACAAAAAATGGAAATGTGTGCTGGAACACATAGCAGAGGCGAAACGAATGGCAACAAAATTTTAACTTGAAGTTTTACGGGCAGATTTTCAAATTGCACAAATAAGTATATTAACAATTTGCCCATAAAACTTCACGTTAAAATTTTGTTGCAATTCGTTTTGTTCCTTTTTCCACTTATCCGTTGCGATTCGATTTTTCACTTGTCCGTTCAAGTTTCTTCTACTATGTTTCCCACGCACATTTCAAATTTTTTTTCGATTTCTATCTTCTTATGAGGTTTTCGCTGATCGACAGTTTATTCTTATAACTCTGCGCTTCTTTTATCCTAGGAAACCAGCGGGAATTTTTCTAGGAATGATTTCAAATGCCCAGATTAAAAAAAACAAATTCCATGTGACTTATTTACATATTTATATAGCAAATTTAATGTAATATAATATGTGATTTTATTATCTCGGAAGCGGTCCGTAGGTGCATAAAAATTAATTTATTCCGACACATTTTTCACTAAAACGATAGCATTCTTTACATTCTCTTCTTTGTGTCCCGGGAATCCCCAGGGAGTTTTAAATCAAGCGTTGACGAAGTCCCAGGCCATATCCTAGTAAATTAAACGATGCCAAAAAAATATAAAATAAGAATCATCATCATCATCCGAGCGTTAAATCCCGGTTGCGTTCGGAGCGTTCACTCCAACGCCCAGGGTCCGCTTTCCTACTTTTTCTACTCCACTTCGCGCGGTCTTCAGCATCCCCCGTTTTGAGACCATTGGCCCTTGTCATCCTTCACAACCTCAAGCCAGCAAAATAAGAATATCAGCCATAAACATTTCAATGGTGGGCATAAATCGTTTAATTATTTATGGTAAAGGAGGTTATCCAATGGGCATCGTCAGGTTTCATACATCAATAATCTTGATTTGCAGGTTTCCTCGCGATATTTTCTTTCACCGCCAGCACGTGACAAATTGTAGCACACATTAGACAAATATTAAAGACTATACAAAAATAGCCCAAGATTTTTCTTCCCCAGGATTTGAACTACATTATAATGAGAATTGGTTTTGGCCACTAAGCTACAGGCGCCAGTTTAAAACAAATCTTTCTAATTTTTTAAATCTATACTAATATTACAAAGAGGTAAAGTTTGTAACGTTCTAGGGGTGGATCTACTAAACCGATTTTAAAAATTATTTTACTGTTGGAAAGCTACGTTAACAAAGAGTGTCAGGGCATAACATGACGCTATATACCACGGGAGCGGGACAGAGTGCCGGGCCGCCAGTACAATATAAAACAAGAAACAAAACATTTGTGACATTTATTATATTTATATAAGTAATTATTATCTTACGATATTTACCGTATTTTTACGTTCCATTCATTGTCAACTCAGCACGTTTTTCACAGTTGATTCTTTGTACAATAACGTAAAAGTAAATACAATATATTACGTCTCGCATTAAACACGTAAACAGTATTACTATATTTACTTTACTATTTAATAATGTTTCTTAAATTTACTTTTATACACACATTTACGCTAAAGAAATTAAATTGAAATTTTATTGTATGTTGTTTAGAGAATTGAAACGGAACGGCCGCGCACCATGCTTCCTAATGGAACAATGCATAGTGGACAACGCAGTGCTGTTATATAGCTAATTTATTAATCATCAACTATGACCGTAAAAACTATACAAGTATAACATATTATATAGATAGTTCCTCATACTCTAAATTAATGGAAACGTCGAAGAAATCAAGACTGCTCGAATCTATATTATTTATAAAGAGGTACAGGGTGCGAGTTAGTTTGTTTGAAGGAAGTCTCTTGAACTACTGAACCGATTTGAAAAATTCTTTCACCTAGGGAAAACTACATTATCTCTGAGTGATATAGACTATATTTGATTGCGATTAGTATTTTTCCGCCCAGCAAAGTTAGCAAAGGTCAGCTAGTCATTAATAATTCTTTATAACTTTTTACACTACACCTGTAATAAATAGATAATAATCAGCAGACAAACACACACATTGTATATCCCCAAATTAAGCAAGTTACGCTTGTGTTATGGGTAATGTACAACGGACCACTCTGGGGCCGTTCCCAGACACCCAGACCATGGTAAATAACGGAGAAAATACGTTTCCGAAATTTACTATACCAGGAATCGGACCCGGAGCCTCTGGGTTGCAGTGAGGTAGGTCGACAAAGGCTTTAGCCCGCTCAACCACAGAGGCCGTCAAATGTAAAAATAATAGATATTACTAGCATATATAGTAGGTAGTGTATTAGTAACTGTCTGTAAATTTTCTAATACGTGGCAAATTCATAGGTAACATATCTAGGGCAAAGAAATAATATTGACCCATCGAAGCAACAATGGTTAAAGCTTCTTATATCTATGCCTTGCCGTTGGTAAGTTGATCGATTTATTTCAGGTGACACAGAAAGCAAGTCCATGCAGCTGTCGCCTTGACCTGTACAAATTTTATTAATTTACCTTGGAAAAGAGATAGCTGATTTTATGGAAATGAAAGAGAAAACATTGCCGCTTTGTCATCCAACTCAGCTTTGTGACTTGACATTCCTGGTAAACTTCACAGGAAAATTAAACAACCTGAACTTTAAGCTTCAGAAACAAGGTTAATTTATAAATTTGCTGTTCAATCATCTTAAAGCTATCCAAAACAAAAGTCGCTTGTGGGAAACACAAATAAGAAAAAAACTGTTTTCTTTTTTTTACATTATTCAGTCACGAAAGCATTGATTACGGTCGCTATGCTAAGGAACTAGAACTACTGTCAGAGCAATTCACTGATCGATGTTCCGATTTTAAGAATATGGATAGCACTTTTAACATTATTGAAAATGCTTTTACGTGTAATGTGGAAGATAATCCGCATCACCTACAAATGTAGCTGCTCGAGCTTCAAGAAGACTCATATTTGAAGTCTAAATTTGATGATTTGGAATTAAACAAATTGTACAGAACATACCTGTTTATTATTTAATGTAAACAAGTCATTATATCGCCATCTCTTGTTCAAACCCACAATACACATTTTTAAAACACATATTTCTTCTCTTTTTGTATAATAGTATGTATATCTATCTCTGTCGCCCCCCAATTTCCCTTTTTTGGAATACGACGCCATTTTCTAGTCGGATTCGTTTGTTGTGTTAAAAAACACATAAGAAATAATAAGATTTTTGGCAAGAGCAGTGAGTTGTTAAAACAAACTAAATGGCGGCCACTCTGAAAAAATCGTGAATGATGATTAATTCCGGTGTGTGATATGGAACGGAGAATACATCTGCGGGGCGTGTAAGAGGCGGCTATTACATTTGCCCGGATGGCCATGGTCTGTATGTCCATTGAGTTGTGTGCATTAGGCCAGTCCTGGAGAGCAGCACACGTACATGGTGGCATGGCGATGGTACCGCTGTCCATGGGCGTCTGCCTGCTGATCTCCATGGATGTCTGGTCTGAGAAGTGGACTCCTTAGTCGACGAGGGTCTGTGTGAGTCTATCTAATTAATGTATTTATTTTTGTTATTAGACAAACAGTTACAAAACAGCCGAAGGCAAAAAATTATACTATTATCATAAGCAGCTTCGTGTGTACTGAATATACGGAGTTTTTATTTACCTGCTGATTCCGTGCGCACACTTTTCCGAAGAAAAGTATTCACAGCTGAGAGTTTTCGCACGAAAAATAATTAGTACATTTGGAGGCAGGTATGTATGTGAGAAGCTTTTTTCAATCATGAAAATTTGTAAAAATAAGGATCGTGATCGGCCTACAGATGTTAATTTAGAAAACACTTTGCGCCTATGTACTCCTGACATTGGCCCCAATATTAGTGAAATTTTTGGCATTTTTATTCACTACTAGCTACTTACTTACACTACATTACTCCAAAGGTTGCCCATACGTGATCTTAACCATCCAGGGTCGGTGCACCCAATCAAACATACACAAAAATTTAATTGAATTTGGTCCATGGGTTCAGTAGTTCAGTAACATACACACGAACAGTTTTTTTTATATATAAGTATTAACAGTCTCGGCAGACGTTGTCTTGCCTTAAAAAAATAAAAATCTATAGCCCATTCCAGTGCCACCTACCGGGTCCAATTGAGAATCTAAACCGTACTCGAATCCAATTGAACACACACAACAAATTTCATCGAAATCGGCCCAACCCTATAGGATTTTAGTTAAACACGTGCAGAAGAATTATATAAAGATATAGATAATTTTATAAGTATATATATAAATATTTGCGAGCTAAGTCATGGTGAAAGCCCTGTCATAAATAAATATTCATTTAAACCAGTGGTTCCCAAAGTGGGCGATAATGCCCTCTTGTGGGCGCTGCAGGCCTAAAAGGGGGCGGTAAGTGACCCAGAAAAAATGGGCATTGGCAGGTGTAGCCCATAAGAATTAACTTGAGACCTCAGCGCCTTTGTGTACTACCTACTGCACTTGGGGAAGGGTCTCAAGTTAACTCTTGTGGGTTATAGTAAAAGTCTCGTTTAGAATGAATGTTTAATCTCCGCTAATGTAGCTCTCAATAATCAATTAATTTAATTTGGCGTTCTAATGTTTTTAAAGTAGGTGAAAAAATGGGGGCGCTAAAAAATAATTTATTCTCAAAGTAGGCGGTATACAAAATAAGTTTGGGAACCACTGCTTTAAACTATAGGTCATACATAAAATGGTCATCGACAAAAGTCCGCCACGCATAGTGGCCACAGTCGAAATTGCGCTACGCTCGAAATATTCCAACATTTCAAACCATTTCAATGTACAGGAAGCTAGGGACAATGTTTTATAATGGATAAGTGAAAATTATAGAGGTACAACGGATTGACACCACTTGGCCGATATCTGTTTTGTATTGGAAATTGTATGTACTGCGCCAATGTCCCTCGGTCGCTAGTAGAAGAAAGTCAGGTCAGACATGTGACTGAAGTAGAGAATTTCCTGGAGCGATTTTGTGAATGGGGACGACAAAATCTTGTCCACTGTGTCTTCGCGGGGTTAACCCCAAGTAAATATTAGGTAGATGCGGTTAAAGAACTATGTCAAGATCCTAGCAGTTAAAAATCTATTGTCTCTGCCTACCTCTATAGGAAACTGGTGTGATAAAAATTATGTATGTAACATTAATGAAATTAAAAAATACAAAAATATCGTTGGTGACTTATATTAATTATATCAGAGCAGTCTTGAGCCGATACCCAGACCATATTAAATAAAGGAAAGTTGGTTTACGGAATTTACCGTATCGGAAATCGAACCCGGAGCCTCTGTGTCGTAGCGAGTTCTGACGGTAAAGGCATAACCGCTCAACTATAGAGGTATTTAAATACCTTCTACTTACTACATATAAGAAACTAGCTGTGCCCGCGACTTCGTCCGCGTGAAAATTGTTTTCAAAACATCCCGATTTTGAAACATTATTCATTGGTGCTCCGCTCCTATTGGTCTTAGCATGTTGATATATAGTCTATAGCCTTCCTCGATAAATGTACTATCCCACACTGAAATATTTTTTCAAATCGGACCAGCGGTTCCTGAGATTAGCGCGTTCAAACAAAAAAACAAACTCTTCATCTTTATAATATTAGTATGGATAAATGAATAGAAAGATATTAATAGGACTCGTCATTTAACATATTTTTCAATAAGTGTACCTATATTAAAACAAAACAGCAACAAAAGCAAAGCTAAGAAAGCTTTTATTTTTAGCAATAACAAAACGTAACCGAATTACAAAATCGTGAATGCAATAAAATACCTTTAAAAATGCCGCGGTTTTAATCTTAATTATATCTTGTTTAAAGAAAAGACGCAGCTAATGAATTCCAGCCCTTACGGTTGGGCCATGAAGTGCACGATTCACAAGCGAGGAGAATTGCTCGAATTCGATTACTGTGTAGCCACTTTAGCCGGCCTCACAAGGGGAACTGAAACCTGGCTACTAATGCCGGTATACGAATTTTTTATGGCATGAGTTCAGCAGACTGCCCACCTGAAAGATAATGGTTAACATAGCCTATGGAAATTTGTAACACCAAAGTTGTCAACAATGTGTTGCCACTCTCTAAAGGGAGTCTGGAACTTAGCCACTAAGGCCGGAACACAACTCAAGATTGTTACGGCGACATGCTACAGACCAGCGGTGTTAATCATCGGATAGGTCAATGCCCTACTATTTGGCTGTGGCTTGTCTGACGCCTCTTACGCCAGCCCACCGGGCCCCAGAAAATAGTATTCTTTCTTCGTTCCTGTGCAGATAAAACTACTAGAAGATAATGTAGTAACAATCAAATGACAATAACTAATACATACAAATCGTTGTTCAGCAATATTACGATATATAGTATAAAGTAAAATCTTTCATGGAGTACTGTTCTCACGTTTGGGACGGTTCAGCTACATACCAGCTTAAAGCTTGAGACTTACTTAGAGAAGAGAAGGCTTCAAACCTAGAGCATCAACGCTGGGTTAGTCTATCGGTAATCTCAATTATTCATTTTAGAGAGTGTGTGGTTGAACTATTCAGGGAGTTTTCGAATCTCGTGTGAATAGTATTTTCAAGGTGAGCGTGCTCCATCTTCGGCTGTATCATCGTCTAATATGATACATGATCATGGTCAGAAGCGAACCTATTTATCATTAAAAAACTAAGTTCTCCGCGGCATTTCATCTAGCTATGAGCGTTTCTAAAACGTTTAAATGTCTGTAATCTCTATATATTTATATACTCTACATATAAAAATCAAATATGTTAGTGAGTTCCTGGATGTTTTCGAATTTAGATTCACAAATGGATCCAGCAGTTGGTGTTACAATTGGGTAGTAGATTTTTTATTTCTTCAGGTTAGGACAACATGTGCCGCATCCGCAAATCTATACATATAATAAAACTGTAGAGCTCGAATTTCTGTACAATGAAAAAAAATGCTAAAAACCGAATCAGGGGGATGTAAGAAGCGAAAGCTAATTTTGATTTTTTTTTAATTTTTTTGTTTACTTTTTGTCTGTCTGTTTTTACCGGCTAACCTCCGAAGCGACTGGACCGATTTAAATAAATTTTTATGGTGGTAGCTTATACCCTTGTAACATATAGGATACTTTTGATCCCGAAAAATTAGAATTCTTGTGGAATAGTAAAAAAAACTTTAATTACTTAAACAGCTTATTGTACAACGTATGCACCTAATTAAGTACTGATATTACCGGTATCATCATCGTACAATAAAACAATTAGGTTATATATCATCACGCTAAGCCCAATAGGAGCGGAGCACCAATGAAGAATGTTTTAAAATCGCGGTTTTTTAACTTATTCGTTTTTTAATTATTCCACGCGGCAGAAGTTGCGGGCAGAAACTAATGTTTGGATAAAATTCTTTATGCACGTAAGTTTTAGGGCCGAATATTCGTAGAGGCGTCGTACTCTCGTCGGCCATTTAAACAGTCTTTTGATGCGCGTGACCTACTTACAAGTATTTTGCATTTTTACGCGACACATTCTCCTTCCATGACAGATTTGCCACGTGGGACTACCCTCCTAACGAAGTTCTCCCGTTTCATTCATTTAGAATTGCTTGCCTTAGAATTTCGGTGAGCTTTTCAAGAATTTTTGGATAAACTCGCTATTAGCCCATCACGTGTATGTGCCGCTGCATTTTTCGCAGATTCTTTCTCTTATAAAAGCTGTAACATTTTGCCAAGTTTTAAATCTTTAAATGTTCTGAATGTTGATATGATCAAATCATGAATTCATCATAATCTTTAGCTTCTACTTCATTAATTAATCTTTTGATACATACATATTGTTACGACCGACAAAAATGGATTCACACCTGCACACCATAAAAGCACACTTTATTACCTTTCCGCATTTGGACTTCTTTTGTTTACTTTGTGTTTAAAATTTGTAATAAGAAAAACAGGCCATTGTGTATTCTAATTTTTATGATAGTCATTAGCCAGGTCGGCACTGCACTCCTTCTCTATATAAACTATAAGGGTGCGAAATTTCGTACTCCTCCGCAATTTTCGTAAAACAAATTTTTTGCTTCACATATTAATATAACGATCCTATTACTTTACTACTCCCATAGGAACTGTAAACAAAATGTATAAATATGTTAATGTATTTGCCAGTCGATTTATTGAAGCGTATTTAACAATCCAACGCTGTATTCGCAAATATATATTCAACGATTTGTTATTTACATGTCCCTTTGAACTTGATCAAGGTCGGAGGACACGCTATATCTATACAATCCAGATTTTACGTCTACGCAACTGAAAAAGGGTTACAGCAAAAGTTCGTTCGATACGCAATAGTAAATTCCTTTATAGGTTACGCAAAAAATGAATTCTTCTAGAAATATATAAATCTGCCGGTCATATCTCAAAGAGTAGTTCAGATGAATGATGGCAATTTGTCTGGGCCGGTATAAAGTGGTGCCTGATTGCCAGATGATTTTTCTGTTTTAGACCGCGCTGACAACACAGACAAAAGATTTCTTTTTCTATAAAACATTTATAGACGTATATTGGGGATATCGAGTTTTACCGTTTGTAGTTTATAGTGTGAGAACTTATTTAAATATTGATAAACGTCAAATAAACACTTAGGACCGCTTGAATAAGTTTTCTTAAATTTATTGAAGAAACACTAAACACATTTAACACCCTTAAATAGCGTCTTGCACAACGCAAAATTTGTCGCTTGTTTAAAGAACTGTCAATACATTTTGTGTAAAACGTATTTAGGCAGTTTAATATGATTAACTAATTTAATTTAAAAAATAAAATTTCGTCTATAAATTATTATTGTTAAAAATGTAATTAATAATTATATTGTATGTCTTTAAAGACTACGGTTCATAAAATGGCCCAGACTTTTTCAGGGCTCGAGTGAGGCCATAGAAATGCCAAACGTAGAGGGCCCTTGACAGTTAATCCTGTCTACACCATATAATAATGCACGCAAGGACAAGCCCCGGCCAGTGTAGGATTAGTAGGGGAAATGAGGACAAAAAGTACCGGGCTATTAGGGTGAACTGCTAGTGGCATAAGGGGTCTAGGAATATGGGGACTACGGCATCTGCCCGTCGCAGTGTTCGGAGATAATGGAAAAATGAGCAGACTGTGACTCGCCACTCCCTGCATGGGCCCCAAAAAATGCCATAGAAGACAGTGACACAGACAAACATGGGTGTGCAGGTTCACCGAAGCTACTTCTAAGAAGCCATTTATCACTCACACCCCTGGAGCTTGAGTCTTAACTCTAGCGATCTCCATTCCGTTTCGGCCAGCTAAGGCAAGCACGGAGGTGGGGGCCTTTTTTACAAATAATGTAAATAATTTAATTAATGAAATGTTGATGTGTGTATGTATACTTCCAGTCCACCAGTTTGCTTGTCACATCTTTTACTAAAATACTGACGTGTGCGACATTTCCGGTTAACTACTTATTCTTTCTGCGTTACTGCATAAATTATAAACATGTATTTTTGATATGGTATGGAAATTTAATGACTTTAAAATTGTTTCTTTTATAAAACGCTTTACCCTTCCTTTGGGCTCCGCAATACATTTTCATACAAGGCTCGTCTCAGAAAGCTACGCCACTGAACATATATGAGTAGGTAGTGAAATGTACAAGTACATAAAACACGAATAGACAGGATTCTGGGAGAAGAAAGCTAGGTAGACTTATTTTAGTTTTCTGAAGCTTTGGTGGAGGCGGCATGTTTTGAGTTTATTTACGGCGGCAAACTACCTGGGGCCGGCCCTGATCATAGCCAACAAAATAAAAACAAATCAATCAAGCCGTTTTTGAGTTTTAACGAGACTATCAAACAGCAATTGATTAGTTATTCGGTAGCATGCGCGGCACATGTGCACATGTGCACACAAACATGTTTTTTAATCTTTAACCCACCATTTATTTGATAGCCAATTAGATTCCTTACGAATAAACTTATATCACTGAAATTTACCACGGATTTTGTTCTATGTTTTTCGTAAATTTAAAACTCATAAAAAATAGTTTACTTTGATTGTATTAACTTTTATTTATCTTATGAAGGTAAGAACTTGCATAAAATACATAAAAAAATTATACTTTTCAATTAAAAAATATCAAAAAGCGCTCTTGAATCCTCAATTCTGAAACTTTTCTTTAACGGTTCTATAAGTAGGCACTAAATGATCAAGACGTATTTTTCTACATTTGTGGAAAGCGTATTTGGCCTTGAAGTTTTTTTGCTCTCAATAACCACAACATCGGCCCTTTTTTGAACAACTAACCATTGCAAGCCCGTCAACTATGCCAAAGGTTGTGTGCCAATTTCAATTAAGTCTTTTCCACTTGCATCCTAGTTATTATATTGAAACTTCTTTAGTAAAAAGACTAGCGATGAGATTATTCAGTCTATTTGATAGTTTTAGTTAACATATATATTAAGATACTCCTTTGTAATATGACGGTTTCTGACCCAAATATTGCCAGTCAGTCAAATATTTATAACTATCCGATTCCGGGTTTGACATCCCTTCTAGAAATTACTGTCTGAGATTTTCTATAACCTGTACACTTTAGAAATAAATTTTATTTTAAAGAGCTTTGAAATGATGAATTTACTTTTATAAAACATGCTGAATCAATTGCAACAATGTGTAAAACAAATGGACAGATATTATTGTCAAATATCGATAAAATTATGTGCATTTGGGTTAAAAAAAATGAAAAATAAAAAAACCGGTATGCTTATTTCACTTACGTAGGTACTTTGTGACCGCGGTTTCACCAATGTCGCTACCGCAGCATAGATGTGTGATGGACGGCGTAAAATTAGGAAGTTAGTTATTCGAAATCACAACGAAAATTCGACAAAAAGTTATTCGACTTTTTCGTACCATCCGGTCTCTTAGACAAGTATTTCACAAATTATGTGTTAAGGAGTAAACTGCAGTTGTGCGTCGGAGCTGTAACACGAGATATTTTATAAATATTTCTTTTGTATTAACAAGTTATTTATCTATGACATTTAAACTATCGGTAGATTTAAAAGAGCTCGTCTGCGAAGCCCTGTATAGAAGGCACAGCCCACGGAAAGTTGGTATTTTCTGACGCACATTAAGAAGCTTGTAAAGTTACCCATTGCTCGCGAATATAACAGAATGGATCTTTTTTGTAAGGTATGATGGTCAGTAATTTTGTGAACATCTGTTGTTTCGTTATAATAGCCTCTTAAGGAGTGTAAAGGCGATTGCTTGGGTGCTTAATGCCCTCGTTTCGTCTTACAAATTACACTTTTTTTAACTGCAATTAAACACTTGAGTAAAAGTATACAAAAGCAGAAGGCTTTTAAGAGAATGAATTTTATATATTATACTTATTATATTTTAACGGCATTCCTCATATTTAGTTTCATTTATATTACACCGACATTCCTTTGGACAAGAGATCGATATGGCAATCCAGGGAGGAAACGTAGCCAGATTTCTGGGCACACGTAGAAAACGGTGACCTAGCCTCAGTGTTCTACTTATAGTCTTGAGGGACTATAGGTATAACACAATAATAATAATAAATAAATAAATCGGCAGACAAACACACACACTGTATATCCCCAAATTAAGCAATTTACGCTTGTGTCATGGGTAATAAGTAATGGACCACTCTGGGGCGAACCCAGGCACCCAGACCATAGTAAATAACGGAGAAAATTCGTTTCCGAAATTTACCATACCCGGAATCGAGCCCGGAGCCTCTGCCTTGAAGTGAGGTAGGCCGGCAAAGGCTTAGCCCACTCAATCACAGAGGTCGTCTGTACATAAATAGTTGTTGCAATAAATTTATTATTGTATATACTTTACATAAGTATATACAATAATAGCAAGTAGTCATCGGCAAACCTTCAGCGCGCGGCTTATAGTAACTAATGGAAACAACGTGAAATACTTTCAATTAAAGTCATATAACACTGAGTCATTTGATGAACGCGATCTCTACAAATATCAAAAAAACGTGGAAAAATACAAACCTAAATTACACTCTTACGCCGTTCGTTACTAAGTTGTTGTTTTATTATTACGCCTCAGATATCGTCCATTAAAAGCTCAATAAAGCTTTTTAAGGTTCCGTAATCATTTTAGTAAGGGAAATTTTAGTCTTTGAAAGCATTTATTTTACTTTTGACAGCTCGTGGACGGATCAATTCGTAATGTCCTAATTCGTTACCTACTCGAGTTGTTATAATAATCGACTTCATTTATACACAGTTTTAATATTTGTTCTAACACAATTATAAAATTACATACTATTGAATACAATGTAAGAAAACTTAACTTATTTGTATTGTATTCTACTCATAGTCCCTCAAGACTATAAGTAGAATACTGAGCCCAGATCACCGTCTTCTATGGGTAAGGTGCCCAAAAGCCTGGCTACGTTTCCTCGCTGGATCGCCATACTGATCCGTTAGCCGAGGTAACACCAGCCCTCTGATCACCTAACAATATTTGTTTATTAATTTATTGTTTTGTATAACATTAAAATAGGTATATATGAGAATAACTTAACTAAATACTAAAAATAAAATAAATTCTATACAGAATGTTACAAATCGCTGCCAGAGGGAAGCGTGCTCAAAAATGTGGCTGCATTACCACGCTGTATGGCAATTTTGATTCGTTGCGCGAAATAAGAACCAGCCTTCTGATCACGGGTGGTATCAAAAAGTTTCTTAGAAATTTCTTTGAAGAAACCCTTTGCCGATGGACCCCACGGACCTAAAGTTTCAACTCCAAACGGTACAAATATGTAACCCCTTTCTAGGGTTCCATATTTGCACCGTTTGATATCTTCAGCTGTGGAAGCAACGTTGCCAGCCCCTGACTTAGTCACTGTAACATGAGGCCGCCAGAGTGTCAACGCATGACGCGTCCCACACAAACGGCCTTCCCATCTTCCAAAGAATATGTGACATTCCATTCTAGGCGGGTCGTCTGCCTGTGTAGAACTCATGAATTTTTTTTTAAATACGCACTTAAGGTGCCCTTCCAACCTCGGCTGCAGGCTGCGGATGCAGGCAGCACATGCGGCGGCTGCACGAAGCCGGCTGTGGCTGCACGACTGGTTTTCTATGTAGTAGTATAGATTTCTGTGAAAAACATTCCGAACGCGGCTGCGGCTGCACGTGCTGCCGAGCCTCGGCTGCAAGTGCTGCTGCGACTTGCAGCTGCAGCCGAACGCAAACCGTTAGTGCTGCGGCTGCAAGCCGATTCGCACGTCGTGACGTCACTCCAACCTTATTAAATCGACAATAATGCCTAAACTGATCGTCATTATACTTCAAGTGTTTCTTAATTAGTATTGAATAACTTCCATCAGTGGGTCTACATATTATATAAGGACGTGTACTCTTCTCTGGCTAGTTAACAATGACAACATGTCATCATCATCATCCTCTTCCTCTTCTAATAAAAGATATAACATCAAACTATTCTCACGACTATCCCTCACGTCCGACATTCTGAAATATTTAAAGCGACTGGTCGCCACCTGCTGCCTGCCCCGGCACGTGCAGCCAGCCTCGGAATCACTCCTGGCTGCGAATGCAGGCAGCGGCTGCGTGTCATGCGTATGCTACCTGCATCCGCAGCCTGCAGCCGAGGTTGGAAGGGCACCTTTAGACATATATATACTCACACAGACACAATCGTGCACATAAAAGCGCTCGTGCATGCTCGCGCTTCTATAACTATAAATATCTATTGAATAACGTTATATTCAATGTCATATATAATAAAAGTGTATGGTCCCTGAGAAACAAGCTTTCCCTAGTGTTAAGTTTTTTAGGAGCTATACCTCACTCAGACTGCCAATCAGGATAACTTACCTAATTACAATATTTTGTTAAAGCTTCGTCATGTAATGAGAAGTTTGATGAATAATAAATACCGAATTATAATGTTGTGCTCAGATTATAAAAACATTAGACATCTGCACGTCTACGGAGCTCTCAATAGTTCGTAGTTTGTGCCACACTTGCTAAATTTTCCGAGAATTACCAAAATATTTGAGTTAATTTACTAGTGAATTAGGAACACGATCGCTTCCAAGAAATCTGTTGACGACCTCACACACAAATGCCTAGTATCAATCCTATTAGATAATTTACTCGGTTTGCGACTCAAGATCAGAATGTATGCCCACGAGGTCGACTTCATTGACACGCAACTAAACTTCCGTGATGATGCGTGAGTAAGCGGCTTAAATGGATCTAGTGCTTCTGGACAGAGCCAGTTTCGCAAATATACAAACTAGTGGTCGCCCGTGGTCGAAATTCATCCATAATAATTTGTTGTCAAAGACTATACTTCTATAATCACAGATGTCGCCAAGGCATCTGTAATAATGTAATAAACAAAGATTATTTATGAGTGCGAGTTCAAATACATGGTAGTATCTGTATACATATATATATATATATAAGCAAAGTTTGTTTTCTTTGTCCGAGGTAAACTCGAAAACTACTGGACCGATCAGCATGAAACCACAACCATTCGACGCGGAGTTATTTATATTTTTCCATGTTTTCTCAATTTGTTTGTTTGTTAGTCATTCGCCGGGTGAAGCGGGCGGGAACGGCTAGTTATTTTATATGCATAATTTTAAAAAAACTAGCATTCGTTGCTTCTTCTCTATATAAACTACTAACGGCCCGGCGCCGTTTCACCCGCGCTCTGCCCCGCTCACGTGCTATATAGCGTCATGTTATACAGCTTATGACACTCTCTGTTAATATAGCTTTCAAACAGTATATTATATATATTATCTGTGCAGGAACGGAGAAAGAATACAATTTCCTGCGGCCCGGCGGCCTGTCGTAAGAGGCGACAAAAACAACCCACAGCCAGGTGGTAGGGCATTTGCCCGACTGGATGGCTACCACCCCTGGTCTAGAGTATGTCGCCATAACAACCTTGTGTTGTGTTCCGGCATTAGTGACCAGGTTCCAGGCTCCCTAAAGAGAGCAGCAGCGCATTCGTAGCACCTTTGGTGTTGCAAATGTCCATAGGCGATGGTAACCGCTGTCCATCAAGTGGGCCATCTGCCTGTCTGCTGATCTCCTGCAATAAAAAAAAAAAAATAACAGGAAAAGAATTTTAAAAATCGGTTTAGTAGATCTAGAGATTACAACGTCAAGTTTTACGTTTCACGTACCTACTATATAGATATTATATTAGCCGTGATAACTTATTTGCTAACACATTCGTGTTTCGAATATTCTAGGTTCGAATCTTCGTATATGTGGGTATTCCATCTACACAAACTGTTATACTAGATGCTTCCGGAGACCGTATAAAAAAACTTTTCCGAATAAAGAGTATTTATTTAAACAAATTTAGAACTTACTGTTTTTACAATTGAACTCTTTTTACAAAAAAAATCGAATTAAACATTAAAAATAAACAGATTTTAGAACAGAGATTGAGTCCGAAAAACAGAGGTCCGATCAAGTCGGAAGATGGATATAAACTACGCCAGATGGTAGGGTATTTGCCCGGCTGAATGGCTACCACCCCTGGTAGAGTATGCCGCTATAACAACTTTAGGTGTGTTCCGGCATTAATGACCAGGTTCCAGTCTACCGTAAGAGAGCAGCAGTGCATTTGTAGCACCTTTGGTGTTGCAAAAGTCCATAAGCGATGGTAACCGCTTTCCATCAAGTGGGCCGTCTGCCTATCTGCTGAATTCTGAATTTGTTGGTGAGATCTGTAGAGCAAAACTGGATAGGAACACGTTCCTTGGATCATATTTTTTGTTTATTTCTTTTGAACGGACGCTTATAACAGAACGAAGCACTTAGCATCCACTTCTGGCTTTACCCATAGTGCAGTGTGCAGCGCACATCATATGGGGAACTGAACGCCGCTCCCGATACCTCCGATATGCATGTGGCGTTCACAACGCCGGCACTTTCAAAGACCCTGCCCCCGTGCTAAGGCCGAAGCCGGGCCCATTAGCAAAGTAATGATCAACACAATAGGTCCAGTACCTACTCTATACAATAGCTTTTGTTTCAACGTGAAATAAGCCTAGAACAGATAATTAAAGATATTGGTGTAGTGTCGCATTATTCTTGTAACTCGTTTTTGTTGTAAAAAATACTTTTTGGTGTGTACCCTCAAAGCATGAACTCTCATAAAAGTAAGGAAAAAAAATGCTTCATTAACATATCTTCGTCTTATTTATAAGTATGGGCCAACTTGGGATTAAATGAAAAACAGTATCTTTATTGTTGCTATTTTAGCACGATTTTGTGAGTTTTTTTCTAAACGTCTACCTATTACTTCCCGACAACCTTTAAAATTGCACCAATTGCACCCGAATTTCTATTCATTGGTAACAATATTACTGTAATTATTCCATTTTGCGCCTACTAGAGTGCGCCAGGGTATTGATTTCACACCGGTGTTACATATGCTAGTGCCGCCTCTGACCGGAGTCTCTCTCTTGGTACTTACAACCTGTGTCTCTTCAAGTCCCGCGTGAATAGGTTATCCGCTGTACATCGTCCGTAATCGTGTGTCAAACGTGAATCTATAACTACTATAAAAAATATATTTTAGGAAGCAGCACGAGGTAATTCGCCTGTCCAATGCGGCCAGGACGAATCGTTCGAGAACCCGCGACCTTTGAGATTGTGACGCGTGTGCTAGCTGGTTAGCATGGTTACCATGGGTCATTGAACGTAACATAACCTGAAGAATATTTTGAGCAAACAATAATATTGCAACGCGTTGGTTCTCTTGAGCATAGTATAGCATAGCTCTTGATTAACGCTCAGTGTCGCGTTTTATTCATTAATTAATGGGTTGTACCAAGAAACTAAAATATCCTAGCCCTAAAAATAGAACTAAGACTGGAGAGTTTTAGTAAGTAAATCTTATCTATTTCCGATAGTGAGAATATGACCTATCTTTTTGAAGTGAAACTTCTATATAGTAGACGGACTAGGATTTTTTCTGCCACGAAAAAGCGTTACGGCCGTGTGGAGGCAGTAGGTTTATCGCATGAGAGGCTGCATAATGTAAAAGTTGACTATGGATGTTTTTTTTGTTCTGGATCGAACTCAGTTTCTTAAAATGTACCTAAGAAACCAAATCATAATTTGTTGTAAACCTATGGACCTTTGTGACTCCAAAGGTGCTACTGGCCTCCAAGGAGGGACTCGATTTCCTAGACCTAGTGGCATTATGATAACTAGATATTTTAATGCCCTCTTTTATATGGATATTGCTTTGGAATCTATTGTGAAATGAGTCAGCCACCCAATTGACAGTCTTTGTCCAGCAGCAAGGTTTCCAGATTAGTAGAACAATTTACCTCAGTTTTTTTTGGAATCGAAACATTTTGGACAATATGTAAGATTTTTTCTATGGGATGTAGAAATTCTTGCCAAGCACTAAAATGTAATTAATTGTTATTATTAATTTATTATGATTACTCGAAGACCATGGCCCATAAGAATGGCCCGGACTTTTGGAGGGCTTGCGTGGGACCATGGGAAGACCAACACGTGACACTAACCGGCGATTATCCGTCTACAACTCTGCACAGTATAAAAATGCAACTAAGGATAAACCCCAATTAGTGTAAAACTACTAAGTTTTCCCTCGTTACAAGAAACACTACTATAGGGAATAAGAACAAAAGGTACCTGGCTATTGGGATCAACTGCTAGCTAATGCAAGGAGCTACGGGTCGGGGACTGTTGCGTCTACACGTTGCGAACTCACGATGTTCAAGGAAAATGGTAAAACGGTGGCTCACCACCATGAGCCCCTAAAATGCTATACAAGATTGGCGAGGCTCAACATGGATTTGAGTTGCTAAGGCATGTGGAGAGGTGGGCTGCAAGTTCACCGAAGCTACTTCCGACGTTATGCCATTTATCACTTCCACCCTTGGAGCTTAAATGTTAGCTTTAGCGATCTCCACTCACTGTCGGCTGGCGAAGGTAAACACGGCTTGGCCCCCCGGAGTCGACTACGTGGAACTACTCACCGAAGGCTTCGTCACAAAGCCCCCTGCAGTTATTATTATTATTAACTTGTTAGTACGAAATAAATCAATCCAATCGGGAAACTGTCCAAAACAATCTAAAGACCCTGGTTTAGCAGCGACTTGCGATTCGCTGATGATAAAGTGTCAGAGAGATGTAAATGTCCTAGCCATCATTTTTTAGGGAAAATAAAACTCATCAAAATTTAGCACAAGTTTAATAAAAAAATGCAAAATAATAAAAATATCTCCAAATATTGAGCCTTAACACTAGAATATCTGAAAGTTTACAACATCCAAAAATACAAAAGAAAATACACGCACTCACACAATTGAGGGTAGTCTGATATAATATACAAGTTTCCAATACATATCAAAACTTAGCCAGAGAAATATATTCATTAAATATTTTACTACCAGTTCATTTGCCTTAGTATTGGTTAAAAATTGATAAACTCCCCTACAAGTGCTGTCAATTTTCTACCAATGCTAAAGCAGAATAAGTGGTATGGGCATATTGTGATTAGGGATGGAAGTCACTTAAGAAAAGAATGTTAAACTAGAAGCAGGATGGGTAAACCTGGACTTGGAAGTCTTTCACGGTACGTGGTAGACGCTCCTTCATGCCATATGTGTCCAAGTTATGGAATGAACCCCTCCCGCGGTTTTCCCAGAGCGCTTCAATATGGGGCTCTTCAAAAAGGGCGTGAACAGACACCTAATATCTCAACGAGGTAGGCAACTCATCGGCTCCCTTAGTGTTGCAGATGTCCATGGGCGACGATAGCCACCTAATACCAGATGGTCCATTTACCTGTTTCCCTACTAGCAATCATAAAAAACATCAAGAGGTGAATTTAAAACTCACACGTTAATAGACTATTGAGATAGTGAGTACTACAACACAGGGGTTCTAAAAGGTAATCGATTTCTATACGATTTTAATCGATTAAACAACTTCATTCAATTTATAAATTTGCCGATAGAAATTAATGTACACATTGTTTATAAAATATTAATGACGATCTTATATTACGAAGATGTTGAAAATTCATTTCTCTGACTAGTTTTTCACTGAGATCAAATTACAGTCAAATACGGGAATATACCAAATGGTATTAATATATTGCCAAATGTAGATTTGTAATAATTACAAAAAATCTGTACAGTAATGTACAATGTAAAGAAAAGGTCTCCTGCGCACCCAGTTGCTTAAGCGATAATAAAATAACGGGTGTTCGAAACATCAAAACTTCAAAAATATTTTTCCATTGGCACAATGTTCCCAATATTGAAGCGAATGACTTAATTTTAAAAAGTTGCACCATTAAATATGTTTCATGTAAATCTATAAATTATTAAAATTTATTAAATATATTCTTAATTAATCGATTATTATGCTTTAGTGTCGTCTCAGTTAGTCGATTATTAGTAACAGTAATGTATAAATATTACATTCGAGAATAAAATATTTGTAAGTTTTATGGCCCGGTAACAAAAACCTTTTAAGCAATTTATTATTCAAGACAAATTGTGGGTTTTGACCAACGCCATAAAACGAAGCTCTCGCAGGTCTTAAAAAATCATATTTCGCTAAACTATCGAAGTTTTCAAAACAAACATAGTCCTTGCTTAAAAACGATTATTAAATCTCAAGGTTAAATATAAGTTTCTTGGAAATAAAACCACAAAATAATCACTATGCAAGTTTCTTTAGAAAAACTTCAATATGTCATACATATATACAAATTTATAGAGAAACAATCAAATCGATCTGACTTCAATGCGTGTATTCGAATCGACTAGATGATTTTATTTCATAAGTAATATAATCAATCGAATGAATTCTGGCCGCATCCCATTTAACAAACACGTCTAGATCGGCCGGTACGGCGGCGGAAACAGCTGTATCACTCAAGCTGCGCAAATATACAACCCCCGGTGAGTTATGTTTGTGCCGTTTGCTATAGAATTGCTTGGCTGTGGGGTCCTGAAGCCATGAGCCTCTACAAAGATATTTCAAAACGACTTATTGGCTCTTCGGTGGATCAGAGAGCTGGCTCCTACTATGGACAACGGATCAGTATGGCGATCCAGCGAGGTAACGTAGCCTTCTGGAAACCTTACCCATTGCCTTCTATGACCTAGGCTCAGTATTCTACTTATAGTCTTAAAGGATAGAATACAATACAAGTCCTTCGCTGTTCTAGTTCAGAATTATAATGTATTGTATTATGTTAATTAATATTTTATGAATGTTTAAAGAATGGAACAGTAGATACTAAAAAGTAGGTACTCAATTTCGCCTTCATTACGAACCATCGCATGGATTACTGATGTATGAAACCCGCCAATCCGCCTCAGTCAAACATCACCGATAATATTGATTCAAGTCCGAGCGCAACAGTGGGAAGTTTTTAGGGCAATATTATTTATGAAAGTTTTTTTTTATCAAAACATTAAAATGTATCATGAAAATGAATCCTCCTCCCGAATGAAACTGCAATATATTAATTAATGAAGTGAATGAAGACGATATTTTGAACGTTTTGATAAAATAATATCGACCCATAGCGTTCCACTGTTGGTTTCGAACTTCTGAATTTTAGGACAACCTTAACCTACGTACTGGAAGGCTTTTGCGAAGTACGAGACATTGCTTCTGTTAATTATGCTGAAGGGACATAAAAAATACATTTAAAAAAACACGAATGGATATATGTATATAATATACAATATTCTAAACTTTGAAACATGCTGTTTGTACATTAAAGCTAATTATAACAAAACCAACAAGACGGAGAAAGCGATGCATATTTTTTGATTCTCGTCTTTTTGTTTATTCGGGATTCCCGTAAAAACTACTAGGCCGATTTCGAGGAGATTTTCACTGATCAACAGTAAGTATTTAGACTTAAAATCTACGCTACTTTTTATAGCGGGAATTTTTCTGGCAATGCTTTAAAATGATCAGATTAAAAAATCGAATTCCATTGTGATTTTTTCACTAATCGATAGCAAATTTTATGTAATAAAATGTACGATAATTTTTCAATAAGATGTCTGATATTTTTTATTCCCGGAATCCGGCGGGAATTTTCCCAGGAGCAATTTGCAGTTGTTCGGGTGCATAAAACTTGCTCATTTCGATACAGTTTTGACTAAAACGATAGCTTACATTCTTTTTTGAATACTGTGATACTTTGTGTCCCGGGAATACCGCGGGAATTTCGAGTCAAGCTTGGACGTAGTTGCGGGCATATCCGAGTATGATAACATGTTGCTGAGAAGTTTGTTCCGCAATTTCTTCTATTTCAACAATAACTAAAATGACATTAGTTTCGAATTTAAAACCAGCAAATAAACCACACTACCAATTTTATACAAGTCAACTAAACTACGAAAAAGTATCATCGTCCTAAATTAATCACATTTGAAATTTCAACCTGTTTTTCTTTTAATTTTAACAATCAATGTTTGACTAGTAATAATTAAATATCATCTATATAAGAAAAGACAAGTAATCTAATATCAATATATTCGCGTTTATGAATCGATCAATTTTTTTTCTCTTTCCCATAATGAAATTGTGCCAAAAAGCTAGTCATCGAAAAATCTAATATAATAAATACATACGCAATCTTTCTGTCTCGCACAAACTATTATAATATGAATGCTTGCGACAAAGCAAAAGTTATTTTCTAAATTTAAACAAATGACATTACTTTAAAAAAATGCATTACAATCAGTAAAACTTTACACATTTTAAATTACATTATTTAAGTAAAGTTAATTTAGAATTAAAAAGCATAAGAGATTCAAAATTGCTTCTTAAACGTTACAATAATATATAATAATATTTATTCTCCGTGTAATGTTTTCAAAAATCTATTTTGACTGTACTAAGGGGTCATCCACAAATTACGCCATACGCATATTTTCTAATTTTACATCAGACAATTATTAAATTAAAACACCATTTCCGTAATTAGTTATATTATCGTTTAATATGTATTTTATAAATTTAAACACTACTCATACAGATAGAGTTGGAAATATTTGAAGTTTTTCGGTAATAAATCAAATTTTTGAACTGTGACGTCACGAAATTTAGGACCCCTCCCACCCTTTGTCACACAAGGTCACATGTCGTCCACCCACACCCACCCTCCCCCCCCCCATCCCCTTAACATGTGACGTCATTTACGGATGTCCCCTTATTATGTAATACTCGTAAGTCGCGCGCAAAAGGTTTGCCGATGAAAAGCACTCCCACTTTAATAACAGCAGCGAGCACCATCGGCAAACCTCCTCGCGACTTATATTTTCGTAATAAATTAAATACAAACGAATAAATATCAACGGTCTTATTCATATTGAGTTATATTAAGATTGTAGGCTTCTTTATGGTTCTTTTATATAATATGAATAAGAGAAGTAAATGTACACTTTGGATTTTTCTAATGCTTTTTATTGTACATGTCCTATATAGATAATTATAATAGATAACTGTAAATAAAATTAGCATTTACTTAAGAAATATTGATTGAATATGATATTTAACTTAAAGGCATTCATTATGAAACGCCTTGCGTGTGAAGAAAACTGTGATGCCTAATGGGACAATTAAAGTCAATGGGTGTAATCGGTATAAGGCAAACACATCTCCATAAATGGCTTTAAAATCTTGATAACTTCCAATTAATAGTATTATTAAGTTAGACACAAAGAACACTTTTAACCATTTAACTTTAATTAACTTGAAAAATAACCCCCAACCTTAATTATTGTTACACGCCTCGCGTATTAAAAACATATTAATTAAACGCATATTAAAAAATACAAGCAAGCCTGAAAATGCATGTCGTAGAACAGCACTAAGCAATCGAACGACACATCAGGCCATAATTATTGATTTTTAGCGCTTGCATTTTATTTTTACACCTTTTTACGTTCCGACCATTTCAGAAACAGTTGATCACATCTATTAAAATATATCAGTAACACTGCAACAAAAATTAAAACCAAATTAGGAACGTTAAAATGTATTACGAGCATGAATTATTATCCAAAAAAAATCAACTCGAAACAATAACCTTCGCTACTAAATATTTTAACACGCCCCGCGTGTAATTACACGCATATTGCATAGTACAAGCAAAACGTAGGATTACCCGATATGATCAAACCAAGCAATCGAAGAACAGATCCGGCATTCTCTAATTATTTTAAGCGCGTGCATTTTACTTATTATCATATAACTAATGGTGATCACAAAAAATCTATGCAAAACATTAAAAGCAAAATAAAAACCGTTAAAACCAGTATGAGTTACTTTCCAAAAAAAATTTAAATCTCGATATGTCATCATTTCACTGTCATTTTAAAACACGATACAAATTAGTTTTTAATAAAATAAATATACAGTAAAATACATCAAAATTCATAGAAATGTCACACGTAAAGCATGTAAATAACTATTTTTTCTAAATGTCGACAAGAAAACGAACCTACATCTTTGGCGTCTTGAGCAAAACGTGATGTGTGATTTATGGCATCAACTAGCGGTACTAAAATCGCGATTCTCGTCGAGTTCCTATATCTCACTATCGATCCCTTTACCCCTACCATTGGTAAAAAATCGACATTACCAGTAGTATGGGAAACGGTTAGTAAGATATAGTAACCGGTCGTTTTAAATAATGACGTATTTATTTCATATACAATATTTTCATTGAAACCATTGCAATTTATGAAAAGAACGAGTTTGCTTAACTTTCAAACTACTCAAAAAATAAATGATTTTGAAATTTAAAGCAAATATAATACAAAAAAGGTAAACTTTATTATAATAATAATTAATACTTTAAAAGAGATCACTAAAATAATCGACCAATTAGGCGGACATTTATTTCAAATAATGGACCCTCCACATTCTCGTTTCTCGCGCTGTTCTAGCGAGAATATGGAGGGCACTTAACACTCAAAATACAAAAAATCCGCAATTTGTATGGATAGATTTTCCTTTTTTTTAATTGCAATGATTTCGAATAACAGTAATATTAATTAAGACTATAGAAATAATATCGGTTACATTTATATGTCAATTCCCTAAAAGTATGAGTACCCTATTTACCTTAAACACATGTATTACAATACATAACTATTATTAATGTTCAATATATTTATTCAATATTTAAAATACATATATGTAGGTACAATAATAATATAATATAAAATACGCAGTGTAAATAAATGCTTTATTATGGCAAAAAAATTAGGAATGTTTAACTCTGCATGTTTGTAAATAATTTGATGAAAATTGAAAAATATTAACTAGATAATAACGTAAAATACACGTATATTTGTGCTGCCTTCTGTTACTTTTCAAAAAACGTTCCTAGAAAATATTTTGGACAAAAAAACTAAATACATTGTTATACTGGAATTAACCTTTTTTTTAGTCTTAGGACCTGTAATAATAATAATAAGCTTCCAGGGGTGAAAGTGATAAATGGCATCACGTCACAAGTAGCTTGGGTGAACCGGCAGCCCATCTCTCGACACCCTTAGCCACTCACATTCATGTTGCCCCTGCCATCTATGGCCTTTTTTGGGGCCCATGAAGGGAGTGGCGAGTCACCGTCTGCCCATTTTCCATGTTCCCCGAACCATGCGACGGCAAACGCCATAGTCCCCATATTACCAGACCCCTAGTACCACTAGCAGTTCACCCCAATAGCCCGGTACTTTTTGTTCTCATTTCCCACAATAGTCCTAAACTGACCGGGGCTTGTCATTTTATCAGAGTCACGCCACATTTACATTAATTTTGTCAAGGAGCCTCTACATGTTGGCCTTTCCATGGCCCCACGCAAGCCCTTCAGAAGTCCTTGCTCGTGGTCTTCAAAGACATACATATAATAACACCTACCTTAAAACTCGTAGGTGTTACAAGCTGATTAAAAACTGAATTATAATAAAAAAAATATAATGCATTCCTTTCTAACCTTAAAATGCAATTTATTTAGAAATCAATTACACCCGATACTTTAATTTAAAAAGTTCTCATTTCATTACTTATGTACATTATTACCATTTAAGAAATAAACATGTCATATTTTCAAATAGTAAGTCATGACAAGATATCCTTGTATAAACTTTTTCTCATAATTGCAATTAGTTTTGTGCTTTAAAAAATGTCTTCAATTTTCATCAAACCATCGTAAAACTCAAAATTATCATAAATATACTGAATGAGCATTACATGAGCGTTGTTTCACTAGTCATAATTTAAGTTTTGGTCAAATACAATATTGAGATCAAGTCATAATAACATTTTAAAAGTCGAATGTAATTTTTTAATGATGTCCGAAGCGTGTTTGGCCGTTTTTGTAACATTTGTTCTTGTATTGTGTCTACTGGTTATGTAGATATTTTTTATTGAATATAACGTTACATTTTTAAATTAAATTACATTACAAGCTGGCAAAATTGAGGAGTATTTTAAATTTAAAATATCTATCTCATCATTTCAGTATGTATATAGAACTAACAATCATTTTATATAACAACCAAGAATGTATATGACAATTTAATCATTAAAAAATTGTAGCAATGTACAATATATTTGTGGTACGAACAAAACCTAAATACGCACTTGAAGTTTGCACAGACCACAAGAATAAAGTCAAATACAGAGCTAAGAGGAGTGTTGCGCTCTCGCTCGTCCGCTATCCGGATTCACATGCCATCTCTTTCGCACCACACATTGTTAGCTGTGATAAACATTAACACTTGACTGGACTTGCGCAAACTCACGGAGCTAACTTCACACGAGAAGTCTTTAAGTTTTGCCCGTATTTGTATTTATCAAATTAACTCAAGTATAATGGTTCATGGTTAATTTTCATAGGATTAGATATAGATAGTTGCGCGGTGTATTGCAAAATTTTTACTTGTCCGAAATGTGATCATACATTTCTGGACAAAAAAAAGCGTCCACACCTGATTTAAAAATTGGAATCCTGCTCACAAAAGACGTGTGGTCGGTGTAACCGAAATCGTTTTAGACATTGTTATTGCGCAATCAACACCGACCATAACGATTTGTTTGAATGTTAGTAATTTATTGACTAATGTCTCCATAGTAAAGCTTTTAAATATAAATAAATTATTTCAAAAGGTGCAAAGAATGTTAGAAAGCTGTTAAGAATAAGATAAAAAGTTGTTCTAAATCCTACTAAGAAGTAAGAGCTCTGCCAACGTCAAAATTTTCAATAGAGGATTCAATAATGTCAAATATGTTAATGTATTGAAATCCTTCAAAACTATTTTATAAATGAAACATGATAGTACAAACAGTTGTAGTATTTAAATGCTTAATTGAAATTATTATTCTACCGACCATTCGGACAATAGCTAACGTATATCGGAATATAGCGAGAAAGTAGGATCAATTATAACTTATCTATTTTTGTTAACATAAACGTAAAATTTCTACACTTACTGCGATGGATCTTGACCAAATTGGATTTTAGTAAATTTTAAATATTGTATTAGACTTGTTCAACTCATAATCATTTATTATATCATGTATTACCATATTTTTGAAGGTTTAAATTGAGAGTAATTATAGCGAAAGCACTGACGACAAAGAAATGTGTATGAAATCAAATTACATTCATACAATAAATTTATACAAGAGAAAGCAAAACTAACTACCGTAATTAAGCCAGTTAGACTTATTAGTAGTCGGCTAAGTATTATGACAATTCATACAGAGTATATACTATATGACGATAAGTGAAGAAATGAGATAAAAGCATAACGAAATAATGAACACTCAGTTATTGCTCTAACCTATTTTTTTATTTGTCCGACATATAATAAATAGCATTTGCCAAAATAGGCTAATAATGTGAGCATACGAGTGGCCCCGATGTTTATTTACACTACACAACTGTAGTTGAATCAGAAATATACTATATAATAATACAGAGTGGTCAAGATCCATGGCACTAACTGTACTGAGAACAAAAATTTGCTTTTAAAGTGAGCTTTTTGAATTATTTTATATATATCTACGCTACCGATATTTATCGATACATCAGCGAAAGAATCCAAGATAATTCTAGATAGAGTGCTATGAAAAAATATCTTAATACACTACCTATCAAATAATGACTATATTATTATTACTAAGATATTAAAAACATACGGACATGCGTACAAATGTACGAAAAGGGGCTAAAAATTTCTATAAAATAGAGGCTTAATATTATTATTGGGTACAAAAATTATTTTTACTGGATCCTATTTAGATTATATGTTAAGTTGGGTTTTCGAGGATTATATAATATTGGTCTAGTTTAATTGATTTTAATATGTCGTTTTCAACAGTATACCGTTACTTGATCGACTTTGTTATAAAACAGTATATTATAATGATATTTGGTACCCAATGTACTTATGGCTGGAATGGACGTATACTCTTAAAGCTGATTAAAGGTCTTCGCACATTACACCGACTCAACGCCAATCCAACACGCTTGCAACTAAAACTATCGATTCAGTATCAACGAGGCGTCAACTAGGCAATCAACGCATCGGTCACCAATGGACAACTTGGCGTCAATGAGTGGGCAGTGCGTCGTCAACGAGTGGGAAGCGCGTTGTCAACTAGCTCGACCTCAACCAGATCAGTCGTTACTCGAA
Source organism: Dendrolimus punctatus (assembly GCA_012273795.1). Classification (NCBI taxonomy): domain Eukaryota; kingdom Metazoa; phylum Arthropoda; class Insecta; order Lepidoptera; family Lasiocampidae; genus Dendrolimus; species Dendrolimus punctatus. The sequence continues at coordinate 17,992,831 of CM022546.1, read as the reverse complement.
TTTCATCTAGAGCAAGCGTAAAATGTCTCGCTTGACATATCAAGAACTATCTATATATATTAATAGATTAATAGCGCCCGCGCCTGGCAAAGTTGGCAACGCGTCACCCGCTAGCCGTGAGCAATCAGGGTATAGTATACTCTGATTTTTAATTACCTGTTCTGAAATGACAGCTGCGGGCGACTTTTCTTATGTCGCAAGCTTGGAGGAGTGTCATATGACCTCATTCATAAGTGAGTTGTGTGAATTTGAATTGAATTTACACAAATCATTTATGAATGAGCCACATTACAACACACCTAGCAAGGTGTGTGATCCATTGATTCAAGTCACACAACCCACTTATGCATGAGCCACACTACAACACACCAAGCAAGTCATGTTGTTGTTCATTGATTCAACTCGCTTATGAATGAGCCCTTCTACAACACACCAAGCAAATTGTGTGATTAGTTGATTCAACTCGCACACCTCACTTATGAATGAGCTATACTAAAACACTCCAAGTGAACTGTGTGATTCGTTGATTCAAAAACTCACTTATGAATGAGCCATACTACAACACACCAAGCAAGTTGTGTGATTCGTTGACTCACCTCACACAACTCACTTACGAATGAGCCATACTAAAACACCCCAAGCAAGTTGTGTGATTCATTGATTCAACTCGCACACCTCACTTATGAATGAGCTATACTAAAACACTCCAAGTGAACTGTGTGATTCGTTGATTCAAAAACTCACTTATGAATGAACCATACTACAACACACCAAGCAATTGTGTGATTCGTTGACTCACCTCACACAACTCACTTACGAATGAGCCATACTAAAACACCCCAAGCAAGTTGTGTGATTCATTGATTCAACTCGCACACCTCACTTATGAATGAGCTATACTAAAACACTCCAAGTGAACTGTGTGATTCGTTGATTCAAAACTCACTTATGAATGAGCCATACTACAACACACCAAGCAAGTTGTGTGATTCGTTGACTCACCTCACACAACTCACTTACGAATGAGCCATACTAAAACACCCCAAGCAAGTTGTGTGATTCATTGATTCAACTCGCACACCTCACTTATGAATGAGCTATACTAAAACACTCCAAGTGAACTGTGTGATTCGTTGATTCAAAAACTCACTTATGAATGAGCCATACTACAACACACCAAGCAAGTTCTGTGATTCGTTGACTCACCTCACACAACTCACTTACGAATGAGCCATACTAAAACACCCCAAGCAAGTTGTGTGATTCATTGATTCAACTCGCACACCTCACTTATGAATGAGCTATACTAAAACACTCCAAGTGAACTGTGTGATTCATTGATTCAAAAACTCACTTATGAATGAGCCATACTACAACACACCAAGCTTTCCACATAAAGAAAAGGTCGAATGCAGCTGTCATTTAGGTGCAGATAATTAAAAATCAGAGTATACACAAATTTAGACACACATTTTTTTTAAGCTTCATATCATTTGACGCTTTTGTTGACATAGGTTCCATCTATACATTAACAGTCTAAGGGGACGATATTGTCTATTAGTGTTCATCATCCCTTCGCAAAAACCTGATATTAAACGCGCATATTAGAATCAATCAAGCCATTATAATAAAGTCCTAGAGTATTATTATTATCTTTATATGTTAGCCTCTAAGTAACTATGCTAAAGATTATTGAAATTGCACTTGTGTCGATTAGTGGGTCTCACTGATCCCACTCGGACTCGTCCACACCCTCCATACTGTCCTGTTCCAACTTCAAGTCCATCGTCACTTTGGCGCTCATCGATTTCATTATCTAGGAAAAAAAGTTTTTTTTTATTTCTATAGTTCTTGCTAAATAGGCGTGGTAACTTAGTGGTCAGTACACTCGCACCCCAAACACAAAGGGCGCGGGTTCGAATCCTGGACGGAAAGCATGCACCGCTCGAGCAGTTTTCTGACCTAGCGTGCATATTATTACAATTACCACGTGATGGAGGAAAACATCGTGATGAAACTTGCACATCGAGGTAACCCATGTGTTAAACTCGACTATTCGCCTTGAATAACTGTGGCTGGTATACTGTCTGTTCGCCTAAATAAATTGAGAGGCCCGAGCCCAGCAGTGGGATGTCATGGAATATAGTTATTACTCACTGTGCCTGCGATTTCATGCACATTAAACATTTTAGCGGAACCCTAAAAAAATACTCTTATAACTTCAGCTAGTCAAAATCGGTCCAACCGTTTCAGAGATGAGCCGGAACATCCAGACAAAGACAGTAGGACAAAAATTTTAAAAGTTGGGTTTTCGGTATATTTACCGTATACATATATTTTTATATACATTTAGTAAAAAGCTATTATTTTGATGTTACAAACAGACAATTCAATTTTATTAATCTGTATAGATTACATTATTATAATAGTTACTCACACTGTCCTGCTTCTCTTTGGCATCTATTGGTGGTATGTGGGACTTAATGAGGTCCGGCTTCTGCTTCTGGGGCTGAGGCTTCGTGGGGACGGGCTCCCGACTTACAGGAGAAGCCGCGTTCTGAGACGATACTGAGAATAAAACCCAAACATTGGATTGGATAGATGACACAGGAAATCTCGAAAAAAATGATATTCCAAAATGTAAAAAAAATGAATATGTGCTATGAAGCTCGAGTTATTATGAGAAATGACCATTGTGACGACATACGCGTGCTCGGGTTTGTTCGGGAACTGTCGGTGTGTTTTCGGTGTTCGAGTATTTTTGGTTCAAAACTTTACTGTTAAATTTTTATCTAACATTTTATTTATAGCGGAGAATAATAAAATATATATAGTTTGTTATAAAACTTCCTTCTTTCCATTCACGATAGTAAAAAATGATTATACAATTTGATTGAACTCTCTTTTCTTTCCGCTTCTCACAAATATTTAGGACCGGCAAAATATGTGTTATCCTGACATACGTCCTCTGTCACACCACTCGACATGACACTCGTCATGTCATCCATCTCTTTTTGGTCTACCGTTACATGTGTACCCATCAATGTTACAGTTTCAAATGACTTTAATCCTTCCTTATTACATGCCTATACCACCTAAATCTTAGACTCGACCTTTCAGTCACAGATGCAATTTTCAACACCCCCCCCCCCCCCTTGCGATAAAATAAATCACACAAGTCGCTCATTGTACCTACGTTTAATACTTAATATCACTTTATAAAATTTAAAATCATATAAGATGTGTGAAATCATAAAATATACATATTGGATTGCAAGTTTTAAAATTTAATACATTATCAAAACACCCTCCATGAGACTGTTTAGTGTATCTAAAAATAAGAATTTAAAAAAGCGAGCGTCATTAATAAATTAGCGCCTTGGGATAGCATTTCTGCAAACAAAATTAAAACCCAAATGTTACCGACGCGAATATCAGGCGCCGCCATTACCCGAGAGTCTATGTGTCCCTTATTGTTTGTCAATGTCAAAGTGACAGTGAGTGTAAATTTCAAAACCTTATTTTACAGAAAACAAAAACTTCCTCTTCCGTTTTACATTCGATGGTTTCGTTTCATTTATTCAACTAAATCGCCATTTCGACATGAATTGAGGCCACACCAAAGATGTCGATTAAAGTGCAATTAGTAGGTCAAAGCTGTAATTTTAGAGCGGTTAATTAAAAATGCGAATATAGTTGAAGACTGACAGGAGTCCATGCCAGGGGGCTGCATGCTGACGGTCCTCGGCGCCACCACCTTGCCCGCCAGCCACTCCGCGCCCGACAGCCACGCCTGCCACGTCACCAGCGTCGGCGGGAACAGGTCGTCTTGGAACAATTCACTCTACAAAACACAAATCATAAGGTCACACTTTTTTTATTGCAGAAGTTCAGTAGACAGGCAGACGGCCCGCTTGATGGAAAGTGGTTAACATCGCCTGTGAACATTTGCAACACCAAAGGTGCTACAAATGTGCTGCTGCTCTTTTAGACTGGAACCGGCTCACTAGTGCCAGAACACAACTTAAGATCGTTATAGCCCCATACTCTAGACCAGGGGAGCGATAACCACGAGCGAAGCAAGACGTGTGTACTACAATCGGGAATCTACTAAGTGACGGACTTTGTGCGTTTTATTGCATTACGACCATGCATTAATGCAGAACATTACGTTTGGACTTGTTGTGTTCGGTTACATTTGCATCTGTGCTATACGTGTTTGTATAGTTCTAATAAACTCTATAATAATTCCAACGGCATTTTTAATTCTCGTGTCGCACTCATAACAATATAATAACAGATATTATGAAAATTACCTTTATCCTAGGCACGGTGAATGACAATGGCTCAATATTCCCATTGGTCAGCCGTAAAGCGCGAGCGAACTCTACCTGCAATTATTAAATATTGCGTTTTTTATATTTCCAGGTTATTTATGAATTCATCATTTTGTATAAATATATAAATAATCGACAGACAAACACACATATTGTATATCTCCAAATTAAGCAAGTCATGCTTGTATTATGGGTAATATGCAACGGACTACTCTGGGGCCGAAGACACCCAGACTGTTGGCGCCATTAACACCGCCAAATTAAAAATAAAATAAAAATAAAGTAAATATCCTCCCATTGTCCTTTCCCTCTTTTCCCTATCCGCAACACCACACGTGTGAACGAGACGGACAATGCGGGGAAACGATCTATGTCGCTGCGCTTCCGCATTTGGTCAAGATGTCAAGTGTCAGTTTAGTATTGCTGTGCAACCGCTAAGTATATACGTTAACGTGAGAAAATAATACAAGTTTAAAGAAGAGAACCAGCAACCCCAGCAAGCAAAGTGAGTGTTCCTTTCTCCTTTATCTCTCCTGTAACGCATCACCATAGACCATAGTAAATAATGGAGAAAAGAAGTTTCTGAAATTTACTATACGAGGAATCGAACCCGGAGCCTCAGTATTCTTTTTTCTCCTTTAGGCTCAGGCGAACGAGATTTGCCCGAGTGGTATCTTTTTATTTTTACTTTTGAAAATTTACATTTTTAGACTTATAAATTATGCTACTTGTTATTAAGGTAAATAATGTTTTTCTACTGGAATGTTTTTTGGAAAAGGATAGGGATAGTGGTGGAGGGATTAAAGGGTGATGGTTAGTGGATGTTGGATGGACGGTTGGTAGGTGATTGCTATTATAGCCTCTGTATTGCAGTGAGGTAAGCCGGCAAAGGCTTAGCCCGCTCAAGCACAGAGGCCGTCAAATGTATGTCTGTCCATTCTTCCCTGCATGTCACAGTATTTTTTCTCAGAAACTACTACATCGATATGGATACAACAGGAGGGTGATACAAACCTTTTCGACTGCGACTAGATTCTTCTGCAAGAAGCAGATGCCCTGGTGCAAAGTGGCCGACCGGTGGTGGGAGAGGGCGCAGAGGTACGGCGGCTCACAGGTCACCTCGTAGCAATATATCGTTGAATCGCCCTGAATACATAACAAATCGTATATTTTATCACTTACATAAAATAATTGTCTAACATACTTTGTATTTATTTAGGAAAAAAGAGCTTAGGGTAAATAAATATGAAGAATAAATTAATCTATTCTATTCCATGCTAGGAATCAAACTCGGAGCCTCTGCTTTGCAGTGAGTTAAGTTGGCAAAGGTCTGGCCACTCAACCATAGAGGCTGTCAATTGTCATCGTATTTTTACACGCCGATAAAGTAAATGCACACCTGGTTTATTACCTTTCCCGCATTGGGACTTCTTTTGTTAACTTTGTGTTTAAAAATTGTAATCAAGAAAACAACATTCTATTGCTATTGCACTTGTTTATGGCCGAGGTGTGCAGATTACGGTTTTTCGGAAACTTCAGCCCACGCGGTCGATTGTTGTATTGTACAGGTTAGTATAAAACGATGCCCGAACGGGGGGGGGGGGGAGCAGTCCAACGAGAATTACGATACGAGCAAACGTGTACATTCGATTAGCTATATAGTGATGGACTTTGCGCGTGTTATTGAATCGTACAGTTTATACTGGTTGTATCTAGTTATATTTGTATCTGTGTTATTCGTGTTTATATAGTTCTAATAAATCCAATATTAATTCCACCGGCATTTTAATTCGAGTCCCATACTCCAAAGTATTGTAATGTGCCCTCACCCGTCCAGTCAGGAATATGGTGCCGCTGTCGTGGTCCAAATACGCCTGGAGTATGGCCGGCGAGACGTCTAGGCCGACGGTGCACAGCGGTGACGACAGGTCCGTCGCCTTGTACAACAGGATCTGACGCTCTGACACCCTGGTAAATAGATTAAAAATCATTATATTATTATTTTGATTTTTTTTTATTGCAGGAGTTCAGCAGACAGCCCACTTGATGGAAGGCGGTTACCATCGTTTATGGACATTTGCAACACCAAAGGTGCCTAAAATGCGCTGCTGCTGCTAGGCGATGGTAACCGCTTTCTATCAAGTAGGCCGTCTGCCTGTCTGCTGAACGCTGCAATAAAAAAAAAACGTGAAGTAAAACCTTATAACCATTTTTACGAAAATCACGGAGGAGTGTTACATAAAAACTGCGCGTCCAAAATGGCTGAAACTTTGGTGAGTAACTGTCAACAGATGAACAACCAAATTCACTAGCTTTTATTTACGAGTGTTGCATGTTGAATCTTCATGTCACGGCTGGAAACTTGAGCCCACCCTAGTATACTGAAAGGAACTCCTCACTCCATCATTTGGACGTAATTACGCAAAATAGATCCAACCCACAAAATGTTACTCTTAAATTATTAAAGATTAGAGTTTTAGCTGTATTTCCGCATTGATGTAGTTGTTTGTGTCTATAGTCTGACCAACGAAAGCTGACCCTAGAAAATGGGGGCAAATTTAAATAATATATGTATGGCAACATCAAATTATTATGAAAAATTTGGATTAACCTATTTTGATACTTGGTAGTTACTTAATTATTTATGTTGTGTATTTTATGTGTGCCAATAGATAAATTACTAAAGTTTGTGAATGTTTTTGTTACTCATTCACGCCAAAAGTACTGAACAGATTTTTATGAAATTTGGAATACTTGTTATTACTAATCCCTATATCTCGAATCTAAAATGACCTACAATAGAATATAGACTATCTACTTTTAATTCAGGTAGATAGCAGGAAATCAGTAATCATTACATTTATTGAAAAATATACTGCAATATTCGGTAAAAACTTAGTTTTATCCGCTATAATCAAAATCAGATTTCGTCACGGTCCCCTTGTCTCGACCCGAAAGCCACATACGTACCCACTACCAATGGACACATATTTGCAACATTTCAGGGCCTCCTGGTGTGTAGCAGCAGCCGGCTGTCAAGGCTGTGTCCGGAAGATGGGACTCCACCAAAGTATCAACACAGGCAAATCCACTCACAACCAAACGAAAACCGCCATCTTGTTTGTCAAAATTGACGTTGACATTCGTATTAGTTGCCATGTAAAAAGTTTGCCAATAATTCCAGGTTCAACTTTCGATAGCCAGACTATATAGGTTCTTAGGAAAATATAAGCGTAAATGTATCATTTTTTATACAAATAAGTTTAACTGCATCAATGCGGACATACAGCTAATACTTTAATCTTTAATCATTCAAAAGTAACATTTGTGCATTGGATCCATTTTGCGTAACTACGTCCATTTAGTCAAGTTTATTTTTGTATTGGTGTAGGCACCAGTAAAGAGTTATCTATCCGAGACATACTTATCAAAGCCGGTGACGACGAGGTGCGTCCCGTTGAGGGCCCACACTATGCGCGCGCCGCGACTCCCGGCCGGACCTGGACCGGTGCGGATCGGCTCCGGCGACGATCTCGGCTTATACACCTACGCAAAGAAACACAGGTGTCGAATGAAAATTTGTCAAGTAATATAATGCAGTACTACTAACAACCGCTGCTGGGCAAATTCCCAAAGAATGCCCCAGAAAAAGTTATCACAAATTTGCTATTGATCAGTAAAAACATTACATAGGAATACGATTTTATGTTTAAATGTGGCCATTTAAAATCATTCCCAGAAAAAGTCCCGCGGGTTTCCCAGGCTAAAACGTAGCGCAGATTTCAAGTTAAAGAATTTGATGTCAAACAGAACATGAACAAACAGACAAACCAACAAACAAACAAAAAATTGCATCATGTTCTCCATCATTTATATATAGGTACTATATTCCAGTTGTTTATTTTTAAATAGCTTCAATATGTTAATTGAGCTATTTGAAAAATGGCATATTTAGAATTTTATAATATTACTATAGTAGAATTATTTTCTCCTTGCAGTTTGGGCCATAAATCAAACTCGACCTCAGCCCGGCTAGCTCGGTGATCATGTTGCGCGGGCGCAACGCCATTATCGATAAAAACTCATTCTTGTCAAAGAAAGTTATCATTCTTATAAAAATCATTATTATCTTGTTTGTTGTTAATTTTAAACTTAGATATAAGTATTTATATTTATTTTTAATAAAACTTGTTACATTCTAAACTTTTGTACTTATAGTTTTATTAATACATTAATATATTTTAATAAATACGTTGTTTTATCTATTTTTTTCTTGCATTTATATCACTAACCCACAAAATGAAAAAATTAAATCGATAACGCTTATCGACAACAATAATTCGTATCACTATGCCTGCCCATAAGGCCGGAAGTGGAAGAGAGAGCGAAATACACGCTTCACCGCTCCGATTATTTATGACCCAAACTGCACGGAGAAAATAATTCTACTATAGCTTCTCCCCGCGTATTCGTCCGCGTGGAATAGTAAAAAAAAGTAAGTTAGAAAAATCCCCCGAGTTTGAAACATTCTTCATGGGTGCTCCACTCGTGTTGATCTTAGCGTGACGATACATAGCCTATAGTCTTCCTCGATAAATGAGCTATCTTATACTGAAACCAGTAGTTACCGAGTTTACGGTGTTCTACCAAACAAACAAACTCTTCTTCTTTATATATTAGTATAAGATAGATATAGTGTGATTCCAAGATAAAAAAGTATCTAGAATAAATTGACAGAGTGCCAAGGCAATCACTTGGGGGGCCAACAATGCTTTAGTTTACCCTATAATGTGATATGAAGGTGTGTATAGAGTTTTTGGCAGGGACTGAAAAGGCATGTTGTGCTGTGCAGTTTTATTTTCTAGAAAAGTGTAAAATTACTCTAAAATGAGCAATAGCTGTAGGATATTGATAGCTTTTGAGTAGTAATTATGTATTTTGTGAGAAATGTGAACTGTAAATGAGGCCAAATCAAATGAGGCCTTTTGAGTTATCACAAGAACTCTGTTGAATGGCACCAGCTAATTACCTACAGTTCATCTGAGCTATGTATAGGCTTAAGAAAATGAAGAAACTGTGGCTTAAAGGCCTAGTAGCCAAGCCATAAACCTAAATAAATAATGTGTGTATTAAAGTGGCACAAGAAATCAGCTGTTTGGGATCATTGAACCAGTGTTACCAACCCTACTGTTTTAACAGTAGATTTGGTGTTTTCCCATTGATGTCCCTGTTGTCTGTTTCATTCTTAATTTTTACTGGGTTTTTTTTCAATTAGCGTTTAGTGCCTGCCACCTATTACGCTACGAAAATATTTTTTATAACTACTATGTAATAAAACGTATTACAAGTATTACACAATAAATAACCAAAATAACCGATTGCTACTCATTTGAAGCCACAGAAAGGTACATGAAGAAATTTAATAAAAATATGTATGGTTTAAAAAAATGATGAATGAGTATGAAAATACTGAAGATGATGCAGTTAAGAATGAAAGTAGAAAATAATTTTACTTTGATTTATGTTTTTTTATTATATATTATATGTTATGATTATTAATATAACAATGTATGTGAGTTCTGGTAACTAATAAGACGGTATTTTTAATTAATATTGGATATTGCTTTAATTATATGACGAAAGTATGAAATTTGCCTTTTTTACTTTACCTACTGCTTTCACCTGTTTTTTTTTATTGGCGTGTTGTTTTTTAGTTTTTAGTGGGTCGGCAACGCTGCATTGAACTCACCCTGATCAGGCCGTCCTTGCACACGGTGGCCAAGTATTCGCCACAAGGCGACCAGTCCAGCGCGAAGATGTGGTCGCCGTGGCCAGTCAACGTGAGCTCCGCGCGCGGCGCCTCCGCGCTCAGGTCCCAGATCTTGATAGTGTGGTCGTGCGCCGCGGTCGTCAGCAGGTCGGACGCGGTCGGGTGGAATCTGATGATGTAGATCTTGTCGGGGTGCGCCGAGAACGTGCGCGCCGGCTCGTTCGTCGACTCTGTCAGGCCTGCCAATGGAGATAACATTGAAGAACATAGAAAATAATAGTACATTATGGTACTAGTGTGTAACATTAGTGATTACCGCCGTGGCGCCATTGAGACTCGAGCCGTAGGCGAGGCTCTTAAGAGAGCCGAGGACGGTAGTCATCAATACACACGTGTATCATACGACGTTTAACAACACACTTGTCAATAAAATAGTAAATGTGCAGTTAGAAAAAAAGTTATATATGATTGAAAGTTTTATTTATTGAACACATACGAGTTAAAATTATCTATTTAAATAAGAAGTTGCATGAAATGAGCAAGCAATAGGAACATTAATATATTTGTTCTATAGAACACGATCTTTTTTTAACAAAAACTTTTTTAAGAACAAAGCAACTCAATCAATAAAAATTTAAAAAAATCTATAACTCACTAGTGAGTTGTATTTTTTTTTACTCACAGTTTGATTATGGGTGTCATTCTGTGCCTAATTGCGGTGACCATAGAGCCACTTTATGAGCAAGTGTGTTGAAAAGAATATTTCAAATTTAAGGGGATAGACAGATAGATAGATAGATAACACTTTATTGCTCACCAAAACAAACAAACACAAATACAAAATGCACAATTGCAATACTTGTTGGCAAAACAACAGGCGGCCTTATCGCTAAAAGCGATCCCTTCCAGGCAACCCAGCTTAAAATAAATTGTTAACTAATCTGGCGACGTAGGTGGAGCAAAAAAATAATAGGACTGTACAATTTAAATATACATACTTACACTAATTTATAAATTTAATACGTAATTTAATACATATATAAATATAATAGTAATATATATATAAAAATAGATAGTACTTCTGGGATATTCTGGTTTAGAAGCCCGATTTCTTGGAAAAAACAAAACGTTATTTATGAAACCGCCGCCATTTTGTGTTTTTTTAACTTTTAAACGTCTCGTAGTACGATAACTACATCCTTCCTCTTTAAGCTCCAATAATTGTTTTCCATTTCAGGCCACTAGAGGGATTGATATCCTGCACACCAGATATGTCATTTTTTTCATCGATCCCCACTTTGCAGGGCTGCAGTTTTTTGAAATGCTTTTTTTAATTCTATTAATGTTTTTCACTATTTAAATATCTATTTTAAAAAATGTATAGTAAAAATATTTGTTGCTTTTCTCTATCGCGACCGAAAAATCACCTAAAATTCGGGCTTCTAAACCAGAACACCCCCCTAAAATAACTCTATTTTTATTACATGCAGCGAAAGTATAATAATCTAACCACTTCATATAATGTTGCGACCAACGACACCTCATCTGGCATGTCTACGTGAGCCCATATATGGCTGTTTTAGACCAAAGCGCGCTGCGCCGTGCCAGCGGCCGGCGGCTACCAGAATTATCTATTCACTTACTTTTAAGTCTTTTTTTATCTGCGTTTACACTAAATTTCACTTTCGATTTAATGAAATTAATCATTTCATATGAGCAATGAACTGTAATTATGAGATAGAAACTATAATAGTTGTAATTAATCTTGTTCATGTTTTGATTAAATTTTAAGAAACTGCTCAGCAACTGATTAACGAAAATCTTACCCATAAACTCCTCTCAAGGACAAGAGGTGGTGGTAAAGTCACTCATAAATATCTGTCAAAAACAACCAACATCGAGAGTAACTGCTAAGAGGCAAGTTGACAAGTTTTATTTGAAACAGCCATTGATTAGGGTAGAAAATGGCTAATCCTTTCTTAATAAGGTTATTATAAGTAAGGCCCTTAATGCATAAACATATACTATAACATCTTTAATGTGTATCATGTTGTATTGTATAGTAATTCGACAGTTACGGTTTTTATTATTATATGGTAACATAATAAATACATTGATCCATATTATTTGGAATTATAAAAAAACTAAACTCACCATTTTCCGGTATGATCCACTCCCTGACCTGGCCGTCGTCGCAGGCTACCATCAGCCTGTCGTCCCTGAACGGGTCGAACACCCAGTCCTGGAGCGTGGCCGGGTGCAGCAGCGCCGGCGGGTGCGTGCCGGCGGGATGGGTGGGCAGCGCCTTCGAGTGGGGCGCGGCGCCGATGGGCAGCTCCACTATGCCCACGCGACCCCCGCCGCCTGACAACGGCACTGCGCAACGGACTCCGTTGCCTACGGGAGAGGTGTTAAGTTTGGTAAGTTATGTGGGTATAACTTACGTCACACGTAAAGAGGGGGAGGGGGGTTGATAGTGTGACAAGGGGTGGGAGGGGTCCTAAATTTCGTGACCTATTAATGAATTTTGTTGAATTTTATTTGAACTATTAATGAAAAAAACTGTGTTGGAACGGTTTTAAGTACCTATTATTGTACAATTGTAATATTTGCGGGTAGTTGTAATTGTTACTCGGCTCGATTCATCAACGCTTGGATATAAAAGCGAGCGGGCTTAGCGACAAAAGATAATTCTCACTTCGACTTTGGTCGGATGCCCATGTAGCGCTCTGGAGTAGCTAGTTATTGTGGTAGAATAACATAATTATTTGTATATATGCCGCACTAACAATACTTAAATTATTTTTAAAAATTTATGTACAGTTCAAGACTTATCGTCATTTATTTAAAGGCAAAATACAAAATTACCTGCTCGAGATTTTGAATTTGTTAATAATTTAAATTTAGCATAATGGTGATGATATTTTATGAGACATCATTTTGACATTAACACTACTTAATACAAAATAATATACCTACGTAAATTTTATTTATCTAAATACCAGCAGTAATTTCTGATTCTACTCTAAAACAGATTGCATCCCAATCGGCCATATGGGCTTAAAATGCTATTATATAATAAAAATTATCTCACCATAAAATCCGTTGCATTCGTTCGATATTTGCCTGCTGATGTTCTTGATGTTTTCAACGTGCGTTGACTTGTGCCCGGGCGTTCCTTTCAAATGACGAAACTTGGACACTTTACCTAAAAAGGCCGCATTATTTCACTTTAATAAGAAACCATTGAAAGTGCTTATCAAAATTCGAGTAGAATACATATAATAGATGGATATACTTGAAGAAAAGAAACAAGCAATGTTTTATAAGGAAAAACTTACCAAACACCGTCGATGTTCGTTTTGTTGTGACATTGGGGACTGAAGATCGCTTTTCCTCGCGTTCCGGGCTCTTGCGCGATTTCAGGGAATCACGGCGTCTATGAAAAATAATTCATTCAGTTTTTATAGCTTGCCAGTAACTCATACATTTTTCAGAGAAATGAGTATGAAATCGACACCATCTGATTACACTATACCTAGTCGTATAACTTACTACTTACAAAACTGTAGTATCTGGTACTGTCTAGGGTAATTACGCTAAATCGCTTTACATTTATGTAGATAGTGTCGAAATAATCCTCTCCAGACTTTAACAATTATTACCTGTAGCAAATTATATAAAGTGACTAGCTGACCCGGTAACGTGTTGCTGTGCCTCAGTAGAAAAATTGATAAGTAAAAACAATTGTCAAAATCGGTTGATTTCTTTCGGAGTTCATCGCGGTCAAACACTGTGACAGGGTGTTTTTTATACATAACATAGATTACAATATTCTCTCTACAATACTTCCTGGACACTTTATAATACTTTTTTTAATTTAAAAACATCAAAACTTACACTCACCTCCAGGTCACCTTTTACCAAAATACAGTTCAATAAATTCAATATATTTAACTAGCTTCTGCCTGCGACTTCTGGGCTAACGCTTATTTCCGTCACACATGACTTTTGCGAAACTTTAACTCTCAAGCTCTCAAAAGGAAAAAGATTGGATCCTATTGGTCTTACCGTGATGATATTTAGGCTATAGCCTTCCTCGATTAATGGGCTATCTAACACTGAAAGAATTTTTCAATATGACCAGTAGTTCCTGAGATTAGCGCGAACAAGCAAACAAACAAAGTCTATAAGTATGAGATTTATCAATAAACTTCGATATAAGTATGGATAATAAGAGATTACCTGAGTGGCGCGGGCGACGGTGGGGTCTCCGACTCGACAGCAACGCTCACTGACCGCATTTCGTACGCGCGACGACGGTCTGCTATACTCTGGTTATTACCACTAAAACAACAATACGACAGCGTTATTTATTTATTTAGGTTTATGGCTTGGCAGCTAGGCCTTAAAGCCAACCATAGTTTACAATATAGTTTCTTCATTTTCTTAAGCCTAAGTGTAGCACAGCTGAACTATACGTAATCAGCTGGTGCCATTCAACAGAGTTCTTGTGACAACTCAAAAGGCCACATTTGACTATTCAATTCACATTTCTTACGAAGCACATAATTACTACTCAAAAACTATCAGTATCCTAGAATCCGGAGGGTAGTTTGTATCGATTGTCCCACTACTCGGGCGGTTTCCTCATAGCTCTGATATAAATCGTCCAGACGGAGCCACGAGTCATTCTCACTCCGGCTTTAATCCGATGCACATGTTGCATAGTTAATATGAGAGAACATAATCTATAATTAATTGTGCTGAACTAATTATATCAACATTCTTCAGGCTACTGCCTTCATAAATCAGCTAATAACACCAATGAGATTATAATTAAAAGTTTTTATTAAGTTTCAGGCTGCCGGTGCATTGAAGTGGAGTTATACTACGAAGCGGAGGAACATAAAAAATATTAACCAATATAATTACATAAAAATTGCGTCAATGGAGGCAGACAATCTTATTGCTTAATATTTCTGTTTCTCCTCTCCGCAGCATCGCTCCGCTTCAATGGCCAAGCAGCCTCACTGGAGAACATTTTATGAAGGTCGTACAAATAAATTAAAAATATAATGAACAGGGCTTATGTTGCTTACATCTATTAATTCGAATGAACTTACTCGGTGGTCTCGAACATTTTCCTCCTCTCAGCTGTGCTTGGCGTTTTCGGTCTGTACCCAGAATCGGATGAATTCACTTCCTCTTCCAAACTCGTGTCTGATTTGCCATTTATGTACTCTTCTATAATAGAAAATGGCATACCATAAACATAATATTTAATACAAACATAACTGAGTATAATATAGTAAAAAATACATTATTTATAAATCAGTTCTTTCTCATTCAATCAGTCAAAGTTATCAAAGACGGAAAGAGACAATTTATTAGACTAGAATTTACATAGATGACATAGTAATCCAGTTTAACGCAAACGAACCCATGACAAATGCTTTCGTGTTATGTATAAAATTCCCTAAACTAATTTTGTTACGAGTTACAGGACTCAAACCAAAATGCCGTTGGAATCGCTATAGAATTGATTAGAACTATACAAATACGTATAACACAGGTACAAATATAACTGGCCACAGCCAGTACAAACTGCACTATGCAATAATACGCGCGAAGTCCGTCACTATATAGCTTATCAATGTACACGTCTTGCATGTATCGTAATCGTCGCTTGACTGCCCTACCCATCCGTTCGGGCATTGTCTTATAGTAAACTGTACAATACAATAATCGACTGCGTTGACTGAGTTTTTCCAAGAAAACGTAATCTGCACACCTGCTTAATTTTTCCTGCAAACGGCCATAAACGAATACAATAACAATAACTAATTTTAAACACAAAATAAACAAAAGAAGTCCAAATTCTGGGAAAGGTAAAGTGTGCTTTTATGGTATGCAGGTGTGAATCCACTTTTGTCGGTCGTAACAATACGTATGTATCAAAATATTAATGAATGAAGGAGAAACTTAAGATATGTGATCGAACATTTTTATTGAATTTAATTTTCAAAGATCAAAACTTAAAACTGAGTTTAAATATTTTGGCAAAATGTTACCGCTATAAACCAGGTGTGCATTCACTTTGTCGGCATGTACAATATTTTAGTGTCTTACCTTTGTTGGGTGCTAAATCGACATCGCTCGTCGGCGAGAGAGATTTCTCTTTTTCATCAGAACCCTCCTTGGTCAATGGTGTCGAAGTCAACGGAGTAGCCGAAGGCGGCCCCGATATAGGCGATGTTGCTTTAATGTGGAAAAAGATTTAAGTGTTGTAATATTTTTATCTTAATAAAACTACGTTTTATCGGTTTTAAGCGCGGTAATTTATTTCATTTTTATTAGTCCGACGAGTTTCTTGCCCCGCTTCTTCTCTTCAAGCCACAACATGTTGCGAAGCGGTGGTAAATTAGATAAGGCTCCCATTGAATGAACAATAACCATAAACAAAAATTAAAATGAATGGTTGGCTGTAGACTAAATAAAACTTTAACAGTACTCATTGACACTTGTGTTTTTACTCATCTTTGTCTTCCGTTAACACAGCTACTGAAAAGTGGCCTAAACGTCGGAATAATAATTCTATTGTATGGTAATTAAACAAAAGAAAAACAAACCAGAATCGGATTTAGTCATCCCGGGAACAGCTGGCACTGAGAAGACCTTATCAAAGGAGAATTCATCGCCGCCCGATGTAGCTGAGAACGGCTTCGGTCCTAGGCGAGGCTGTCAGAACGACAAAAATATACATCATAGCAAAACAATCACAATTTCAATTATTTAAGACCTGTTGAAATGCAAGAGTTCACACATTAAATTATTTTCTGCACGTACTCTATATTATTGTACCTCGGGGTGCTCCTTAAACTGCTGAAAGGTTGCAAGTGTTTTTGATGCAGGATTATCATCTAGTTAGGTAGGGTGTATCACGGCGCAGGTATTTATTATAGGGTAAATTTTTTTCGAGAACGACACAAAAAGCAGCAATCAACTGGAATATGCTATATAAACGATGGAGAACACGCACAAAACTTTTGAGATTTCTTGTCCGTTTCAACAGGATATTCTTAAGACTTAAAAACTGCGCTACTTTTTACTCTGCGAATCCCGAGGAGTTTTTTTTTGAAAATGATATAAAATGGCCAGATAAAAAAATCCAATGTGATTTTTTTCTGATCGATAAATTTTATGACATTTTTATCCCGGGCATCCGGCGCTAATTTACCCGGGAGCGACTTAAAGATGTCCGAGTGCATAAAATTAGCTTATTCCGACACTTTTCACAAAATCGATAATTTACATTATTTTTTTAAATACTGCAGTACTTTGCCTCGCGGGAATTTCGAGTCATCCGTGTACAAAGCCGCAGGAAAAACCTAGTTTCAATATAAAATACTTCGCTTCTTTGCTTCAATAACGTGGTATCTTGAAAATCCCAAATTTACAGTACGCCACTTTTAAAGTTTCAAAAAAGATTTTACCCAAACATATTTTACATTTTTTTTGTATATTTTTTACAATTAAATTTGGTGTCAATTTACTAAGCTTTTGGAAATATATGAGAAAGTTGTGATAATATGATAAATTTAGCAAAATATAGTGAGTGAGTAAAATAAGTGAGTATTGGGATATGTCACGTTATTGAAGCAAAGAAGCGACTTGGCCTATATTATCCATCATTACGACATGAAGATTCATAAGGAAACAACAGATTGATGTGGCGAAACAAACCTTTTCGCCCACTGCCTGGCAGGCGATATTTTTAGGGTGAAGGATTATCAAGTGTGATTGACATAGATACAGAGAAAAGTCGTCTACAAAATGTAATATTTTCATCCCTTTGAATCACATTATATATAAGTTATTATTACTCTCAGCTGATGTAAATATCGAATTATATATTTGATAAATGAACGGGTATTTATTCCTACAACGACCCGTCATTGACTTTACTAGGTAGGTAAGCTAGAGGAGATAAAACTTGTCAACACCTTTGGTGTTACAAATATCCATTCTCCGTATTCATATATCATATTCTCCAGCAAAAAGAGATATTTTAAATTCTTTGAAGTCTTAAATATAAAGCCAAATTTAATTACAAATAATCTTCTATCATGCATTAACATTCATAATAAGCAAAACTTTTAACAAAAAATTAATAAAACTAAAAACGAAAAATTTATTAAAAATATAAGAAGACGCTGAAACACAGAATGATCATCCAATACCTTGTATCCACCAGACGATTGGACACTAGTCGTCCTGGGCTTTGGTTTGGGTGCACCCGTGATCTGATCTTCCATCGATCCAGCCTCCGAAATCGAAGACCTTGGCAAGGGTTTTGGTATTTGAACTGGAACTCCATTAATTAAGCTATTACTCCTCGACAAAGAACCATCTCCAGACTCAGAACTATCAGTTTTCTCAATCGTCTTCTCAGTATTTTCCTCGGTCTTTTCAGATATTCTATCAGGATCTTCAAGTTCTTCTAGATTAGCTTTTTCTGTGGGTGTTTCGTGACCGTTATCAATTAGTTTCTTGTGAAATCCATTTGTTTCTTTCTGGTATTCTACTTTGGAGTCTTTGTTCTTTTGTCTTTCCATGCCTTTAATTAGGTCTTTTACGTTAACGAAGTCTATTCGGTCTTCTTCTTTCTCTTCCGCAATCTGTGATTTGTTTATCGGTTTAACAGTTTCTTCCACTGAAATTGGTGATGCAGCCGTTTTCACTTCCGCCTTTGTAGGTGGCGGCATTGCCAAGATCGCCTTAATTACTTCTTCCAGGTTACCACGATGAATCTAGAACCAAAAATATAATAAATTAAATTCAAAATACTATATTTAAAATGTATGTATATTATACCCAAAGCCATTAATAAAAACCATTCAAAAAAGCAAATAAAAATAAAACCAAAACAAGAAACTACTTACTTTACCAACAAAAATGAATTAATAACCTTTCACCATATAAAAATATACTAATAAAACAAAATCAAAAATTTTAAAAAATCACTATCTACAAAAAAAAACACTCCAAAAGTAAAATAATTATTGATTACAGGCATTAATTAATTACAACACTGTTCTGTTAAAATAAAAATTAAAAAAATAAAATGCAGCTTTAGCATGCACCAACATTCAAGACGTTTTATATATTTTTCCTCAGTATATCGTGTTAAAGTAATATTAATAAAATTAAAATATCCCTTAGAGAAGTTTTAGCCTATATTCTAGAAATATTCATGCAAAAAACCAACATTTTTCAATCGTCTTTTCAAATTATGAAACATTTTCAAATGTACAAGGCGTCACAAGAGCAACAGTACATGACTATTTCAAGTGTTGTCTCAAGGCTTGATGTATGCTTGGATTATTGTTCCAGAATACCGGTTTTAAACCTTAATTATCCATAAATCGTTAAAAAAATTGTACGAGCAAAAAATAAACCATAAACGCCCAAATGGCAGACTATACTCAGTTTCTCAGGCAAGTGAATAGAAATATATAATACTAGCTGTTACCCGCGACTTCGTCCGCGTGGATACTTTTTTCGCGGAACCCTAATTTAAAAAGTAGCCAAGTTATCCCTCATAACATCAGTTATCTGCCAGTGAAAGTCCCATCAAAATCGGTCCAGCCGTTTCCGAGATTAGCCCGAACCAACAGATACAGACATACACGGACAAAACCGTTTAAAAATATTTTTTTCCTATGAGTATCGCATATTATTATACATTTTGTAAAAAGCTGTTAATCTGACATTAAAAACAGTCTTTAGTTTTATTTATTTGTATAGCTTGAAAATTGTACAGAAAATGACATTTATTTGTTATACTTGTCATTAGATTACATGTTGCAGTGAGAAACACACTAATAGCCGGTCCTTATATTTTACTATTCATTCACTTATTTATCATCGATTGAATTTTGACATTACTTACATGATTTATGTAAGCTAATGTGCAATTTTAACCGATTGTAAGGCAAATGAATGGTCTGTGAGATACAGTGACCGAACCTCACAAATAACACACCTATGGCACGTCCTTAGCACGCCTACTTTTTATGAATCATCAAATGAATTCGACGAACATAGGTGGGCAAAACTATTATCAGCAAATAAAAGACGATACTCGTTTATATACTTCTAGTAGAATGCCGACCGAATAATTAAGTGCATTTAATTATAGGATAAAATTCTCGCACAATAACTCATTAGGTGATGAAGCACTACTAAGTGACACGTGCATCGGACCAAAGCCAAAGTTAGTATTTGAACTCTATCAAAATCCGAGTGTGACTATCTCGTTGCTCCGTCCGTACGCCTTTATATCCGAAAGATGCGAGCGATTACTCCACTCCAAATATTATCTACTCAGTAATAAAACTTACACTCGTCGACAAAAAAATACTCCAAAGTATTGAGATTTTTTTCGACACTTCTGAATATAAATATAGTATTAAAAGTTAGCTAAAGTGAAGATTTCAATCTCGATTTTAAGACATGTTTTACCAAGACGCGTAGGTTACGATAAGCAGTGATAAGAAAGAACTAATTATTTTTTTCTATTGGGTACAGTACCAGACATTTGCAATACCGGAGGTACTCACTACTAACATAGTGCTGACCTCAAAAACTATTGACACTTCAAAAAATCCAAATCAAAAATAACGAGAAAAACACGGCTGGAAGTTCATTTGAATCTGAGAAACAGAGTATATATTCCAGAGTTTCCATAATCCTTATCGGTTGTTGAGTAAAAACCTAGTCAATATATAATACATACCTGACTTCCATTATTGGCGTCCGGATGTAGAGATATGTTCGGCACCGGATGATCCATGTTCTCCAGCCACATAGGTGCGCTGACATACGTCACACTACCGCTCGTTTCGGGGTACAAATCCGCGTGATATTCGCGATAACTCTGCATATGAAAGAAAACAACCACATCTTATAAACCATCTTCAAATATGCACATTTGGCTTGAAGAACTGCCTAAGAGAGAACACTCTCAGTCCTGAGGTCTAACTCTATATTTCAACATGTTGGCCTTTGCCGTAACACTATCGCAAAGGAATTGTATATTGAATACCACAAAAATCGTATTCTACTAAATGCACAATATCTTCTCGGTTTTCGCTTATAAATATTTATAAAGACCAAGTGGCGTGCCAGTCATTGAAAATAACAGAATACCGAAATCAGCTAAACCTACGATTGAGACGATAGTGACCGGCGGTTTTGACGCGATAGTAGTAATAGAATGCAGCGCCTGATTGGAGCTAACATCATTTAAATCAGAAGGAAACGAGCGTCAGCCAACAAATGCTGTAACTTTCTTTGCAATAGCAATATTAGATGGTACCGCTTAGTAACCTTCTTTCGGATTATACAAACTTTTCTTTTGTTAACTTATATTCTTCCTTCAAATCTGGCAGTGTTTCATTTTTTGTACGAATCAATCATTTCAAGCAAAGAAATGAATATTATAAATTAATTTATAAAACCTTACCTTTCTGGGCACCTGATACATAATAGGCACAACAGTGGATCCAGTCAGTTGCAATACTCTGTTCACCTCTCCCTCCATGACCCTCAAGGCTCGTTTCGGGACAAGGCAAGCGCCTTTGGTTTGTTCACCTAAAATAACACATATCGTCTGTATATTCTAAAATGTATTGCTGACACAGATCTCTCATGCATATTAAAGTGTTATATACACTCCAATATCCATACAATATTTAAGTAATTTCTACTTTTTGTGCTATGCATTCAGGATCTTAGGACATTAACCAATATGTATTGTAGGCAAGCTTCTTATATATCTATACAAATAAATAAAATTGAAGTGTTTGTTTGTAATATCAGCTATTAATTTAACATATCAAAAAATATAATTCAAAAAATTTTGTTTGTCTGTTTGTTCCGGCTAATCTCTGAAACGACTGGGTCGATTTTTACGGTACTTTCAGTGGCAGATGGCTGACGTTATAAGGAGAAACTTACGACTATTTTAGAAAAAAAAATACGGGTCCACGCGCACGCCACCGCTGTCACCGCAACGGAAGGCAAAATAAATAAACTTAAAATCTGCACTACTTTTCACCCTGGAAATACTGCGGGATTTCACTGGGAATTACTAAAATGGCCAGATTTAAAAAAACGTTTCTGATGTAATATTTTGACTGATCGATAGCAAATTTTATGTAATAAAATGTGTGATATATTTTCCCGGGAGCGATTTGTGGTTGTTCGGGTGTTAAAAAATAGGTTATGCCAACAAAATTTTGACTAAAGCGATAGCTTATATTGTTTTTAAATGTTGTGGTACTTTGTGTTCGAGAATCCCGCGGGAAATTCAAGATAAGCGTGGACGAATTCACGGACATATTCTAGTATAAGAATACTTTTCATCCTGGGAAATAAGATGAGACAATTTATGGAAGAAACCAATCCCAATTTTATGCTAACATTGCAGTGGAGATTCGACTAACTTAAAATTGTACTTATCAATCTGAAATAAAAGATTCCGCTGAGACTTTACATGATGCTATTTAAATTGACTGAACTTTTATCAGACGGCATAATGTGGTTTACATTTTTTTATCTAAGCACCTTCACTTATATTGTATCGTAAACACATTACACCTGCACACACTTCATCCTTTTATGATAACTATTTTACAGTGACGGCTGTCAAACTTTGGAATGCGCTGCCTCTTACTATCAGAGGCCAAAACATCGCCTACATTCAAAAACGCACTCAGAAACACTAATTTTTCTTAAATAATTATATGCCTTATTCTAATACTATACAATAATTAAAATATATAGATAGATAGATAACACTTTATTGCTCACCAAATAAATAAATACAAAACAAAATGCACAATTACAATACTTTTTGGCAAAACACGTATGTTATAAATATATAATTAAAATAATTACAGCCCATAAATGTCCCACTGCTGGGCTCGGGCCTCCCATTATAGGGGGGGGATCGGACAGTATACCCGCCACGCTTGTCCAAGGCGGCTTGGCAGGTTTGACACATCGGTTATCTCGATGTGCAGGTTGCATCACGATGTTTTCCTTCACCGTTTTAGCACGTGGCAATTGTAACAATATGCACATTAGATCAGAAAACTGACTAAGAGGTGCATGCGTTCCGGTCAGGATCGAACCCGCGCCCTTCGATATAGGGGAGCGTGCGCTAACCATTACGCTACCACAACTTATAAATATATTTGTATTTATTTAATTTACAAAGTAATTTAAGTATGTTTGTTTAAGATCTAATAAACTACCTACATCGAAAATCAGCGGTTTTTTTTTCCGGCACAGCAATATGCTGAGTGCAAATCTTGTTTGCTGAAAATGCAGCATACAAATCCTCAAAATATGCTGTGTATAAAATGTATAAGGAATGTAATTATGTCGCTATTTCTGCAAATAAAGTTTTTCTTTCTTTCTACATCGCTAGATTAAATTATTAATTAATATTAGGTTGCCTGGTAGTGATTGTTTAAGCGATAAGGCCACCCATTGTTTCTACGATGACATTTTTGTAACTGTGCATTTCTTCTAAACTTCTTATATTTGATTTTCTATCTATCTTCAAACCAAAACTAATGCCAAAACACAACCTACCTGAATGCCTTAAGCCCTCAGTCAGGTATGGTTCCCGATCTGTCAGCTCCATATACAGAATGGTGGTATCTCCTTTACCGGCTAAGAACAGCATGTTGGTGTCAGGGTCGAAGAGTGGCATCAGAACACCAGTAGAACAGTCCAATTCTAAAGTTTTCTGAGTTTGTGACAGGTTGCGAATATCACGAATCATTATTTGGCGGAGACGGGCTGAATCGAAACCTAAAAAAATAAGATATTATAATTAAAAATACTTTTAGAAATAAGTTATTTTACACTTCTTACTTTTTTTAAGTTTTTTATTTGTTCGTTTTTAGTGTCTAGATATGGGTAGGCCTACGAATGGTGCTGCACGCCTTAAAAAATATGGTCCCAAAAAACGAGAACGGAAAAAATCATAAATTAAAACTACTTTCACTCTTGATTTCACCCAGGTTATAATTTATTCAAACACATATACTCGACTTTTACATGATGATTGACATATAGTCCCTTTAAAATTCAAATTCAAAATAAGTTCCACTAGAGAATTTTTTTGAAGGTATAAGTTAAAATTTAATTTTACTTCCTAGTCTATATACACCACTTCGGAATGTTATTATTGTTAAGGAGAAGAAGCTGCAAGAAAGTCCCCAGCAACACGTCTAGCTAAAAATGGGTTAACTCAAACTTTTTTCTTATTTACACAATTCCTTTTGGTAATTACTTTTTTTAGTAAGATAAAATAATCTCTTACCAGTAGTAAGTATCCTGTCCTGGTCTCCAAGCCACACAATCCGACTGTCTTTAATGTTTTGATGGGAATTCGCCACGTCCATGACTGGTGACGCGGCACGAGGGTCCAAGATTCGGACCTTCTTGTCTTTGCAGGATGTCGCTAAAAGCTTGCCATCCTTCTTCCATGATGTCGATTGGACCACATCTGTATGGTCTTTCGTTACTGAGGAAATGAACCAAAAACCAGTTTGATAAGGAAACATTGTGGATTGTTAGATGTAATAACAAGTGTTGAAACAGTAATGTGCTGTGAATAATGGTTTGGGCATGTAGAGGGAGTGGTTGTGTGAATGGTACAGTTAGTGCAGACCGATCGCGACATACACAGCATGATCAAATAATTCAGGAACAGAAAAAGAATAAAATTTTCTCCTCCCGGGCGGCCTGTTGTAAACGGCGACCAAAACACCCCACTGCCAGGTGGTAGGGTATTTTCCCCCAGGGGGTGCCGCCCTGGTCTCTTCTCCGACCAGGTAGCGGTACAAGGGATGCGTCCCGGGCCCGAGCGGCCACTGTCACATTCCCCCTTCGCTCCGTGACAGTGGTGTCCCACCTTTCCGCCTCCAAATCCAATGCCTGCCTTTCCTTACCAAACCTCCCCAAACGCCCCTCCTTTCCGATGCGACCGCCAGCGTCGAGGTGTTCTCCGCTGGCTGTCAAGGACGGCGGTGGTGATGTCCACCCCACCACCGCCCTCCTGACAGGCGACCTATCCTCCCCGACCCCGTCTGCCAACGCTGCTGTGTGCGCGAGGCGACGGGAAAAGGGGAGGAAGGAGAGGGGGGAGGGGTGTTGGCGCAGGAGCAATCCTTCGCAGCCTCCCCCTCCCCCCATCGCGAAGCCCCCCCCGCCGCTGACGCTGCTTAGAGCGCGAGGTGGCGGAGGGGGAGAAAGGAGAGGGAGGGGTGATGGCGCAGGAGAAATCCTTCGCAGCCTCCCCCTCCCTCCTATCGCGAGGGCCCCCCCGCCGCTGACGCTGCCGATTGCGCGAGGCGGTGGGGGGGCGGGGTGGAAGAAGAGGGGGGAGGGGTGTTGGCGCAGGAGCAATCCTTCGCAGCCTCCCCCTCCCCCCATCGCGAAGCCCCCCCCCGCCGCTGACGCTGCTACGAGCGCGAGGCGGCGGAGGGGGAGAAAGGAGAGGGAGGGGTGATGGCGCAGGAGAAATCCTCCGCAGCCTCCCCCTCTCCCCCCCATCGCGAAGACACTCCCCCCCGCCGCTGACGCTGCTGAGTGCGCGAGGCGGCGGGGGGAGGAGGAAGGAGAGGGAGGGGTGATGGCGCAGGAGTATTCCTTGCAGCCTCCCCCTCCCGGCGGCAGCGGGCGTCGAGGTCTGGGGGATCAACATAGACCTCCGCCCGCACTAATGCCGCGAGAGGGCGCGAGAGGTAGCCGCGCGTCCCTCTCAGGGCCGGGGACCACCATCTCCCCCGGTCCGCACACAGGAGAGGCCGCCTCTGTTTACGAGGCGGCCGGCCGCTGCCGGGGTTGCGGGTTAAGCTCACGCATGTACCGCGACCCCGGCGCTAGGCGGAAGGAAGGCTCCCATGGGGTTTTAGTGGGTATACCGGCAGCCGGTCGTATTGAACCGGCGTCGGGGAGCCCACACACCGGCCGCGCATGATCCCCGCGCGGCTGACGGTGCGGCAACGCATTTCCCCATGTAAAAAAAAAAAAAAAAAAAGGTGGTAGGGTATTTCCCCGCCGGGATGGCTACCAGCCCTGGTCTATAGTATGCCGCCGTAACCGCCTTGAGTTATGTTCCAGTATTAGTGACCAGGTTTCAGTCTACCTTTAGAGAGCGCAGCACATTGAAATGTCTATAGGCGATGGTAACCACTTTCCATCAGGTGGGTCATTTATCTGTCTGCTGAACTCATGAACAAGTAAAAGCACTCAAATAAACGTGCACCTATGAAGAGATTAATGAAACTAGATGACGATCGTCACAAGGAGGGATCCATCTCCTCTGCCTACCCCCATGGAGAATAAGCGTAGTAATATGCATGCAAGTATATCAAAAATAATGACTATATAGCAACATAAGTCAGTAGTATTAGCTTCTTTCAAAGGCTAGCACACTAGATCCCACACAATTTATATAAGCACAGAGTACGAACTGAAACTAGAAAAATAACTATCATAAAGCTCAAAATCTTCTGAAATTCTGCCTTGATCTCAAACTAGGGTATTATCAAATATCTTTCTAATTCCTAATTAATCGGCAGATAAACACATTATATATCCTCAAACTAACCAAGTTACCGTTGTATTATGGGTAATACATGTCTGACACCCAGACCAGATTAAATAACTGAAAGTTAGTACAAATTCCAGAATCAAATCCATGACCCCTGTATTGCAAACTCAAAGAACTAAGCGGGCCAACACTTAAGCATACTAGACCATAGAGGCAATTATTTTGCTCAATCTTCATAGACAATTAAATCGTCTTTAATTAAATTATTTACCGAATGCTTCTTTCTGCTTAGTCAAGTCCCACAATGCAAGTTCATGTCCTGAAGCAACATGGACCAAACCATCAGCTACAGGATGGAATCCAACATTCTCCACCCGTCTCTGTTTTTGGGATAGAGTGCATTCTGGCGTCGATAAGACTCTTTCAAACCTTCCGGTGGTATGTGCCACACTTTCACCTGAAACAGAATACCGTATTTAGCCTTCACTAGACTCTTCGTGGATTATTAATTACTAGTTTTTAATTTGCTTGCCTATTGGATTTACACGTATTTTAATTTTAAGACTTTCCAGTGTAATACACAGTAAATATAACTAGTGCTCGCTCGTGGTCGAAATTCGACTATAATAATTTGTTGTCCGAGACTATACTTCTAGTCACAGATTTTGACAAGACAACAATAAAGAAAAGAATATATGTGTGTGTGTGTGTCAAATACATCGTAGTATGTGTATTGTTTTTATTGATTTAATATAATTTTAATGCAATTTTTAAAAAATATTAGCATTCGTCGCTAGTTCTCTATATAAACTGTAAGTGCCGATATTTCATCTCCTCCGTCAGCCTAATTTTCGTAAAAGGGGTACAAAGGCTTCACGTATTAATAATGATAAAACAGGGGATCGCACCCACATCAATGCATATATAATTTCATGACCTCTTTGACCGACATATCAAAGCACAGCCCAAATACTGGGGCTTCAAAAAGGACGATATTTTATTTGTAATAAAAGATCCCATAGTAAAAGCAGAAAACACTGGGGCAGATTTCTCTCAGAAACCCGACTTTACCCTTGGGTTCTTTCTGTACTGTAGGTGGCACTAAGATAGTTTTAATTCACCTCCTAAGGGGGTGAAAAGGGGATGAATAAAAATCTGTCATTTTCAAAGTAAGAAAATTAAAACCATAAACTACTTCTACTTAGAAGTAAATATTCACGTACATTAGCGTTTTTGGAAATTCAAACCCTAAAGGTGGTAAAACAGGTGTAGAAGTTTACTCAAACTATGAATCTATGCGTCAGCTATAACTAGTTTCAAATACATATATATTATAATGACATTCTGACTGTCTGACGCACACATACCTATGATACAGTGCAAACCAGTTTAGGGGCTAGTAGAATAAAAAATACTGTCTGATCAATGTATAAGTTTAAAAAAAAAAAATATACATTGTAGATACTTTACTACATACATTGTATATAAGAATTATTGTTATTTTAATTAAGAAATATTCCATACCAATCCTAAACTTAAAATTGCTCTGTAAGCTAACACCCAATAGTTTGAGTGGGTAACTAAAGCTCCTGCTTGATAAGCTATCGTCATGAGACCATTTATACTCTAATTATAGTTGCGCCCATCGATTGGCTCATCCTATGATTACAATGCAAGACTTGGTCTCGAAGCCTTGACAATTAGTGAAAATCATCGAGAATCAGTTTGAACAATCGACTTAACTCCTAGTCATTGCACATCACTAGCTGTGTAAAATTTAAATGACACATACTATACAGCACACAACTGATATACATGATATTACATCATTTTAAGATAAGAACAGCCGTTTAGAAGTGCATTGCACTAAATAGATAATAGGAAATGATGTAATGTTTAAAATTTTCATTTATTAACTAAATTGTTAAATGTTACAACTACCAAACGTGAAGGAAAACATCATAATGCGACCTGCACATTGAGATAACCGATGCGTCAAACCTGTCAAGCCGCCTTGGACAAGCGTGGCGGATATACTTCCTCCTATAAAAGGAGGCCCGAGCCAACAGCAGTGGGACATTTATGGGCTGATATTATTATTATTAATTCAATTACAATAACATGAATCAATAGTACAATAAAGAAAATAGTTTTATTTTTATTTAATTTTAAAGCTGGCAGACAGGCTAAGGCCCAGTTCATGGAAAGTGTTTATTGTCTCATATCTTCTTAAGCTTTCGCCAGTAGTATCTCTATTAATATTGTTGCGACTTTATTAGAACTATACAAACACGTAACACAGGTAAAAATATAACCGAACGCAACAAATCTAAACGTAATGGTGTTAATTCAATAAAACGCGCAGTCTGTCAGTATTAGATTCCCGAATGTACACAGGTCTCGCCTAGACTATAGTTGTCGCTCAACTGACCCCTCTCTCAATCAGGTCATCGTTTTATACTTCACAAATGCAAATATGCCCGCCCGGCAACGTCGACATAATTTTCTAAAATTAGGTTTTACTTATTATCCGCAACACATGGCTAATGATGCAGCCTGCAAGCGGCCGTAAATGAGAATAATAGGCTGTTCGCCACAATAACTAGAAACGTATGCCAATAAATAAGTGAACAAAAGAAGACGATCATAAAAGAATTACAATTAGTTCAAATGCCGACAGGCAATAAAATATGCTTTTATAGACCTGTACGTGGAATTTGTCTTTGTCGGGACCTAAGTTGTAACAAGATTATAAACGCGAATGTTTATAAGAATGGATGTATGGATGTGTGTTTATT
Source organism: Dendrolimus punctatus (assembly GCA_012273795.1). Lineage (NCBI taxonomy): Eukaryota > Metazoa > Arthropoda > Insecta > Lepidoptera > Lasiocampidae > Dendrolimus > Dendrolimus punctatus. The sequence goes on along the minus strand of CM022546.1, from coordinate 17,963,284 downwards.
ACTCTTTCACCCAAAAACTACTGAATGGATTTTGATGAAACTACAGTAATATAGCTTATATAACAGAATAACACATAGGCTATAATTTATAAAGATATAGTGTGAATTATCCAAAATATTAGATTTTCCATCACCACGCCGGTGAAACCGCGGGTGCAGCTAGTACATAATAAAACTACGTTTTAAAGATTTTAAATGCGGTAATTTACATGACATACATTGACATCTTTGTGTACCGTGATCACGGCTACTGAAACGTTGCGATACGTCAGAATAATAAGAATCCAAAAAAATTACCGCGCTTAAAACCGTTAATAAGTAGTTTTACTTGTAGTGTTTATTGTCGACTGTAGGCGTGTGGAGCACCAATGGCGAAGCCAATGTGTTGCCAGCTTTTGGGATGGGATAAAGAGCACGAGATAGGGATGGGATAGGATAAATAGTGTGATCACGAAGAATAGCATATGGGATTGGAATAGAGCGATAGAGAAGTGGACCATCAGATCTCTCACTCATCATAGAAACTCGATACTCTGTGTTAATTTTTTACCTATTCTATACCTCTAACCTCAATGAAGGCTAAGTTTGTATGAAATAATCATAAGACCACCAATGCAATACAGTTGTTGCACAGAATTCTAAATAAAGGCCTATCAACAGAACAAGTTTTTAAGAGTCTTTTATCATCCAGGAATCCAGGTCAATCAACTCTGGATTGCACTACCACTAACATCAAGCAGACACGATCATTACTTTCTTTTAATAGATTAGTTAAAGATTACTATCTCAAGCTATAGTGTAGTTACTTTAGTATGTTTATAATATACTATGTGTACATTGTATATAATGTGTATTGTAGTAGGTACATAATTATGTATCATGTTTATAATTATTAAATTCTATATTAGTGTTACGAGTGCAGAACTCGAATCAAATGCCGTTGGAATTAATATAGAATTATTAGAACTATACAAACACATATAACACAGGTGTAAATATAACTGGACACAACCAGTACAAACTGCATGATTTAATAACACGCGCAAACTCCGTCAATATATAGCTTATCGAATGTACACGTCTTGCTCGTATCGTAATTCTCACCCCTCCGTTCGGGCATTGTTTTATACTAAACTGTACAATACAAAAATAAACCGCGTGGATTGAATTTTTCCAAGAAAACGTAATCTGCACACCTGCGGCCATAAACGGATACAATAACAATAGGATGTTTTGTTCCTTAATTACAAATTTAAACACAAAGTAAACAAAAGAAGTCCTAATGCGGGAAAGGTAATAAACTACAGGTGTGCATTCACTTTGTCGGCGTGTAACATTACTATTTATAAATTAATAAACTAAATTCTTGTATTAGTGCTGGTTTAGCAACTACCGACTTTTGTTGCCTGTCTTATAATCCATCCAAAGGTTGTCTGGAAGAAATCACCCATAACATGAATTCTAAAACCAATGCTTTGGTTATAGAATCCTAAAAAAATTTGTCACTTAAATATTCCATAACATAAGAAAATCACCGTAGCTCTTGATAATTTAATAATAACAACCCATTATTCCTTTCCTCATTAAACACATGTACAGCAATTAGCAAATGACAGCTTGTTTATAACTTGATAATAGAGCACACAAATTTTATTACAATAATTATAATATTAATAGAACTAAGAATATAAATTCCTGTAGCTGGGTGGCCTATCCTAAGAGGCGACAAAACAACTCACAGCCAGGTGGTTACCCAGGGTTTACCCGTCTGGATGGCTACCACCCCTGATCTAGAGCATGCCACATTAACAAATTTGAGTAGTGTTCCAGCATTAATGGCCAGGTTCCAACCACATCTACAAGTCTGCCAGTATATTGGTAGCACCTTTAGTGTTGCAATTGTTTATAGGCGATGGTAACCACTTTCCATCACAATTGGGCTGTCAGCCTGTCTGCTGTACTCCAGCAATAAAAAAGCTTGCAACAAAGACTATCCTAAAAAAAAACTTAAAAAAAAAAAAAAAAAAAAAAAAAAAAAAAAAAAAAAAAAAAAAAAAAAAAAAAAAAAAAAAAAAAAAAAAAAAAAAAAAAAAAAAAAAAAAAAAAAAAAAAAATATCTAAAAACTTAAAATCACTTCCATCTATTTACAATCTGGGCCCAAGAATGTATGAAAGTGTATGTCTCCTTTTGATATGTATTTAGTGTGTAAACTCCATGTAATATCACTTGATTTAACAACAAACTCCCTTAAGTGTTGAAACCACTTGGCTTTGGTTGTTTAGATTGTCTTCCATACAATATATTCTACATAGCATTACACCCACTCTCAATAACAACAACAATTAAGTAATAAAAACTACCTTAAGTTGCTAAATTTAGTCAAAGTTGTCTTTTACTGCTTTATTATCCTGGCCTGTAAACACGACTATCGGCATCATGCATACTGAAATTTCTAAGTACTACCTTTATCACCAAGATGCCTCAACATTGCAAGATATGAATAAAATAAGTAAAAAATACAACAAATTTACTGGTGCAACAAAAGATTTCAGACAAAAAGAGCAGACTTCTCTCCATTTAACGATAACTCTCTATAATGCCATAAAATGCACAGTCCCTTCAATGTCATTATATAGAGTTTACACTGTATTTTAAATTATTATAAACTTTGAGATCATAAAGGGCCTTACTTATAATCTTTTCTTGAATTAAAGAAACTACTCAGCAACTGATTAGTGAAAATCTTACCCATAAACTCCTCTTTACTGGAATATTTTGGGTACAACCTACATTGATCATTCAAATTTTGTTTATCTGTGCTCCTCTTAGGTAAAAAACAGGTAATACATACAAGTGAAAAAAAGACATTTATATTAGCATCTGATTCGATTCTCTTACTTAAGAGACGCCTAATCATTTCTTAACGAGATTATCATAAGTAAGGCTGAAAGTGACTGAAATATACCAGTGGAATGTTAAATTTTTAAAGATAAAAAAAATTCTCTTTTTACATGTCTAAAGTTCTCTACTTCATGAAATGAAAATCAATTCAAGATAAAAGATTAGTTTCAAGGCTGTCAATAGGAAAAAACAAGCACAGGAACATACTTTTTCATGAATATAATATAAACTAGAATGCCTTTTACTGTGATGACTCATGAAAACAGCTTAAGATTTTTTTTCAAACCTTTAATACTAAGAAATATGATCTTTACACATACAATTAAGATCTAAAATGTCTAGAAGAGGATTAAAACAGATGAAATCACCTTATAATTAGTGCATTATTGCTTTGGAAAGGCTAAAACTAGTTTCAACACTCCAATGGATAAATGGGACAGACATCAATACATTTGCACATATTATTTTCAATTCAGTTAATAGTTTCCAAGTGTTTCTTTGTGCTTTAAGCCAAAAGAGGGGAGACATTTTTGAACCAATAGACCAAAATATGATCAACTTGAAATATCAATTTAGGATAATTATTGGAGGTGTGTATTCTAACAGGCTTATAATGGAATTGTATTAATAACATTATAACAGCATTTACTAATGAGTTTTTAAAGGCAGCAGATAAATATTGAGGATAAGGAGATATAACAAAGAGACATTCAATTTTAACTTACCAAAGAGTCTTGAGATCCTGTCAACAGTAATCCATCATGAAATGGAGAAAACTCCATATCTGTTATAGTATCTGTGTGTGCATGAAGTAAGGGCATAGTCTTACTCTTTCTCCCGCAGTCATCCAGCGGCAAAACAGCCATACTCGACCCAACATGTTCCCAGTTGAAGGCCATGAAGGCAGCCGAGGCACATATATTATTGCCAAATGTTTGGTATGATCCGACACATATATCTCTGATGCATGCCTCAGGTTTAGGCACGATTGGCGCCGCATTTTTGTATTTAGATGCCTTGAAACGCCAAGCCATCTTTGTTCAAAATTTTGTTGGATATGTCAGTCTTTAAAGTTTGGAATGTTTGGGTACTTTATTGTAGAAACTTTCTGAAATCAAAACACTTATCATTAAACTATCATACTTAATTTCAAAACACTTATGTGGCAATTAAAAGCATTTTCGATTTCAAAATAAGTTTGTAATTGTAAATCCTACTTTGTTGAATATAAGATTTTATAGATGTATGATAATTCACTCTTAATAATTGGGGATGCTCTGTAACTTCTATTTGTCATTTATACAATAAATATTTGAACGAAAAATAACTATTTTAATGCAAAAACACCTTTTGTTTTGAATAACTCGGCCGGCTGTGTCACCGGAAACGCGTCGAATTAAAACTAAAGCGCTGATATTTACCGTTTGCATATTTAATTAACATAGCTCATTACCATTATAATTATTATCTTAATCGGGTTTACTTACCTTATTAGGAAAATATACACAAAAAATCGAATTCTACAAGACACTCCCCCTAAACGTCGGCCATTTCAAAGCGACATTTGATAGTGCGGAGTGAATGTGACGGATCGATAATTTGGTGTGTTTTTAGTCGATTTCAGCTAGTCAGTATTAAAAGATGTATAATAATCGACTAAAAAACGAATTTGTATAGCTTCAAATCGTGTGATTCATTATAATTGTAATGTTCATAATAACCACAACATTTATAAATTTAGTCATTTCTGTCAGCAGACGATTTACTTTTAATTTTGTATAAGTACGCGTGTACACGATACCGTCGCCGCACTTTCGCTATCAAGCGAAAAAAATCACAAAATTAGCAGGACGATAATGGCCTGTTGGGGGTACTATCTATACCAGCGTTTAAACAGAAATGCTTGTAGAGTGTTAATCTAATAGCAGTATTCTGTTTATACTAAACTTTACTACTAAAACTACTTTAAACAATTATCTCTTCGCGAATTGTTCTGAGACCAGTGATTTTATACTCCTTTGTATAACTACAAGATTGACTGATGTTTTCTTATTTATTACATTGCATGTATATTCCGGGTAGGGTGCCTCAAAGTTTCTAATGTTTAGTGTACAAATATGGGATATTGGGATCACCCCATTGATGTTTACAAATTCTGCAGCATTAGTTCTTTAACTTTTATCCTAGAAATTCCACTGTCAGTTTAGGAACATCGTATATATTAGATATTTATTATTATTATAAGATATTTAGGACTAAAACATGGTTTACTCGGTTAAATAAAACAAAATTGTATCGAAAGTGATCGTTATATTTATTGCGAGTATTACAATAATCAAAATTCTTTGGTGAGAATTAATTTCGTTATAATGAATATTAAATGTCAAAAAAGGTTATAATTATTTATCAGATCCAATAATAAAATGCTGTAGGCTGTACAATTTTCAACCAATGTAGCGATCAACATAAAATTTTAGGAACTTTTCATCAGCCGTAGTTAAAAGACTGAGCATTAACCAAGTGATCATTAAAAGGCTATGTAAAAAAAACTACGACTTTATAAGTACAAGGTTTAATCGTACAGCCAACGCATAACCCCTGTAATACATATTACGATATTTAGAGTTAAGTGCATTGACCATTAGTGTGATGATATTAAAAAAAACAATCATTATAAAATATCCCAAGAATAGACACCTAAAACAATACAATAAATACAATAGTTAGTCTAAAGTTACTTATTAACAATTTGCTGAAACACTAGGAAGATTTATAATTAAGAAGAAACAATAATCACCAACCACTATAATAAGATGAGAACTTGTTAAAATATTTGTTAAGTTAATAAAGGTAATAAGGTGTAAATAAGAACTTTTCTTGTTTACTGCAAAATAACCAAATTTACAAAACACCAAAAAATCATTCAAAATAATAGTGCTTCAGCAATCAAAATCTAAACATTGTCTAGTTAACCGCTCCACAAGGCAACTAACATAATATGTAAAAAGTTATACATTTATATTATAATTAATTACAACAAAAACTTGCAACAGCTAAATGTAATAATTTCGCTGGTACAATGTTTGCATTACATAACAATATTTTTTTGAGTTTTGGAATAACAGGACAGATAAAAAAAACGAAAATAGTCCAATAATGAAAACTTCCTCTGAAGATTTTTATTGTTATATCATAATGCGCAAATATAAGCATCAGTTACGAAATTACTATTAGTACTAAATCAATATAATGATCAATATATATTTCTTTCAAAACATTAAACAGCCAACAAAAAATTAACAGTATGTATCTATCTTATTATTCCAGTTTCAAACAATAAAGCTATTATACATATTTATGTACACGTGAATATTTTACGAAGCAAGTAATCCTACTCTTGGTCTCCATAATGTCGTTGATATGCTAAAATATGTTTCAGACGACTACAAACTACAAATTGACGTATGTGATAATATGATATCAATTGATGGTATATGATGAACGTTTTCTTAAGTTAATTCTCTTAAAAAACGAATGTTAATTTTAAAGCAGTTTATTTTATTGACGCATAAAAACTTATTTTTGTTTGGCTTTAATGTCAATATGGACTTTAAAAACCAACAAGCTCCATTTTATGACAGAAGGACAGATTATAATTCATATATATACAACATTTTATCAAATTTATATCAGATAATAATACCATATAAGTACCCTATTAATTATGAAAGATTATAGCATTTGGTACATAAAAACCTATTAAAAAACATTAATCATATACCATTGACATAAACTACAACATTGTACCAACGTTACAGCACTTAAAGCGATTGGAATGACATTTAAATATACAACTACGCAATATAACACGCGTTAGAATTGAAATATGGTATTTTTATAAAGCAATTATTACGAGACTCACCAAGTCAAAAAGCAAAATATACAAATATTAAACATGTAAATAAATTATTTATTATTTAATGTTCACAACATTCTAATACATACCAAGTGCACCAGGATTGTGGCACGATAATACACGTGCATAAAAAAATATTGCACTCAAACTCTTTCTGATGTTTTCTTTTTTGTCATCAACACTCTTATTATATTATAATTTCACTGGATATTCGACTAAAACAATCGACTAAACAATATGTAACCGACTATTCTCTAAACTAAATTACAGGCAAGATAAAATGCTGTGAATGTAAAATTAGCTAAAATTAACAAAAATATACAAAAATAAAATCTTCCTTTCTTATTAACCTACCTGGTTGAAATACATTTAAAATTAATTTATTCAGTGCATTAATTTACATACAACACTTACTCATTTTGCCATAAACAAGTAGGTATTATTATGACGATTTCAAATTCAAAAACTTATAACATTAATTCAAGTCGCTTTTTTTAAAGATGTGTGGTATCCATACTTGCTAACATATGTGAAAATAACTTCGTTGAGTATGTTATTTTGAAGCTTCTTCACGACTTTCAAAATTAAAACATCATTAAATTTGGTTTATGTATAATTTTGATAACAATCAATATTCCACAACCATTTACGTTTATTATGACCATAAACAAAGCTAAATGAGATAGCTGCATGTATGGATGAGGATTAACAATGCTGTATAATTCCCGACACGATTCTTGAGCGGGGTCACCTTTGTCTGCATACAAGTGAAATTTCTGCTTTGTTTGAAGTACGAGTTATTGCACGTTTCGAGTAAAGAAACAAAAACAATATAATCGATATGTCGATAAATAACATCACCATTGGCTCTGCTTATTTGGGCAAAGCGATCCTCACTAGTCCGCCTACCGCTAAGTCCTTGCCGGTATATATGTTGATAATTAAGACCTGGCTTAAAGGCTTAGTTGCCAAGCCTTAAATATTTTAAAAAAGTCCTTGCCGGGAACTATAAGTATTTTAAGTATATGTGCAGCAAGAGAACCGTCATAAGATTTAGGGCATTGCTGTTGCACATTATTATTAAGGATTATTTTATTTTGTGAGACAGAATAAAACGTTTTCGAATTCTGTCTTAATAACTGGATTGCCATATAGGTCATAATTTTACAACATTAATTTTATTTTTTGTAGTTCCAATTTACGCCACGACGGTCCTCTTTCCGCACAGACTGAACATTTATAATGCCTCATAGTGCATCCCACTAGACGATCACAATGCTCAAAATAATTCTTCAGCCATTCCACATTATACATTATAACGACCATGGTCGTCATATGGTCGTTATAATCGCAACGCAAACGTTACTAATGACGTTATAGTTTTCGCTCACAGCGACCCAACTCCAGAGATACTTCAAAACGGGCGTTGAGAAAATTGGCTACAACCTTTAAAACTTAAAGATGACCCAAATAAAAATTACTTTCACGTTTTTTCAATTGTAAAAATAATGAGAATAAAATAATGAAACAATACATTTTTTTAATAAATCAAGTTAGTTAATAATTATTAAAATCTTACTAATTAGAAAATAAGCTTTCTAAGTATTTCATTTGTCGCCATTTACAAAGTTTACGTCAACAATGCATAAAAGCCTCACTAACGAGCCCTAATCCTTTCCACTTGAGTTCATGATTGTAGTTGCGGGCGCTTAATGAAACGTACCCTTAATCTCGTAAAATCTTAAAATATAATAAAATCATAATCTTTTTAGCAACTAAAACATAAGTAGACGTCTTTTTTTATAAAAATACCACATTACTATAGGGCTAATCATTATATTCTGGAGATAAATTCGTTATTTATGACCGTAGACAGCAGGAGCTGTCGCCAACCGACGTTGTCTTACCATTTATTGGGCCTAAGTTTCCATCGTATTTAGGCAACTCCTTGCATTTCGCTTGCTGGAACAGAAGACAAAGAAAATTATTATATGCAAAATCTGTACTTTTCATCATTTATTTCTGACTGCTACTACATTCTGGCTTCATTATGAACATCTGACAAAATATTCTCTCTCTCTTTTCTTTCACCATATCCCAATTAATTAGAGCAAATTAATTAGAACAATAAAGAGTTTTCATTCATATAAATTATATAGATAAAAGTGATTTTATTCTGTCAGTTATGGTATAAACAGGGGCGTAGCTACCGCGGTATCAGCCGTATCAATGTTACGGGGCCCCCAGGCTACAGGGGCCCCGAAAGTGTGCAAGCAAAAATTCTTAAATGTTATTCACAATCTTTTATAGATTAATAACATATTTGAAAACAACTGCTGGCTCAACAAAAACGGCTCATTATTATCTACAGAGGAAGAAAATATAGAAAACCTGAAATCGTTTTCAACTCTAGATGATTTGATAAATAAGTTTGCCAATAAAAAGGCGAGAAAACTGTGTCCTTGATTTGAATTGTTTGTCTCGCTTAACTGGTAGGAGCAGTACGTATCTAGCAATAACTCGTACCTATATGTATAACTAGCCGTCCCGGCAGATGTCGTCCTGCCCGGAAAAAGCTTCAATCGATATGCCGACAGCAGCGCCACCTACTTATTTTATGGCCGTCATTAGTGTCGGACTAATCCTTGTTTTTATTGCATTGCGTCTAAGCTTGCCAGATGTACACAATGATTATCACAATGAAGCGGCCCCTTTGTCGGTATTATACAGTTTAGTATAAAACAATGCCCGAACGGAGGGGTGGGGCAGTCAAAGCGATAACACAAGTGAGACGTGTGTACATTTTAGTGACTGAGTTTGTGCGTGTTGTTGAATTGTGCATTACATTGAGACTTATTGCGTCTAGTTATATTTGTACCTATGTTATACATGTTGGTATAGTTTTAATAAATTCTATTGTAATTGCAACTACATTTTAATTCAAATCAAATGTAAAAAAATATTTATATATTAGTTTATCGCTAGCGATTTTACAAGCAAAATCGCTAGCGATATTTAAAACTATGATTAAAAATACTATCTGTCTTTGGAATATGATATTTAATTCACTTATAAATTTTATATTTTGTAATATGTATTTGTATGTATGTATATTAAGTATATATCTATTATATATAAATTTATCCATTATTTATATATATATTTATGTATTTATTATTAAAATGTAAGTAGTTTTACTATATTTACGTATACACCATCGCATTATCATATAATTTCATTTCTGGGTTGTTGGAAGAGATCGCTTTTAGCGATAAGACCGCCTTTGTACATAACTAATATAATTTTAGTCTTAAGTTCATGTTTGTATTGTGTACAATAAAGATTATCTATCTATTATCTATCTTATTATTCTAAATATAATAAATATATTTAACAATAATATACAATTTAATAATAATCTTATATTTAGAATGACGAGGTTTATTACTATTTACGTAATTTCTCCCATACAGTCCTATTTATAATAGATTGCACTAAAGTTATTAAATAGTTTGCCAGTGGTAGCAGGGACATGAGACAATGCCTATTGACATCTCCACGCGAGGGATTCATTGATAGGTCAATGATGAATACACACCTCCATGAGCTCAACAGCAATCTCCATGAACAGTCGCTCCACATTCTCAGCCTCCTTAGCCGATGTCTCGAGGAAGTACATGCCGTGACGCTGCGCAAAATCCTCCCCAATATGTCTTGGTATCTCCCTATCTTCTCTATCAGTTTTATTCCCTAGGAAGAAACAAAGAAATCAAATCATATTAAAAAAACTTTTAACAACAATAACCACAAGAATTACTTCTCAATATTTTTATGTTATAAGTTCTTAGTCAAGGCTAACTTTACATCTGGTCTTAATTAGCATTAGTTGATTGTTGCTATAGTCAATTTTTCATACCAATTATTTTATTATATACTTTAAACTTTACTACAAAAGTTTTGATCTGGCCATAATAAATAAATGCTATAAATAATATAACTGTAGCCCACTCTTTTTTTAATGGTAGAACAGCAGAAAGACATGGGTGGATAATATTATATTACTAGCTGTGCTTGTGGCTTCAGCCACGTGATGATGGAAAATCGTTATATTTTGGTAAATTCAAACTATATCTTTATAAATTATAGCCTATACTGTAAAGTTTCATCAAAATCGATTCAATAGATTTTACATGAAAGATAACAAACGTACATCTATACATACATTCTTACAAACTTTTGCATTTATAATATTTATATAGGAAGTTATGCTCACCAACTAATATCCTTAGCACCTTGTTATTGGCATACTCTTCGATTTCCCTCAACCAGTCTGGTAAACAGTCAAATGTTGGCTGACAGGATATATCATAAACCAATATCAGAGCATGTGCTGATCTGTAATAGCTCTGTGTGATAGAACGAAACCTCTCTTGTCCTGCAGTATCCCATATTTGAAGCTGAAGCAAGACACATACAACTTTCTTTAAACTAGTGTTGCAAATACACCTTATATCCTTATAAATATTGTATTTTAACTAAGGCTAAGAATCTTGTGGCCGAGCCGAACATAATAGGAGAAATAAAAGCTCACCTCCTCCACTGGCTTGGTCATATAAAACGGATGGGAGAGGATCACAGCGTGAGAAAAGCATATTTGAGACGGCTGGTAGGCCAGCGCACAATGCTGGAAGGACAGAGTTGAGACTGACCTGTCAGAGCTAGGTGCCAATAATTGGCTAGAAACCACACAGGACACAGAAGAGTGGCATGCTATTGTTTCAGAGGCCAAAACCCACTTTGGGCCACTGAGCTGATGGAGTAAGTAAGGCCCAGCCCCTATATCTTACGAGCTTTCATTTGCTTCAGTATCAGTTAAAATTTGACATAAACTCCATACATCTTATGTCAAAATTCAATCAATGGTAGGGTAAGAAAATGAATAGTAAGATATAGGAATGGGCCACAAATAATAATTAGAAGGTTTTGACATCATTCAAATAATTTTCATAATATCTATGATATTATAAAATTCTGAACATACCTTTGTCTGTACATTGAAGCTATTTAAATATAATATAACAAACTGGAATAGACTATAAAAACATGCAATTCAAATCCATGCGATTCAATGCGGTCTTCACTGATGAACAGCTAGTTCTAGACTTAGAATCTGTGTTAAAAGTATCCTGGGAATCCTACAGAATTTTTTCTGAGAAAGAGTTAAAATAGGCAGATAAAAAAATCAAAGGCCAAGGGGATGTTTTCACTGATTTGATGTAAAAAAATGTGTGAGTTTTTTATCTCGGGATTTCTCCCAGGACAGTTTTCTCTAATATCATTGCTTATTTTTTTACATTTTCTTCCGTGTCCTGGGAATCCAGTAGGAAATTCAGTCAAGTGTGGACAAAGTCATGGACAAATCCTATATACATATATATTGAAATTTCTTACAGGAATGGAATAAATTGTAACATGGTTGTATCATGTAAAAGCACCTCCTATCTTTTTCTCTCTTGTGCAAGCAGAAGAAAGGAGATGGCATATGGACATTAATAGCATCGTAATAGTGGTCCTCTTACAAAATTCACATTTTGCTAATGAACTGCATTGTTTTAATATTGTTAACATAATTTTGTCTTTACACTTTATCTATCATAAAATTAGTTGAATTCACGAAATTTGGACATAATATGTGTGTCTCATGCTACCTAATAAGAAGCAAGAAGATATTATCGCTTCACTACATAAAGGTACTGTGCAACCCTTCCTTTACATAACTGCTTGTATTTCCCTGTGTTCTATGCAGCTATATTTTTGATCATTGTGGTTTTACATCAAAAGGGGATATAAGTAACATAACTATAAGCAATCCGAATAACCAGTATGTATGGTAGCATTTGGCTACTCTTCCTATAGGGGAGTGAATGCCAAACCTAAGCAGACAAACTTAGTGCCTGTATTAAGCAGTGATCAATATGGTGCAGTAATATGGGCTTACCATATTCCCAAAACATTAACAATGCAGTTTGTCTCTCGACAAGTTTTAGATGGTTCATAATAGAAGGGGGAAAACAAAAATAGTAAAACAGGAAAAAGAAGATAGTACCCAAACATTACGAAAATGGGAGTTTTACAGACAAAACCAACAAAGGACAGATATCCACAGAGTACTCTAGAAGAGGTTTGTATGCCAAAAAAGGTACACTAACATTTTTTATTATGACAAAATAGACAATCAATTATGCTTAATTAAGTTTAGAGAACTTTCAAATGGACAAAGACAAAACTGAAATAATTTAATTAACAAAATAATTGATTTCAGTTAATTAGTTATATAATAAGGAAGTTACAAGTTTAAAAACATAAAAATTTATACATAATAATAAATATAACACCTAAAAGACATTTTAGTGCATACTACTTAATTTGGAAGTTAAAAACAGAATCTAATCAAGGAATTATACCAAATAGGTGTAAATGCACATGCAATTCATGTATTAATTAAAACACAAACATATGTTCATAAAAGTGTAAAATGCACTGTAAACCAGCTCAATGATGCAATAAATATGCCGAAAATGGACGTGTGATATCCTACTCACCTTCACTTTCTCGCCGTCCACTTCTACAGTTTTAATCATGAAGTCTACACCAATTGTTGCACCCTGGCCTGGTGGAAACAGCCCCTGAGTGAACCTTCGCACCAAACAAGTTTTTCCAACGCCAGCATTCCCAACCAACACAACTTTAAACAAAAACTTATAATCCTCCATCGCTAAAACCGTATCACATTTGTCATAAACAGAAAATAAAAGGAATTTATTTATTAACCACAACTCGCTGTTACGCTTTGATGAATCGACAGCTTACATTACGGCAATCGAAATGATTAAATATTGTATCTGGTCGATTATTTTACAATCAATTGTATATTAGAGATTAGATAAATACAGATTCACTTGTCAAAGATAATCTTTATTCACAAGAAATGAAAAGACAACCAGAAAATATCGACGTTGTTTTATAAAATTACGGATATCGGATATACCTATAGAGTTTATAAAGTTCGTTGTGTCCAGATTTTTGACATGCAGGGAATTTACACAATACAAATATAGGTAAAAATATTACGATTTATGAATTACTAGCGACCCGCCCCGGCTTCGCACAGGTGCAATACTGATACAAAATTAATTACGGTTATATTATATTATGTATTATACATATAAACCTTCCTCTTGAATCACTCTATCTATTGGAAAAAACCACATCAAAATTCGTTGGGTAGTTTTAAAGATTTAAGCGCACATAGGGACAGAAAAAGCGACTTTGTTTTATACTCTGTAGTGATGATGATTAGATTAATAATAAAAATGTTTTATAAGCATGACGACGAGCAGACACCAAGTTCCTTCCAATTTTCTATTTAATAATCCAAATTGTCACAGATCAATACAGAACCATGAAATTAAATAGTGCCCTGTACTCAGCCCCATTAGTATTTCACCTCAATAGCCCTTTTTGCTTATATTCCCACATAATCTTACATCGACCAAAGATTAACCTTGAGTGGACTCCTATACAGGCTAGTTAATGTTATGCCATACACCTCTTAGCTTCAGCCACTATATATTGAATGCTGGACCTAGGCCTCCCCAAGTCTATGCCAATATCCCTTGCCAGGTTTCCCACCTTCATTATCCATACCCTGCCAGCGAAGTTGTGCAGGTCATCAGTCCACCAGGCCAGAAATTCACTCCAAATCAAGATTAAAGTTTTCAAGGTCTCAAGTAAACTTATTAAATTCCAAATCTCCGGGACAATGGAATAACATTTGAAATGACAAAGGGTACAAGATATAAAATAACTATAACTAGCTTTGTAAAAAGCAAAATCTGATAGTCACAATAAACATTTATTAGTTACGTTCCAATAGAGACTCAAAACGACCATGTTCACGACACCGTAATTCTGTCTATCGATTGACATTGAAAAAGGCGCCATTTTCAAATAAACCAATAATATTCGTATATTTCGTCATTTGTGACATCAACGCCCCATAATCCTTTCCACTTAAGTTTATGATTGTAACCACAGAGTACTTTATATATACTGGTAATTGTAACATTCGCAAGCATGTGGAAAAACAAATGGCAACGGACAAGTGGCCAAAGGAATCGCAACAAAATTTTAACTTGAAGTTTGATACGATTTAAAATTTTGTTGCAATTCGTTTTGACATTCGTCATTCCACTTGTCCGTTGCGATTCATTTTTCCACTTATGCGTTGCCATTCGTTTTCCCCACTTGGACGTTGCGATTTGTTTACCATACTACTTGCCCGTTTTCATTTATGATTCCAGCACACATATCGATTTTTCGCAGGTTTACTGCAAATTATGATTTAGTTAGGTTAGGTAGATTTTAATGAATGCATTTTTTATTTAAATGTATTTTATTTTATCAAACAAAGAAACTAAATTCGATCCGGAACCAATAAAAACATTCATTGTATACTCTAACATTATGTCATCTCTCACCACCATTTTCGTTGTTACAAAATTAAAAACTTAAATTAATCATCGAAATTTTTTTTAAAAAATATTATTAACAATCCGTTTTTATGCTTATAAGAAACTCCACAGAAATATTTTATAAGAATTTTTACCTCTAATTGTTTAAAAAAAATGTTATAAACAAATGCGTTGTTTATAAGATATTTAAAACTTTTTTATGGGATTTCAATTTTTAATACAAATAATGATTTTAAAAGAAAATTGATCCTTAAAAAAATTTATTACTTAAAAACGCATTTGTTAATTAACAATTATTTTCTCCCACTTCTTATTAATATTAAGGAACCATTTTTTTTAAATCATTATTTGTTTTTCTTTTCGATTTAAAAAAATCATTTTATTTAATTTTTCATTGTTTATACAATAAACAATTTGTTAGAAACAAATAAATTTTTACCTTATTTTATTTTCTATTCCACTTTCTGTCACAAAAGCAGAAATGATTTTTTTTTATATCAAAATCAAAGATTGAAATCCCATAAAAAGTTTTAATTATATTATAAACAACGCATTTGTTTATAACAATTATTTAAAGAATTAGAGGTAAAAATTTTAAAAAAATATTTCTATTGAGTTTCTTATAAGCGTAAAAAAGGATTGTTAATAATATTTAAAAAAAATATTTTTTTCGATGATTAATTTAAGTTTTTAATTTTGTAACAACGAAAATTATTAATAAAAAAATGAAAAATAACATTTTCTAATTTTTCCAACGGGGTTCTATTCTAAAGCCTTTCAAGAATTGCTTCAAGAAAGAAAAAAATCTTAAATTTATTGTTTAACAATTATCACACTTGCAATGTTCATGTTCAAGCAAAAAAAAAAATTAATTAACTATTGAATAACTAAATGAAAAATTGTTATAAAAAAAAATTCAAGCAGATTATTGTTCATTCATCTATTCAGTTAGTGCCTGAATTTTTTCAATTTTTTATTTTCATATTTAGTATGTTTAAACAATATTTATTCATTAAAGGGCTGATGTGGGTATGGCTTGCGTAAGCCAGAGTACCCGTTTTCGGCCGTATTTTCATCCCTCTGGGAAAATTATAAATATTGATCTTACAGTTTCGGGAGTCAAGACTTTTATTAGGAAATTTTCTCCACTTTTCGAATCTTTTTTCAAATTTGAAAAATCTTACTTTTTGAGATATTTGCAAAAAACTAACCCACCTTTTGTTTTAGTTAATTGTTAATAACTTTTACAATTTTTGCAAGCGGAACTTCATTTTTTTCAAAAATCATCTAGATGCCATTCCGAATCGAATGACACCTCATTTACAATTTTCGGAGACGGCTGAAAAAAGTTGATCCAAAAGGCACTTGTTTACTAGTCTATTAGTAACGTTTTCGGCACGAGGGCCACGACCATAACGACCGTGATTGCATACGTAGTATTCATTGTAGTTTGTGGTAGTTACCAATTACCATGTAAAGCGGTAGATGGAGCATTTTGTGAGCTACGAGTGGCACGCACCCATAAAAGTTTAATTTGATTTTATTGACATTGTTATCTGCATGCAAGTTAAAAACAGATAAGTATGCGTATTATCATAGTAGTCTGTGTATAAAGTGTATTATATTGATAAACAGCAAATTAATTTGTAAACTGTACACTGTACTGTGCCAGTAACACATTAGCACTTACGTGTTACAATTTTGTATACATATATTATTATTTGTTGTGGCTCTTTTACCTGACACAGTTCATTTTATCACTTCTATCTTGTTAAGAGCTTACTGCAAGGTTATTGAAAAATATTGATAGTATCATCTATAATAATGTCCAGCATAAATTACACAACAAGAACTGAGGGCCAAACAAAAATCTACACAATAATATGGACTGTACCAAACTTTATTAATATTTTGGACACTAAAACAACCAGAGAATTTCGTACGGAAAAATCAAAAGATTTGACTGCTGATTTGCAAGATTTAAGATTCCAATTAAAAATGCAATTTTTGGGTCATGACAATGACATAATTGAAATACATTATTTATCACCAAATCCTGTATTTTTGAAGTCAATATTGAACATGTGCTTGAAGAGGTTTGAAGAGAGATCCATCATAATTAAGGAGTACCATACAATTCAGGCTAATAAATGGCAGTATTTGGCTACACTCTTCAAACGTGATATTGCCAGTTATGATGGCCGTGATATATATTTGCTGACAGATGGTAGCTTACGTCTAAAGTTCCAATTTATTGTTTCTAACGATATTAAAGTGGACAGATCACATGTACCAGAAGCAGAATTAAGCAATGACTTTCAAAATCTACTGAGTAATGGATTATTCTCAGATGTGACAATGAAGTCTGGTGAAGGTATAGAGTATAAAGTGCACAAAGCTGTTCTAGCTAGTCGTAGTGCAGTTTTGAAAGCACACTTTGAACATAACACAACAGAATGTATCACAAATATTGTAGAATCTCCATTAGACTCAGAAGTACTTAATGAGGTGTTGACTTTTATCTATAGTGACAAGGCACCTAAAGTTGATGACATGCCCGAGAAGTTATTAGCAGCAGCGGACTATTATCAGCTAAGCAGACTGAAGAATTTGTGCGAGGAAGCCTTACACAAGAAACTGACTGTTGAAAATGCAATTGAAACTTTACAATTGGCAGATTTACACTCTGCAAATACACTTAAGCAGCTTACATTAGAATTTATTAAAGATGGTCAAGCAAAACTGATTACAAACACTGAAGGATGGGCAAAGGTGAAATCTGTGGAACTGATCAAGAGGATTTATGAGTATATTATGGCTGATGATGTGGAAGATATTAAGTAAAAATGAGTATGCAATATTCAAAAATGGAGTCAAAAATGTATTGAAATCTATAAATAAACCATGTTAAAGATTTCTTATTATGTTCATGAACTGTAATTATTATAATTGGTAATGGCTTTATTTGATTAGATTATAGTATTTATGTTGAAATAAAATTAAGGTATAGAGAATTAGATAGTGTTTAATTTTTACTGAGATCTATTCAATCACAATGGAGTTTTAGCAGTGTAAGGATTTTTAAACACATCACAAGTAGATCATTGGAGATAAAATGAAAGACGATCTGTAACTTGTATATATTTATTTACAACTATCACTATCATCACAGCTGTCACTATCACTTGAATCATTGTCACTATCATCACACACAATGACATTTTTATGATTAGTGTTCACAAACAAGTCATCTTCTTCACCACCTTGATTTTTAATTTGTTTTTTATCATCATCAAATTCTTCAGGCCACAGTTTGTTCTCTTTATAATATTTTATAGAGTCTTTATTCATTATTTTCACTATTTCTGCTTTCACTTTATCTCCCTCTGTTATTGGTTCCACTAATATGAAGTCACCTCTTTTAACCCATATGTTTTTTCTAAATTTTGTTGGCATTGACACTAAATATTCTTCGCCTGATGGAGTTACAACCTAGAAAAATAAGATTTTTAAAATTTTATTAGAATTACCAGTGATTACTTGTAAAACTGTGAAAGTTATGAAACTAATAAGCCAAAAGAAACTTTTTGAGGACCCAAAAGTTATAATTTATTATAAGGCTCATTTTGAATCTCAGAAGTCAACATACTAATAATAGTAATATAAATATTGTCATAATTAACTTAATAATAGTGAAGAAAAACATTTTGGTGAAGTCTGAACTTAAAAACTAAAGATATTATCAAATATATGAATTTGGCTAATCATTAATTCCAGAATGGGTCCTAATACATAAATGTGAATCAAACAGAAGTACATAAAGAAACATATAGAAAACTAATGAGGTGTCTTTGAGAGACTTGGTTGGAATAAAGTTCTCCTAAAGTTAAAAAAATAGAACTTCTCAAAATATGTAAGTTTTATAAGTATAAGTATCGAAAACCATAGAATTATAAAACAAACATCAAACTACAGTAGTATTGTGCAGAATCCACAGATGGTGTAAAGAGGTGATACTATGCAGTGGTCAGCATTTTTCACTGCTGTTGATAATTTTCCGGCCAGTAACATACGATATACAACTTCGTTCTAATTAATTTAGTGTGTTCACAATAAATTTAAAAAATCATTTAGTAAAGAAACAGGCTAACAATAATTTCGCTTACAAATAAAACTGAATACTAATTGTTTATATAGTCAAGGTGGAGAAGTCCCTCTATGGGGTAAGTTAATACACCGTCAACTACAATAATTCGAAGTCAGAATTGAAGAGAGTCTTAGCTTCACTGACTGATTTGTTGTCGTCGTAATTATTCAAAAACGAAAATAGTGAAAGGTGTAAAGAGTTCCACCATTGGCGAATTTATTATACTACCTATACGTATTCATACCTCGTGAAGATTGTTTCCCCTACTTTTAAGAACTCTCACAATACTTTGGTTATCTTTCGGCAACTCATAATCGTCCCACAGAGCTTCGTTCATTACATGTTTCCTTTTAGTTACTTTCGACATCTTCAAAAATTTACAGAACACATGAATAATCGGTTGATTTTGTATGTAAAAACAGTAAAAATTGGTTTTTAATTTGTTGAACTTTCTCTGAAAAACACGAGTTGATAAACTAATAAACTTGCTTGCGAGTAAAGATGTGTAACTCAGGAGTGATTGATTTAAAAGATGTATAATCTTTCAAAATTCGAAATCACTCTTTAAATCTTTGATTTTAAAAATACATCTTTAACGTAGTGATTTAAGATTGATTTTAGTCACGTGGAATGATGAAAACTAACAAATCAGATACTTGAATGTAGTTTGAGACAGTAGATACAGGATATTGTGAATTGAAATGAGATAACATGCGCACTCTAAGAAATACAATGATGATACACAGTAAATTAGACTCTCTTGCGTTATTTTAAAGCTTAAAACCGGTCAACTGAATGAATTATGTCATTCGAAACCAAAGATTTAAAAGAGTGATTTAAATCTTTCAAGGGAAAAGATTTATAAATCACTGATCTCATTGGTGATTTAGTTTGCGCATCGCTACTTGCGAGTAATCTGTCAGTTTGTCAAATTGTTACTGTCATTTAAATAAAACGTCAAAAAGTAGATTTACATATGCCGCGTACATATTGAGTCAAAAACGTTTGATAGTCTAATGTCTAAGTAATGTTTTAAATATAAACATCCTTTATTTTTCAGGCAGACGAAAGCTAAAGTAACGACCATCATACTCTCAGACTACATTATTATAAATTATAATAGGAAAAACATACTGCAGGCAGAGATTGTTTCATATAAAAGACAGATAGTTTTCATACCTGCAATCGAGTTTCTTTGAAGATTTATTTTTAATAGAAGTACCTAAGTACGGTAGGTGGCTCAATTGACTTGTACTTTGTATTATCCCAAGAGTTAACTTGAGACCTGAGCAGAATGCGCGTTCCTCTCCTGACTCCGGCCTTCTTACCGCTCTCGCCATCGACGCGTCAGTACCTCGCGCTTACGGCATTCGAGCGAAGTCTCAAGTTAACTCTTGCGGGCTTTACTTGTAACGTAGAAGTTGTAACACCATTTCATACTTCAACTAATTAGTCAAATAACGACATTAGACTTTTAGTAATTTTATTTTCCTACACAGCTAGTTATTTCGCCTTAGATATAAATGTAATCTGATTCACATTAACTAAATTATAAATTAAACAAAATAATTAAAAATAAACTAGAGTATCAATAATGTAATTATATTTTTAAACTAGCTGTTACCCGCGACTTCACCCTCGTGGAACTTAATTTGCCTTCTGGTGCGGCGACAGCGGCAGCGAGTTTTTAATTTTTTTTTCTATAACAAAAGTAGCTTAAGTTACTCCTTACTAGATCGGCTATCTGCCAGTGAAAGTCTCATCAAAATCAGTCAAGCCGTTTCAGAGATTAGCCGGAACAAACAGACAGATAAATATTTTAAAAATCGATATAAGTACCTAATTAACTTTCATATGCATTTAGTAAAAAGCTGTTTTTTTTTATAATGGCACGAGTTCAGCAGACAGGCAGACAGCCCACTTGATGGAAAGCGGTTACCATCGCTTAAAGTACATTACAGACACTTGAGTGTTATTTTTATTTATTTGTATAGAACAGATAAAACCAAACAGCGTTTAAAGAAGATTTTATTCCAATTTACACTTTGCCAACACGTCAAATATGTTCAACGACTCTCCGTCGGGTATTCCATATCCCTTCTCCAGCCCATGGGGATTCGATGGTGTTGTGCAGCTTAGATTCGATTCCTTTCTTAACACTTGGTCCACTTCCACAGACGTAAAGAACGCGACCGATAATGGAAGATCATTAATTCCAACTCTGAAAAATGATAGATAGATAACACTTTATTTTATTGCTCACCAAATACACAATCTCAAAATATACAATTACAATATTGTCATGGTAGAAACAAAAGGCGGCCTTATCGCTGAAAGCAATCTCTTCCAGGCAACCTAACTTAAGGAATAATTTAATCTAATCTGGCGATGTAGGTGGTGCAGATAATTAAATATGAAATATCATAAATACATACATACATACATACATAACTTCACGCCAGGTCCCTTGCGGGGTAGGCACGAACAACAGAGTGCCATACAGGCTTATTCTTACATACCTCACTTGCTTCTTTGACATTCATAGCTCTTGTCATGCACGCTCGTCTATTCTTAAGGCTCCTGACATCACCTTCTGCTAATACATGATCAATTTGATCATGGAAGGTGTGTCGTGGCCTTCCGCGACTTCTGCATCCAAATATCATAAATAAACATACTTAAACTAAATAATTTATAAATAAAAAATACACATACTTAAACTACTTTATAAATTAAATACATACATACATATATATTAAATAGTCGATAATATAAGAATTAGTCATAATTATTTAAGGAAAAGTAGTGTTTTCTGAGTGCGTTCTTAAATGTAGGCGATGTTTTGGCCTCTCTGACAGTAAGAGGCAGCGCATTCCAAAGTTTGACAGCCTGCACTGTGAAAGAGTTATCATAAAAGGATGAAGTATGTGCAGGTGTAGTGAGTTTACGATACGTATGAGTGCGCAAATTGTGGGAAGTAGAAAGGCGAAGGAATTCAAAACGTTCCTTAAGGTAGGGAGGACTACTAGGGGTAAATAATATGTTATAAAGTAATGTGAGAATGTGAGTATTCCGGCGAAAGCGAATAGGGAGCCACTTGAGTTTTTCACGAAATTCAGAAACATGGTCATATTTTCGCAAGCCAAATATGAACCTAATACAAAAATTCTGAAGTCGCTCAAGTTTACTTAGCTGTTCTACGGTTAAGTCAAGATAGCAGGCGTCAGCGTAATCTAAAATGGGTAACAAAAGAGACTGTGCAAGCATAATTTTGGTGGCAGTAGGCAGAAAATTTTTCAGTCTTCTCAAGGATCTAGAAGACAGAAAAACTCTCCGACTTAATTCGGAGAGGTGAGACTTCCAAGACAGGTCACTATCGATGACTACACCCAGATTTTTGACAGTGTCACTCAATGGGATACAAGTGCCGTCAAAAACAATGTTCGGTAAGGTTGTAAAATCAACTTTTGCACGTATTCTGGGGCTACCGATGACTATCACTTGAGTCTTACGAGGATTCACTGCAAGACCAAACATTGTACTCCAATGAAGTATGTGGTTTAAGTCTAGATTGATTTGTCTCACGGCAGTACTTAAATCATCTGGAGCAGCTTGTGTGTATATCTGTAAATCGTCCGCATAGAGGTGATAGGATGAAGTTAATTTATCGGAGATTGAATTAATGAAAATCGCAAATAAGAGAGGAGATAAAACGCCGCCCTGTGGAACACCAGCAGTAAGGTCAGACCATGATGAGTAATTGTCTAATGACAATTACTCATCATGGTCTGACCTTACTGCTGGTGTTAATACACGTATTCGCTGCCGGCGTCTATACAGGTAACTGTGAAACCAACCAATCACTGTTGGAGATATGTTAAGAGTGCGGAGAATGCTAAGTAATATGTCATGGTCAACATTATTAAAAGCACTACTAAAGTCTAGCAGTGATAGTATTGTCAGTAGACCACTCTCCATCCCCTGACGGATGTCATCGGTAATTTTTACCAAAGCTGTTGTTGTACTATGGCCTGGGCGGGAACCAGATTGAAAAGGATTCATTAATGAGTTATAATTTAGGAAAATACTTAATTGTTTATGGATTAGACGTTCTAGGACTTTGGATAGGAAGGGAAGAATGGATATCGGTCGGAATTCAGAAAAATGATACATTTTGCAAATACTGCTCCCATAGAGCAAATAAAAACCACAAACAAAAATGAAAAATAAATAAATAAAAAGAACTAGTTGGGGGTAGGCTACATAATATATAACTTTAACACTAATCATTGACACATGACGTCATTATCTTCCTTGATCATGGCTACAGAAAAGTGGCCGAAACGTCGAAATATAAATAAAACGGTTAAAAAGCAGTTTTAATAATGTGTACAGTGTACTAGACGCGAAAACTTCAGAAAATACTATGAAGAAGTTACTTAAAGATATAATAAAAAATAAAATGTAAATTATAACAATTAACTTTAATTATAGATTTAAGTTTACATCTGGAAGTAAAAGTTAATAGGTAGACAAATATAAGGAAGAAATAGTTATTGACGATACCACTGCGGTAAGTTGGTGTCGAGGGCTTACCATAAGCACGAGTTTGTAAAAACCAACAACCGCGCGTGTCATTTGATCCATTCATTTAATCACAAAATTTATCAACACTTGCTTTTTTTCAGGTTTATGGCTTGGCAGCTAGGCCTCTAAGCCAGATCCAGATCTTAATATATACTTTCTTCATTTTCTTGAGCCTATGTATAGCTCCGCTGAACTGTAGTAGGTTATCAACTGAAGCTATTCAACGGAGTTCTTGTTACAACTCGAAAGGCCACATTTGACTATACAGTTCATATTTCTCACAAAAAACATAATCACTACTCAAAAACTATCAATATCCTACAACGATTGTTCATTTTAGTGTAATTTTACACATTTTTAGGAAATAAAACTGCAGAGCACAATATCTCCTTTCAGTTTGCGCCAAAAACTCACCCAACAATGTATATAGGCTTCATAAAGCGCGTTCCAATAGTAGCTCACAACGCCCAAAATGCTCCTTTAGCCATTCCACAAGGCGACCGCGGTCGCGGCGAAAACGTCACTAATGACGTCATCATTTTCGATCACACAACGCTCACAACGACCTCCATCAAGAGGTGGATCGAATAACCGTTCTACTTGGGTTTACGATTGTAACTCTGGCAAGCAAGTAGAGTGGGAAAAATCGCGGTCGTAAACATGATCGTTGTGAGTCTCTAATGGAACGTAGCGACAAATGCATTTCTGAGCAAATGTGTTGAAAAATTATTTACCTCTGCGAACAAAACGCTCGCGTGAATAAATTGGTGATTTGTAGCGCAAGTGCTGTTTTGTATTTGTGCTCGTCTGCCACCATGTATCTCACTTCATCATGGAAGCTTAGGCAGAATCTGAAAAACAATAATCCTACCTGAATCTAATATAATCATTGTCTATGATTCTATGAATTAACCAGGGGTTACATATCGAGGGCTTCATAACAAATGGGCGTACAGACAAAAGTGCAGTTTTACACAAGGGACAAATGTGAATAAAACAATACTAGTCGATTGTATAAGGCTTAAATTTGGAATACCCTTCTTTTGAGGTACACTTACATACTGGTAAGACTTTCTAAATTGTAACATTTCATAGATTTTAGTGAACAATAAAAAAATGGCATTTTGCGTA
This sequence comes from Dendrolimus punctatus, assembly GCA_012273795.1. Lineage (NCBI taxonomy): Eukaryota > Metazoa > Arthropoda > Insecta > Lepidoptera > Lasiocampidae > Dendrolimus > Dendrolimus punctatus. The sequence goes on along the minus strand of CM022546.1, from coordinate 17,938,067 downwards.
TACGCCCTATTGTTATGAAGCCCTCGATATATATAGTCAAAGAGATATTGCCTTGTATAAAATTATTAAACATTCAACAATAACTATAATCTGCTGTCCGTGATCGGTGTCCGTCTGTCCGCCCGTAATTACAGATAATTTAAGAAATAACTTTGAGTCATGCTGCATGGAAGAGATCGCTTTTAGCGATGAGGCCGCCTTTTGTTTACCAAGTAACTATTGTCTGGTTGTGCATTTTTGTTTTGGTGAACAATAAACTGTTGGATATGTCTAATAATTGGACTTTACGAATTCATATAAATTATCATATTATACATTTATATTATGGAGGATAGACGTAAGAACGTTCTTCTTATATGGAGGGCGAATTGAAACTATTTTCAGCATTATGCTGAAAATAGAGGTTCAAGTATCTGCCAAAATAGCGCTGGGCGCGAAAAACTACGACACGAATTTACCTGTTGCAGACAATGTGTAAAATAATTTAGTAAATAACACTTGCTGTGAGAAAACTAGTAGAATGATTTAATTATTGTTTTATATTTTTCTGTCCTTGTTTACTCTAATTACTTTTAGCTCTTCCTTTAAAATGTATCCTACGCTACCGCAGCAGCACCCTTACCATCCGGTTTTATCGGTCACTTTTTTATGCACTGAGACGATTCTCCCTTACCTCTACCTACATATTTTAAATGAAAATACTTGTAAGAGTACTTTCTTCTTACTACTCGACCACACTAACTAGACGAACGCGTGGAATGCTGCCACCCCGCTCGCATAGCGTCTCAGGTGCCTTCTAGTACCGTTCGCAGCTTCTAAGTCGCACGTTTGACGTTCGTCATTTCTATACATAGTTGTTTTATTAAAATATTTTTGTTGGTTGTTAAGTTTTTTCTAGTTGTTTTTGAAGTTATACGTCTTTAGGCGCGTTAGGGAAAAATGATGAAAGTAAATTTTTACGATGCGCGCGCCCACCGTCACACGAAAAAGCTACACCATGAAGTTAGCTATAGTCAACCGACACCCTGAAGTTAGCTATAGTCAACATTTTAGATTTTCTATTGTTAGTGCCGTTTTTTCTACAAACGCAGAATTAGGCAAAAGACAAAATTTTGAAGATTTTCATCTTGATACGCCAAAGAAGTATAACTTCTAACGCGTGTACATAAGTACACACACACACTTTTTTTGGTTTTTAACTGATTATTATTACGTACACATATTTTTTTGGTCCTTTACCTTAATTTTAATACCCCTTACAACTATTTATATTTTTTACATTTGCAAGGAAAATAATATATATAACAAAAACCAGTTATCGACTTATAAAACAAATTAAAATTAATGACCATGATTGTGTTGGTTTTTTTAGTTTTTTTGCAATCGGTACCCGACATGGTCGGCCGCACATCTGGCATTCGTCTACTTGGCTTGATAGTAAATGAATGATAGAGCGAATAAGTATTTCCAGTAAGTAGTTTTGCGTTGTGCAGTACTTGTTTGGTGGAGTTTAATGCAGTACGATATTTTGCATTTATGACTTGCTAGTTCATAATTATTTTGTACAAGGCTCGCTTTCTGATACCATTTACAGAGTTACAACATAGTTCATACGTATGTAAAAATTTAAACATGTCTTTTTGTTACAGATACCTGGCTTTAGGTGCTAGATGTGCCATGCTGGCCAGCATCAAGTGAAGAAAGTCAGCGGCTGCACTCTGTACAGCCCAGTTCAGCCTTGTGCCGCCCCAACGACCATGGGCGTGTTCCAAAGCCCGGGATAGCCGACCGGATAGGAAAGCTGTCGCGGGACAAGACGAGTCTAGGCAGATTACAGGAAGAAACTTTTATTTATATCTTAATTTAAAATTGTTAGGTTTTTGTATTAGCTGGCAAAAATCCGACAACTCACCTAAGGTCAGTTCAGGTCGATTAAAATTTAACATAAGCTCCATATAGTGCAGGAGCGGACAAAAAATACAATTTCCTGCATAGGGGCGGCCTGTCGTAAAAGGCGACAAAACAACCCACAGCCGGGTGGTAGGGTGTTTACCCGTCTGGATGTCTACCACCCCCAGGTCTAGAGCATGCCGCTATAAAAATCTTGAGCTGTGGTCCAGTGTTAGTGACTAGGTTCCAGTCTCCCTTAAGACAGCAGCAGTGCATTTGTAGCACCTTTGGTATTACAAATGTTTATAAGCGATGGTAACTGCTTTCCATAAGGTGGGCCGTCTGCCTGTTAGCTGAACTTATGCAATAAAAAAAATCGCTCAATTTTTGATTAAAATCCAGACTGACAGATAAAAAACCTGGAACGCTCACAAATAGGCATAATATAAATAACACTTTTCTGGATCAATTCTGGCATATTATAAAAGTATCAGGAACAAAACGTCGCACCAAAGCCGACTGGAGTGAAAAACTCTCAGAGGCTATGACAGCTTAGTTTTATTTGACGTGAATAGGCGATATTACTAATGCTTGGTTTACACGGCCCTAGTAATCAATGCTTAGTAAATACTAAGCTACTTGGGTATTAGTGTAAGTGACAAATGTCACTTACACTAATAACCAATGTGTAAACTTAGTGATTAGTGCTTAGTATTGGTGTTTGTATACAGTGCAAGTGAATAGAATTCGATCTTACATACTTAGCGACAAGTCGATGCCCCCCACCACAATTTACTAACCACTTGTCGCTTGCTGACCGTGTATAAACAGCTACAAGTGATTTTATTATTTATTTAGATTTATGTCTTGGCAGCTAGGCCTTTAAGTCAGAACTTAGATTACAACATAATTTCTGCATTTTCTTAAGTCTATGTATAGCTCAGCTGAATTGTAGGTTAGCAATTGAAGTCATTCAACGGAGTTCTTGTGACAACTCGAAAGGCCACATTTGACTTATACAGTACACATTTCTGACAAAACACATAATTACTACTCAAAAACTATCAATATCATATATATTAATGGCATAGATATTTTTAATTCTTCGAAACAAACATTTAAGTCATCAGTAGTTAGTAAACGTATTAATAAGATTCAAAAGAAATGTAATGTTTGTATTTGGACTTAATCATTTAGTTGTGTTTAGTTTCCCGACATAAGTTTCACAGTATTAGATAGATTCAATAATTAATCTTGGCGTAGTGTAACTTAGAATTTATTTCTGTTCTTATTCTAGAATATAAGTATCCATTTTTGATCAAGATTTATTTTTATGTATTGTTAGGCCAAATTAAATAATATCCTACAACTACTGTTAATTTTAAAGTAATTTTACACATGTTTAGAAAATAAAACTGCACAGCAAAACATCCTTTTTCAGTTCCCGCCAAAAACTCCCAAAGTGACTTAGTGACAAGTTGTAACGGGAAGTGAAAACACGTGTCGGTATTTATTTTTTTACTAATTCCAACGTGTAAACGGTTACTTCTCCACTTGCCGATATGCAAGTTAGTACTAAGCCCGTGTAAACATAGCATAAGTCCGGTGCGAACTAAGGCGCGGGCCAACAAGCAAATATTGAATGAAGTTTGTTACAGACGGAATAAATAAATACCAGCTATTTCCTCCAGTTTGTTGAACATGTCCGATTCGGTGCCACCGACCCATTTGGGTCTTTCAAACATATCCTCAACTCTTTTACCGCTCAGTTTTGCCAAACGCATAGCCTGGTAGGCTGTCATTTCAACCACCTGAAGAAGTAAGTTACAAAGTTTTAATTTTAGGGTCCTGTAACTATTTTTCAAATCTTGAAGTTTGTGCATTTTGCAATATTGTTGGTTTTCATGTTTTTCTTGCCAGTGACTTCAAGATGTTGTAGAAAATATTAATTTCATGCTTTTTAGTTTGATGTCGGTTTTTTTATGCATTTTTTAAATATTTTTAGTTGCAGAAATACTTGAATAGCTTTAGAATTAACATAGGTGCATATAGGAATTGTAGTCCTAATGGCAAGCGTATACAAGTTTGCCTTCTGAAAGAGTGTAGATGCATTCACAAGGGCTCACTTCCCTGGGATTCATTCATCAGATCCTGACTTGGTGACAATGGGAACACCTCAGGAGTATGGTCTATCAAATTAAAAAAAAATGAAAATCGGACCATAATTGACAGGACAACCCACAGGCAGGTGGTAGGTGGCATACCACCCTGGAATATGCTGCCATAACAACCTTGAGTTGTATTCTGGTATTAGTGACCAGGTTCCAGCCTTCCTTTAGAGAGCGGCAGCACTTTGGTAAGATCTTTTGTTTCAAATGCCCATAGGCGATGGTAACCACTTTCCATTAGGTGGGCCGTCTGCCCGTCTGCTGAACTCGTGTAATAAAAAAAATATCTATCATACCTTATCAGTCAAATCTTCTTCCATCAATCCTTCCATGTACTGCTTCTTCAACGTGTAAACCCTCCTACCCTTAGTGGTGGTGAACATCTTCGCAGCTTTACTTTTCGCTTCCGATATCGTCATGGTAGGGTTGAACTGTTTCAACAGTCTCTCAGCGAAGTTTTGACCGGCACCTTTTTATTTATAGATCAATTTTAAAACAATGTCTGTACGAGTTGTGGTAGCGTAATGGCTGACGCACGCTTCCCTAACTCAAAGGCCGTCGGTTCGATCCTGGCTGAAACGCATGCACCACTTGGGCAGTTTTCTGACCTAATGTGCATATTGTTACAATCACCACGTGCTAACAACGGTGAAGGAAAACATCGTGATGCAACCTGCACATCGAGATAACCGATGTGTCAAACCTGCCAAGCCGCCTTGGACAAGGGTGGCGGGTGTAATGTTCGTTCCCCTATAATGGGAGGCCCGAGACCAGCAGTGGGACATTTCTGAGATCGAGGGCTCATAACGAATGGGCGTATAAGCAAAAGTGTCACTTATTTGTTGTTTACTAAATCTATGAAATGTTACAATTTAGACAGCCTTATTATTGTGCAAGTGTACCTAAATAAATAGAAGGGTATTCCAAATTTCAGCACTAAACAATCAACTAGTTTAGTTTTATTCACGATTTTGTCCCTTGTGTAAAACTGCATGTTTGTCTGTACGCACATTTGTTATGAAGCCTTCGATATTTGTTGTTATGACAATATGGTATATGGTAATTTTTATAGTTTGCTCGGCATCGACTTCAAGATGTAGAAAAATGTATATTATTTTGTCTCTTAACAAACTAAATAAATTCTTACTCAAAAATCTTTATTAAGTTTATTACTAATTTACTTTGTTAAGTTAATTTATACTTTTTAGTTTTTGAAGTCGGCTTTTTTAAACGAAGTTTTTTATTATTTAAATGAAAGTGTTCATAGCATGTACGTTATTTTTTAAACAAATTACTAAGATATTGCAATCTCACCATATATCCTAGCATAGTTGATAACTTTAGCGTGATCCCGCGATATATTCGCGGCATTGGCTGTAAGTGAATGCAGGTCTGTCTTGCTGCCCTTATCGCCGGCCAACACTGCCCATCCGAAGGCACTGCCGCCACATAAACCTATACTACTATCGCCTAATAGGGCCGCTATCCAAAGTTCCTGGTGTATGAACAAAACTGTATTAACCAATAGCTCTAAGACCATAAATTCGTCTATTAACATGGAAGAATATTTTATTTCCATCTATTGTCTTGCTCTTTTGAACTATTTTGAATCTTTTTAATAATCTTATACCAATATATAAAACTGAAGAGTTTGTTTGTTAGTTTGCTTGAACGCGCTAATCTCAGGAACTATTGGTCTGATTTGAATAATTATTTCAGTGTTAGATAGCTCATTTATTGAGAAAGGCTATAGGCTATATATTATCACGATAAAAATAATAGAGGTGGAGCAAAAATGAAGATTATTTCAAAATCGGGGGGATTTGTGACTCACTTTTTTTTACTACTCCACACGGAAGAAGTCGCGGGTAGAAGCTAGTAAATAGTAATAAAATCTTTATTACATAGCCTATACAACATTTTCGTGTTACAAGTAAAACATACAAAAAGACAAATTTTCAAAGGAACGCAAGCTGTGGAGTCCGGTGGTTGCCAACGCTTGAACAGTTTCCATTAAGAGAGCAGCAGCGCATTTGCAGTCTTTGGTGTTGCAAATACCCATAGACGATGGTAACCGCTTTCCATCAAGTGGGCGGTCTGCTTGTCTGCTGAACTCACGCGATAAAAAAAGTTTTTTGTGTTGAATACTTGATTTTGAATGGATTTTTCAACTTTGGTCCTATGATAATCAGTGCAATATTAGTGAAAAATATAAGTAAGGTTACATTTAGGAAAACATTAATATCTCAAGAATAGTTTCTATATATAGAAGTTGCAGAAGGGGTAATTATCCTACTCTCCCTGCTTTACCCCTTCAAGACCTTCCATTAATTATAATAAGTGCGCCCTATATCTATATCAAAATTCCTCAAGACATAATAATAGAGTTTAGATTTTGTGAAAGTGGCGCCTCTGTATTATTTTCTACTCAATTTGGCCAGTCTTTATTAGAATAGGTAATACCTATACACAGGGCTCCTATTGTGGGGGCACGTAGTGCCCTCAAAGGAAATTTCGAAAATATCGAAAATTGCCACAAAAACTGAAAAATGAGAAAAACAATCAATTTTTACAAAAAAAATGGATTTCTTAATAGGGTTTTTGTTTTCAAGAATTGGCGTGCTCCGAAAAAAGTGAAAAAAAAAGCCTGCCTTTGTATATTATAATTAATGAATCAATCAATGACCTGCCTGTGAGTCCACGTCGGCACCTACAAACTTATACCCCGGCGGCGCCTGCACCATCGCCCTTAGTTCCGAACCGATACGCTCCCTGTGAGCGTTGCTAGCTGTCATCCACGTCGGTTCGCTCGCACTACAACCATTTTTCAAGTATCTTTATCCCCCAGCCTGTACACGAGTTACAGCGACATGCGACGAAAACAAAAGTATCACGATGTTTAAGTCTAATGTATTGACTTATATGACTGACGAAATAAACAAGAAAAAAGAAGATCTCCTTCCACCGGATGGAAAAGGTTATCCGGCTCTCTATCTTTTTTTTTTTTTTTTGCATGAGTTCAGCAGACAGACAGACGGCCCGGCCCACCTGATCGAAAGCGGTTACCATCGCCTATGGATATTTACAACACCAAAGGTGTCACAAATGCACTGCTGCTCTTTAAGGAAGTCTGGAACCTGGCCACATATAGTGGCATCGGCATTAGCCGGAACAATTCAAAGTTTTTATAGTGGCATACTGTAGACCAAGGATGGTAGCCATCCAGACGGGCAAACGCCCTACCACCTGGCTATAGGTTGTTTTGTCGCCTCATACGATAGACCCCCGGCCGCAAGAATTATATTCTTTCTACGTTCCTGCGCGGATAGTGCTTTCCATCAGATGGGCAGTCCGCTTGTCTGCGGGACTCATACAATTTAAAAAAAACTACTGAGCATGTTAAAATCAAACTGGACATAAAACAATCTTACACTTGGATACTTTTCATTCCAGTGAATAACTGCGCTACCGCGTTATAGACATGTGTACATCCAAAAATTAGCTGCGACTACGTTTTTTGAATTGAAACACACCACAATTCAATAACAAAAACGTCATCATAGCAAAGCAAATGAAGTTTATGTACGTAATATTTTTTACTCTGATGCCAAAATACATGACAAAATGTCATTACTGAACTCTGAAAAAATCTAGGTAAGTAATCTCACCGCCTAGTCAAAGTTCCAGCCACAACGACCTGTGGTACAATAGCTCCATACAACCTCGATCTATCAGGTCTCAAATCTTCCGGTAGCCAAACGACCTGCTGACTCATTATACGCTCTCTATTGTTACGCCAATACGTCATCATACGACCGAAAGTTAATACCTACGAAAGGAAATATGAAGAACTAATGTAGTTTGTGTGCCTTTATGGGAATTTATTGTTTACTACTACTAGTTATAAAGCTATCTATCCTAGAGATCTACTATGACATGTGCATCGTACCAAGGTCGAAGTGCGAATGATGTTTCGTCATTACACCCGCTCGCTATTATATCCGAATAATAAACACATCTACCCGAAATTATTTAACAATAGTACAATAGTAGATGGCACTACTTGGATTTTTTTCTGAACAATATTTATTTAACAAAGATCACACAGATTTACATGATACATTACAAAAATTTGATACGTTTTGCTGCAGCAGATAAGCGAATAATGGATCTTTATTTACAACCTAAATTCATGGGTGTATAAGAATAATAATTTAATTAAAATTATGCATAATATAAAAAAAATCGAATAAACCGAACAACTGTGGTCAATGCAAAAGAAAATTAATAAAAAAGAAAATAGTATAAATCTACACATAAATAAAATTGAAGTGTCTGTAATGTCAAAATGAAAATGTGAAAAAAATCAGGAGGATAATTCGAGCCATGAGATTCTGAAAATCCAATGTTTAAAATTTTTGTTCTGTTCTTGTTTTTCTCTCAGGATGTTCCAGCTAATCTCTGAAACGGCTGGACCGATTTTAACGGCACTTTCATTGATTGATGGCTGATGTTGGAAGAAGTAACTTCGGCTACTTTAAAAATTACATCCCGCGCGGACGAATTCACCGGTTCAGCTAGTAAAATTACTTACTTTTTCAGCCTCGTTCCCTTGTGCCGTGAGAACATTCTGACTGAACATATCCAGGAAATCCCTTGCAAGTGGATTACCAACTTTATATTTAGGACCGTCTTTGTGCGGCAGCCTTAGAAATGGCAGCAACCTACAAACACATGTACTCCTTTGCAATCCGGAAGAGAGCATAGATAAAATAGAATATTGCCAGAGGGCCAAAAAAAATATACCTTGTTTTCTAGGACATTTTTTGGTCCAGTTGTACCAATAAGTTTGGTGGGGATATTGGATATATTTTATTAAACCAAGAAATAATATGTGGTTTTTGGTTATATTTTTTTTTTTTTTTTTTTTTTTATATTTTTTTAGAACACAGTTTAACTGGCCCTTCTTTCAGCACAACTGGCTGGATTGTTCTAGCTAAGCCAGAAGTCAATATTATTGAAAATTAACACATCTAACAATGTTGCATGGATGAAGTTGATGAATTTTACAACGATATCACGACCAGTTACAGTGTACGCTATACGCTAATTATTTGTATGTAAAAAAGCTGTTGTTAATATATCATACTATTAACTTAATTTGAAAATATCACGATAAAATTAAATTTATTAGGTTTTTAAGCAATAATTAATTTGCTCCGTACAAGTTGTGACGTCGTAACATACTATTCTTGAACTAAATCTAGGCTTCAGCTGTGTTTCAGTTAAATTTTAATGTCTCCATTATCAAAATCATCAAATTATGTCAGAGCAATTGCTCAAGTAGTGCATGCTATGGCCAATAATCAAACCAGTCTTTCGAAATTAAGCTATCAAAACATTATTTGAAAGTTCCTTTACTGATTTGTTATTTGTATGTATATTTATGTATACCTTGAACTTGGATGCCGCACCACACGCCTAGGCCGTGATATTGGTTGGCGCTGCTTGTTCATCAACTTTTTTCCTAGCATAATATGCGCGTCTACCTAGGTCTTCCTAAAAGAAAACTTTAATGGAAATATCCGATGAACATTAACTGACAGTTTCGTCTCTTTCAACTTCTCCAAATCATTTGGAATCTGCGTAATATGCTTTCTCCTTCCATACCAATCTATTCTACCAAACATTTTTACTAATATGGGACCATCCATAAATTACATGGGGAGGTTGCCGAAGTGTGACATTGTGTGACAAGTTTCCTAAATTTCGTGACAGCACATTTCGAATTGTAATATATTCAAGATTTAAAACACGAAATTTTAACTATTAACCTCCAAGCGCCGACGCTCCTTAAAAAAGTACTTTAACGAAATAGTGAAAGGCCAGCACCAAATCCAATTTCGTCAGATTAACGCCCGAGGTACTTTATTAAGTACCCAAACATCAAGCATTGCTGCTAGTATCAATTTATCGCCTCTCTATTAAGTAGTGTATCCAAACACATGTTCGAAATTTAATTTGTGTGTAACCAAGCAATAGTGCCAACAATAAGAAAAACAAAAGAAATTTGTCTTTTTTGACTTAGTATCGAACAAGATCATTGAGTGTGAAAATTAATCTCAATTTATTAATGGAATCTTATTTTTTATATTAAATACGTTTGACCACGATCACGTCCAATGGCGGACGATGATGCGGTCGAAGGTGGAGCACGCTTACCTAGATAGATACCTATTCACACGAGACTTGAGGGAGTTTTTGGCGTGAACTGATAGGAGATGATGTGCTGTGCAGTTTTATTTTCTGAAAAAGTGTAAAATTACACTAAAATGAACAATAGTTGTAGGATATTGATAGTTTTTGAGTAGTAATTATGTGTTTTGTGAGAAATGTGAACTGTATAGTCAAATGTGGCCTTTTGAGTTGTCACGAGAACTCCGTTGAATGGCACTAGCTGATTACCTACAGTTCAGCTGTGGTACACATAGATTAAGAAATGAAGAAACTATATTGTAAACTAAGATCTGGCTTAAAGGCCCAGCTACCAAGCCATAAACCTAAATAAAAAAAATAACGATACTTGAAGATACCCGGATTCTACTTTTATTTGCTTTACTTTTTTCATGAAAATTGACAAAATCGAGTATCGAGCTGTTATTAAATATTTTGTATCTTTGTTAGGACGGAAACTTTTCAGACCACCCATGTTATAAATGGAGATTATTACCGTAAATAATTTTTACTTTTTGTTTGGTGTTTTCTAGTGATAGTCGCGATTTTAGAAGTTTCTGTGATTCCAGCTTTAAGTGGTAACATTTTTGATTGTTGGTAACCCTGCGCGTCATATTACCATGAACGAGGATCACCACATATTATCGTGTCATCTTTCGCACAGTTCATCCATCTTCTCTTTCACTCACCTCAACATTCTTCGGTAGTGTATAAAAATCTTGCTCGACGTTTGTTTCCTTACAAAACTTCATAGGACAAGCTTGCAGTAATTGTTCCAATGGTAAACGTGGCTCTCGTCACTGGAGTTTGTCTGCTGAAGGGTACTAGAAAACCCCAACCCTCGATTGGATATGATGAAGAGGATATCCTTCCCATGAAAGACGTAACAGTTTTGGCGTAATCTGGAAAAAAAATAAGTTTTAGGTAAGACTGGGACTAGGAGTTGCAGGAAATGTAGCAAGAAACTTTGCAGCAAGAAATGAAATTAGGTGATATTTTAGAGAGTTCATATTTTTTTAACCGACTCCAAAAAAGGGAGGAGGTTCTCAATTCGTCGGGATCTTTTTTTTTGTTTTTGTTTTTTTTATGTATATTCACCGATTACTCCGTGATTTATGATCCGAATTACGTGATTCTGTTTTTGTTCGACGCGGAATAGCTGCCATTTGGTCCCCTAAAAATTTGACATAGTTTGACCCAGTAAAACCCAGTTTTCATTTTACGAACATTTTTTTGTTCCCGTTTCTTGTGACCTATATTTTTTTAAGAAGCGCGGCGCCATTCGTAGGTCTACCCATACATAGCTAGACACTAAAAAGTAACAAATAAACAATAAAAACTTCGTTTAAAAAAACCGACTTCAAAAACTAAAAGTATAAAAAAACTTACTTCTAAAGCTATTTTTATTAATATATATTATCTAAAACATCTTGAAGTCGGTGTAAAGTAAAACATAAAAATTACTATATTTTGAAAATTACTAAGCACCGACTTTAAGATGTTTAAGATAATATATATTATTAATAATAGCTTTAGAAATAATTTATTTTATACTTTTTAGTTTTTGAAATCGGTTTTTTTTAAATATCTGGGAGAGAGACACACTCATTTAATCAGCAACTCACAAAAGAAAAGAGAGAGAGAGGAGAGAGAAAGAAAGAAAAGAAGAATAATTTGTGACTGACCTGCATGCTGGTAGTAATGTTATTAGCTCCTGGGGACCAATCAGGTCTTTCCCAGGCTTTGTGCATAACTTTCTGTACCATGCAGGATATCCAGCTAAATATGGCTTTTTTACAGGCAACAATTCTTTTAATTGAAATAAATAATTAAATTTCTTTGACAACTCTTTAACATCATTTATCTCTGAATCAATATTGTCTATAGATTCTATATAACGCTCATCTAGAACTTCAAAATCACTTTCTGTATTTTTACATTTTGAAGGGTTATCTTTATTGCTATCGGTACTTTCATTTTCTTGTTTTAAATCTTTGCTTAATTCCTTTTCAATTTGAAAATTTTCCTCACTTGTTTTCTTTTTCTTAATGTTTTGCTTTTTTAATTTCAGTGTCTGGGTGGACCAATCTTGGTCCCATAACCATAGATCTGTCTTATATTCTTCATTTTCCATTAGGCGACAAGCTTCCTCGGCTTTCAAAGATAACAACTGCCTTGACTCCAGTTTTAAATCCTCAAAAACTGTTTCAGCTGAATCTATATATTGTAGCCAATTTGAATTGACAGGCAATATGCTGATCCTGAAATTAAATTACACGTTGCCAACAAGCTTAAAGAAATGGAAATCTTTATATGAAGTGGAAAATTCAATCATAATGATACCTACAATTCCTTTAATTGGTTTACGAAATGAAAGGACCATTTTCAAAATACAAAGACATATAATAGAATATTCTTTTCAACACACTTGCTCATAAAGTGGCTCTATAGTCACCGCAATTAGGCACAGAATGACACCCATAATCAAACTGTGAGTAAAAAAAATTATAACTCACTAGTGAGTTGCAGATATTTTTTTAAATTTTATTGGTTGAGTTGCTTTGTTCTTAAAAAGTTTTGATTATAAAAAAAAGATCGTGTTCTATAGAACAAATAAATTAATGTTCGTATTGCTTGCTCATTTCATGCAACTTCTTCTTTAAAAAGACAATTTTTACTCGTACGTGTTTAATAAATAAAACTTTCACTCATATATAACTTTTTTACTAACTGCACATTTACCAATTGTTTCTCTAAATAAACTTTTTATCTACTAAATAAAATGAGTTTTTGTTGTTATTTTATTCCAAGTGTGTTATTAAACGTCGTATGATACACGTGTGTATTGATGACTACCGTCCTCGGCTCTCTTAAGACCCTCGCCTACGGCTCGAGTCTCAATGGCGCCTCGGCGGTAATCACCAATGTTACACACTAGTACCATAATGTACTATTATTGCACACAAGAAAATAATAATACACATGAATTAAGAATCTTATAACTAGTACAATCGGCGGTCTTATCGCTAACAGCGATTTCTTCCAGACAACCTTCTGGAGATAATTTTACATTTTTAATAATGGGTCGGTATTTCGTGCGCATAATTTAGAATATATACAATCATATATACATATATTACAAGTGAAAAATAAATAAATACACATACATATTTGTATACAAATATATGTACATAGTGTTACATAGACATAGATAAATTACTGTTTACAACTTTAAATAGTGATCTTTGAGGAGTTTATTAAAAGATGTAAGTGACTTTGCACTTCTGATACTCAACAGTGGAGCATTCCACATCTTTATAGCCTGCACAGTAAAAGATTTCTGACAACATTGCCTAGAATGTATTGGCGTCATTAGTCGTTAGCGATGGGCGTTTTCGTTAAATTTTGTCATCCGATGCGCATCGTTAATTGTAAACCGCATCCGATGCCGGCATCGTTATTTCTGGCATCGATACGAGTTGTCAAAATTAGTTGCCGGCTAAAGTATCTGCAACTCTGCGTATAACATTGGATGCCTGTTGTCTAGTAGTTATGTAAATTATTTAGATACGATATTCAACATTACGACTTCTACTGGTATACTATTTTTAATAGTGTAGAGGTTAAAAATAAACATAATTAATATTAGTCTCTATTTTTAACAAAATTATAGTTTACATTAAGAAAAACCAATTTCTATTTTTTATATTGTAGTACTCTGGGAAAACCGCGGGAGGAAGGTTATCCCATAACTTGGACGCATGACATGAAGGAGCGTGCGCCATGTACTGTGGAGGACTTCTATGTGTCCAGGAAGTGTGGATTAACTCCCAATCGCCAGTGAGTGGTGCGATGATAGAATGGCGAAATAATCTCAAATAATCTCGAAACAAGGGTTGCTGATGATCTTGTGGAGTATAAAAGAAATAGGAAAGCTTCAATCTTGGAAACGAATGCTCCGAATACAACTGGGATTTAACGCTCGGATGTAGGTGATGATGACCTGGACTTACCCAATTCCAACATGCCCGCTAAAGTGACCGGATGTGGAAATCGATTCAGGAATAAAGGAAGTAGTTCTCTAAGGACGTTATGCGTAGCTATGACGTCGGCAGCACAATACTTCATCAATTTTTGGAAATTTTCATGGACATCCTGCATAGTACCTTCTACAAATATATCACGGGTAGCCTTGTCTATGGGGGTGCCACAGTATAATTTGTGAACCTGGAATGCAAAGCAAGAAAAGCTTAGATTTTGAAGTTTTATTTAAAAAATGATTTCATCATTATGAGATTGGGATACAAAGTTGACAAAGAGGATTATTTAAATTGTGTTTTTCTTCTGTACTAAGCTTACTTAAAATTTAGCTTAGTATTGTCAAAAACCTCCCTTATATTCGAAATGAAAAGGAGAGTGTTAAACCTGGGATGAAAGGCCTATTTAGGCACTCAAATATTTAGCAAAATTATCTCGTGCTGCATAGGTCACTTTCACCCCTAATCTAACGATCTACTATTATTATTCTCTAAAATATACTTCATATATGTACTATTTATTTAATTTGTTTAGGAAACATACAGTAGTTAATATTCTTAAATATAAAATACAAAATTAATACATATATCAATCAAGTTTCCACTATAAAAAAACTTATATAATAAAAATAAAAATTGGCTCAAACAGTTAATTACAAAAAAAGGAATACAATTATACGAAAATACATAAAATGTCTATTTAATTTACATTAGGTCAATATAGAACAAAATAAAAAGAAAATGTCATCACAATTACTTATTAAATACAGATAAAAAAAGGAAAGTATATAAAAAAAAGTTTATGTCATTATTCTAAAAATTTTAAGTCATATTTTTTTAAATTACCTCACTTAGGTTATTTAACGAACTGATTTCAATCCAGTCGTCATCTGAAGGGTGCGGGTCCTTATTTTTTGCTTTAAGAACAGTTCTTTGGTAACTTGTAACACCACTGACACACGTGTGCATGGACATCGTGTCCATAAACCTGACACCTGAAACAATTAATAATTTTTACACAACGAGTCCGCAATAGATGGCTTAAATTAGGATGGTAATTAGCCAAACATACTCGTAGGTTAGCAAAGCTATTATCTGTGAATAAAAAAGAATATTCGTTGACAACCATATTTATTCTGAACTAGTGGAAAAAACCTTCCACAAAAATGCTGCTCTCATTAACAAGATACATTTAATTATAGGTTATGATTCCCGCACAATAATCAGTAGGACCAAACCTGAAATGAAAATCTGCAGCCCACCAAAGATGGAGTGAGAATCAGCACCGGACCAAACGTTGCTCCGGCCGCACGCTTTTATATTCAAGCGATGACGGAAGGAGCCAAGTGTGGGGTAATCGATACAACTACCCTCAATTTTATTCATTCAATAATCACACTCGATTCACACTTCAATTGTACTTGTCCAATTTGAAAACCTGCCCGTAAATCTTCAAGTTAAAATTTTGTTGTGATTAATTTTGTCACTTGTCAGTGAAGATTTTCACTTGCCAGTACGATTCGTATTTTCACTTGTCCGTTGAAGTTTCACTTCTAATATGTGTCCCAGCATGCATTTAGTTTTTTTTTGAGGCGGGTGAAATGCATTTCGCACACTACCGAGTCCTTTGCTACGGATTAGACCAAAGCGATAAGAGGCAAGCAATGAAGATAGTGCAGCTTCCAGAGTCAATCGCCGGAGTGTGTGGAGACTCAGCAAGGTGCCTCCCTCTATGCGGAGAGGTCACCCATGGCCAATACTCCGCTAAAACCACCCTCCTCCCATGTGCCTGATCCTGCGCATCAGTGCTTGAGAGTGCCCTGGGAAGCAGGACAAAACACTTCGTCAACAGGGATGAATCCTCCGCTAGACGACCCCAGGAAACATAAACATCCTACATCATCCTAAACTAACCCCCCAAATATTGTTAATCACTATTTTTACTTAAAGCGCGCTTATCGCAAGGAGCCAAGATCATTTTCTGTCATAAGTGACAGCACAGACCAACAACACTAAGTAAGTTTAAGTGCGGTAAGTTGCTTTTTACAAACAAGTAGAAGAATGTAATCTTGAGACGAAGTTGAGGACTGATCATAGTTATGAGTTTGTAAAACCAATAAGCCCATGTGTGTTATACAACCTTTTTCAACACATGCGAGGTAACAATACAACAGGTAATGAAACAAAATAAATATCAGTCGGAAATTCGAAACAATCTTTGACGTTTCTATATGATATATGAAAATGGCGCCACAAGCGCGTGGTCAAACTTAGAACTACATACATCTTTGGTCTCATTTTGTCTATAGTATTAAAGTGAGACAAATGCATTGATCAAAAGCACTTCCAAGGAGATCCGATATTCTTATGAAATTTCAAATATAAACATTTTTGGTGAGATTCTTATATTTTTTACATTAGTTTCTTTTATACCGCACATTTCCATTGTGTGGTGAGTAATTTTTAATTTTTGAACAATTTTTATAGGCTTCGTAAATGCATTTTATAAGCTAATGTTATTAGTATGTGTTGAAAAATAATAAATGAGGGAGATGAAAAAAATTATGGGACAGAAAGAGACAGTATAGTGTTTTATTAATGTGTGTAGTAAAATGAGTGTCTACTTAGGTTATGAAAGATGTTACCAGTTTTCTCCAGCCAGTATTGCTCTTTTATTTTGGTTCTATCATAAGAAACATTATGACCGACCACAACTCTACATCTATTCAGATCACCAAATGGTTTCCCTCCATCGGTCTCGAGGGGTATTAAATCTTCATAAGTTACATTATCATAGTATTCATGAGATAAATTATTAGCCACTGGTTCACTTATCCAACTGTACCTAGAAAATAGCAAAGATAAAGTCATAATAAGTGGGTAATACAGGCGATATACAAGCAAACCACCATATGATGGATGTTATGTACAAATATATAGCCCCAGCTCTTATTCCCCCAATATAAATCAAGCTCCAGAGAGTACAAGTATCTTGCAATTACCTCATAATCACTGACCAGTAACAACAGTTGCTTGACATGGCAGTTGCAAATACACTATGCATGTATGTTTCTTAAGTTATTAAGTTAACATTGAGCCTGCAATGTGTCAGACGCAAGTCCTGCTACTGAATTAAAGGGAGCAGAATTACCTAAATATTGTGATTACATGAGAATAAACTGTCACAGGAATCTAATGTAAACAAAACACAATAAAATCAAGGGAAACTGTAATTAATCTGGATAAAGGATAATAAGAGTTGCAAAAAAGTAGATTATGACTCTGTTTCATTTCATTAAATTTCCAAAAAAATGCAAAACTGTTTTTTGGCTGGGAATGTGATGGCCACTTTTTTTTTTAATAGTCATTGGAGTTATTTTAATTGATTATCTTTAAAATGGAAAAACCATTACAGGAGCATACTAAGCATCATTACTTAACAAGCTGATGCCAGAACTTGCGGAAAAACGGCCACATTTGCAGAAAAAGAAAATCCTGTTTCACCAAGACAATGCACCGTTCCACACCACAATGGTTGCTATGGCGAAAATCCACGAATTGTGTTTTGAACTGCTTGATCATCCGCCTCACTCGCCAGATCTAGCCCCAGGCAACATCTTTTTGTTCCCTCATCTAAAAATTGCATTCGGAGGACAGATATTTTCGTCAAATAAAGAGGCGACCTTCGTGAACAGTTATTTTGCAGAGAAAAACGCCGAGTACGATTCGGACGAGCAGAGATGCAAGCAACACTGGGAGAAATGTATAGAGTTACAAGGAGACTATGTTGAAAAATAAATGAAAAATTCTGAAAATAAGTCTTGCATCTTTGTTAGGTCGGAAACTTTTCAGACTACCCTCTTAAATACATTTGGCATCTTATAGATTACTTTTAATTCATGAGTGTACCACTGCTTCCAAAACAATTTTAGTTAATGATATTAAGGCAGACACCTGTGCTATAAGGACAAATGAATACAAACCAAGCATCAGTAGAGACAGCACATGCTAATGTTGGCCTTTGGCCAGCAGACATGAGGACTTCCACATCAAATATAAGGCAGTCATCGGGAGGGCATGGCACCGGATGTGGGGTGTCACCTACATATTTCAACCAGCCTTTTACTTTAGACCATTTCTAGAAAGCAAAAATAGTAATATATGTGTATTAAATATATGTACCTACTTCTATATAGTAATTATGTACTTTTATGTCTATTTAATAAAAGAAAGAGACGGAAATAGATAAATAATTTTTAAGAATTGTTAGACATGTTGCTGAGGAGTTTCTAGCCACTTCTTCTCTCTTGAACAGTAGACATAGAATAAGAAGTAGATTTAAATTTTGACTTGAATGTGTGACCTTCAAAAAGTGTTCTCCAGTGAAACCTATTTTGAATAAAAACTTTTAAAACTTCCATTTGAATTTGAAAAACGTTTATAAATGTTTGAAACACTAAAAAAAGAGTGATGGTAAGTCTTTCATGGTGATTCACCACTTTATTCAGGCTCTCATCATCATTATTCAATTATTACTAACTTTTGAAAGTGGGTGTTTAGAATATTATTTTTTATATTCAACTATTTTTTATATACTAGAGAATTTGTAGTGGGTATACAGCTCAGATTTTGTCTTATTGAAATTAAATGAATTTAACACCTAATTAGAGATGCACCACCTAACCTAGGTGGTGCAACTGTGGATAATGGTGCCTATGCTACTAATGTATTGAAATATACAATTATATATTTGCTTGTTCTTCAGTCTTTTACAAAGCTGTTGTGAAATATAATTTACTCATATATTTTGTAGACTAAGAAGACTGAAGTATACTTTAATTTCTGATACATGCAATAATTCCCTCCTTATTTTTCAAGGCCGGCAGCACATTAGCAGCAATTCTGGTATTGCTAATGTCTATAGGCAACGATAACCATTTTCCACCACAGTTTGGCTGCCAGCCTATCTGCTGTGCTTGAGCAATTAAAAAAGTCCCATAGGGTACAGAAGCCAAGTTAAAGCTGCTGGGTTAAAATAAATTAAATTTTAGTACTTTTGGCAGAGGAGGTAGTTTAGAACTAGCCAACTTTTTCAACAAGTTCCTATATGGTGCTGCTTGCTTTTCTCCAATGTTATAGAAGTGTTTAATGACATCTTCTCCTTCTAATTTTGGCAAATTTATTTCCACATCAGGCAAGTGAGCACATTTTTCATAGTTTATGCCATGTTTAAGGAGATTATTTTGGCAACTGAAACATTTTAAGATAAAATTATATATCATAGACAACAGTTTGGTTAAGAGTTACTGACTGACCCTGGCAATCGTATGCACTAGGAACTCCAGTTATGACTTTAAAAACTATATAGTGATTTAGTGCCTAATATTTGATTTAGTTTATCATCAAAATTCTTTAGAATCTAAAAATAGTTAGATATATGATACTTCGTTCCTTATTTATGGTAAAAAATCACATAATGAAATTACATCATATTTTACTTATTTAATGAGTATAATATGATAAGCAGACACTACTATATGATAAGTCAATTGCATCAATTCTTGTTTTCCAGTTACTTATTTCCGCACAGTTCTGATTTTTCTTCCTATTTGTGCTGAGGTGAAATACCAGGCCAGTTGACAAGAAATATACCAAGTTATTCTATTAACTGTTTATAGAATGAATAGGTTTGTTTCTTGACGATTATTTAAATTGATTTTAAAATTGACTTCTACAATTCTTGTGATTAATTGAGAAATTAGGTTTAGTAAACCACAATATGCAGTAGATAGGCCTAACTACATATAGAGGTATTTGAGTATTTTTAGATAATTAATATGTTTAAAGATATAAAAAAAATATTTTAAGGATAGAGTCGGAAATTCATTACTAAAGTAAATTTTAGTCTTAAAGTTCATGTTTGTATAATAAAGTGTTTGTTATCTATCTGTCTAAAGTAAAATTAAACAATGTTTTTCCAAAAAAATACTGCTTGTTTACCTTTTCATAACCTTATTATCAACTACACGTCCAGGCGTTTTAAAAAGTTGCTCGTAGATATTTTTCGATATCATCTGTATATTTACTTCGTTAACTCTAAATTCTACTGATTTCTCTGGCAGTTGTTGATTTGGAACAAATTTTTTAACAACTTTTTCTACTTTAAGGTTATCATTTTTACTTCTGTTTTTTCTAATTATTCTTATTTCACTACCTGGTAATATATCACAGTAACATCTTAAAGCAACTTTATGATCATTTAGAAGTATTATTTTCCGAAAAACTACTTTTAAACTTTGCATTGTTCATAGGTTCATACTCTGTATAGAAATTTAGGAAAGTTAAACTCGCGCCACATTAACATTAGCGCAACTAGTGCAGAGCGCCAAACAGATAGGATTGAAAACGATATATCGTTATTTTTAAATATCGATATCACGTTCTTATAATACCGATGGTCTATGCACGATATTTTCTAATATTTAAACTAAGTTTTATGAACGATTTTAAATAAAGAATGATTTATGAAAGACAATAAATGAACATTTAGAAGTTTTACATAAAAAAGCAATATATCATTCATAATTACGAATGATATAATGTTTATTCCGGAAATATAGATATTTTTCAATATTTTCATAAGTTATTGATTTAATTTTTTGACAGCAATATGTTTCGTTCCTTCATCTTATATAACCCACGGCGCAGCCGTTGGTAGTATCCATAGTAGTCTGTGGGCGTAGGGTAAACGCAAGTAAAATAATATTTCATCAACTGGACCAAAAGAGCAATAAAAACACATTTTCCTAGAAGATACTTTTATTATAGGTTAAATTAAAATTCCATAATCATTAGCATTAATATCATAGATTAAAAATGTAAAATGGACAACTTGGAAATAATGTATAACATAATAGTGCAACTTAATAACTAGGGAATGTAAAGTGCCTCTTGACTTGTGACAAACATATACATTATTCTTTATATCTAGAATTAAATACTGCATGCATCAATCACAATTCATTAATTTATTACATCAATAAATTTCCTAAAATACAAAATTAAAATGATAACCCTTTGCCAAAAATAAATAAATTATAAAATTGGAGATTTATAACATAAATAAACATGTGAAAATTTCACTACATTTTTGAAAATTACTCCATGTTTTATAAAGGTGCAGAACAAGCTAATGATATACATATACTACAACAATTCATTGATATATTTCTAAAAACAAACTTAAAGAAACTTATCCCAAGTCAATTGGCATAATAAAAAAAAAAACTTAATTAGTTCTTAGCTGATAGTCTCCATTCTGGGTGATATATCTTACCCATGGAAGAGCCTGGTAACCACTCTTTTCAATAATCTTTAAGTAACGGACTTGTATGCCCGAAGTTGTAAAGTATGGAATCTCAAATTTAACCTGAATTGGTGGTTTCCCATCTACTTCTTCACATTCAACCGATGGCAAACCAAAATGAGCCCTCATTAAGTACTCCTTACCTCCAGGGAATGACTTGATAGACCAAGTGATAGCATTTTGCTCTGGTGTATATTTTACACTGCCAATAGTGGTCTTGAATTTCGGTGAATCTGCATCAGCTGGTACTGGAATTATAATCTCGACATTGTTAGCGGTTGACCTTCTCTTAAATTGAGACTTGGCTTTAATCATATACTCGACCCTTGAATGAGCATGACGCTCAATTACGGACTCAATCCAAATCAATGGTTTGACATGAGTGTTGAGTCTATATGACATCAACTCAAACTCTCCATCAGGCGGTATGAATGATATAGTCCTATCATTTTCAAAACGGGATAATCTAACACACTGATGGAATTTTACATCTTCTAGTTCCACAGATTTGGATTTACCTCTGCCAGTGCTTTCAAATAGTACTTTGTCATTCAACCCAAGACGTAATTCAGGCATACCAGATAGATATACTCTCATTTTTATTGCTCCAACAATTTCACTCCTAAGGACATTGCCATTAGAATTTGCAAGTAGATTGACAGACTCTATAACATCCAAAAATACTTCATTTTTTCTATATTTAATTCCTTCTGATCTCCAAGACACTGCATTAGTCACTGCCATTGGTATACGAGGTTGCATTTCAAGTTTGTGGCCTTCCTGCGTAATATATTCCTGTAAGATCTTACTATCAGTAGTTTGGGGATATCCAAAATCAATTAACTCATCAAGAAGTTCATAAATGACAACAAAATTGTCTCTTATGCTTTCTTCTTCGAGTTCTTTGAAGTATTCTGTCATCACTTCAACAGTTTTGTATAGAAACACAAACACCAAAGCAATGTTGGCATTTTTCTTGGTAGTAGATACAATATAGAGGTTGTTAGTCTTTATATATGCGAAAGTGCACTCGCTAGTCTGTAATAAAGGTGTAAGCATACCTTCTTCTTCCTTTTCCATGAGCAGTGGCATAAATTTGTCGATGACGCCCATGTCAACATCGCCTCGATAATTCCTCGATATGAGGACTTTACCTTTTACATCAAGAATGTATAACGCCGAAGAAGACATGTTGTAACTGAAAAAAAAGTTAATTAATCGTTAATTCCAATAGGCTTAACGACAATATCAAGATGATTCCAAATCAGTTGTATGATTTTTACGTCACGTCAATTAATTGCTTAAATTCAATATAAAATGCCTCATCATATACATTGTAAAAACAACAATTATTCTAACAACTTACACCAGAAAGACTGTTTCTTGAAAGAATTTTCTACATTATCTTGTTTAAACATACGTGTGAAAGAATTAAAAAAATCATGTTTCAACGTTTCATTAACGAAAAATTAATTTTGTTATGATAGCATTAAAATGACAGATAGAACAGATCTAAATAACAGGATCGAACAGGATAGAATTATAAACACGTTATAATGTATATAAAAGAGCTAGACATACATTATTTATATATCATTTATGCTAAACATACTAGCATTTGAAAAAAAAAAAATATATATATATGGCTTGGCAACTAGGTCTTTAAGCCAAACATACTAGCAAAAATCGGTGCTTGAAGTAGAGATGTGTAACTCAAGAGTGATTGATTTAAAAGATGTATAATCTTTCAAAATACGAAATCACTCTTTAAATCTTTGATTTTAAAATACATCTTTAGTTCACTACGTTAAGATTGATTTTCATATGGAATGATGAAAACTAACAAATCAGATACTTGGATGTAGTTTGAGACAGTAGATACAGGATATTGTGAATTGAAATGAGATAATATGACACTCTAAGAATGATGATACACAGTAAATTAAACTCTCTGGCGTTATTTTAAAACTTAAAACCGGTCAACTGAATGAATTATGTCATTCGAAACCAAAGATTTAAAAAAGTCAAAGATTTAAAAGAGTGATTTAAATCTTTCAAGGAAATAGATTTATAAATCACTGATCTCATTGATAATTTAGTTTGCACATCGCTAGCTTGAAGGTGCCCAGACATCGGGTCACCCAAGTTAGGCCCCAATTTTTTTTCTATTAATTCGTGTTCATCATTTGTTCTTAATTGTTTGCTGTTAATAATTGTTTGGTCTTCATTTATTTATTTAAAAAAAAATTAATTAGGTTTTCAAATTGGACAAGTACACAATTGTCCATTTGTCCGTTGCGATTCATGTTTCCACTCATCCGTTGTCATTCGTTTTTCCACTTGTCCGTTGAAGTTTCACTTCTAATAGAAAAAAATTGAAAATAGAAATAAATATTGGGGGGGGGGGTCAACTTTGGTGACCCCCATTTGACTAAAATCAATCTTAACCTAGTGAGATAAAGATGTATTTTTCAAAACAAAGATTTAAAGAGTGATTTCGAATTTTGAAAGATCTTTGATACATCTTTTAAATCAATTACTACTGAGTTACACATCTCTACTGTATTAGCTGATTATCTATACTTCAGCCGTGTTACACATAGGCATAAAGAAACTGAAGAAACTACATTGTAAACTAAGATCTGGCATGAAGGTCTAGCTGCCAAGCCATAAACCTAAATAACAAAATATCTGTGTGCGCACCGGACCGGTCACCGGTTTTTATTGTTTTTTATCTATGCCATAGTCTGCCGCAGCCCGCACAAAGAGTATATTAGCCCGCAACTCGCGAGCTGTTTGTTTTTCGCTGTATTGTAGCACAAGAAAATAATATATAATATTTCTTAACTGATAATGGTATCAGCGCTCTCATGGTTTTAATATTTTAAGAGACTTCAGTGTGTAATTGCTTAGTTGCATCTGTTTATGTTGATTAAAATAGACCAGAACAGTATGACACAAAGGAACCCACTTGTTTATTTGGATATTTCTATTGACGGAGAGCCAGGTAATTGTATAAGTTTTATTGTCCTATCTTCAATTTATCACAAATTTAATTTTACAATTGTAATCACGATTTATCATGTCTTTATTTGATAGAACAAATTACTTATAAATATTTCTATGAAGGTTAGTTTGTCGCACCCGACGATAAAACCCTGAAGGTTGTTTAAAATGACTTGTTTGTGTTTTAATGCACTTGATAAGAATAAATCTTAGCAGTTTAATACATGGAGATGTATTTATTTCTCTAGTCCAATGTTATTTACCCAACTGCTACTGCAATGCCTGGAATCGTTCAGTCCCTAGTTTTAAAAAAGATCATTATTTACACTAAGGATTTTGTAAATATGGTTGTCTGGTGCAGTGTATAAGTGGTAATACAATAACCATAACTGTATTCTTGTTGTGTCCACTCCTTTTGTAGAAGTAAAAATAGAAAAAATATAAAAAAAATATTATGAATTTAAATTCCTAATTTTATTATTATTATTATTGGATATTAACAAATCTGTAAGTGGTTCGAGTTTGTATAATGCTTTTAAAAATGTAAAAAAATTCAGAAGGGATAAGTCAGACCAGGAGATACTAGCTGCTTGGTTTTTATATTATTATAATTAAAAGAAATATAGTTGGTTGTGGTTCGAACATAAAGAAAAAAATGGTGTTTCATTTCATTTAGTTCTATTGTTATTAGAATTGTACCTCATTCGGGTTCAACACATCTGATTATTATTTTTCTGTGTGTAGTGTCTTTAAAATAAACAGATTAGCAAAATAGGTGGCGCTGCAATCACATTTTTAAATTCACTAACAAATATCTATCTGTCTGAAATGGGTGTCAAATTTTGGACTGCACTGCCTTTTACTATCAGAGTGGCCAAAACATCACCTACATTTATGAACACACTGAAAATACTGCTTTTCCTTAAAAAATATGCTTAATTCTTATATTATATAGTATTTAATATATATATATGTATGTATATATCTGCACCGCCTACATCGCCAGATTAGAGTAGATTATTCCTTAAGTTAGGTTGCCTGGAAGAGATTGCTTTAAGGGATAAGGCCGCCTATTGTTTCTCCATGACAATATTGTAATTGTGTATATTTTATCACACTTTTCATTTGTGAAACTATAGTAAATTAGATTAGGCTTCAATAGAGTAAATAATAACTAATAACTGATTTGGTGTCAACACCACATTTTCACTACCACACTACTTGCTATCGGCAGGTTGTTCACAGTCATTTCTGTGAGCTATCATTTTTTTTAACCAAGGGAAATCGATTGAGGACTTAAGCCGCGGCAAGGACAAAACCTTGTAGGGATAATTGGTGACCCGTGTGTAGGATTCGCTAGATCGGGGGTGACACTAGCACGCCCAGTCAGAAATGGTGTCATGCTATAACCATTTCCCAGTTAGGGATACCCACTAAAACCCATGAGTGTTCTGTCCTGCGCCTTATACCAGGGCTACCGAAAAGCTATCCAAACTCACGCAGAGACCTCTTCCACTGCCGGGGGACTTGTTTTAACCCCCGGCATTGTTTAGGTCTAGTCCGGGCGTGGGGCGGTTTGTAACGTGCCCCACGGGTGGAGAAGTGAGCGGTACACTCGCATTGTCTTCTCGACGGCATGCGCAGGTGAGTGAGAACCCCCAAGGGGCTCCACTCGCGCCGCACACTTATGGCGGCCGAAGGTCGATACCCGTTCTCCGGCGCCAGCACGTCCTCCTTTGGCGGGAGCGGAGCAAGGAAGTCCGCTCACGCTCCCGCTCCGTCTCCTCCTTTGCAAAAACATGACATGCTCGCAGAAAGTGGAAACGGCGTCCCATCTGGGTTTGCTCCCGACCGTAGTGCGTACCACGCGGTCTTTGAGCTACCAAGCTTAACTACGCAATAACGTACAGTACAATAACGATTTGGAGGGAAATTTCTGCCTCGATTTTACCTCTGCTCTACAATATGGGATCAATTAAGAAGGGCGTTATTAAATGTCTTCAACGCCGGCAACACTTGACAACGCGAATGGTGTTGCAAACGGCTATAGGCGGCGTTGACTACTTTCCATCAGGTGCGCCGTCTGTCAGTTTCCTAACTATTGGTAATAAAAATAAAACATGACAAAGACATAGGAAAGGAAAGAAAAATATTAGTTTTACATACCAAAATTTTATACTGCAAGTTATCTTGTTATCTCTTTTTATCCGTGCACAAACGAAGAAATAATACAATTTCCAGCGGCCGGGCGACCTGTCGTACGTAAGAGGCGACAAAACAACCCACAGCCAGGTGGTAGGGCATTGCCCGACTGGATTGCTAGCACCCCTGGTCTAAAGTATGTCGCCATAACAACCTTGAGTTGTGTTCCTGCACTAGTGGCCAGGTTCCAGTCTCCCTTAAGAGAGCAGCAGCGCATTTGCAGCACCTTTGTTGCTGCAAATATCCATAGGCGATGGTAACCGTTTTTCGCCAAGTGGGTCGTCTGCCTGTCTGTTGAACTCCTGCAATAAGAAAATCTCCATAAATTCCTTCACGCTTGATAAAAACGTTATAAAAATATACTATAAGCGGCTGGAGCAAGCTGCTATGTAAATTAAGTTCGTAATCTTATTAAAGAAGCGTTTAATATCCCCCAAGAATAATGACAATACTTTTTGCAATCTAAAAGATAGCATTATCAGTCTGTGATCTGGTGTTGTCCATCTATATATAGTGTTGAAGAAAAACTCGAATGGATATAAAGATAAAATATTTGATAAGGTGGTTTTTTATATTTATACAGAACGAAGATAATAAAACAGGTGTGATCGAGTAATGTAAATAGGGACACCGTTAGTCAGATCTTGAATAAACAAGTCAGTAGGTTATGAGATATGAGCATATGATTCTCGATAATTGGCCCTCTAACTTTTTAAGTATGATTTGGAAAAAAATCTGAACAAAATATCTTAATTAGTTTTGTGATAGAGGCTTATTTTTTTATGTCGTTTATAACCATCGCAGATTGAAGATATTGTTACGTGCCGACAAAGGTGAAGGCACACCTGCCTGTCATGAAACGCAGTTTGTCTCACCTTTGTCTCATTTGGAATTTTGTTTACGTCGTGTTTAAAATTTGCAATTAGACAATAGCCTATTGTTATTGGACTTGTTTACCCGTCACAGGTGTGCAGACTACGATTTCTCGGAAACCTCAGTCCACGCGGTCCTTTGTTGTACTGTCCAGTCTAGTATAAAACGATGCCCGAACGGGAGGGAGGAGGCAGTCAAGCGAGGATTACGATATGAGCAAGATGTACACAGGTGTGCATTGCTTTGTTGGCTGTCGTATAAAAACGCAGTTTATTCCCTTCTATGATTTAGGAATTCTTTTGTTTACGTTGTGATTAGAATTTGTAATTCAGAAAAAACATGCTTTTGTTATCGTACTTGTTTTATGGCTGTCATTAGTGTCGAACTAATCTTCGTTGTTATTGAATTGCGTCGAAGCTTGCCAGATGTGAGGATTAACTCAGTGAACGCGGCCTCTGTCGGTATTATACAGTTCAGTATAAAACAATGCCCGAACGAAGGGGTGGGGCAGTCAAGCGACGATTACGATACTAGCAATACGTGTGTAGTACTTTCGATTAGCGATATAGTGGCTGACTTTGCGCGTGTTGAATTGCATTGAATCGTGCAGTCTGAACTGGTTGCATCCAGATTTATTTGTACCTGTTTTATACGTGTTTGTACAGTTCTAATAAACTCTATACTAGTTCCAACGGCATTTTAATTCGTGTCCTGTAGCTCGTTACAATAATATTCCGCGATCGCGTTGTTGCAAGCAAAACCTATACGGTTATTTTTGTAATTTAATTATCTTTCTTATGATATTTTTATTGGTTAACAGAATGGTGTAATTACCTAAGAACTAAACACTAGAATGATGATAACAATTACTCGCCTCTGCTCCTATTTTTGTTATAACAGTATTATGTACATGATTCTTTGCAGCACGAACAAGCCCATGAGGATTCTGTGCCACAGTCAAATGTGTTTCTAATGTATATGAATGCTCATCTTCTCAAGTTACTATATTGTAAACCTTATACCCCTCCTTATCTTAAGGAATGTTCCAACTTTCTTCATACGTCACATACCCTCAATTTGCGCTCCACTAATAATCTCCTGTTAATGGCACCTGCACATTCTTCAACATTTTATTCCAACTCCTTTGCCATGCAGTCTGTCTTACTTTGGAACTCTTTGCCCACTGACGTCAGAAAGGCTAAATCTTTTGCCATATTTAAAAATTCACTTAGGAATCATTATGTTAGTCGTATACAATAATGTATGTGCTAGTTTATTATACTTTTTCTCTTCCTCTCTTCGAAATCCCTTGAGAGGTTGAAAAACTTCCTGCCCATAGCCACCAAAGTTAAGCTTGCAGAGTCCTTACTACTCCCCATTCTTGATTATGCTGACGCCAGTTATATTGATTTGACTCAAGAGCAACGTAATAAGCTTGAGCGCCTCCAAAATTTTTGTATAAGTTTCATATTTGGGTTACGCAAATATGACCACGTCATATTCTTTCACTCCTGTACAGTGTATTGTTTATCCCCACAACCCTGTATTATCTCAAAAAACGCTTTAAATTCATCTCTTCCTCTCAAAATTTACGACCTTCTACGAATCTTAGACTTAATACTCCCTAAACATTATTCATCTTTTTTTCAACAATTCTTTTACTGTACAGGCTATTCGACTCTGGAATGAGTTACCTGTTACTGTTAGACAAGCTAAATCTCCAATATTTAAGAATATGACAAAAAAGCACTACCTACAACATAGTGATGTTTGATATTTCTACGTATTTTTATGTATGTGTATATATAATAATATATGTATCTATATATTGATGTACTAGAGTTTACCCCGCGGCTGCGCCGCGGTTTAACCGCTAGTGGTGTCTCTTGTTTATAGAGCAGGCGCTACAGGTTATATTATATTAAATTTTTATGTCCCACGGAAGATTCACTTCATTTTATATCGCTAATTATACCATCCCCCGTCTATCTGTAAACAACATAAATTACAAAACTTGACCAAAAAGGCCAAATTGGTAAAAATGACCAAAAAGCCCACAGAGACCGACATGGCCAAAATGACGGAATAGGCAAAACGACCAAAAAGGTCAAAATGACCAAAAAGGCCAAAATGACCGACATGGCCAAAATGACCTCAAGGCCACAGTGACCAACGTGGCCAATATGACGGAATAGGCATAAACTACCAAAAAGGCCAAAATAATCAAAATGGTCAAAATGACCAAAAAGGCCAAAATGACCGACATGGTCAAAATGACCAAAAAGACCAAAATGACCAAAAAGGCCAAAATAACCAAAAAGGCAACAATGACCAAAAAGGCCAAAATAGTCAAAAAGGTAACAATGACCAAAAAGGCCAAATTAGTCAAAATGACCAAAACGGCCAAATGACCAACATGGCCAAAATGACCGAAAAGGCCAAAGTGACCGACATGGCCAAAATGAGTAAAAAGGCTAAAATAGCCAAAATGACTAAAAAGGCCAAAATTACCAAAAAGGCCAAAATGAAAAGTATCCATTGTCCACCTCAGTATTTAATTAACATACGTACCGAATTTCAGCCAAATCGGCCCATTAGTTCTTCCGTAAAAGCATAACAAACAGAAAGACAAATATATTTTTATTCCGGAAACTATCCCATTTTTTTTATCTCAAAAAGTATCCTATGTTCATTCTCGGCATCGAAAACATATATATACTGAGTTTCAGCCAAATCGGTCCAGTAGTTTTTACGTGAAAACGGAACAGATAGACAGACAGAGTTACTTTCGCATTTATAATATTAATAGGGATAGGGATGTACATATTTATGTATGTAATATCAATAGGGGTATCTATATATGTCTATTTAGTATAAAATATATGTAAGTAGCTGCATATCCTCTAATATTTATGTATACCACCTTTGACCAATTTAATATGTTTTTATTCCTGCCATGGGTTGTCTGGAAGAGATCGCTTCTTAGCGATAAGACCACCCATTGTGCACATAGAATACTTTTAGGCTATAAGTTCATCTGTGTTTTCTGTAATGGTGTATAATAAAGTGTTATCTATCTTGACTGTAATCTGCTGTCCATGTATGTCATTTTTTTCCTTTATTGCCTGATAATAATAATCATAGAAAATTTACGAATTTCATTTAAGTCAGGTTGCCTGGAAGAGATCGCTTTATAGTCTAGTCGACAAGTTTATTTTCTGCGAATAATAGTTACCAGTCTCTTAAAAATATGGTTGATGGCTCATTCGATCCGGAATAGCATCTAGAAAAAGTAGTTTTTTGGATTTTTTCTCCCAATAAATATTACAATTGATATTAACAAAAAGTGAAAAAAAAATAGCCGTTCAGCTTTTTGGGAAAATCTCAAAAAGTATGAGAGATATCTAAAATATTATAAAAGTTTCTGAAAGATCAGGAAAAAACTTCTCGTCTCCCGAAATCGTAGCACCAATATTTATAATTTTTATCTAACGTTGAAAATCGGGTTCCGCGCGGCAGTTTCGACATGCGCGCGACGCTACTATAATGAACGCAAGTTTTAAATAAATATTTTGCAATTAAATATTAATTTAAAAATTTCAATAAATTCAGGTATTATCTTAAAACTGAAAAAACTGAAAAGTGATCCCGCGAGAGTAAAAGTTTTATCATCATTATTTATAAATTTATTGAATTGTTAATTAACCATTTTTTCGTGGGTCTCTGTTGTTATAAAAGGCAATATAAAAGTTGACAAAAATTTTCAATATTTTTTTCCTCTCGTGGAGCCCTTCTTATCAACTTACTCGACAAGATTGCGTGAGAAAATTTTAGAAATTTGTTTATTTCATTAATTATTAATTTTTTGTCTGTTCATACCGGCTTGCCTATTAGCCATGAATAGAAATAACTAGGCAAGCCTATCAAGGCATATTCTCCATGTTAAAAACTATCAGTTGAAACTAAATATGTTCAGTTATCAAAAGAGTGAACGTAATGAAAAAAAAATGATTTAAATTAATTAAAAAATAGCAATGAACATTTTTTGGTTGACAAGATCTAATAGTAGTGTTTATAAATCGATATAATTTGATTTGAATATGTCTCACCTGGTTATCAAATGGGTAAAGGTCAATTTCAGCGTCTCCTCTACTATTTACATGTCATGCGAATGATAAAACATATTGGAAACTTTAGATTACGAAATATCTGTTCATATACCTATATATTATATATATTTAATATCAATAGGTGTATTTATATATGGGTACAATTTAAATGCTCACCAAAATATTTTTTTGTCCCTAAGACTAAGTACCAAGTAAAATATATTACTTCATATAAATTTAATCCACTCCATACCGAGGTGCCTAAAAAACAACGTTTTACGTTCCAAAATAAATATACACTCATCAAAATAATTGTACTTTTTGTATTTAAATTCTTTTTGCTTATCAAAATGGATAAATGCTCACCAAATATTGTTTTACTAAAACAGTAACATTCAAACCGAAAATTACAGTTCTAAATAGCTTAAGTGTAATCAAATTATCGAACCTGAATCCAAAATATATTACTGTTAAACTAAGATTATAGTCGTTTCCCTTAACTTATTTACCCTGCGACCAGCACAGCCGCCACCGGCATGTGACGCACAGACCGCGGGACGCAATCCCGTCACGCAAGCGTCACACACTGTCAAGCTTCCTGGTGAAAGCGAAAGATATGGTGGCAGCAGGATCTAACATTTATGCTGTAAATAATAAGGCCGTTTCCCAACAACCCACCATTACTCTCAAACAATGGACTGAAGCGTACCAATGAGCTAAATTGCTTAAAAGACTGCCCGTCAAACAGACAGCTGATTTAGCGATATACTATAGGATTCCAGCCGGTGACAACATGTAATGTAAGTTTCGATTTCCACTGGGAAATTTTCGATGATTTTAAGTAACAGTTTTTTGGTGAATGGGAAGTAATGACACTAATCTACAGTGCTGATTGGCTAACCGCTAGATGTAACTGTCCTACATTCTTAAAACAGTATATCTGTAAACATTTGCTGGGTTTAGCAATCAGGCTGTAGTACGTGGAACCACCTCTTCAAGTCAGGAATATCCGTATCGGTGAGAAGAGTAAGAGAGGGCGCCCAGCTAAATCTAAAAAAGCTCTGTTGATTCATGAATTATTCTTTTTTGTTCGTTTTTTAAAAAGTTTATGTGATTGACTGATTTTAACTATTGTGTTCCTTAAAGTGCCATTGTAAATCTTAAGTACAAATTAATTTTATAAGTACCTATAAATATAATAAAACATAACTTCGTTTTACTTTTGTTTTTTTTTATTTTCTTACCAGTGATTCATTTTTTACCTACCTTAATCATTTGTGTGGCAGTAATATTGAGACTGAAGTATTTATTTTGCTATATTATCATATTATTTTAATCAAAATTATAAAACAATAAACTAGCAACAGGTGTTTGGAGTACGCAATATTATATTTGGAATTAAGTATAATTGTATGTTTGACCGTTTGCTTTTTTGCCTCAGCAAAAATGACTAAATTGGAAGTGGTGAAACAAAATATTGGTAATATCAATTTAGCGATAATATAAAATATTTGGTCTGAAATTAGCTTTAAAGGCGTTTATATATTTTTATGGCATAATATAAAAAGGAAAATAGCTTCATTTCTATAATACTTCATGAAACACAATTTGGTGAGCATTTATCCATTCTGGCAGGTATTTCGAATTTATTGGTAGTAAAATAGCATTAAAATAGCATTTCTGGTAGGCGCTTAAACACAAGCCTTTATATATGTCTATTAAGTATAAAACATATGTAAGTAGCTGCATATCCTCTAATATTTATGTATACCACCTTTGATCAATATAATATGTTTTTATTCCTACCACGGGTTGTCTGGAAGAGATCGCTTCTTAGCGATAAGACCGCCCATTGTGCACATTTAGAATGTTTTTAGGCTATAAGTTCTTCTGTGTTTTCTGTAATGGTGTACCATAAAGTGGTATATATCTATCTATATTTTGCAAATAAAAGTTGTATGACAAAAACAGTGGATCTTCTTCACATTTGTGGAATTTGCATAGGCCTCCTGGACACTGTTTCTACATGATCCTATATACAGCCAGCCTTCTGGGAATGCTCCTCACTGTCAACGAGCTGCTAACTAGTCTCTATAACGTCATATTTATTTGTAATTAAGTTAAAATCTAGTCTCGTGTCCAAAAGTTTCTCGGTGGTTAGCCTTTGGCACCTTCCTGTGAAGCGTCTGCGTATTATGCTACCGACTAACGAGGAGCGTTCCGAGGAATTGTTTGGTCTGGTGCCAATGCCTCACTTCTAAACCGCAAAGCTCGCCAAAGACGGGATGGTCACCCCCATTTTCTAGAGCTTCCACGCTTAGCTACACAACGGTTCTCTAGAACATTTATTCCGCGTACAACCATGATCTGGAGGGAACTTCCCACCACGGTTTTCCCCTTGCGTTATTTTATGATATGGGTTTTTTTAAGAAGGGCATTATAAAATTTCTTAGAGGTCGGCAACGCATTGCCGACACCTCTGGTGTTTCAAACGTCTATAGGCGACGATGAAATGAAATGAAATCTTTATTTTATATGAAAAATGAGAAACAAGGTCTTATGATAGTGAGAACATGTTTCGCCATTTACTGGCATAAAAATTTTCTTACACCCTAATACGGTTTAAAAACATTTTGTATTTTTATTTAATTGCCGTGTATCATTACAATTGGTTGCGCAATTTTGTCACTTTTGTGTCTAAGTTAAATACAAACCATAAACACTTTCCACCTGTTCTTTTACGCATTTTTTTTATTAGCGTTGGAAATTATTAAATGTGCTCAATTTGTACACTAATACTATGTAATCTAAAGTAAATTCAAGTTTCAAACTAGGATATTCCTGCGACTGCGTCCACGCTTGTCTTGAAATTCCCAAGAGGAGGTTCTCCGACGGATGCACCATGTCTAGAGTATGCCATAAACTGAGGTGCCGGCATTTAAAAAAGAAGAGAGCAGTAGCATGGTCCTATCGGTGTGTTCATAGGTTGGAAAAACTGCTTTGGGCTAATGAATGCCTAAATTTATATGCACCCGAACAACTAGTAAATACAAACCGCTCCCGGGAAAATTCCTGCAAATAGTACATACAATTGACTATAGATCAGTGAAAAATTTACTTTGGAATTAGTTTTTTTTTAATCCGGCCATTTTTAACCGTTCCCAGATACATTTTCGCGGGAAAGCCAGGTAAAAGTAAAAGTAGCGCAGATTTTGAGTCTAAGATCATAGAGAACTACTTTATACAAAACAGGCGCTAATCACCGAAAAAATAAATATATATCATTATTATTCGATTTAGAAAATGGTTGATTATATCGTTAAGAAATAAGAGGCTACTAAATAACTGTAACCAATGTTTTAGAAAGTTTCTATTCCACAATAAACTAAATTGTACCATAAAAACAAGTTTAGACAGTAAACCTAAGCTGTTGTTTAAAATTTAAATGAATTAATTTCCATGAGTGGCTTAGTGAGTAAACAAACAAACCAACTTTTATAACACTATTTATAAATGTAAACAAGACGGCTAATTTTAGAAACGTACTTTCTTATTCCAGTCTGAATCCAATTAACAAGTAATACAGTATATATGTTACAGCCAAAGTAATGAATCCGGATATTATATATATTATCTAGCCATTATTTATAATGTCTACTCGATTTACATAAAGTGTTAATTATCACAGAATTAATCACATTAACTAGCAATTTTATAAAATGTCTTGAAAGACTTGGATAATGTAATAAAAGAAGTAGGTATAGGTAAAGATTATAAAATTATATCTTAATTTGCCTAAGAATTAATGTAATAGATAATAATTCTACGTTAATTAACATTTTTACAAGTTATTTACCTTTAATTTATAAAATAAATTTAAAGCTCACTAGCCATAAAACAATATTAAAAAAAAACAGAGATCAATATAAGTTATTTGGTATCACTCTTTAAACTTTAAAGACTACGTCGTCAGCTATTCATAGTCCACTGCTGGATGTAGGCCTCCCCACGACGGCGCCACTCATCCCTGTCCTCTGTCTTCCTCATCCAGCGCCTACCGGCGACCTTGCATAGGTCGTCGGTCCATCGGGCTGGAGGGCGTTCGACACTACGTTTACCGAGACGCGGTCTCCACTCCAGGACTCGTCTGTTCCAACGGCCATCGGTCCTGCGGCAGACGTGACCGGCCCATTGCCACTTCAACTTGCTAATTTTACGAGTTATGTCGGGTACCTTGGTTCTCTTACGGATATCCTCATTTCTAATTTTATCCATAAAAGATATGATATGATATGAAACTCGTGGACCAATTCTGCACTCAGTGTCCATGTGTCGGCCCCGTAGGTCAGGACGGTTTAAAGACTACAATAATAAAATATTTAATTTAATACTTTGGCTAACTTTGACCCGCTATTATGAATAATATCCGGATAAAGTGATTAATTTATTATATTATCTAGTCAATTTGGCTATTATACGTAATGACCAGCCATTATGTATAATAGCTATTTAATCACTATGACTGTAACTATATAAAATATAATAACTCATAATATAATTTATTATTATGAGTTGTATTATGTATTATATAGACTGTATTACTTGTTATTTTGAGTCAGAATTAATAATATATGTTAACTGCCAGTCTTTAAACTCAGACATGCAAAAAAAGATTATAAGTTGTTGCTATATGAACAACAGGTATTGTGATGGTTATTCTGGTTTATAATTTATTTCTTCTACTGATAAAGAAACAAAATTTTATTGTTTGAGACTAATCCACTTTGAATTGCATGGCCGCTTCTGTCTAATTATTCACTGTTGCATTTAAACAAATAAAAATTGTATACAGGTAGAGAAGTATAGATATCAAATTATAACGTTATATGTATAAAACGATTGAAAAAGCACATTCTTAAGGACCACTCTTTGCATGACTAAATTAATATTATTTTAATTTTGAAGTAATTTACCCAACCTAATATAATTGTATCTATCTATTTGCACTGCACTATTTATTATTATTACTGTAAAGCTAGTTAGTAACTAACAGAAACACTGACTGACAAAAAAACGTAACTATACTATAAAATCGCTTTACGCGTTTTGATAAGCTCGATGCCTCAATGAACAACTTGCATTGCTCCGACTTTTGTCTCAAGACTACCCATCCCATATTATAAATAATATACTAAATTCATTCGAAAACAATAAATATTACATTGATAAATGGACAGATGCGCTAATAGGAGTAAATGTGAAGGCGATTGCAGCGCCACCTACCGGTTCCAAACACGTCAAACCAACTCGATTTTGAGTTTTAGACTAACGAATAGCAATTGATTTTTATATATAAGAATACCTTAGACCCTCGGTGAAAAATTATGAAACTAATGGTAAAAACTGCTGAAAATTCTTGCCGTGGTATAGGATAGTGGACAGACAGCCGCGTAAAGTGACTTTGTTTTATACTGCGTAAAGATTATAATGTATTTCATGCAATTATTACTGTATTTAATTTACGAGTAAACTTATTTCACATAGCTGACTTGTGCCCTCTTCGCAGGGCGTCGTTAGCAGATATTTCAAAATCAAATATAGTCTATGTCACTCACGCATAATGTAGCTTTCTACTGGTGAAAGAATTTTCAAAATCAGTTCATTAGTTTAAGAGATTACCTCCTACAAATGATCTTACAAACTACCTCTTTATAACATTAAGTATAGATCTTGTCCTTTTCGGTATTAGTTTGTTTAAATCGTAAGAAATTCAAGAGTGACGAATGGTAACTGAACAGGACACACGTGTCGCATTAGCACGATGGCATACAAGCGATGAAAATGCATCCGCGTCAAAGCCGGCTACCTCAAGGTCAAAGTCTTATAATATCTTGTTTTAATCGCCGCATAAATACATTGTAAATAACTTAACGCTTATTATCGCTTGAAGGTAGGGCTGTCTGATCTCCATAATCATTGGTTTTAAAATTACACTAAAAAGCTTAAAAGAAAGTAAACGATTGGAATTTATGTCTATAGACATCAAAACTCTATGCATTACATTACTAATGTGATAGACAAAGAGTACATTGTATATATAAATATACTCCCACAAGGCACATTGTATATATAAGAAACTCTTACACAGTACATTGTACATATATACCTAGTCTTGTCATAAATATTCTAACAAAGAAAACAATATTTTTTTCTATTAGAAAAAACAATTTATATGTTTTACAGCGTGATAATTTAATACATAAATATAAAACAATTTAAAATATAAAAAGCTTATTCGAAGTGGTCTCCATTAGCTGCAATACAGTTCTTTAAACGTTACGGCCAGTTACCAATAGAAGCACGCACTCTTTCCATGGGGAAATTCTTCACTGATAATCGTTTAGATTGTTTTTTTTTCCTTACTGCTTTGACCACTTTTTTCGTACTAACACTACGTGGACGGCCAGATCTTTTTCTGTCACAAACAGAGGAGGTCTCATTGTACCTATTAATAGGTACACAAACATCTGACTTATACCAAGCGTATGGATAGTTTTAAAAATTGCATTTGGCTCTATACCTACTTTGTGTAATGCAATCACAGCGAGTCGCTTCTCTTTATCGCCCCACTCTCATTTTAATATAGCAATGTATTGGCGCCAAAATGAGAAAACACAATGAACAATCATATAAAAATGACAGATTCCAAATTCAACTGTAATATTTTTTTCTTTTTAATTTTAACAGTATTTATGGCCAGAATAAGTATAAAGATACTGTCACAGAGTACATTAATATAATAGGAGATAAGCTCTATTGAACTTTGGCACGACTTTTGGCGAGAACTTTTAGGAGTGTCGTGCTGTGCCATTTTATTTTCTAAAAACGTATGATACTTTAATTTGGCTGAGCTGGACTGAATACTTAATACCTCAAATTACGTATGGAGAAAGTTCATTTGCCTGCCTATAGGCCAATACTATTTAGGTTTTTGCTTAAGATTAATCTAAAACTGAAATTTTCGTGCTTGACAAATTAGCTATATTAAACCTTAGATTAAAGGTCGCTTGCATAACGATCGCCTTTAAATAAAATTAGTTAATCATATTAAACTGCCTAAATACGTTTTACACAAAATGTTTGACAGTTCTTTAAACATATTTAGCGACAATTTTTGCGTTTTACAAGACTACTACTACTAATAGTATTTAAGGGTGTTAAATGCGTTTAGTGTTTCCTAAATAAATTTAAGGAAAGTTATGCAATTAAGCACTGTTTTAACATATTGATTAAAGAAGAATATTACGCTCATACAAAACTTGAGTCGTGCAACCCTAATGACGCAAGACGTATGTAAAGCCTTGATTGATACGAAGCGGAATGGTCTTGTCACTGTATTTTTATTTACCGTAGGTCGAAACTGTATACATGAATGATAAAAAAAATACTTGTATTTAAATTGATGCATTTGTCTCGAGGTCGTGTAATTTGATTCTATAGTTGTTTACTATAACAACTTTGAAAAAGGTGAACCGGTTACAGCCCATACATAAGAACTTTTTTTTATTGGCTGATTTCAGACAGACAAAGAGGCAAACGTTCCATCAGATGAAAAGTGGTTACCATCGCTTATGGACATTTGCAACACCAAAGGCGTTATTAATACGCTGTTGATCTCTTAAGGGAGACTGGAACCTGGCCACTAATGCCCGTACACAACTCAAGGTTGTTATGGTAACGTATTCTAAACCAGGGATATGGGTATATGCCCAATGGTAGCCATTAGATGGGCATATACCCTACCTCCTGACTGTGGGTTGTTTTGTCGTCTCTTACGACAGGCCACCCCAACTCAGGAAATTGTATTCTTTCTGTGTTCTTACATGGATAAGTATGTTCTTCTTCTTTTTGTTTCTGTTCTAACTTTAACATCAATCAAACGATTTTTGGTTACATAGGTTCGTTAAACAAGTTTCAAACCTGGCCGATTTCTAGACCTAAATATATGGTTTAAATAAGATAAAATTTTGTATAAAAAATACAAAACCAACATTTATAACCGACTTCTTTCTAAAACATATTGAAGTCGGTGCCAAGTAAAATAAAAAAGAACAACAACAATTTTACAAAATACAGGAAATTTTATGTTTTAGTTTTTGCAACTTCAGATATTAGAGAGATTCAGAAACGTCGCCAAAGACAATAACTTCGTCCACATGAACAACAGGTTTATAATAAAAGTTTACTAAAAAAAACTACTAGGCCAATGTATGTTACATTTTTAGGGGACCAAATGGCAAATATTCCGTATCAAACTAAAAAAGAATCACGTAAATCAGATAATTAATCTCAGCGTAATCGGTGAACATAAAAAAAACATAAAAATCAAGTTGAGAACCTCCTCCTTTTTGAAGTCGCTTAAAAAAAGCGGTCCACAGTTGGTAGAGGAAAAATAACGTAAGAAATATAAAGAAAACAAAATTAACGCCCTCCTTTTGGAAATCGGTTAACAATCCGTGACCTTAATTATGATTACAAAGTGATCAAGAGAATCAAGATTCCTTATTTCATGGTTTTGGATACCAAATGAGCTGACAGTTTTTTGTACAAAAGATACAGATCTTTACGAGGTGTTATTTTGTGTATCCGTTAACAAAACACCATGAAGATTTATTGTTTTACAACATTTGTATTTCCTTTAGAATATGTTTTTGCCAAAAAGTTACACAGCCAGTATCTTTGTGTTTTTTCTTTCTAGCTGGACGTATAGTAATCGAGTTGAGGAGCGACGTTGTCCCGAAAACAGCTGAAAACTTTCGAGCGCTTTGCACCGGTGAAAGAGGAATAGGGACTCTTGGGAAACCCTTACATTACAAGGGCGTCAGGTTCCATAAAGGTGACTTTGTTATGAATTTCTTGAAATATGTTTTAAATTAGAAAAGATTGAAATTCGACAAAATTCGTCAGAGTTGTCACGGCGAGGGCGTGCGAGTGGATTGAAATTAAATAGTTTTTGATATTTTTGTTGTTGCATATCTTATACCCCACTGCTGGGCTCGGGTCTCCCATTATAGGGGCGCGCACAGTATACCCGCCATGCGTGTCGAAGGCGGCTTGGCAGGTTCGACACATCGGTCATCTCGATGTGTAGGTTGCATCACGATGTTTCCTTCACCGTTGTTAGCATGGGGTAATTGTAACAATATGCACATTAGCTCAGCAAACTGACTAAGCGGTGCATGCGTACCGGCCAGGATCGAACCCGCGCTCTTTGAGTCCGGGACGCGTGCGCTAGCCATTACGCTACCACGACTTTTACACACTATACTGTATGTAGACTTTTTTGTTATTATTATATGTAAAAACCGAATTAAGTTTTTGTGTAAGTAAAATAAAGCTACCGCCCAAACTCTAGTTGTATTATGTCTTGCCGACAGCAATCTCGCAGTTCATGGTGCAGTGCGGTGACGTGGTCAATGATGATGGAACAAGTGGAGAAAGCATATACGGGCCTACTTTTGAAGACGAGAATTTCAAATTAAAGGTAAAGTGTTTTAAAAAATTCATATATGACAACAAATTATTATGATTTTGAAAAGCGTTGTATAATCTTACACCATTATGTACGTTCCTACGTCGATGTCTTTTCAGATATTCGTTTTTATAAAAAAATAATATCAATGTGATTTTATTTTCTATTCCAAATACAGTGTAAACTCTATGTAACGTCACTGGAGTTAACGACAAACTCCTTTAAGCGTCAACAGTTCGTCTTGAGCTAATCGTGTTACGTGCAATGTGTGAGAGTTTAAATATGCCCATTTCTCTCTACCCCTATAACCACTACGATATAGACGTGTATACTAACGATAAGTCCAGTGTGGATTGAGATCCCCATACTCCAATCCTGTATTCCATACTATTTTCGATATCCCATCCTAAGGCAGGTAAAGTGTTGTACTGTAACCACTTTCCATTGGCCGGGCTGTTTGCCAGCTTCCCAAAAAAAGCACTACATTACTACACAATTTGCGTTACCGTGACGATATACTTGTTAGTTAAGTTCAACGATGACGCCAGTAAAATGCGGCCAACTTTTCCACTATACTCGTCTATACTTCGGAAACAGTACTTTTTTCTAGACGAAAGATTCCCCATGTGCATTTCTATACCTCTGACTACGTGTATGCAAATTTTCGTGACAATACGTTGCGTAGTTCGGACGTGAAACTGCCACAAAAAATCTGGTTGTACATTAGCATTTATAATATTAATTTAGGTTCTTTCGAGACAAATAAATAAACGGTTAAAATATTTCACTGTTGACGTTTTTATGATTCTTTTAACTAAATTAAGATGATCTTATCTTTATCTTTTTATTTTTATGAGGGGATATTCGATAGAGGACCATAAGCCGCACGAGGGGGTAAAGTCACGTGTGTGGGATTCTGCTCGTTGGAGTGGCACTAGCTTCAGAAATCAGAAATCATTTATTCATAACAAAGTTACACGTCAATTTCTACATCAGTTAATAATAAAATTAAAATTATATAGTCATAAATAAAATTAAAATTATATCATATTATAGGATATGAACTCCTCATGATTATAGAAAGTATGCTCGACTAACCATTTCCTGAGCCGTGTTTTAAATAAGCCGACGGATGGTGACTCCGTTATCCTACTCGGTAGTTTATTATATATTAGCGGTCCCATGACATGCGTCAATCTCCCCTATTTCTCAAGTAAGTGTTTTATGTTACTCATGTTATTCATATGCCGAGTAAAGTGCGTATGCACGTCACTATGCTTCCCCGCAGGAAGCTATTGCCACGCCACGCTTTGGGATACCCACAAAAATGCCTGGCCGATCCTCGGACGTTACTCCGTCCGGGCTGTGGGCCCGCTTGCGTATTCACCTGCAGAGCTGAGTGTTACGCAATGTCCATCACAGCAGTCATGAGAACCATAGAGTATATTAATATCACATAGACAATCTTCATAGATAATAATATTTTTAGTCGATTTATCAGATATTTCAATTTATAATATATAAATATTATATATTTATAAATATATATTTATAAATATATATTTATAAATATATATAAATCAATAAATCAGTAAGTAAACTAACGAATTTCTTAGAAAAACTAACTGCATATAGTCAAGCATTAACTATACCTACTTTTTCGAAAGTCGAAGTTCTTAAAAAACTAAAAGCTGTAGATCGCCATAAAGGAGCTGGATCAGATAATATTCCTCCTGTATTTGTGGTATCATGTGCCTCTGCTTTAGCTACTCCACTCAGCATCATTTTTAATAAATTGTTACAAACAGGGGTATTTCCCTCTAAATGGAAATCTGCTAGAGTGGTCCCAATTTACAAATCTGATGATGCTTCATTAGTAACTAACTACAGACCTATTTCTATTCTTCCTACATTTGCCAAAGTTTTTGAAACACTGGTCTGTCCCTTGATACAAAACCATGCAAAATTATATATGACTACATATCAACACGAATTTCTACCAAGTAGATCAACTTGTACAAATCTTGTAACTTTCACTGAGATGTTAGTAAATGCAATTGACAATAACAAACAAGTGGACGTTGTGTACACTGATCTAAGCAAAGCATTCGATTTAGTACCGCATGATCTATTGGTTTTAAAATTAGCATCATATGGTTTCACAGGTTCTCTCTTAGGATGGTTAAAATCGTATCTTGAAAACCGTAGCTTCAAAGTCGTTGTCAATGGATTTAATTCTAATGATCATGTAATTACATCAGGCGTGCCTCAAGGCTCTCATCTTGGCCCCATTCTCTTTAATATATTTATTAATGACGTAACTACATGCTTCCATCATACACGCGTGTATATGTACGCTGATGATTTAAAGTTCGCCAAAGTAGTTGAATCTGACTTAGACTGTGATCTTCTACAGGAGGATCTGAATAGATTAATTCAGTGGTGTAAGGAAAACAGCATGTGCTTAAACCGCGGAAAGTGTTACCAAGTAGTATATGCAAGAAAACTACAAGTCTTAAAACATCAATACTTTATAGAGGATCATAAGATAACGGAATTAAACGTTATAAAAGATTTAGGCATAATATTCGATAGCAAATTAACTTTTGTCCCTCATATAGATCATATAACAAAAAATGCATCCAGGATGCTTGGGTTTGTATTGCGGCACAGCAAAATATTTAATAATATTAACACCCATAAAACTCTTTTTAACAGTCTAGTTCGCGGTATACTAGAATACTGTACAGTAGTATGGCGACCCCATTACGCTACACACTCTTTGAGGCTAGAGAGGATACAGAAAAGATTTCTTTGGCATCTCGCATAGGAAGGGCGCGAAGATCATTCTCATATAAAGATAAGCTGCTGCACTTTAAAATATTTTCTTTAAACAAACGCAGGGATATTTTAGATATGCAATTTTTGTTTAAACTATTTAATGGATTGATTGACTGTCCCGATTTGCTTAATGGCTTCAGTTTTAAAGTACCGACTAGATGCCCTCGAACACCTATTACGCCCCTGTGTCCGCCTTTACGTCGCACGGTTCTTGGTTCCAACTCTCCCATACCTAGACTATGTAAACTAATAAATCTTTACAGTGATATTACTGATCTACATGCAAATTCATATTACAAATTTCGTCGAATTATTGGATCCCATATTGTTAACTAACTTCTCTTTAAAAAAAAAAATATGTTTTGAACTTAGCTATTAAAGCCTTATAATTATTTTTTTTTCTTCTCTAAATTTATAATATTATAATTTATTAAAACTACAAAATATCAAATTGCATGTAGTGTTTGCCTATAAGTGATTACTGCATTTGTCATGTCTTTTTTTTGTAAAGCAATGTACATCCTTTGTATTAGTGTAAGTAATTGTTGGTAAACC
The DNA here is from genome assembly GCA_012273795.1 of Dendrolimus punctatus. Classification (NCBI taxonomy): domain Eukaryota; kingdom Metazoa; phylum Arthropoda; class Insecta; order Lepidoptera; family Lasiocampidae; genus Dendrolimus; species Dendrolimus punctatus. The sequence goes on along the minus strand of CM022546.1, from coordinate 17,893,254 downwards.
AAATAAATAAATAAATAAAAAATAAATAATGAAATTACTAGTTCTACTGGCTAGTTAATTTTATAAGCCCACTAAATTATCGTTTAGATAAATTTAGTGCATCAGTAACTAATTATTAAAATTGTTTTTGTGATCCTGGCCACACTATGATGTAATTACTATTTTTAGCAATGATGCATTATCATTGTTTTGTAGGGTAGCATTTTCGTATAAAAGGCGGTGTGGCCTGTAGGCGGTGTTCATTTCTTACTGTGCGGTGTGAATACTCACATCAAAGGCTGAACAATAAAGGGGAAACCCTGCTCTAATAGTTAATATTTGGTACTTTCTTACCCAAATCTCTGCAATGTTACACGAGTCTGTTCAGCTACCTCGGGCCTCACCACGAGGTGAGAGGGGCTACGCTTTATGTGTAGGAGATCCGGTTTTCCGATCGCCCGCACGGCCATAGCCTACGGCGGCTGGAAGTCGTCTTGAACGACCCCTCGCCGGCTCTGGCAGGAGGGGAGCGTGGCGATCGCTCCCTCTCCCGCTCCCTCACCCGCTCCGCCGCCTTCTTCGCGGACATTACGATCTCGCAGAAGGTGGCGGCTGCTCCCTAGGCGTCAGCGCTCCCGACCATGACCTTCACCACTGCCAATAGGGAAAAATCGTCTCAGGCTGAACAAACCTGAAGGGCGTGCAGCGCCATGTTTACGTCACCGCGGATGCAGTGATGGCACGACGTTTAAATCGTTGAAATCACATTAAAAAATAAATTTTATAAAATATTCATAAATTAAATCTATTCAGAGTAATAATTTACTTTCATCACAAACATGTCCAACTATTACTTGTATTGAATTAGGACATAGGTGCGTGTAACTTTGTCTGGAAGTTGAATAAGAAAAAGTTCTGATTAAGTAATTTATAGTTAAACTAGCGACCCGCCCCGGCTTCGCACGGGTGCAATGCTGATACAAAATTAAATACACTACAGAAAAACTATGAACGTTGTATATAAAAACATAGCGGCCCGCTCCGACTTTGCACGGGCATCACTACATAGAAACCTCTAAAATTAGCAATGTTGCTTTAGTATATGATGCATGTATTATACATATAAACCTTCCTCTTGAATCACTCTATCTATTGGAAAAAACCACATCAAAATTCGTTGGCTAGTTTTAAAGATTTAAGCGCACATAGGGATATAGGGACAGAAAAGGCGACTTTGTTTTATACTATGTAGTGAAGTCAATGACCATCATTGCTCATTTTCAAATACACTGTAATTAAATACAGTAGTTCCATCTATACTATATAATATTAAGACGGTATTTTATAATATTTTAATTATTATATTTTTATACGTATGCGTTATATATTTTTTATTTTTGAATTATGTTCATTTACATAGATATTATCTGGCCATAACGTCTAGAACATCAACTATTTTTTTTTTGCATTCGGGCAATATTCTCTCTTCTCTGTAGTCAATGTCAGTGAACTATAAACAAGCTAAGGGCGCGTTCCCACTCTTTCGTGACGGATCTGTCGTCACGAAAAAGTGGGATCGTGAAGTTTTAAGTGTCGTGGCTTATATGTTTAAATGGAGGTGTTCACATATACGACACGATTTACTGTCGTCTACGACATTTTTTGCAGTGACGAAGATTGTTATGACAGTTGTCGGTTAGCACGATATTCGTAAAACGATAAAAAATTGTTACGACTAAATCGTGACGGAAAATCTATCGTAGCTACGATAAAAATATCGTATCGTCGTTTACACGTATTTTCCCTTCTCCCTCGCGACTGTAGTATCTTGCTAATGATGTGTAAACGACAAAGCGATTGCCGTGAAACGATAAAATTTCGTCGCGATCCAATGGGAACAGCTAGATACGATAGTCGCTAAATGATAAATTTTTTTGACGACTAACAATCGTTATAATGGGAACAGCTAGAGATGACAGTCGTCCAACGATAAATCAATCATTACGACATAGTGGCAACGCGCCCTATTTTTATGTTATTTGAGTTTTCGCCACTAGTACACAAAATAAAACTGTAAAAACTTGTTTTATTAAGCCATTTACGCCCAAATGAAATTCAATTGTTTTATTTATATATATATCTTTATTTTTTTTAGCCTTGGGCCTGTATCACAAATACTTTGTGGTCAAAATTACGAAAAAATAAAAAAGGTTGTATTTTCAGCGTGTACTTTTTATAGTACACTGGGCACTTATGTGTAATAATTACTGAAGCAATCTTTATCAATGCAGAGAGTTTTCTGGCATCGTATACAATTCCATTTTATGCGAGTATGGCATAAAACACATGGTACCTGCTTGATTAGCTTTCCTGGGTTGTGTCTATTGTTGCTCTGTCTTGGTCCCGCTACGACTGAACGTGATGGGCGGCTTTTGGCTCTGTTACGGATCTGTAGATAATTACAAGCCATGTGTCAAAAAGCCAACTGGTCAAAGCGCTCTCCTCCAGTCATAGCGTGTAGACGCCAAGCCTTAGATACATTCATATCTAGCAAGTAGGTGAAAATAGCCATAATACAATGATATAGATCCGTCCATCTCATCCACACCACCCATCCCTTTATTGTACCTTTGAAATAAGCGTGGAATATTCACGTCCCCCTTTGGTCTACTCTGTGAACACCATCCATTTTATCCGTGCAGATTACAATTTCCCGCAGCCGGATGGCCTGTCGTAAGAGGAGACAAAACAACCCACACCCAGATCGTAGGACATTTACCCGACTGGATGGCTACCACTCCTGTTCTAGAGTAAGTCGCCATAACAACCTTGGGTTGTGTTTCAGCATTAGTGGTCAGGTTCCAGTCTACCTTAAGAGAGCAGCAGCACATATGTAACACCTTTGGTGTTGCAAATGTCCATAGGCGATAGTAACTGCTTTCCATCTAGTGGGCCGTCTGCCTGTCTGCTGAACTCCTGCAATAAAAAAAATTCATCATCGTTTTCATCTTCAAATATAGCGTTGACAGCTTCTGCGAGTCCTCGAAAGTTATTACAACCCCAAAACAATGACATTTTGTCAAAGACCTGAATTAACGGATAAAAAATATTTCAATATCACTTTTGCCCATTGTACTAAAAAAACGACACCAAATAACATCATTCTATAAAGCACAGAACTGCAAGGCAATTTGTCATTTGATTTACTTTACCATATATACTAATCGTTTTATACGAAATTGCGCAAAATTACATATTAAAAAATATAAATAAGACAAATAATGCACTTACCTCTCTCCGTGTCAAAAATGTCTACTGATAAATGTCAAAAATGGCGGCAATTTTACTGTCAAATCATTTTTTTTTTCAAATGTATTCTAAATAGTGATCTAGTAATGGTATGCAGGACTAATTCATCGAAAAACAAAGAATTATTATTTTAATAAGGATTTGAAGACGTGTCGTTTATTTAGTACAGAGGGCGCAAATGGGTTAAAGTAAATATAAGTATATTATATTTATTGCATACCTACTCCCATCCATACTGAGTTTCTGTCCATCCAAAGGTTGTCCGGAAGAAGACCGCCGCATTACGAACATAATTGTATGTACGAATTTATTTTGTAACATTGTGTGCAATAAAGTATACTCTATTCTATTCTAAATGTTATTTTAATTTTAAAGTTGAAGTCCAAAACAAAAAAATCTAAGTACGAATATAACAATACTGTGTTTCATACGAGAAATGATTTTTAAAGTTTATCAAGGAATGTCAAGCGGAATTTAAAGCAGACGTCTTTTTGTTATAATTTAACTACATATATATTTACCAAAGAACCGTTCACATGACAGTTTTGTAATGGTTCGTTTCGCTTCTTTAAATCAAATAGTTGCTCTTTTAATTTTATCCTAAGTTTTTTTAAGTTCTGGCCTACAAAATTGTAGTAATTAGTATTAAAATAAACATTAAACAAATTGCGTAATTAAGCAACATGATATTTCCACAAAGTTTGAGATAATACCATGAATGACTATTATATTTAAAATATAAAATTACTCTGGACATTATATTGGAGTTGCCAGTTTAGGTAATAATTAAAAGTAATTTGCTAAAGTGTCGCTGCTATTATTTCCATCTTTATTTGGCCAGCCTGTAGGTTCAATATTTACTGCCAATGTGCCCGAACTTGCCAATGTACTGGCGGCCGCCCGCGAATTATTCCTGGACGAGCACCACCATTCGGTCTAGTCAGTTTCCCTAAAATAAGGATACTCTTTGAAGTGAAACTTCTAAATAGACGTACGTACCGTTTAGGATTTTTCCGTCATGAAAAAACGTTACGGCCGCGTGGAGGGGGTAGAAGGTATATCGCATGGTGAGAGGCGCCATACTAATGTTCGAGTAGACTATGGAAGTTTTTTGGTATCGAAACGAATTGAGTTTATTTGATTGATAAAATAAAATATGCTTAAATAAAAAATGCATTCATTAAAATGTACCTAACCAAATCATAAGCTGCAGTGAACCTGCGAAAAATCGAAATGTGTGCTGGACACATACTAGAAGTGAAACTTCAACGGACAAGTGGCAAAGTGAATCGCAACAACGGTTTTCAAATTGGGCAGGTACATTAACAATCCAATAAACAAGCCCGTAAAAAGTTAAAATATTGTTGCGATTCGTTTTGCCACTTGCCCGTTGAAGTTTCACTTCAACAATGTGTCCCAGTTTTTATTGCATGAGACAGACATTCAACAGACAGCCAGACGGCCCACCTAATGGAAAACAGTTATCATTGCCTATAGGCCTTTGCATGGGCAACACCAAAAGTGCTACCAATACGCTGTCGCTATCTAAAGGGAGACTGGAACCTGGAACCCACTAATGCTGGAACACAACTGAAGGTTGCTGTGGTGGCATACTCTAGACCAGGGGTGGCACTGTGGTTGTTTTGTCACCTCTTACGACAAGCATAAAAAAACTACATTACTAGTCAAGTCTTATACAACTACTGCAGTAGTGAGAAGTATTTTTTAAAGATGTTTCGTACTTCACAGCACAAGCCTGGTGTGCTTAGCATGGCGAATCAAGGTCGACGGAACACGAACGGCTCTCAGTTCTGCATCACCACAGTGCTGTGTCCACATCTCAACGGTACCAATGTGGTGTTTGGACAAGTAGTAGCTGGCTTGGGAGTAGTTGAAGAGATCCAGATGTACGCAGACAGTGAAGGAAGACTCAGAGTGGTTGGTAAAAGTCTTTTTATTGTATTGCTTTTGTTTTGCCCAAGACTTAAATTGTTCTAAGATGCTACACTAGATTAGAATAGATAGCATGGAGCTGGGGAAAAGATGAATTAAATTAATTAAACGATTTTTGATTAAATTATCTTATTTGACTTAGATATAAAAATAATTTTAAACATTATTCTATTTTTAAATTAAACTACACTATAAATCTATTTATCTATTAAATAAAACTTGAAATTAAAATAACCACTATTATATTATAAACTTGTTTTTGAGTAAAAAAATTAGTAGAGATCGCTCTCGCTGGGGAGCGTTCCAAAAACGTTGGTCGCAATGTCATTATGTATTATTAGGAATAGTCTGCAACTTCTTCCAACACTGCTAGCAAATCGTATTCGAATAAGCCAGTTTTAATGTACCCTGATTACTTTAAACAACCTTCGGGAAAAATCCCGCGGGATTCCTAAAGTGCAGGATTATTTAAAAGAGAATGTAAGCAGTCAAGCAAAGATAATTTTTATATGCCTTAAATACTTGAAACCGCCCCCGGGAAAAGTCCTGCGGACTTCCTGGGGTGGAATCAAATTTATTTGTTCAAAACATGATTAAACAGTTGTCATATATGTGATAGTACACATGTTTTGTTCATATTGGAGCATACAAATATTAATAATAAACTAGCTGTCCCGGCAGACGTCGTCCTGCCCGGAAAGCTTCAATCTGTATGCTGAGAGCAGCGCCACCTACCGGGCTCAATTGTGAACAAACTCAGAAACCTTCTTTGGCTCATGAACTGTCACTCACAACAACTTTGCTAAAGATGATCAAATGTATAGTTTACGATTCTATAAAGGACATACAGACAATAATTTTATTTTTTTATATAAGAAAAAGAAGATTTTGTTAAATGGAACATATGTTTTTTTTTATTGATAAATTTTAAAATATGTGTAATAATATTCAGCCGAGAAAGATAAACAAATAAAGTATATTGATCTTGCTCACGAGGTTACCGCCATGAACCTGGACTTTATAATCATAGTGCCGATAGTGGTGTCAGTGTATGGAGTAATAGCGAAGAGCCTTGACCGCCATCTTGAAAGGCTCTCGCTTGGTATCTGGACACGGCCCGTATTGTGAGGAAATTCGTATTCTGGAGCCTTAACCACCGGTAGCCTTGAACCTAGGCCCCACTGCCGGCGGAGATTAGTATTTTTAGTTTTATAAATGTTGATATTTTATAAGATATTTATAAGAAAAACGTAAAAAAACTTGAAAATAAAATATATATGTAAATAACATTCATAAGTCAAGGAAGGTATTTTTTACAAATGAGGAATTCGTCGACCGATTAAAACATTCTATTTTAGAGCCATTCTTTTAATTAAATTTTAAATTCTTTCATACTCTCGTTTCATTCTCTTTTATGTGGATTGGAATTTTATTGTAGATTTCAATGCACATGTTATAACAGTTTCTGGTTTCTGGGTTATTTTTGGTGCCACATTTAATACTGTTACAATTTGAGCCACCTGCAAACAAAGCACATTTATTACCCGCCGGCGTCGTTTGAGCTAATAACGTTGAAGCGCTTTTATGACCGCCTTCTTTTGTTGACTTTACGTTTAAGATTTGTAATTAGAAAAAATCCCACTGTGTATTATAATCTTTTATGGTAGTCATTAGCCAGGTGTGATCCTGAGAATTTCAGTCCGCGGGGCCGATATTCATATATCGTAATTGTGCAGTATAAAGCAATTCAATAATAATAAATACAATAATAATTTATTTTATTTTTCCTTCCACCCATTTTAATATTATATAAAAATTTTAAAGCTAAGGCATGTTAGCTGAAGAGTTTCTTGAACCGCTTCTTCTCTTCAAGCCACAACATGTTGTGAAGCGATGGTAAATTAAATTAGGCTCCCATAGAGTAAATAATAACCATAAACAAAATTAAAACTAAATAATTAAAATGAACAAGTTTGCGGTAGGCTAAATAAAACTTACTATTCGTTAGACAATTGTCATGTTTGTTGTCCGTGACTACAGCCACTGAAAAGCGGCTGAAACGTCGGAATAACCAAAATCAAATAAATTACCGCGCTTAAAACCGTTGAAAAGTAGATTTATTATGTATACAAGTCGGGAAAACTTAAGAAAATATTATGTGAACTCTATAGTAATTCTAATGGCATTTTAATTCGAGTCCCGTAACTCGTTACAATACTATGCGTTCACTATTTCTACGATTGAAGTCTTAAGCTGTCGCAAAAATGGTAAAACTGACAACTAAGCATATTTTATAAATATACATACATGGTGGTGGTAACATTTGTACATCTTTAAAATGAGACTTGCAAGTCTCATACAATCGGATACCTACAATAGCTCGGATGCATTTTTTGGGCTAAAATGCTCTGTTAATGCCTGTAGAGTTACCACAAATAATTAAACCATATCGTGGTACTACGTAGTACCAAGCCATCCATCCAAGCAATCCATGATATGTCATTAGTACTACTTAATGATAATAATGATGAAATTTCTCTTAACTTTGCGAGAACATGCTCAGGCTGAACTTTTGCACAGAGTGTCATGAGATTGAGGGAAATTAAGTTTAGTGGTATATATACGCCTTATATATAGGTATTAGACTTGTTATTTGGGCTAGGAAACATGCTTTTAACCGACTTCGAAAAAAGGAGGAGGTTCTCAATTCGTCGGGATCTTTTTTTTATGTATGTTCACCGATTACTCCGTAATTTATGATCCGATTTACGTGATTCTTTTCTTGTTCGACGTGGAATAGCTTTCAATTGGTCCCCTAAAAATTTTACATAGTTTGACCCAGTAGTTTTCATTTTACGAGCCTTTGTTTTGTTCTCGTTCCTTGAGACCTATATTTTTTAAGAAGCGCGGCACCATTCGTAAGTCCATCCTTACATAGCTAGACACTAAAAAGTAACAAATAAAAAATAAAAACTTCGTTTAAAAAAACCGACTTCAAAAACTAAAATGTATAAAATAATTTATTTCTAAAGCTATTATTATTAATATATATTATCTAAAACATCTTGAAGTCGGTGCAAAGTAAAACATAAAAATTACTATATTTTGAAAATTACTAAGTACCGACTTTAAGATGTGTTAGAAAATATATATTAATAATAACAGCTTTAGAAATAAGTTATTTTATACATTTTAGTTTTTGAAGTCGGTTTTTTTAAACGAAGTTTTTAGGGTCCACCAATAAGTTTTGAATGAATCATGGGAAAAACAGAAATACGTTTGATGAACATGGTTATGTTACTTATGTTAATAAAAAAGTTTGATTTGTGTTTAGGAATACACTTTATATGTAAACACTAAAACTGTTTTTTAGTTTAGTAAACGAGTTTCGAATTAGTTATTATGATTTTAAAGTTCATAATAATAAATCACAGTACCGTCACTTTTTTTACTTTATAACGATAAATGTTAACAATCGATATGATAATAATATTTAAATACGAAAATTGATTTCTTAGCTTTGCTTTTTGCTTTATTGCGAGTTTGAATTAGTAGTAAGTTTTTTTATCGTTTTTTTTAATCGATGTGTAATTTGCTATACTCTATTTGCCGCCCTTTTTTAATCCATTTCTCTTTTATAATTATGAATGTACTTTGCGTTTTGTTTTGGATTTATCGACAACTTGCTCTGTGTGTTATTTTTACGTTGACTGGCTTTCTCGTTTGACTTCGGTTTCATTGCTTAAGTTTGGATTTTGGCGAAATCCTCTATCTAAAATTTTGGGTGTCATGTAGATAAACGGGAGGTAAATTCATTGTGATTTGAGCTAGGGATATCCTTACGGTTTATTTATAGCCACTACGGTTGTGAGGGTTGAAGGAAAGTCGCGACCAATGACTAAGCCGGTGAGTTGGTTAGGTTAGTCTTTAGACAAGTACAGGCTGGTTATCATTTAGTCATATTTTATTACGTAAACGATGGCTACAATCGGTTCTGACACTTGCTGACCGCTGCCGTTGCATGCTCGCTATGCCCGCTCTACTTAGACTGGCTATAGTTACTGGCTGTAGTCGAAAGTTGTGAGGTGGTTAGGTTAAGTGAGTCTTTGAACCAAAGTGCACGGCCCCAGCGTCCGTCACGTAGACTTAGGCCGTAGCGAGCGACGATCATTTTCCGCGTCCTCATTAGAACACGTTACTGTATCCGCGCGGTTACAGTTACGGCTCGCCGATGTGTATGCAGTTAAGTGGATTCTTCACAGTATATCTAACTGTGTTTAATTAGTTTCCATTAAGCAAGAATGTTTATAGCAGGAATGTAAAACAGTTTATCAAAAGTAAACTACGAATTTTATTATCTGAATTTATTTATAAAATTTTTGGCCTGATTAAACTGCTTAACATAATCAATGTTTAAGCGCTCTTAAGCAGCATTGATTACAGGTTTAAATATGTAAATTTATTAATAAACCAGATAGATGCTTCGGTTTTTGATCAAACTAATTTGTGCAGTATAATATATTGGTGAAATTTATTTAATATAAATATAACTGACTTCACTTTAAAAACCAAATAAATAACATTTAATAGACTTCATTCTACAACATCTTAAAATCTACAAGATCTTAATCGTTGGCACCGACCAACTAAAACATAAAGGAACAACAACAAATTTTAAAAATGTACTAATTATTATGTTTTACTTGACACCGACTTCGATATGTTGTAGAAGGTAATTTTTTTTCTTTTTGTTCGAAGGCGGTTTTGTTTCGTTAAGAAAATTATATGTTTTATTACTTACAATTGCGCACATACTTCAATTTAAATGTGAAAAGTTCTCAATCGGCCCTAACTCAGCATGATGCTGCCTTAAATAAGTGATGAGTGTAATTTTGAACGCTTGTTAATGGTTCTTAAAAAAGCGTTCGAACTTAGACTTAGGGCCGCTTGCATAACGTTTCTTAAATTTATTTAAGAAACACAAAACGCATTTGGGTGTTAAATACAATTTGCGTCTAGCACAACGCAAAATTTGCCGGTAAATATGTTTTATGCAGTTTAATATGATTAAGCAATTTTATTTAAAGGCGATCGTTATGCAAGCGGCCCTAAAATCCCTTTTACACAAGAAATAACTAACATTAAAGCTAAATTCGTGTGTTTGTTCGAAAAAATGGATCGCAGCGTGTAACGGAACACATCTAGCTGTTTTACCGACGGCATAAATATATTTAGCTAAATAACATGGGAGACCGCCTTATGCGAGACATCTTAAACACGTTTTGTGTAAAACGTATTTAGGCAGTGATGAATATGATATTTGGTGAATATGATTAACTAAATTTGATTTAAAGACGATCGTTATGCAAGTGGCCCTAACTCTATGTATAACACCGAAAGAATATACGTCATAATTCTTGTTTCCACGCAGTTCTGACCTCGCTACAACACTGTACATTTACATTGCAAACGAACTATGTGGTGCGTCTAAAACTAATTTATTAGCAAAGAATGAGTGTGTTTTGTTCTGAAAAAAAAAGTGTGTAATCTGAGTTTCTGTCACGCTTACATGCTCTTATTTGATTAAGATAAGTAATGGCCCCGAATTTTATTTAAACTAGTAAATTAAATAATGCCGCCTAATATGTTATGCGTTCTGGCCGCTCTTCGTTTAATGGTTTAAGGCCAAGCTCGCGGCTGTAATCAACTACGAATGATGTCATAAGCACAATTAAGTGAGCATTATATTTTATTTATTTGTATAGGTTTATGGCTTGGCAACTAGGCCTTTAAGCCAGATCTTAGTTTACAATATAGTTTCTTCATTTTCTTAAGCCTGTGTGTAGCACAGCTGAACTGTACGTAATCATCTAGTGCCATTCAACGGAGTTCTTGTGACAACTCAAAAGGCCACATTTGACTATACAGTTCACATTTCTCACAAAACACATAATTACTACTCAAAAACTGTCAATATTGTTCATTTTAGAGTAATTTTACAAATTTCTAGGAAATAAAGTTGCACAGCACAACATCTCCTTTCAATTCCCACCAAAAACTCCATTAAGTGATAATTTTATCTAGCTGTGCCTCTTCCATTTCGTTCGCACGGCATTTGGGCTTAATCACATTTTGTCGTCACCACTGCAGGATCTTGCAAACTACGTGTTTCGGTGTCATTCTTTTTTCGTTGAAATTAATATGACGAAACAAATAATATCACCAACAAATGTAGTTGAAAGCTCATGCACTCATGCCGACGATTTTTTAAACCTTTAATGCAATAAAAGGTACTATAATAGGATATTTACTATTAATCCCTAACATATTTTTTGAATTGTGTTGTACTGTTTGGGACCTTCTTTGCCACAAACTTTATAACAGACAGACAAAATTCTAAAAACTACATTTATGACTAGGCACTGTATTAATAGCAGTTTTAGCTATATATGTTAGAATTTGTTTTGAGATTGCACACACATCAGTTTTATTATTATAGATAATATATAAATATTGGACAAGTGGCCGTGAAATGCATAATTTAAAGTAAAAGTTTAAGTACCGATTTTCCATTTAAATCTATAATATAAAATTCTAAACATGCCGTGTCTGTACATTGAAGTTATTTAAAATAAAAATACGCTCTCATAGAAAATCCAACTAAAAACTAAAAAGCGTGGGGTGCATGGTATCAATAGTTATAAGTATTTTATGAACAGATATTAGTAGGTTTATTTTGATAATATCCTGAAAAGCACCGCACAGGAAAGCAAAGGAACTGCATGTGCGCATTCACTTTTGTCGGCGTGTACAATATTTTCTGTAGGTGTACAATAAAGTGTTATCTATCTATAAATATCACTAATTTTTACGAAAATCTCAATTTAGCATTTAACTTTAATCCATTTGGCAATATATGTATATTGGACGTAAAAATAAATTCTTACAATATATTGTGCATTGAATAAAACTTGTCTTATGTTTTAATGCATTTTTCACAATATATTATCTTTTTAAAAATAGTTTTGAAAGCTGCATTTTGCATATTATTCATTTCGAAAAAATATCAAAGTATATACTGGCCTTTTCTGTGGATTTTTTTCCGCATCGCAGACAGGTGTTCGGTTTCTGTCCAGTAAACGCCGCAAAAAACAATAACAGTATAGTTTCACACGAGTTTTTTCTAATTACAAAAAACCTTTATATACTAAAATAATGAATATTTTAGTATACAAATCTTTCGTGGGAAAAAAACCTTTCTACCTTCTTCTTCTTTTTACCACTTCTTTTTGTTCAGCGCTGTATCCTGCCAGTCCTCGGCCTAAAGCTGTCAGCCTCCGCTACGTCATTCCAGCGATATCCTCCCCATTCTTTGTAGGTGGCCAAGCCAGCGCAAGCGATGTGCCTTCTTCTCGCTTCGCCTATCGCCTATTTATATCTTCGTTTATAACTATTTTATTTTTTCATTTTACGATAAGAAGTAATATGAATATAGTTGTAGACAATTTAATTTGATACAAATAATGTCTTGTAATCATTTCTGTAGGCTTCTTGGTTTACGAGATACAGCGCGAAAACCCTTTGCATCCATTTTCCAAGACTACGGCCGGTGGGACAAGGGCGGCGACGAGCAGCAAACTTGAGCTTGAGCTTCTACTAAGCCTTCTACTGTGTAAGGGACGCAACCAAAAAATAAAATTGCGCCCTCTGAACACGCTAAGGCCTAAAAATGTAAGAATACAATGGCCTAAAATGCTGCGTTTAGAAATAAATACAATATTAAAAATATACTAACAGACGGTTGGTAATTGTAAATTAAGTGAATTAATTTTAACTGTTATTTGTAACCAGATATAAGAACGGGTGGTAGAATTAGCATGAACGGCCATAAAAATAATGCGAAGTTATTTTAAGTGCATTTTTAGACGCTAGGAGAAGAAGAGTTACTGTGCGCACAATTCGCGCGTTTAACTTTTTTAATGTTAAATTATATTAATTCTAATTATATTAAACTCTAGCGCCGTCACATCTTCCAATGACTGAGTTAGAAGCTGGCAACGCTGCTTCAAAAGCAGAAGCTCTCAAACGGCGCAAATATGGATCCCTTAGGATGGGTTATATATTTGCGCTGTTTGCAGTTGAAACATTAGGTCCGTGGGGTACATCGGCAAAGAGTTTCTTCAAAGAGATTTGCAAGAAATTCTTCCATGCCACCCATGATAATACGGCTGGCTCATATTTCGCCCAACAAATAAGCATTGCCATACAGCGCGGCAATGCAGCCAGCCTTCTGGACACGCTCCAATCTGGCAGCGATTTGTTACACAGTTGTGTATAATAGCTTTTAATTATATTTAATAGCTATTTATAACTTTATTTTTAATTATAGGCTTATTGTGTTCTCAAATAAAGAAAAACCATGCTACTTTTATTGATATCTCATGCACACGTCATAAAATCAACGGACTTCTGGGCTAAAGAAATGCAATGAGTTGAGATATGGCTTAAAAAGAGCGTTAGATTTTTCTATTATAAATTGGAAAACATCAACTTTGGCAATCTTACCTTTTTTATCTATCGTATATATGTGTTCTACTAGTATATAAAGCTGGAGAGTTTGTTTGTTTGCTTGAGTGCGCTAATCTCGGAAACTAGTGGTCTGATTTAATACTTGTTTTAGTGTTGGCCCATTTATCGAGGAAGGCTGGCTATAATATATCACCACGTTAAAACCAATAGGAGCGGAGCACCAATGGAGAATGTTTCAAAATCGGGGGCATTTTTTAACTAAGGGCGCGTTCCCGCTATGTCGTGACGACAGATAATCGTGTAGTTTTAAGTGTCGTGGTTTATATGTTTAAATGGAGGTGTTCACATATAGAACGACACGACTTACTTTCGTCTACGATATTTTTTGAAGTGACGACAGATTGTCATGACAGTGGGAACTGCTAGCACGACAGTCGTAAAACGATAAAAGATCATTACGACTAAATCGTGACGGCTAATCTATCATAGCCACGTCGTCGCGATCTAATAGGAACAGCTAGATACAATAGTCGTTAAACGATAAAAAAATTGACGACAAACAATCGTTATAATGGGAACAGCTAGAGACGATAGTCGTCCAACAATAAATTAATCGTTTGATTTAGTAGGGACGCGCCCTTACTGTTTTTTTAGCTAATCCACGCGGACGAAGTCGCGGGCAGAATCTAGTTTTATAATTAATCGGTAAATGGTTCGTGTTTGTATGATGAGTTTAAAAATGATTCCGAAAATATAATTTGTAGATTTTTTGTCTGTCTGTCTGTCTGTCAGAGAATGATGCGAAAACTACTAGTCGGATTTAAATGAAACTGGATATAGAGCTAGCTGATATCCCGGGGCGTAACTTAGGATACTTTTTGTCCCGAAATATGACGTCGTTTCCGTGGGTTAGACGATAATAGACGCTGCTATCGTATATTTTTTGATCTACTGAACGTATATGAATGTAACTCGACATAATGCTGGCTTATAACCCGAATTAACACTTAAAATCATTTTATCCAGAAAAAATACGCCCTTTCCTTGGAATAGAAGGGCTAGTAATTCATGTCCTGTCAATGTATGAATTAGTTAACTAACTGTTGATAATAAATATTTTTTTTTATAATAGCCTAAGCAGTATGACGTTGGGTTATATATGTAAATTTATTTAAAGGTAGACATATGGCATTTATTAAGATATTGACCTGAAGCTTCTATTATAATTCGGATATTTAGCTAAATTTATCTAACCAAGATAGAAATCTTGGTTAGATATCCATCTAAAGCGTTTAAGGTCAGTACTTTACGAGTTTATAAATAAAACTGTTCTTGAATTTTATTCACTTAAAAAAAAGTGTATTTTTTAGTCTAATAGCTCAATAACACGATAGAAAGCTATTAACAACAGATTTTTTGTGTTTTTGAATATTTTCTTCTTGATTGGACATTATGATAAGAAGGTACCTCGAACGGTCTACCACGTAATCGGGGTTTGTGACGAACATTATAAAGTCGTTGGCGTCGCGTGCAACGGAGTATTTAGTTATTTACTATAGTAGAATTATTTTCTCCGTGCAGTTTCTTTTATGATCAAACTCGGCCTCAGCCCGATTAGGGCGGTGAGCATGTTGCGCGAGCGCAACGAAATTAACGATAAAAACTCATTTTTATTAAAGAAAGATTATCATTCTTATAAAAAATCATTATTATCTTTTTTGCTGTTAATTTTAAACTTAGATATAAGTATTTATTTTTAATGTAACTTGTTACATTCTAAACTTTTGTACTTATAGTTTTTTAATACATAGATACCCAATTAAAATTTTATTTTAAATCATTATTATTCTTATTTTTATAAATACGTTGTTGTATCTATTTTTTTTTCATTTTTATAACTAACCCACAAAATGACAAAACTAAATACACTATCGATAACGCTTATCGACAACAATAATGCGCATCACTATGCCCGCCCATAAGGCCCGTGAGTGGAAGAGAGAGCAAAATACTCGCTTTATTTTATGACCTAAACTGCACGGACAAAATAATTCTACTATAGTTCTGTTATGTCTTGTAATCAGTGTCCACAATTCAATAGGTCCAATTCTTCGACTTAATTGTAACGCATAGCCCAGCAGGCAATTTATACATTCTTAAAACAAAATCTTTCACTTGATTTACTCATACTCATACTTTGCAGGTTTAGGACTGTCAACTAAACTACAATATTAGCATAAGCATTATATTAATAATTATAAAATAAATGATTACATTGTGTATTATACTTGCATAGCAGAATACGAGACCTTTACTATCTTCGTATTATCATTTTTGTTCTCTATTTGCTGCAGTGTTTTGAAATTAGAAGATCTTGTAATTCGGCCGCATTCGGGCGCTGTCGGTGCGCACTTGTACATGTTTTCGAATAATTTACTGTTCTATATTTATTTTAGAATAGAATTGTACACTTTAAATTACAATAATGCACGATTAGAGTATTGTCATGGTGGAAACAATCGGTGACCTTATCGCTTACAGCAATCTATTCCAGGCAACTTAACTTTTGGCTTGGCTCAGTTGAAACGGACATACATTAACTAGATATTTAATCAATTAAATACACATACTTAAGTTACTTTATGAATTAATTACATACAAACAATTCTTGCATTTTATATTAATAATATTTTTTTACATATTTAATTTTTCAATTCATTAAACTTTTTCGTTTTAATATAAAAAACTTCACGCCTGATGATGATCCTCGACCGCAGATCAGTTTTTTTTATTTTAACAAACTAATAATATATGAACAAAAAAAAGCAACGAAATAGAAAACTGTTGAATTCATAATGTGACAGCGCCATAAAGAAAAAATTATTGAGAGTTTAGATAAACTTATCTTCGTCATTATCAAAACACGTGGATTTATAATACTATAAACTATAACTGTATTTTTTAAAATATATGCATGTTAATTTATTCCGTCTATACAATACATAAAGTGCTTTGCATATTTCATAATAAACCCATACAATACGTATGTTTTGTGTTTCTTTTTTAATCTATTAAGATTCTTGTATGTCCATCTGGTTTAAACTAATCTAGGCCTCATCTGTCCTATCATAAGAATGTGCAATGAATATTGTTGCGGACAGAGAGTTACCCCTCTGACCCGCCTGCACCCCGCATACCGCCGACGCCCAAAGCTGGCGCAATTAGCCACTACGCGTTGGACGGGATATAGGAGCGGCCTTGGATTGGAGGCAAAATTATTATTGAACTGATGCTTTCTTCCTCTAACTACATATAATTTGTAGAAGGAATACAAGAGACAATTAATTATCTTGGTTTTCACGCGGCAATTTTGATGGCAGCGGGCAGCTTTGGACAAAAATAATACTGACTTGTACCCTCAAAAGGGTTAAGTACATATTAATAAAACAGTTTCACTATTACAGGAGTGCATGATAACCGACTGTGGGGAAATCAAGGAAGACACGTGGGATGTGACCTGCCGTGACGGCACTGCAGACAAGCTGCCAGAACATCCATCAGATTATACGAACACAAGTGACACAGTAAGTCACATTTGCTTCAGTTAAATGGAGTTTGGTCTATTGGGTATCGTTTGTTCAATAGGATACTTTTTATCCCGAAAAATGGGATAGTTTGCGGGATAAAAATATTTGTTTTACAAAGAAACTATCAATCAATCAACCTTTATTTGTAAGAATTATTAATACTGGATCGATATGGTTGAAATTTGTTATATATGTAATTTTAATATCCAGGGTGGACAAGGGATACTTTTTATCCCAGATAGTAGGTTAGATTTATGTTAAGGTTATCCCAGAAAGTAGGATAGGTTATTTTCTGATTTGCCATTTTGGTAGTTAGGTCATTTTTGGCACTTGATAATTTTTTATGTAGTTTGCTCGTGTAGTTTGTAGATGGCACGGGGTTGAAATAGGGAATGAAAGTTTGTATGAGAGACCAATCATTTCTCAAGTTTAGAAGATATAATAATTCATCATCTATAAAAAAATGCGATAGTAACTCGATCCATCTGTCTGTTAAGCTTTCTCGGAAAAACTACTGGAGTACTGGATCGGTTTTGGTGTAATTTTGTACATATACCAAAAATGTACGTAAATACTTTTCATCCCGGGAGATGGATAGTATGCGATTTAAATGAAGTGAAAACAGTTAACACAACATAGGTATTACACCCTGCTCTTTAAAGAATAGGTACGCACTAGTTTGACCCGCAGCAACAGCAACTTGTAAAATGATAATTTGTTTTTAAACTGATGAATCTGATTAGGTAGACTTGAAATTGTAAACAAAGCTCCATAGTGCAACAAACAGAACAATAAATAATAATAAAAAACTTCGTTTAAAAAAACCGACTTCAAAAACTAAAAAGTATAAATAACTTGTTTCTAAAACTATTATTAATTATAATATATTATTTTTAATATATCGGGTGTCCCAGAAAGAATGGATAATCCTGAAACACCTCATAGTAGAGCTATTGGGGACTCAAAATAAAAAATAAATATTTAATTATATAATATTAGGTCTTTACCTATGAAATTGGAGATTTTTATGATAATTTTAAAATATAAAAATTTTGGTATTTTTTTATTTCAGCTAATCAAAGTACTGGCCCAAATTATCTACACAATTTTGCCATTTTGATGGCAGTTTGTTTATCCCTTTAGTGTAGAAGTCTGCCGGACGGGAAGCGATGAAGTCAGCGAAAGCGTTTTTTACTGCCTCTCGGGTATAGATTTTTTTCCCACTTAAAAAAAAGTCTAAATTTTTAAAAAAGTATGAATCTGTTGCGGTAAGGTCCGGTGAATACGGTGGGTGACGGAGAGCTTCCAGCTGTAACTCTTGTAGCTTTGCGATGATCTGTCGTGAAGTATGAGCTCGCGCGTTGTCGTGGAGAAGCAATGGGGAAAAGCGATTGACTAGTCTTGGTTGTTGAATTGCGAGCTTCTCAATCATTGTTTACAATTATTGGCAATAGACATCTGCCGTCACCGTTGTGCCATTCAGTAAGAAGCTGTGATGTAAAAGTCCGGCACTGGTCCACCAGACAGTCACCATCATCTTCCTATGAGTAATCTTTTTTTTAACACACTGATTAGGTGTTGTACCAGGGTCCACCCACTGAGACGAACGCTTACGGTTGTCGTACAGGATCTACTTTTCAACGCAGGTAACAATTCGATTAAGAATTCCCTCGTTTCTATGCCCATTCAGTAGTGCTATGCATGCGTCGACGCGTAAATCTCGCTGTAGGTTGCTTAGTTCGTGTGGCACCCACTTATCTAACTTTTTTATCTTTCCGATTTGACGCAAGTGCCTCAATGTTATTTTGACACTAACTCCTTGGCCCGCAGCAAGCTCAGCCGTAGATTGAATTGGATCCACTTCCACTATCGCCTTCAATTCGTCTTTGTCGACAATGGTTACCGGCCGACCGCGAGGTTCGTTCTTGAACTCAAAATTTTCGGATTTAAAGCGATTGAACCAATAATGGACCGTATTGATGCAAGCAGTATTAGGCCCGTACACGTCGTTAATGTTTCGTGTTGTTTGCGCAGCGGTATTTCCACGTAGGAACTCATATTCGAAAATTGTACTTATTTTCAGTTTATCCATGGCGCCAAAAACTACCACAATCTCACAAAAACAAAAAACTATCTAAAAACAAATGACTGAATTTGAAAGTAAAATAACATATCTTTCAAATAAGATTTATTTGAATTTTGAGTTACGCGCCAATCCAAAGATAATTAAATCTGAAAACGCTGGTTATAGAATCTCCAATTACATAGGTAAAGACCTATTATAATATTTCTTAGGTAGTACCTAAATTACGTATTAAAAAAAAACTTGATATTTTCCATACTGCTGTGCGTTTCTGGAATATACAACAGCTACAAATAAATGAGGCTTTTTGGTGTTATAATATTCTACATGGACTATACTAAGGAATATACAGGAAATCGTATGAGTAACTAGTGTAATTTTTTATAAAAGTTAATGTGAATTTAAAGTCATGAATTTGGTGTTTTTTTCTTTATTTTTAAAGTTTAAGCGTACTTGGTGAATGAAAGATGTATGAAACTCTAAGTGGCCAACAATTTAAAAACTATGCGCGTTTAATAGAGATTCTAAAATGGTATATTACATACTTTTGTCTTCAGTAAATACGAGGTTATTGCTATTAACATGCAAAAGGAGTAAAATCGACTTTCATTGTCATTTTATACTTTTTAGTTTTTGAAGTCGGTTTTTTTAAACGAAGTTTTTTTATTGTTTGTTACTTTTTAGTGTCTAGCTATAAGTACGCCTACGAAAGGGGCCGCACGCCTTAAAAAATATAGGTCCCAAGAAACGGGAACAAAAAAAGTTCGTAAAATGAATACTACTGGGCCAAACTATGTTAAATGTTTAGGGGACCAAATGGTAACTATTCCGCATCAAACTAAAGAAGAATCACGTAAATCGGATCATAAATCTCAAAGCAAGTGTACATATGGAACGGAATGAAAATTTGTTTAATAAAAAATGTTCATAAAATGAAAACTACTGGGCCAAAGTATGTTAAATTTTTAGGGCACCAAAGGGCAACTATTTCGCATAGAACTAAAGAAGAATCACGTAAATCGGATCATAAATCTCTGAGTAATCGGTGAACATACATTAAAAAAAGATTCCGACGAATTGAGAACCTCCTCCTTTTTTTGAAGTCGGTTAAAAAATTTACCGTTGCATGTGCCAAATTCACTTACACGTGTGAGAAAGTATAACCACTCTCGCACGTGTAACCACTGAATGTAATAAATTATTTTTAAATTAAAGTAGGTAATTATATAAATAAACACTAAAATTATTACGTTGCATTATAATAAAAAATACAAACGTTTTTTATAAAGCTGTATACAAACTTTAATCACGAATATACCGTTGTATTTTATTTTACAATTTTTTGATGACTAACAGCTATTCATAATTATAATAATAACACATTAGTGATAGTGAGCTATTAACAAGTCACCACAGATAGAAATAAATTAAGATATCTAATCAGAGATCAGAGAACTAAAAACAAGGAAAAAATAAACAATAATTTAAACATTAAATAAAACGAAAGAAATATGTAGTTAACATAATAAGAAAACCTGTTCATTACACACTAAAAATTCAAAATAATGATTATTGAGTTTATTTCTAAAACTATACACCGAGGTACCCGTTATATACAAATCATAGCTGCGAATTAATTTATTATAGGTAGCACACGATCGATACAGGAAACTATTCTGGCGATAATTTGTGTCAACTGATTTCAAAGCAAAAAAAGGATTATGACGGAAAGAGTGTCGAGGAGTATATATATTTATTTTGTTAAGTAATTCAGGACAATCGAATTTCTGTGAGTTTACAATACCAGCTAGGAAGGTAAAATCAGCGATTTCCCGGCGCTGTGCGAGTTTCAGAAAATGGTGATTCTTACATGATATATTAACATCTTTTCATTTGAAGTTGGTCCTAAAATTTAGATATTTAATAAGCGTATTCTAAACGAGATCCAACATATGTAGAATGTAGAACTTTGAAAGTTTTAGCCTGAGTAAAATCTTTCGAGAAACGCATAAGAAACCGCTCTAGAAGCAAGTGCTCTTGAAGCTTTATCAGTAATAGTAGTGACATGCCTATCAAATAATAGTTTCAAATCGTGTATAACACCGAGATCTTTGACCTCTTGTACTGATTGAAGCTTTTGCCTTTTTAAAAAGTAATCAAATAATATAGATGTCTTTTTTTTGTAAAAGTTATGCACGAACATTTGTCAGTATTTAAATCAACTTATTCAGTGAACAGTAATTATCCAACCGAACTAGATCCTCTTGTAATGCTATAGCATCATCTACGGAGTTCACAGACTTGAAAACTTTCATATCATCGACAAAATTTAAGATAGATGAATTCACGAAGCAACTGTCTATATCGGAGGTAAAAATTAAAAACAATGAGTCTTGAGGTACGTGGAGTTGGAATGTACATCCATCTGGATATGTGATTTCCTAAAACAACGGCTTGACTGCGATTGTCAATATAAGAGCTAAACCATCTTAAGAGATCGCCTCTTATACCAGAATTACATAATTTGCAAATTAGGATTTCATGGTTGATACGGTCGAACGCTTTACTGATGGCATTTCACCCTTATTTGTTAAACGTTGTGGTGAGGAACTAGCACTTCCCCTTACTATTTTATTTAACAAATCACTAAAAACAGGAGTATTTCCTATGGTTTGGAAAATTGCTCACATTATCCCAGTTCATAAATCCGGTGATAAAACGCAATGTAATAATTATCGTCCAATTAGCCTCTTATCTTGTTTTGCTAAATTATTTGAATCTGTAGTTTACGATTACCTTTATAACCATTTAAAACCCATACTTTCGTCTAATCAACATTGATTTGTTAAAAATAAATCAACTACTACTAACCTTTTAGAATATAAAAATTACATTTGTTCATCATTTGCTAGAAACATTCAAGTTGACTCAGTATATACTGACTTTTCTAAAGCTTTTGATAAAGTGGATTATTTCATATTATGCAATAAAATTGAATCACTAGGCATATACGGTAACCTTCTCCGGTGGTTAAAATCTTATCTTAATCGTAGAAGTCAGTTAGTTGCCCTTAAGGGTATTACATCTTCTCCTGTGCTGGTTACTTCTGGAGTACCTCAAGGTTCTCATCTGGGTCCATTGCTATTTGTTGCATTTGTGAATGATTTAGTTGAATGTTTATCTTGTCCAGCAATTCTGTATGCTGATGACCTTAAAATTTATACAACAGTTTCTAGCTTGTATGTTGCTATGAAACTCCAGCGAGACCTGGATTATATTTCTGATTGGTGCCAGTCAAATAAATTGTTTCTCAATGTAGATAAATGTGAAATAATCTCATTCACAAATAAAGTTAATAAGATTGAATTTAATTATTCTCTAAATAATCATACATTAAAACGCACCACATCAATAAGAGATCTTGGTATTATCTTTGATGACAAACTTACCTTTAGGGAACACTATGACTACATTGTGAGTAAGGGATCCAGTCTTTTAGGATTCATATATAGGTCTACTCTTGGCTTTAAGAAACCTACGAGCTTCATTCATTTATATTGCACGTTAATTAGAAGTGTGTTGGAATATAATTCCACTATCTGGTCTCCTCATTATGCATTACACATCGATCGCATTGAACGTGTACAAAAGAAAGCATTGCGAATAGTCTCATATAGATATAATTTAATTCGAATCATGACCGACTGAAATATTACTCTTTAACATCCATAGAAAATCGTAGAAGCACTTCAGACCTTATCTCTCTTCACAAAATTTTACATGGACATATTGATTCATCCTATTTAATTTCTTTACTTAAATTCAATACCAATTATTGATGCAGAAAACCAGCAGTTTTTTTCCTTCAAGTGTATCGTAATAATACTTCTTACTTCAATCCATTGGTTCGAATGTGTCGCCTTTATAATGAACTCACCAAATTAAATGCCTTAATTGATATTTTTAATTCTAGTCAGTTTAAGTTTATGAATAATTGAAAAAAAATTCTCTCACACAATCTATATTAATATCTATTGTCGATTTTTCACTCATTTTTCGTTTTAATTTTTTTTTAATATTATTTATAAAATGAATATGAACAACTTTTTTTAGTATGTCTACTTTGTCGTTAGTTTAATTAGCGCATAGTTTGGATTATAATCTGGCCCTGTATATTACATTGTTATTATTTATTTTTAATGATTGTAATCTGTTTTGTGCTTAAAGAAAGAAATAAATAAATAATCCGTATATATAACATCAGCTTGAAACCCACTGCCCATAGCATCCGTTATAAATTCATTACAAAGTATCAAGTTACTTACAGTCGACCTACCTTTTAAGAGACCATGTTGAGAATTGGGAAAACTATAGTAAAATTATTTTCTCCGTGCAGTTTGGGTCATAAATCAAAGCTCGGCCTCAGCCCGGCTAAGGCGGTGAGCATGTTGCGAGGGCGCAACGCCATTATCGATAAAAACTCATTCTTATGAAAGAAAGATTATCATTCTTATAAAAATCATTATTATCTTTTTTGCTGTTAATTTTAAACTAAGATATAAGTATTTATTTTTATTTGTAATATAACTTGTTACATTCTAAACTTTTGTACTTATAGTTTTTTAATACATAGATACCTAATTAATAATTTATTTTAAATCATTATTATTCTTATTTTAATAAATACGTTGTTTTATCTATTTTTTTTCTTTTATTTATATCACTAACCCACAAAATGACAAAACTAAATTCACTATTGATAACGCTTATCGACAACAATAATGCGTATCACTATGCCTGCCCATAAGGCCCGTGAGTGGAAGAGATAGCGAAATACTCACTTCACCGCTCCGATTATTTATGACCCAAACTGCACGGAGAAATAATTCTACTATAGTTTTTAATGCATATATAGAATTGTTCATAGACAATTTTCTCAAATACTTTGGCTACGACACAAAGTTTAGATATCGGACGATAGTTGGAAATCAGGTGCTTAGGACCTTTTTTGTACACTGGAGAAATAAAAGCTGACTTCGAAATGTTAGGCATATGACCTCGAAGAGACTCTTGTAATATAAGACAAATTGTTAGCACACCGAATAAAGAACACGGGGGGAAAGTTATCTGGACCAGCAGGCTTATAAGAATCCAAGGATTTTAGTTTATTTTTAACTATACTACAATTTATTTCTACAGTAAATATATTTGCGTCAAGATTTGTAGAAAAATTTAAACTATTTAAAGTAGGAGATGAAGTGCTAGGTTGACAAAAAGTTGAATGAAAATAATTAGCAAATAGATCACATATTTCATTATCCAGTCATGTTTTCGTGGATATTAGAGTTTTTAGATGTATTTTTTAAATGAGTCCAGAATAATTTTGGATTGTTTCTAACCGAATTTTCAATAT
Source organism: Dendrolimus punctatus (assembly GCA_012273795.1). Classification (NCBI taxonomy): domain Eukaryota; kingdom Metazoa; phylum Arthropoda; class Insecta; order Lepidoptera; family Lasiocampidae; genus Dendrolimus; species Dendrolimus punctatus. Next base: position 17,868,401 of record CM022546.1, on the reverse strand, counting down.
TTACAATGTACGATTTATAAGCCTTTTTTTCTAGAGTAAAGGCTCGCTTACGAAACAGATCTAGTGTATGGGCGTCCGATAGCATACCGTAGTTTTTATATTTTTTGTAGTATTTATATTTTTCATTAAAAAATTTTTTTTAGTGCCGGTGTACCACGCCGGAAAATGTTTACTCATAATAGTTCTTAGCGGGAGTAGAAGAAAGCGATACTTTCTTCTAAAGACTTGTTTGAGAAACTACTAGTCCAGTCAGTGTTTGTAAGTTCGTTATTAATACCCTCATAATTTGCTTGCCAAAAACAATATTTGATACATGACGTTGGTGTTAGCATAGTCTTGACTTTAATTGGGAATAACAAAACTAAGGCATTATGGTAAGGATCTAGCGGTATCAATGGATCGTTACAATTTCTGACACTCATATTATTATTACATAAAATTAAATCAAGTAGCCGACCATAGGCATTACAGACATTATTGAACTGGTATAGATCTAACAGCGCAAGTACATCGATAAATTTTTGAAATTTCAATTTCATTGAGCCCAACTATACTCGGCGCTTCTAAGTAATTCATGTCGCGACTTCGCACCCAAGTAATAGAACTCATGTTAAAGTCTCCAGCCACTAGGATTTTATCGTTAGGGTGTGAAATTATTATATTACAAAGATTGTTTAAGAAATTTGTCAACTGGTCTGAAAAATTATATCCTTCCTTTTGATTAAATAAATAAACTACACAAATGTGAAAATAGTTGTCTTCACTAATTTTTAATGAGACCCATTGATCCTCAGCCGAGTGCTCCTCCTCCATTCTGGACCAGTCACTATACAAAATTTCTTTTGTGCGGCAATGAGAACTCCGCCTCCCATAGTCTGTTTTGTTAAATAATAGCAGCGATCACGGCGCCACACTGTGTATCTACTGTCAAATAATTCACCGTCAAGCATTCTGTCAAGCAGCCAGGTCTCCGTCAAAACAAAAATATCATAGTTATTCAAACATACATTGCGCCAAAAAGACTTAGTTTTCGTTCGCAAACCAGGAACGTTCTGATAGCGTAAGTTTATATTAGTCATAATGAAGTTATAAACAAAAAGACGATAAAAATTATAATTTCATAGAAGGTATAAAAATAACATAAATGACCACCATGTTAAACATTGGTTTCACTAATTTGGATACAACAGAGTACCACAATAGTCGGTAGTTCAGTAGAATAAACCAAATCATAATATTGTGAGAATAAACAGGTGAATAAGAGACAATAATGGCAATACATAATACATCTACAAATGAAAGAGATAAATATGTTTTCAAGTTGACATCTGTAAAGAATACAAATAGATCGCGTTAAAAAGTTAAGTGGGTATTTTTTTTTACACAAAATCGCTAATGCGTTCAGGTATTGTCAACAACAGGCTCGACTTTAATCTGTATTGTAGTTTGCATACAATACTTAATAAATAAGTTTTAAATAAGTGGTAAATGAACAATTTAAGTATTAACGTACAAAAATTGAAAAGATTATTGAGTAAAGATACAATTATTTTAATTTTAACAAGTCTTGGAGTGAGTTTATCGTTAGGACGTGGGAAGTATCGTTTTTTCTTACATGAATTTTTGAAAATTTTACCCATACATATTGGAACCCTTTTTCTTTTGCAATCGACTTGGTCTTTATAAGAAGTTTTTTGTATTCAGGGGTAAGATGATTGTTAACAAAACTCGTTGCTTACTGTCAGCAAATCCTAAGGCGCTTGCCAATAATGATTTATCGGCACGAACTGCAGCGACGAAATCTTCTTTTATGTATCTATTTAGAAAGGAGACTAGAACAGACTTTTTCTTGTTATCAAAAGGTTAGTAGATTAGTAGGTATTCTACTAATATAATTAATTTGACTTCTATCCTCTTTATTCTTTTTTTTTTTTTAAATTTCGTGGCCTCTTTATTCTTAATAGCAATCCCAATTTTCTCCAATATAGAAAATAGATTCTCAGATTTTTTTATGGGTATTCCTTTTATCTCTGCATTATTCATACGGCTCCATTTGTCACTGCGAAGTAATATATCCATCTGAGCTTTTGTATCTGATGCAGTATCAAGAATCATTTCCACTGAGGATCGCATCCATTTGTTCTCCGCCTGGGGACATTGGATTCGGAGAAGATATACGACAGGAGGAACGCTTCCAAGTAGCTCTTCTCTAATAACCCAATCGACGATAACCGTTTTTCGAGATACCAGCTGTAATCGTATTTATTTTTACAGCTACTACACTCCACTCCGTCACTACATTTAACGTTACAAGCCGTACAAATCATTTATAATCTCAGATTAACCAGAAGTTGAAATAAGTGAGCGAGTCAGTTATAAACTGACCGGTGGTTGACAGCCTCTGCCTAACCGTGAGCGCGTAAATTTGCGTGGACGTGTGTTATTCGGATCGTAGATTACTGCGAACTCATTAACCACTCTCGCACGTGTAACTACTGAATGTAACAAATTATTTTAAATTAAAGTAAGTAATATAAATAAACACTAAAATTATTACGTTGCATTATATAAAAAAATACACACGTTTTTTTATAAAGCTATATACACACTTTAATTCATCATTACAACCACCGATTTAAAGTCATTTTGGTAGTTTTAAATAATATATTTTGATGGCTTGAAATTCCCGTGAGATTGGGACACGAACTAGCGCAGCATTTAACAAAAAATGTAAGCAATTGTTTTAGTGAAAACTGGTCGTAATAAGCTAATTTTTATGCTCCCGAACAACTACAATCGCTCCCGGGAAAATTACCGCGGGATACCCGGGATCAAAAATACCATGCATGCTTTTTATTACGTAATATTTGCTATCGATCAGTGAACAAAATCACATTGTAATTCGCCCTCTAGCGTTTGCCGCCACCTGTCTAGTTTGTTTTGAAGTGCCACCCCGTCTTCATCCACCAGGACAATTATATCATCTGCGAAGAGCATGCACCAGGGGGCTTCATCTTGTTTCTCTGCTCTAGTGCATCCATGACCGGCAGAAACAGTTAAGGAATTAAGGCGGATCCTTGGTGCAAACCTACCTTCACAGGGAACTTGTTTGTGGTTCCTACTGCAGAGCGGACTTGTGTACTGATATTCTCGTACATGCTTTCTACCTTTCACTTTGAAGACCCACCACATAATTTCTCAGGGGACGAGGTCGTATGCTTTCTCAAGATCTATGAAGACCATATGGGGATTTTTAGATAATGTGGGTGTCGTGGACAAAGTCATTATCACCATAAATTCGTGTTGACATTTTTTACAAATCAAGTTATTCGGTATAAGTAACCGTTTAGTATTAAGTTGTACTTACTTAGTAAGTACTTACTTCTTTGTTTATAAACTCAAATGTGTCTAGTAACTGTGACATTCAAATCAACTGACTTAATTATAATAGCCAATATGTCAATGATTTTATTTCATTCTTAAATTAAAATTAATATTATCGTTTTTATTGTCTAAGACTGATAATATTATCTTATATAAATGATATTATCTTTGTACTCTTATCGTTTATATTAAAACGTTAAGATTCCATTGTTCCGTAATAAAACAAAACTTTTATAATAAAACTGTTTTAAAGGTTTTAAGCGCGGTAATTTATTTCATTTTTATTATTCCGATGTTTCGGCCACTATTCAGTAAAACCGTTGAAACGTATTTTTATATATACTAGTCGCGAAAACTTAAGAAAATATTATCTGAAAGCTTTTATCATAGATATTAATATGGCGTTATAGATCATTCTTTTTACACCTTCACGTATAAATACTGTTCATCTTGCATATCAATGACTTGTTGTCTATAGAGAACATTTATTGCTATGTGGATGACAGTACCGGTAACCCCAGATACACCAGTCGCGTCAATGTCTCTAGGTCGCTAGTAGAAGAGAGTCGGGTTAGACTTGTGTCTAAAGTAGAGAACTCCCTGGAGCGAGTTTCTGAATGGGGACGACAAAATCTCTAGTTTAACCCCGCGAAGACACAGGTCTGTGCATTTTCTGCAAAAAAGACATCATTTGTCCCTGCACCACAGTTCCAAGGAACACATCTAACTATGTCCAACAGTATCGGGATCCTTGGCGTCGACATAACCATCGACGTGCAGTTTCGGGGTCACCTGGAAGGCAAGGCTAAATTTGCCTCTAAAAAGCTTGGTGTGCTAAACCGGTCCAAGCAGTACTTCACTCCGCGGCAAAAAGAGTTCACCGCTGTCGTTCGTCGTGCGCGCACGTCTCTCGTTCCGCCTCGGCAGTCCGTTATTCGTGTTCGTTGTGTTCGTTCGATTACCCGGTCGACTTGTGTTTTTTCTGTGACAGTGCAGTGAAACGTGCGTCATCAGGTGGTTTATCCACCAAATCGTTCGTCCCCCTCAGGGACAATGGACGGTGTGGAGCCCTATCTATCGCCGTTAGAGGGTTTGTTGTCGTTTTTACGACAGTAATTCCGAGCTCCGCGAGTTCAACAACATCGCGTTCGCGATCGCCCATCCACCGCGTAATCGACTCTCGTCGAGAAATCGATTTGACCCCTGAGGTTCTGCAATACCCCAGGGATGCCCCTCTTTCATCGGCCGATGAAATTACCCCCATGGATGTCGCGCCTCCCGCGAACATCCCGTTAAACCGCGAAGACGATGACGGATTCATAACCGTCAATCGAACGAAAAAACGAAAGACCCAGAGGGAGGTCCCCTCCATCCCCACCCTCACTGCCGGCACTCAGCCGACAGCGGCACCATCCAGCCGCCCTGGACCACCTTCACAGCGCCCGCCGCCACCCCTGATTATACGCGAGAAAGCCCATTGGCTTCAACTCGCCAAGGAATTGCCAGATAAGGCAATCTCCATAAAAGAAGCCCGTGATACCCAGCACGGCATCAAAGTTATGGTCACGTCTTTAAGTGACCACCGCGCCCTAACCAATTTATTATGTGACCGTAAAATCGGTTACTACACTTACGCTCTGCCGGAAGAAAATCCGCGGACTACCTCAGGAAATTGAAAGTTCCTTCATTCTAGAGGACCTTAAGTCCCAAGCCGTACCGGTGCACGAAGTACACCGTATGCACAGAGGCGACTCCACAAAGTCGCCTCTAAACCTAGTATTGGTTGTCCTCGACCTCTCCCCAGAGGGGAAAAATATCTTCGAACTTGAGAAGGTCTGTGGCCTTTCAGTGTATGTTCTCCGTGTGGAACGTCCACACGAAAAACATACACTGCGGCAGTGTCATCGCTGCCAACTTTATGGGCACTATGCCCTTCATTGTCAATCCCGTCCCAGGTGCGTCAAATGCCTGGGCGACCACGGGACCTCGGAGTGCACTCGTACCTGAGACTCCCCAGAGCCACCGAGCTGCATCCTCTGCGGCCAAGCGAGCCACCTCGCTAACTACAGAGGCTGCCCTGCTGCCCCCCGACCCAAACGCAAGATCGGAAAGGGCAATGTCCAAATAGGCACTAGAAAAGTGCCGAACAAACCCGCATTCGTGGCCGCCCCTCCTCCAGTAGTAAACCACTGGACGGGTCTTCCCACGACGGAAGCGTTCCCTCCGCTAAGGACGCGTGCCCCAGTTATGGCCAGCCTTCCTCCGGCCACCCTCGCCCCCGCCCCTATTTCTAAGATATCTTCTGGGCCATCGGCCCAACTTTCTATAGCGGAGGACTTAACTTTGGCTACTAAATTCGCCAAAAACTTGCCCTTCGACCTAGAAGAGGTCCAACTTTTGGCTAGGAAACTGAGACAAGATTCAGAGTCAAGTCAACCCTCTCTCCGGGACCAACTCGTGATCGAAATGGATCACGCGTACCTCCTCCAAATACTCAGATCGTTGTAATTAATCAATAAAATCAAATTATTGTTACCGGTAACAAATGGCACATGTAGGAAGAAATAAACCACGCTTATTGACTCTGGCGACTTATAACGTCAACGGCCTTCGAAACCAGTGCGACTTGGTCCATGACTTCCTGGTTACCAATCAAGTAGATATACTACTAGTACAGGAGACCTTCCTGAAACCGAGTAACAGAGATCCAAAGATCTCTAACTATCGGATCACTAGACATGACAGGGTAGGCCGTGGTGGCGGCACCCTGATCTATTTTAGAAGATCCTTACACTGTATGCCTCTAATCACCCCCCCACTAGAAAGTATGGAGGTATCTACTTGCAGACTAGCAATGACTGGCCACCAACCTCTAGTCATAGTCTCAGCATACCTCGCATGCCAAAAAACCCTTATTAAGAAAGACTTAGAAGCCCTATTCAACTTAGGCCCGGCTGTCATAATAGCCGGAGATCTGAATTGCAAACACGAGCAGTGGAATTGCAATACCAATAACCCCAATGGCAGAGCTCTAATAAATATATCAGACGATCTTTTGTTTGATATACTTACTCCCATGACCCCCACAAGATACCCCCCCAACCGTGACTGGGGGACCCCAAACACTCTCGACTTGGCATTACTGAGGGGCGTAATCCTTCAGTTCCATTCGATCGAAACGATGGACGATATAGATTCGGACCATCGCCCGGTTATCCTCAGATTAGGACCACAGACAGACCTGACATCTGAAACTAGGACGTCTGTGGATTGGTTGAGACTTGGGAACCTCCTCAAGGCAACAAGCTCACAAGACCTGGACCGCATCCCGGACCACATTGAGTCCCGCCAAGACACGGAGACGGCGATCGAGGCCCTTACTAGCCACCTTCAATCCGCAGTGCGGAACTCGTCCAGGCAGGTGCCGGTGGAGGATGACCGCCACTTATGCCTGTCGGACGAGGTGAGGGTACTGTTGAGGGAAAAGAGAGCCGCCTCCAGAGCTCACGATAGATATCCCACCGAGGAAAACAGAGTCCGACTTCGCGAACTAGAGCGCGAGGTCAAACTACGTATCCGGGAAGTCAGGGAACAACGTTGGGACAGAATGTTGAGAGATATCGAACCAACTCACCAGGCATACTGGAAGCTGGCTAGAGCTCTCAAATCAGACACCCTTACTGTCATACCCGCGCTAGAAAGAGCCGACAACACCGAGGCGTTCGATGACGAGGAGAAGGCCGAATGCCTTGCTCAGAGTCTAGAGCTTCAATGCTCCCCCACTACGCAAAACGTCGACCAGTCACACCTGTCGGAGGTGGACTCCGAGGTCGAACGTAGATACTCCTTACCAGCGGAAACCACACTCGACCCGGTCACGGTCGAAGAAGTGCAAGATCTGATCAAGTCCCTCAAACCGCGAAAGGCCCCAGGGACCGATGGCATTAACAATCGCGTCTTAAAACTCCTCCCCGGCCACCTAATTATAATATCAGTGAGCATCTTCAATGCCGCCATAACAAACTGCTCCTTCCCCGCGATTTGGAAGGAGGCAGATGTCATCGGTATTCACAAGCCTGGAAAACCGGCTAATAAACGGTCCAGCTACCGTCCGATCAGCCTACTGAGCGCACTCAGCAAGCGCCCGATCATGACATACGCGAGTGTGGTGTTCGGCCATGCTAAGCCTACCCATTTAAAGAAACTGCAAATCGTGCAGAATAAATTCATTCGCTCGTCGTGTCCGCGTCCGATTACAAGCCTCGGCGAAAGACTCGTGCGACGACCGCGTAATGTCCTTACGGACAAGGTCGACGCTATCACAAAACGGCTGGCCCGGATCAGCCCGCCCGCGGTTACGACGGCAGGCTGGCAGGCACCGACAGACAGACATAGACAGCGGCGTCTCAGACAACGCCAATCACGATCTCTCCATGTCCTCGCAAGGAACGCCAGGAGACATAGCCCCCCCACAGGATAGACTAGGCGTGGTGCTGGGAAGTTTCTTTCGCCGTTTCTTCTCTCCCAGCCATAACACGTTGCGAAACGGCAGTAAGATAGCGTAGGCCGCCGCGAACCGCCGATCCCGGTCCGCCGGGATCCTTCTTCTCGGGCTTTGTATTACCCGTCGCCGGTTTTCAATTGGCTCATTGTGTCGCCCATTGGCGGGCATCATCAGATTCATCTTCCTCTCATGGCAACGGTCCTGCCGAGGTAAAGCTCCCTAGGGAGCTCCCTCAAGCAAGTTGCCCCCGCCCCAAAAACCCCGGTAAAGTTGTGAGGTCTTCGGACCAACAACATAAAGTCAAGTCAAATAAAATCCGCGGCAAAGACTTGCGCTGTACAAGGCGCAAATCAGACCGCATATGGAGTACTGCTCACACCAATGGGCCGGAGCATCCGCTTATCAGACTGACCCCCTCGACTCCATTCAGCGTCGCGCCGTTCGTATCGTCGACGATCCCATACATACAGGAGGTTTAGATTCGCTTAGCCTTCGGAGAGACTGCGTCTCTCTGCGTATTTTACCGCCTGTATAACCGTATTGACCCGCAGCCCAGCCGCGGGATAAACTTGTAAAATGATAATTTGTCTTTAAACTGATCAATCTGATTAGGTAGATGTGAAATTGTAAACAAAGCTCCATAGTGCAACAAACAGAACAATAAAAACATTTACCGTTGCATGTGCCAAATTCACTTACACGTGTGAGAAAGTATAACCACTCTCGCACGTGTAACTACTGAATGTAATAAATTATTTTTAAATTAAAGTAGGTAATAATATAAATAAACACTAAAATAATTACTTTGCATTATATGAAAAAATACACACGTTTTTTATAAAGCTGTATACAGACTTTAATTCATCATTATAACCACCGAATATACCGAATAATTTCTATTTTAACGATTTAGGCCCGCTTGCACAACGATCGTCTTTAAATAAAATTAGTTAATTTTATTTAACTGTCTAAACGCGTTTAATAGTAAATGCATTTACGTTGTCTTGCACGGGACACTCCATGTCATTTAGTAAAATGTATTTATGCCATTGATAAAACAGCGAAATGTGTTTCATTTCACGTGGCGGTACGTTTTATCGAACATAACACACGAAATTTAGCTTAAATGTTAGTTATTTCCCGCGTAAAAAGGATTTTACTTTTTTTTTTTTTTGGCCAATCTCAAATCGACATTTGAAATTTTGTTCGTTTGGTTAAGTTTATTTCAAAATTTATTGCGGCAACCTGAAGAATGATCTTTTGCTGTGCGGTTTTATTTTCGATTTTATGGGTATTTAGCATTGAGATAAATAAACCAAATAAAATACGAGTGACGATCTGTAATTGACTTTTTAATAACTTACAATTTCATAAAGAATAATAAACATTAATTTATGAAAAGAGTTGTTGAAATATTGTTTAATGCAGATTTTCCTTCCCATCTCATGTTCAGGGTCCTTTTTTATAATCAAAGAATTTGAGACAATGATCATATGTTTTCGCTGCTTCCGTTATATAGGCGTTCTTGTTCTAGATTATGTTTGTTTTCATCAGAGTTTAAAAGACACAGTCAATTATTAAAAATTGTTGTAAATTTATATCATATTTTGCTTTACCATCTGCCCCATCAAATGCTGCAGGCTCATCGGGCTTTTGAAGTTTTCCTTGCAAAATTTCTTCAGTGTCGGATTTTGCCGTGCACGCTGTCTCAATACGATACCGCTAAGGCTTATAATTTTTACCATCTAGGTGCATTTTTTTTACCCTGAAGCCTCTGCGATCGCCTTATCCATTGTGAACGTCAGCTCGAGTACAATACTAGAATATTGTATTTACTCTTTAATAATTTAATATCTTTACTGGATCCAATTCCTCAACTTTATTACTCTGCTACCACGTTAGTTTGTACGAATATTTAGAATTGAGATAAATAATTAAAGCAAATAATATACGAGTGACAATCTGTGATTGATTTTTTAAAGTGACAATTTCATAATAATGACAATGTTTAAACGCGTTTAAGGCGTTAACGCCTTATATCATCATCATACATATAGCCATTTTTGAATGATTAACTTTGACAGTTCTGTAAACGTATTTACCGGTAAATTTAGCGTTGTGCAAGACGCTTGTCGTATTTAAGGGTGGTAAATGCGTTTAGTGTTTCTTAAATGACATTAAAGAAATGACGTTCTTCGCGTTCGCAAGCCGCCCTTAAAGTCATTTTGGTAGTTTTAAATAATATATTTTGAAAACTGCGTGGATGTGTATAAATGATTATCGTTGTCTTAAAAAAACATTTTTGATATTATTGGTATGTCGGTATTTATAGCATTATGACTGTTCTTTTGTTTACTTTGTGTTTAAAATTTGTGATTGTAAAAACAGCCCACTGTGAATTGCAATCTTTATGGTAGTCATTAGCCAGGTGTGATTCTTGGAAAATTCAGTCCACGCGGTTGACCAGACATATTGTATTTGTGCAGTATAAAGCAATGCCCGAACGGAGGGGTCAGGCAGTCTAGCGACAGTCATAAGCGTAGCAAGAAGTTAGTGACGGACTTTGCGCGTGTTATTGAATCGTGCATTACGTTTGCACTGGTTGTGTTCAGTTATATTTGTACCTGTGTTATACGTGTTTGTATAGTTCTAATATATTCTATAATAATTCCAACGGCATTTTAATTCGTATCCTGCAACTCGTGACTATATGGTTTATTGTTTTCAGTTCGAACAACTCCTGTGCAGTATAACAGATGTGAAGCACAGCGGGAACTGCCTGTACGGCGAGGGGAGGTTTCTCGCAGCGGTCAGAAAGTACCTGAAGTGCTTGAGATATATGGACTACGCTAAAGGGAGAATAGACAAGATTAATGACGCTGAAATGGAAGATAATTGTAAGTTCATCCGTCATTCTATAGCATTGATATCAATTTGTTGAATTCGAATTAGAACGAGCACAATTAGTTGGTTTATGTAATATATGGTGTGCGACGATGATGTGAATTATGTGATTTATATGTATGTGATAAGGTTATTTTGTCCAAAATTGACCAAAACTACATGGTTTTATTGCCAATTTATGCAAATTAATCCATACTAACTATTCTAAAGAGGAAAGATTTATATTATTACGAGCTACAGGACTCGAATTAAAATAAATGCCGTTGGAATTACTATAGAATTTATTAGAACTGTACAAACACGTATAAAACAAGTACAAAATAAAACTGGATGCAACCAGTTCACACTGCACGATTCAATGCAATCAACAAAGTCCGTCGCTATGTCGCTAATCGAAAGTACCTACTACATATTTTAATCGTGTCGTAGTCGTCGATTGACTCCCCACCCCTCCGTTCGGGCATTGTTTTATACTAACTATACAATGGAATAAAAAAATCGACCGCGTGCCCGTGCACCGCTCGGCATTCGGAAACACCAGTGAATTTCCGAGAAATAGTAATTTGCACATCTGGCATGCTTGAGCGCAGTGCAATAAAAACGAGCGTTAAGTCATTCGACACTAATTACAGCCATAAAATAAGTACGATAACAATAGATGTATTTGAAGTTTAAACACGAAGTAATCCAAAAATTCGTTTTACAACATGCAAGATGTGCGGTCTTTGTAACAATATTTTGTATGTTTGTAATAATTAAACTTAAAAACAACTGGACTGATTTCAAAAATTGAACTTCAAAATTGTAACCCATCAATCTAAACAAAATACTTGGCGCTGTAATTGGGTTCTACGATTTTGATTAAATTTTACATATGTTTGAGTGGGCGCGACGGTGCTTTACATTCACAATTAGACCCGGTAGGTGGTGCTGGAATCGGGTTCTAGATTTTAGTTTTTTCAGGGCAGACAACGTCCGCCGAGAGCTCTAGTATGAATATAATAATCGGCAGACAAACACATATTGTATATCCCCAAATTAAGCAAGTCACGCTTGTGTTATGTATGAGTAATATACAACGGGCTACTTTGGGGCCGATCCCAGACACCCAGACCGTAGTAAATAATGGAGAAAATACGTTCCCGAAATTTACTATACTACTACTATACAGACTACATACATACATACATACATACATATACTAACAGATCATTTCCAACTGCCAGACCTCAAGACACTGTGAGCTCTTTCTGCGTGCAACGAAACAAACCAACTTGATTAATGATTTCTTTTATTTTTCCTTCCACTCATTATAATATTATATAAAAAAAAAATTAGAACTAGGCATGTTTGCTGAAGAGTTTCTTGCGCCGCTTCTTCTCTTCAAGCCACAACATGTTGTGAAGCGGTGGTAAATTAGATTAGGCTCCCATAGAGTAAATAATATCCATAAACAAAATTAAAACTAAATAATTAAAATGAACAAGTTGGCGGTAGGCTGAATAAAAACTTTGACAATACACGTTTGACAAATGTCATCTTTGTCTTCCGTGACCACGGCAACTGAAAAGCGGCCGAAACGTCGGATAAACCTAAATAAAATAAATTACCGCGCTTAAAACCGTTAAAACGTAGTTTTATTACAGATCATTTTTGATTAAATGTGTCTTTTCAATAGCTCTCGCGTTTTTTATTTTCCAGTCAATGACATATCCACGACCTACAAGATACAGTGCAATCTCAACTTGGCAGTGTGCTACTCGAAGTTGGGAGACCACGCTTCGTGTATTAAATGCTGTTCTGAGGTGAAGTACCGTTTTACAGATTTACATAACTAATAACTCCTCCCAACTAGTGACGTAGCTTGCCTTGGACGGGCCCTGTATCAAAATGTGTTGGGGGACCAAAGGGAAGAAAAACTACTCGAATTGAATTACAATAATTATATATTGATTATAAGTTATTACTTATAATACTGTTACAATCTAGACCCCAACTAAGATAAATTCCACGTGCAGTTCTGTAGAAAGAGGCACATTTTATTACCTGTCGGCATTTGAACTAATTGTAATCCTTTTATAGTCTTCTTCTTCTTTGTTCAATTTTGTTTTGGCGTAGGTTTCTAGTTATTGTAGAGAACAGCGTGTTCTTTTATTGTACTCGTTTATGGCCACTTGCCGCAAGTATAATTAGCCAGGTGTTGCGGATTACGATTTCAAGCTGATTGTGTTGACGTTGCCGGGCGGGCACATTTGTATTGTGAAGTACAAAACCACGGTCTGATGGAGAGATGGCAGTTAGTCCCAAATAAATCATACTTTATTGAACTTTGATTTCCGAAGATACAGCAGAAAATTGGTTAAATTCAGACAGGAAATGTAGTTTTTCCTGTTTTACAGTCATAATTTTTTTTCTTTTCGAACTGATTTTGAACATTATTTATACGTCGGGATCAGTACAACTTTAGGATAGTTTCATATATATTACAATATTACTGGATACCATATAGGTTACTGAAAGGTGATTTTTTTTTCTAAGAATTAAAAAACCTATTTGAAGTTTGACTAAAAAGCAAAAAAATAAATATAGTCTACTACAACTTGAAGTCGATGCCAAGTAAAACAGTAAAAAAAAAGAACAAATTTAAAAAAAATATACTACCTAATCTTACTAATCCTACCGGCATTTTTTCGCGCCTGGTAAGGCGCTGCAGAATCTTAACCATAAATACCTCACTTCGAGGCATGCCTTTTTTATTGCTTGAGTTCAGGAGACAGGCCACCCGATGAAAAGCGATTACCATCGCCTTTGGACCTTTGTGTTACAAATGAAAGCACCAATGTGCTGCCGCTCTCTAAGCGGAGGCTGGAACCAGGCCATTAATGCTGGAACACAGTTCTAAATTATGATTGTGGTATATACTAGACCAGGGATGGTAGCCATCCAGATGGGCAAATATCCTACCTCCTGGATGTGGGTTGAATTGTTGCCTCTTACGACAGGGCATTTCTCCGTTCCTGCACGGATATGGAGGATGTAGTTTGTGGCCCTGGAACCAGGGCACCTCAATGTCCATGGCTAGTTGGGGAGGTTCCTTTTTTTTTATTAATAGTTGATGATTATATAAGTTATAGTAAAGTTAAAATTAGACCTATATTTTTTCTTTAAAATGTTAATATACACCAGGTTGTCTGGAAGAGATCACCACCAGCGATAAGGCCCCCTTATTGTTCTTATTCAAATGCATCCATATTAATTGTACAAGTTTAAGTTTATTGTGAACAAAGATCTTTCATTCATTCATTCACTGCTTAAAATAAAAAAATAAATGTCAAGCAGTCTTTGAAGACCACGGACTATAAATATCCCCCGGACTTTTGGAAACCTTGAGGTCCATGGGAGGCCAATACGTAAAGGCCCCTTGACAAATTTAATCTAAATGTGGCGTGACACTGACCGGCAATTATCCCTGTCTACACCATATAATAATGCACCCAAGGATAACCCTCGGCCATTGTAGGACTAATGTGGAAGATGAGAACAAAACGTACCGAGCTATTGAGGATGAACAGTACAAGCTTTCTTATTGTTGTCATTGAGAAAGAAAAAATATTTATTTAGGACAAAATACAAAAAGTCTTACATGATAATATAAATATTACAATTCATTGTCATTCCTGTCCTAAAAAGGCTCTTGCTCAGTATAATGCTAGTTTTCTCAACCAGCGCTGATCTTCCGCAAGTACCTTTAAGTGATGCCACGGCTTAGTTCCACAATGCAAATTAAAACCGTAAACGTTCATCAAAATTATACAGAATAATTATTACTAGTGTATGAACATTGTTATAATTACAAATAAAATAAAACAAATAAAAGAAAACAAACATACAAATAAAAAATAATAAAAAACAACGGACAGAAGGGACGAACAAGCCGAGATAATAAATTGGTAGTGGTTTGTTATAACGTACTAATCGTCATTCGAGAATTATAATACTATAAAATACTTGTATCGTATTTAAGGTCTCTCTGGCGAAATTGATGGTCAAATAATCATTGAACAAAATTCCAGGTGTTGGAAATCGAGCCCCGCAACGAGAAGGCTCTCTACAGACGAGGCCAAGCGCAATTCTCTCTCAAGAACTACGATGAAGCGTTGAACGATCTCAAAATGGCGGACAAGTACTCCCCAAACAACAAGGCTATCAACAAACTGCTCAACGAGGTAAGGCTCTCCAACAAAAGCTACAACGACATACAGAAACAGAGGCTGTCAAAGTTTTTTCCTGACTAAAAAGAGGCAAGAGTCCAGGAGACAAGTGACCGAGTTAAGACTGACAGTTTTAATACATAGGATTAGGTAGATTTAATTTTAAATTATATTAATTGTGACTTCATATGCGTGTACATTCCATCCAATATAGGTCTTGGTTTTCCTTCAGGATGGAATTTTGTAATGGTATCCGTTGTTTCTTTGCGGAGCCATCCTCAAATTACGTCACACGAATGTCATGATATTTTGACCCCCTCCTCCTCACTCACCTCACCTCCTCATTCGTGACACTCCTCCCTCCCTAGTGTGACATCAGATATTTTGCAATTTTACGTCTAGAAATAATATAATATCTTCGCAAACTTCTTACCGCCTCAGAATAAATGAACGTTTGAGGTTCATCCCATCGTTCAGAAATCAAATTATATTTAAAAGG
This sequence comes from Dendrolimus punctatus, assembly GCA_012273795.1. NCBI lineage: Eukaryota > Metazoa > Arthropoda > Insecta > Lepidoptera > Lasiocampidae > Dendrolimus > Dendrolimus punctatus. The sequence goes on along the minus strand of CM022546.1, from coordinate 17,852,899 downwards.
ATACTTTTGTTTTTTTTTTCATTTGATCTTTGAACGACTTTTAAATTAAATTGATTTCTAAACGACGGGACGCATATCAATAAGTTATGAAATCAAAATTAGAATAATTTCAAGGTAACGATTTGAGGGTTTGGGTGTCGGCGAGTGAAAACCTCTCACAACTAACGTAACCAAAATGTCTACAATAGCAATAACAAATAGAGTCCACTCTTATCCGAAATCATCCAAAACTTTTATATATACGTTTCGAATAATATTATAATTATGACCACATATAATTTGTGGTACATACAAGGTGGTTCTTGATCTTCATTCTTATGTGCGTAGTTGATTAGTATGGCCATATGTAGATATATTAGCCGCAAATAATATTTAGTGTTAATAGTTATATAGAGGGCAGAAGCGCCATCTGTATAGCAAAAATGTACTTCAAAAGTCATTCAATTGGTGGCGCTACTGTACCTAGTCTGACTAATGAAGGTAAACTTAAAAAGCAGGGTAAGGGGTAAGTTTAAAAAATATCAGTAGGATACAACAATTAAAAGTACGTATTGACGGTTTTAAGCGCGTTATTTTATTTTATTTTTATTAATCCCACGTTAAGACCAAGTTGTCAAGTGTCAATAAGTATTGTTAAAGTTTTATTTAGCCTACCGCCAACTTGTTCATTATATTTATTTACTTTTAATTTTTTGTTTATGTTTATAATTTACTTTATGGGAACCTAATCTAATTTACCACCGCTTCGCAACGTGTGGCTTGAAGAGAAAAACCGTCGCAAGAAACTCATCAGATGTTGCTGAAGAGTTTCTTGCGACGGTTCATCTCTAATAATTTTATATAATACTTGATATGCAAAATACCGCAGCATTTAATAAAAAAATTTAGTGTTTTAGTGAAATCTGTGTCGGAATAAGTTAATATTTATCCACCCAAAGTGTATAAATATTAGCTTTATTTTTATGCACCCGAACCACTTCGAACTTGATATAATTTTAACCGACGTAATAAAAAGGCGGAGGTTCTCAATTGGTCATGTAATTTTTTTTCTGTATGTTCAGCCATAACTTTGTTGTTCCTGAAGCGGTTTCAAAATTTAGTATATTTTTAGTATTATCTTTTTGTGTCGTTCTTTGTAGTTGTAAAACATATCAAAGGATGAAAGGCTATTAGTTTCAAGTGATAATAATATGTGAAAAATATCAGGAAATATATAAAACCTAATTTCCAATCATTGATATGTATTTGGAGCGTTCGCGCCGATGCCCAGGGTCCGCATTCCTACTTTTTCTTCAGTGCTGCAATACCATTTGCATACATTCTTCCAATAATTACATCTATGTATCTTCTTTTTAGTTTAATACTATATTTTATGAAAATATTGGAAACTTTAAATTCTTCGCTCGAAATAGATAGCCTTTTACACCTCATTTATAAAAGCCTCATTCCGAGCACAACGTGTTATTCGTAGAATAGAATTTTACATGACTTTATAACGTTATAAAAAATACTACTCTATCATTTGAATGAAATCTAAAACAATCTCAAGAAAAATTAATTCAAGCAAAATCCATTGAGTAGTTTTTATGTTCTATCACATTTGGCCGATTTTAAAATTATGAAACCGAAATTAAAAATGGAAGGTTTTCGAAGTTACGTTATTTTCGCGAAGAGGCAATATTGTTGTAAATACAATAAGCCATGGATATTCTATTAGATTACAATCAATGAGATATACAGACCATGGGTGTTCACGAATCGCGAAACACAATGAGTTCCGTACAATGTGACTTGAAAGAAAGAAAGAAAGAGAAAGATTTATTGACTTGAAAACAAGTGTGTGTAAATATGGAATGTTTGTAAACTAAATATCTTTGACTGTAATGCCATATATAGACTGGTAAACAAGTGCCTTTTGGACCAACTTTTTTCAGCAGTCTCCGAAAATTATAAATGAGGTGTCATTCGATTCGGAATGGCATCTAGATGATTTTTATTTTGTTTGTAACTTTTAATTTTGTAACAAGGAAAATTATTAATAAAAAAATGAATAATAAACATTTTCTAATTTTTCCAACGGGGTTCTATTCTAAAGCCTTTCAAGAATTGCTCCAAGAAAGGAAAAAAATCTTAAATTTTATAGTTTAACAATTATCACACTTGCAATGTTCATGTTCAAGCAAAAAAATTGTATTAATTAACTATTGAATAACTAAATGAAAAATTGTTATAAAAAAACTTCAAGTAGATTATTGTTCATTCATCTATTCTGTTAGTGCCTGAATTTTTTCAATTTTTTATTTTCATATTTAGTATGTTTAAATAATATTTATTCATTAAAGGCCTATGTGGGTGTGGCTTGCGTAAGCCAGAGTACCCGTTTTCGGCCGTATTTTCATCCCTCTGGGAAAATTATAAATATTGATCTTACAGTTTCGGGAGTTAAGACTTTTTTTTAGGAAATTTCCTCCTCTTTTTGAATCTTTTTTCAAATTTGAAAAATCTTTATTACTTTTTGAGATATTTGCAAAAAACTAAACCCCCCTCTTTTTAGTTAATTGTTAATAACTTTTACAATTTTTGCAAGCGGAACTTCATTTTTTCAAAAATCATCTAGATGCCATTCCGAATCGAATGACACCTCATTTATAATTTTCGGAGACTGCTGAAAAAAGTTGGTCCAAAAGGCACTTGTTTACCAGTCTAATAGTTAATATAACTAAAATAATTCCGCAGTAATAGTTTAAATATTTATAGAGAAAACGTAATGTTAGTATTGAAAAAAGTTTGCAATATAAGGCAATAGGGATGCGGTGGACACAACATCTTATACTAATATATAAAGCTAAAGAGTTTGTTTGTTTGATTGATTGAACGCGCTAATTTCAGAAAATACTGGTCTGATTTGAAAAATTCTTTCAGTTTTAGATAGCCCATTTATCGAGGAAGGTCATAGGCTTAGGCATAGGCAGGTCATATTTATCATTACGCGTAATGACCAATAGGAGCGGTGCACCAATGAAGGTTTTTTCAAAATTGGGGGGCTTTTAACTTACTTTTTGTAAAATTCCACGCGGATGAAGTCGCGGCTAGAAACTAGTGTCAGAATAAACTCTAATGCATCTCGACACAGAGCTAGCTCATATGAAAGTTAACACACCTGTATTATTATACCAAATCATAATGTAGCTTGTAAGGAACAATTTCTAAGGACGGGTGTCAAACGACAAAAGGAAACGAACTAGGAAAAAACTTACCAGTACAAAGGTAAGAAAGAGTACGTCCGTATGTCACAGCCGAGGTTACATGATACATCAGATGGCAGAGAGTAGAATTCGCTGTCGAGTGCTGATTCATTTAGGTGACGGTAACCTTAAGTACAAACATTAACAAGTCGTACTGCTAGTACAATGTAGCACAGTGTGCGAGTGTGACGGATGATGTGCGAGCGGGATAGAGCAACTATTAATATGTGCGCTCCCGCGTTGCGCTAGCCAGTAGTGCGTTGTCCGCTGCAATGACAAGATGTATGCAGCTCTCATAACACTAAGGCTAAAGATATGGAATGTGTGCTCAATATCCCAGGTAGAAATCCCTTTCCTTAAATATTTTAACCACTAGACTACAGATGCCTTACGTAGACTACCTATGTAGGTTGCAAAGTTTGCTTGGCAATCGGGGCGAGTTCAGTAGGGGGATAGAGCGCGGTATGGGCGCCCCCCATACAGGGTCTCTGGATTAAGGATTTCCCAAAAAAACTAATTGTTATAAATATCTATCAAGCATACATCATATATGACTGTGTTTGAAAATATTAAAAAAGTGAAAATGTTAAAGTATAAAAGAGTGGTACAGTTTTACACGACTGATAATTACCATTAGTTGCTTCCGACGTAGACCATTTTAGTGGTATAAATCAATCGTGTAAGCGAAACCAAGCCAAGAAGGCAAAGCAAAGAACATTTCCGCTTGCGAATTAAATTCAATATAGATGATTTACATGTCGGAAACCGGTCTGCATTTTTTACGTAAACGAGCTGCTAAACATAATTAATTATAAGTCGTGTAAAACTGAAATAATGTTACCTATATTTTAATGCCTACCAAAAAATATCAATACAGACTACCAAGGCCCAATTCGCTATTAGTATCTCGTCAAAATCGTCGAGCACTATCCTGTTAATCGTCGGTTTGCATGAGTTTGGTATTATACTAATTACAATAGCGTGCCACGGGAATGCCACTTTACCTTTATAAATATTTATAAGCGAAAAGTCGCGAAATGAAGATTTAAAATTTTTGATAACTTTTTTTGGTTATAGCTCCAACACTAATGCCGGTGTGCACCGACATTTAACCGGTGGTTAAAATAAAATAACCGATCAAAATGCATGCTTGAACAGCGATTTTTTTTTTAACGGGCGGTTAAATGTGCACACCAGCCTAAATGTTGAGTTTGCCTTTTGGTAACTGTTAAACATCATAATTAAACAGAGTGAAAACTTATGGGGGCGTTTAATGAAGAAGCCATTTTGAGTTGAAGAGACATTTATTCATAATGTTGTCACATATTAAAGATTGGTTTTAGTGTTGCCATGTATAAATGTTAATTTTACATAGTTTATGTCTTGAACAGCAACTTTTCAGTATTCATGTTGGCTAACTCCATTTCAGCTCATGGTAATACGATTGGTTTTCTACTATATTCCGCTGAGACGACATCGCGATTACTGTGGATTGTGGATTAGTAATATACGAATTTTTGACACTATCACAATGGAATAGTACTTTGAAATATATATTGAAATAGCAGAACTAAGCCTCTGGTATGAGATGTCACAATTCCCACCTCGAGCTGTCGCGAACTATAAGTTATAGCTCTCGAGCTTCTCCATTCACATGTCATAGTTGTTTACTTTACCGCAATTAACTAATTTAAATGTTTAATGTTCTATTATGAGCATTTTTCTTTTCTGGGACTACAAATTACACCCAAATTGGGTTTTGCGAACATTTGGTCCCACTTGTAGCCCGGATTCTCGAACATATAGCTATTGTTGCTGTAGGTAATTACTTAAAAATCGGCTATGTGTCATAAAATTTCCGACTGGACACTTGCGTATAGTGTTGATTATAAAATGAGTTTGTAAAAGTAACATGACATTTTGTACCGAATCAGTACAATGTTCCAGTTCAAGTGAGGCGAGGAGATTAGTACGGTTTGTATCGTGGCAGTACATTTGAAGCGATGCGGGTGGTAAGCGTCATTCCCTCATTTGTCCCGTTTAAAACTTCTAGTTCGGAAATGTTCGTTAAGAATCCGATGTTATCGGTCTCGGTCCCTTCATGTTACTAGCAATCTTATACTATAACATGTCATGTTGTCTCTCTTTGTCATCTGAATATCCGTAGAGGCGTTATTGTACTACAATAAGGCATAAGCCTCGTTCCTTCCTTCCTGTTACGTTTGAGGCGTGAGTAGTAGTGAGACAAAAATTTTGAAGTATTAAATTCTGAAACTTTTCCATATCAGTATAAAAGCATTTTGTACTTGATAAATGTACTCGCTCACACGTGTACTACTCATCACTACTTACTTAGGATTAAGTAGGATATTTTTTGTTCTATTATATATGACAGTTTCAGCGTAACAAGGAAGGAAGTAGTGGTAGCGACGCTAAGAAATAGATTCATGTTGTATAGAAAACGTGTGATACAGTGTTATTGTATTATTTTCAAGTGCCTATAGCCAGATCATAATGTGGCCGGGATTAAGACACAGTTATGTCAAAATGAAAGAAACCCACAATGATCAGGAAATCAGTTTTGATATCATATTAGTCAGAATGTTATACTGCATTACTTCTCATCAAAAACAACCCAAGATCTTTTCATATACGACATAGAACTATGAATTAACCCACGCACAGAGTATCGAATAATAGCTAGATAAATAATTTCTTGATTATTTTCTCAAAAACATACCAGGTTCATTTAATAGAAAAACCTAAATAAATACAGAGATGATGTTTCAAAGTGAATAAAACTAACAATAGTATAAACTAACAATTTAAAAAAATCAGCTAGTTGGGACGTAATTTGGTGTATATCCTTTGCGGTCAACGTGGGTTAAAAGTCAAGTGATGAATAGAGAATTTACTGTAATATCTTAAAGGTTACGATCTGGACACATTCCGCGGAACCAATTTTTGCACATGATGAGATTAGCATCTACACCAAATTCTTCTTCATCTCAGATGTCTTTTATGTATTAGTGGAATGTGTCCAAACTAACAGCCTTAGATATGATATAAATTAATTTCATATAGGCTGATGCAACAGCATTTTGTCAGAGCCTTATCACACTGCCAAAAGGATTCATAAACATCTTGCACACGCCACCTAATTTTAATATATGTTGATTGTTAATTATTAAGGCGACATTGCTAAGTTGTGGCCAAGCCTTTAAGGAGAATAAAAAAAGTATTTTTTTTTCAAAATGGTTTAAACGAATTGGTGCGTTTTGGCATAAATTAAGTTTAATTTTAGGCGAAAACAGTAAAGGCCTTTATTGTGTTTTAAAATAATTTTAAGTTTGTTTATTCCTACATAAGATAATTGTATATTGTTTAGTTAAATTGATGTTCTCTGATCTGAGTTAAAATAAATTAATAAACAAAAATGTATTAAATGTGATCTAGAAATTTGTTAGCTGTAAGTTCCGATAATAGTAGCTTTAATACTATGTTAGATATTATTAGCCAATTATATAAGACCCGAAAATTATGTTTAATATTGTATCCTGTATTGGCTTTTGTACAACTATACAGTACAATTGGATAAATAATTATATCGAAGTGTATTATTGTTTTATTTAACTTCTTAACCCTGGGGTCAAATAAATAAATATTTTGGGTATGTTTATATTTATTATGACAAAGGAATTTTATGTACACCAGCAATTCGAATTACGAAATAGAAATAAGACGCCTAATAAATGAAACTTAATTTCTTAATAGTATAATTAGATGGCACCACAACTCATTCATGTTCTCAGCTCTCTCAAAACAATAACTTTTTTTATTGCACGAGTTCAGCAAACAGGCAGACGCCTACTTGATGGAAAGCTGTTACCGTCGCTTATGGGCACTACACATAGATGAAAGACAACAAACAGTAGAAAAGCTAAATTCTACAACTATGTGGTATCACCTCACCATGGTAAAGTCTTGAATTGAGTAATATGTGTTTGTCTTTCTATGAATGCATATGCGTATATCTAGCTTTTTTGTCCTAGTTATTTTCAAACTGTGTTTTGAACCAAATAACCTAATTGTAGTATTTAGTTCTATTCAAAAACTACTATTTCTCCGTCATCGTCATCGTGTCTAGAGCAGCATCAGGGATGCGCATGAGCAACTTCCATGGTTGCTCATGTATTCTAACGACATCGGGCTGGCACATTCGGACAGGGGGCACTTATTGCGACGTGCAAATGCGTGAAATAGGTCACTAGATGACGGCGGTCTGAAACTAATGTGGCGAAGACCGATTACTTAGTCCGAGATCCCACATCCGGCGCATAAGTGAAGATGGGCACGGATCAGATTAAATACGTGGGATGTGTACTTAGTGCGACCGGGGATATCGACCTCGATGCCAAGGCTCGTATTACAGCAGCTTGGGCCAAGTCGCGTAAGGTGATAGGTGGCATTTGTGATCCCAAAATGCCGGATAAATTAAAAGAACAGGTCTATAAATCCATCATTAGACCTGTCCATTTCTTGAGTGGCAGTGAGCTGGCCTAAACTTGAGCGACACAAGCAAGAACTGCGTGTCACGGAGATGAATATGCAGCAGGATGGATGTGTGGAGTGACGCGGAAAGACCGGGTCAGGAACTCCCGCATCCGCGGCAGTCTTCATGTCCGTGACATAGCAGACAAACTGCAAGTGTCGCTCACGCTGGCACAGCCACGTTTCACGGAGACCGGCTTATGTGGGGAACAAAAGTCTAGCCATGCCGCTTTTGCCAGGTCCCGGCCGAAGGGGAAGGCCTAGGAAATGCTGGCATGACGTGAAGGATGACATTCTTACCAATGGTCTCAAAACGGAGAATGCTGAGGACCGCGCGAAGTGGAGTAGAAGGACCCTGGGCGTCGGAGTGAACGTCCGAACGCAACCCGGATATAACGCTCGCCGTCGCCGAATGCGTTTTGTTAAAAGGAATTTCTGTGTTAATGAACTAAACGTAAGAACTATTCAATAAAACAATATAATGCTTTAAAAATCGTTTTATAAAACATAATAAATACAGGCTATAACATAATGAATAACAAATAAGGTGGGTACGCAATGAAATTGAAACATACAGGACGGCAAGTGTCTTTGGATTTTAGGCGTTTTTCGATTGACTCCATTAATCTTACAATCATAAAAAATATTTCTTTTACATCAAATTATATATCCGTGAAAATAAAATATACAAAGATAAGAAAAAGCCAATTAAAAATGTATATATAACTAGGATATGCCCCCCGGGGCTTCGTCCAAGCTTGGCTTGGAATTTCCAGGACAAAGTACTGCAACATTTAAAAACGAATGTATGCTATCGATTTAGTGAAAATTATGTTGGAATAAGCTAATTTGTATGCACACGGACAACTACAAACCGCTCCCGGGAAAATACCGGAGATAAAAAATATGCACATTTTATTACATAAAATTTGCTATCGATCAGTGAAAAACTCACATTGGATTTCAATTTTTTAATCCGTCCACGTTAATTCATGCCCAGAAAAATCCCGCAGGATCCCCAGGATAATAAAAAATAGCGCAGTTGAGGTCTTAAGCATTTGCTGTCGATCAGTGAAAACATCGAAACCGGCTCAGTTGTTTTTACGTGAATACCGAGCAAGCAAATGAAATCTAAAAAAATGCATTGTGTTCTGCATCGTTTATATAGTCTATTCCAGTTGCTTTTTTTTATAGCTTCAATGTACAGACACGACATGCTTAGAATTTTATAATATTATAGATTAATTAAGATTTTTATTTATTTAAATATGGTTTTGCACCGTTTGTGATCTAGCCAATATTAAGTATTCGTGAATATTCTTCAAACAAATAAGCATTATATAGAGTCCATAGACTTACACAAGACCCTCAGCCAAATAGAATTCTTGTAGTAACTTGATACTTTATATTGAATTAAAGATTTGACAATACATAAACAGTATAATTTGCATAAGAAATCGATATTTCTATAAATCTTATACATTTTAAATGAAATTGCAGCCAAACATCACTCAGCAGGTGGTCATACCTTTTGGGTTTTTACCCAAAACTAGAATTGCATTTAAATGTCGCAAATAAATTTATATTGTATTTAAATTTATTTTACAGTCATAACGTTTCATCCGAATATAAATTAACCAAAGAGCATTTTAAACATTTTCCATATAAAATAAAATATTATATATAAAATGGATACGTTGGAATCAATCGATATACACCTAATCATTTTACATTACATACTATTATTTGTATAAAAGTTTTTATATACATATTCACCGAACGATGAAACAACATATACATACATTCACAAATCACGTTACGATGTCAAGTTGAACAATGACGGGTTAATATTTAAAAAAATCCATTAATAAATGTTAAATATGGAGCTTTATTTAATTTCACAGAAGAATTAAACTCGAGAGACAGAGAAATGTCGGTTACATCTATATAGATCAATCATTGAAATTCGATTGGTCTAAGTGAATGCAAGATGGCGGCAAAGTACATATTCTTTTTTCATCTGATTTATACTAGCCATTAAATAGGCGATCATATATTTTCTCCATATTTATCGTTTATTAAGGATGCAGTAAAGCAACGAAGAACGTCAAACAATTACACGCTTAAATGAAAAAGTCTGTTACCGTTTACGCCCAAATTCTATGGCTGCATTTAGTAACAGCTGCATAACATACGCATCTTCATACAAGTAAGTATTACTGTATACACAGCCTTCTGCAAGTAATCTGAAGTCGATTACAATGTGGGTAACTGGACGAGTATTCTGTCTTCTCTATTTTCTGGGGAGGTTCAGTTATTATATCAGTGTACTTAGTTTAAGGAAGTAGAAATAATTATAAGTTTGGACGGGGTGACATGATCACCAAAACCCCATTCATATAACAAAGATTAAAAAAAAAAGTAATCTGAAGAGGCCACAGTGTACGAATAACTTGACAGAAAGCACAGACTATTAAACTCGCACATATTTAAAATTAGAATCCTTTATATGTTCTTTATAAAATATAGCTTCTTCCACGTAACATCGTCTATGGGCGCGTTCCTTTTGTATCTCACAACGCTCAAAATACTCCGCCTGCAGTTTCACATGGCAATCATGGTCGTTATGGTCGTAGCGAAAACGTCACTGATGACGTCATGATTTTCGCTCACGCACTGCCCACAACGACCCATGTCAAGAGGTGGCTCGAATAACCGTCCCACTTGAGTTTACGATTGTGTCACCGGCAAGCAAGTGGACGGGAAAAATCGCGATCATGAACGTGATCGTTGCGAGTCTCTTGTGGAACGTAGCCTACGAGAAATCATTGTGACATCTGTCATATAACCAAAGACACATTTTATAAATAAATAATGACAGATTTTTTATTAAAATTTTAAAACTAAACTCGATAATCTCTCATAGGATTGTACATCCATTACTGACCTCTATTATTACGACTGGACTGTATATAAATGACAGACATATTTGGTGTCATGTCCTAGATAATATACCTACGATCTTTAGAACTAATTCATATTCGGACTGAGGTAAGAACTCTAGTTGATTGGGACAGTCGTACTCAGCGCCTCGACTATCGGCGCCAAAACAACCCACAGACAGACATAAAAAGATAATGACAGCAGCCTACCTTGGTAATAATATAATAGAGTTCTTTGATTTACATGCATTCAAAAAAGCATTTCATTTTTTTAAATACCATAAATATTTTTCGAAACCCTTGTTAAATATCGACAACCTTATTAGGGGTATACGTTCTTCGTCACTGGGTAATTATTAAGTTGGTTAAACGACAAAAAATTGAACATGATATAAATAATTACTTATTACAAAAACGACAAACGCGTTGTTAAAAATGACTAGCAGTAATTATTAGGAGCTCATACAACCTGTGGAAGTTCGAACTGAAAATGTTTATTTATAAATATCTTTTAAATAATGGAATGTATTTGAGAATCCTTTGAAATAAGGCACGTTATACTAAATTATTTTTTTGAGTTCTTTGGATGAAATATAGTATTTTAGTAATGTTAACTTAAAAAAATAAAGCCTGATTAATAATAAAAATAAATCAATACATTGTAAATCTTTAACCGAAATTATATAAAAGAATATTTAAACACTAAAATGTTGGTTGAAAGTCGAGTGGTGTTTTGAGATAACAAAACGCAACTTATATCAGACTGGTGGTGTCCTCTGGGAATTTAAAATAGATATTACTAGACGATTATTGTCACCCGTACTTATTCTTTCATGTTTTAACCTATTTTTGCAAGATAGAAACAAATAAATTATACTCTCATTTTTAATTACTGAACCAAAATGACAGGTGCGATTATTTATAAGTGAGTTGTGTGTGAATTGAATCAACAACTCACCACTGTACTGTGATTGGAGCAGCTGCTGTCAGTTTAGTACAGATTATTGAAATTCAGAATATAGTCATTTTAGTCCAGTATTTCTTTATTATTACCGGAATTATTGTTATATTAACAATTCCAGTAATAATGCAAAAGGCGCATTTTTAAGTTACAGACAATGTACTTAAAAAGATTTGAAATACACTATAGTAATAATTTCCAAAGAGTGAAAAAACATGCCCGTTTGATATCTAAATTCTCGCCTTCGTACGGTCCAAACAACCACAAGTGCTATATTATTAAAATTGTATAATTATATCATAATCATAAAATGTTATTATAACTAAATATATATTATAATTTAAAAGTAAAATACAATAAACAATATCCTGTACACCATTTCAAGGCTCATGAGATTCGTGTGCTGAAAACAGTACACCAATTAAAACTATACGTGATCAAACAATGAAGAAATAAAGCTCAATACAAAGGCAACTTGTTCTGAAGTATCTTAAGAATAACAGGCAAAAACATATTAGTTTGGGTTTAATTGGATTTTTTTTTTGTAAATGAAAAAATTATACATAAGTTTTAGAATAAACTATTTTTATTAAAAAGTTGTATCAAATTGTAAATAATTTTTGAACCCAGTATCAAAAACACGCCAACAAATCCGTCATATTATGGATACTACATTGAACGCTAATTTTTCAGTTAACTTGATTTTAGAATGTGTATTAAACCAGTATGTATTTTGCCTTTCTTATATTATTAAACAATTAAAAATATGCTTAACTAACATAGCTGTGTTTTTCATAATATTAAGTCTAGTGACATTATTATCGATTATTTCTTTCAATTTTACGTAACGATTTCGTGACATTTCAGTTTTATATAATTTATGCATTTTAATATGATTTAATTCAAGTACGTTAGTCTGAGTTGTCATACCAGATTTAGCGATATCATATCGATTGATCTTTTTAATATGCTACAAAATCTGTCATCAAAAATGTCTATGGAAGTTTTGTAGGAACAGTGCATATTAAAGTTTCTCCAAAACCAACACCGGAGGCCCTGAAGTAAATACACTGCACACCAGCGATCCTGGTGGAGATTTAACACAAAAAATTCTAGCTTCATACATACAAATCTAGATAAAGGAGGAAATGTTATTTTTATATATAACACTAAATAATATTATTCTATAACTTGTAATACATTGCTGTTTGATTTGTGAACATTTTTTTTGCAGAAACGAGAGTATGTCAAACTATTGTCTTTTTCAATTTCAGTAATTGAGGCCTAGTGTTATTATATTCCGATTTTTAATTAACTGGACTAAAATGGTAGCTGCGATCGACCTCTTGAAGTGATAACTTCTCATGGGAGGGTAAACCGCTTCGTTACGTAACGCGTTACGGTGCCAATCTACATACAGCAGCGGTAGGCAGGCTCCTCCTCTCATTCTAACCCACGTGCTATATACGTAAAATTCAAGTAAAAACCTAAGCTTTGCTCAAGTTAAATAATTTCAATATTAAATAGTTCAACTTAGATTAGTTTAAGTTATCACTTCTGTCGGGCGTCCCGAGGCGAAAACCTTTTTATGTTGCAAGCTTAGAGTAACTAACCACTGTGAGTCGAACCCTTTGAAATTTCTATATAAATTCTGCAAATTTCAACTCACAGTGATAGGTTCTTGATTCAACTCACACAACCACTAACAATAAAAAGTCGTCGCAGCTGTCATTTTTACTTTAAGTCTTTAGTGCGATTGTCAACTGTGGAATGCGTTGCTTTACTGTCAGAGACCACATTACTAATTCCGAATTTCTTAGAAATTCTGTTTTTTTTATATTTTATATATTTTTTAGATTTTTGCATTTTATATATAAAATCTTGTTCCGATGTATTTGCAATAAACTCCAAACTACTGAACCGATTTCAATCAAATTTGCACACCGTGTGCAGTTTGATCCAACTTAAAAGATAGGATAGCTTACATCGCAATAGACCCTGTAGATGGCGCTGCAATCGGGTTCTAAATTTTATTTCTTCAGGGCAGGACAACGTCTGCCGGCACAGCTAGTACGTATGTATATTACTATTATATTTATGTATGTATTTAATTTATATATTAGTAAGTAAGCAGGCCTTTTTTGTCATTTCTTTTTTGGGGGCACGCTAATTATCGAAAGTTGTAAGTCTATAATTTTTTGTTCGTAGTTTCACTCCAAATAAACCTATAAAAAATCATTTTTGAAAGATTATTATTTTAGTTAATATTGGATTATTTTATCATTTTTATGGCATTTTTCGATATTTTCTAAATTTCTTTAAGGGCACTGCGTGCCCCCACAAAAAGGCCCTAAGTGTAAGTATGTCTTTAAATTGTACATTCCTATCTTTTTCTGCTCCACCTACATCGCCAGATTAGTGGAGAATTTCTTTTAAGCTGGGTTGCCTGGAAGAGATCGCTTTAGCGATAAGGCCGCCTGTTGTTTTGCCAAGAAGTATTGTAATTATGCATTTTTTTTGTATTTGTTTATTTTGGCGAGCAATGAAGTGTTATCTATGTATCTATCACTTTAGTCCAGGTAATTAAAAATCAGAGTATAGAGAAATAAGGTTGGATGTACTAAAAATTTAGGCCCGTTCTAAAGCAGTACTGAAAATATGTTTTATACTATAAAATATCTTAAACCGAGTAAAGAATGCCTTTTTTATTGGCAAGCGGGCAAAAAGGCATGCGGCCCGTCTAATGAAAGAGTTCACCGTCACCTAGAGGCGTTTGCAACACCAGGGGCATTGCCAGCCTTCGAGATGGGATCGAGGGTATAAGATAAAGGGGATGGGATAGAGCATTGTTGCAGTGGAAAAATCAACTTATATAAAAAGTCTTGCGAATTCAATACAAAATTATAATAATATTTTAATTAATAGTTGGATCCGTGGGGGTCAAAGGCCCACAGAGTTGTAAAACATGTTAAAAACGGCTGTTCGAGGCCACGGGCGACCGGGAGGCTGGAGCTCACTCGCTCAAAGGATTAGTTATGTATTGAGCGAGGTAATGCTGCCAGCCTCTTAGGCACTTATGTTTTACTTTTTGTAAAAGAGCGGCCCCCTTTAATAACACTGGTCTGCAATGAAATTCTTTAAAAAAAATTGTCATAAATATGACGACGAGGGAAGTACTCCCATATGGTATGGTTTGTTGTACTACCATAAAAATCACAACTTATTTGTACATACACTGTTTGTGACAATGTTACGCGCAAAAAAAAACCAAATTTTTGAAAAAAAAAATATCAAAAAATCTAGACGTGATGGAAAAATCGGCCAACGGGGATAGATTCAGAACATTTGAATCGTCATATTTATGAGAAAAAAATTAAAGGATTTCATTGCAGACAAGTGTATCAAACCGAGCGAGCCCACATCCCGGACAAGGGACGTTGGAGGATCGAACAAGGTTTTAGTGGGTATCCCTAACTTCATACGTGAGGTGCTAGTACTACCCCAACCCGGCTAATCCCGTATCCCGCACACGTACCACAACCTTTCCCACTCGATGATCTGACTATTATCCTCAACCGGATTTCCCCTGTATAGAAAAAAGGTTGAGAAAAGATGGGGCAGAAGGAGGGAGAAGTGGGCCGCTTGTGGCGCCATCAGTCACGTAGGTTGAAGATCATTTTAGACTTACGTTTTTTAATGGGCAATGCTTATTTCAATTATTCTTATTTCTTGTAAATACTGAAGTTAATTTATAACAGTCCTATGAAACCTTGTGGTCTAGAATGCGAGCCTTAATTTCAATATATCAAGTATTTTCTAATTACCCAATTTAATTTTATAACAACATGCAAAAGGAAATGTGCAACACTTAAAATAGTATCTAAATGAACCTTATAAGCTAAATAATTATTTCCTTACAAATAAATTATCAATGTATTAGCTAAAGTTCGCCTCTAAACATAATCGTCACTTTTATGTAAAAAAAAACTATAAACTAAAAAAAAATTAAAGCTTAGATTCTGTCATGTAACTTTAGCATCTCAAAAGAAATAATTTAGACAAACTTAAATTTGGTATAATCACTTATATTTCGAATTGCGTTTTAATAAATAATCCTAGCATTTAATCGTAAATTAACTAGTGTTTTGGACTTAGTCTTATATATCTGAGTTAAATCTGCAGATTTTTTCTAATACCTAATTTCCCACCGAAAATTTATAACTTTTTTGCGTACTTTCGAGCTTTGCTATAAAAGAACAGAACAAATTATAAGTGTATTTATAGTAAGATTAGCGAAGTGAATTGGACGTAGCAATTTCATCTGCTTACAAAATTAAATGACATTTCCTTCCTAAGTCGATAATAATAAAAAACAAAACCGTATAAAGGCAAGCGTGCTTATTTTGTGACATAACACTAAAATTAAATAGAAAACTAATTAAATATTTTCGCTTAAAGCCATGAATAAAACTGCTTAAGCTTAGAGCAAGCATTCTTATTATTTCAACGTAATTATTTAATATTTTTTTGGCTACCGATAGCTTTATTTTTTGCTTGCATTATTCTTCATTATTCAAAAATTTAAAATCTATCCTATACCTGTAAACGTTGACTTTACGAGTAAATACACTCAGGTGCATAAATTATGAACAACATTTTTTTTCACGTATTTTTTTGTCTCCTGCACACTTTGCTGGCCTAATGTAAATGTTACGAGTATTTTCGAAAAATGCTAATTAATTTGTCTCTCTTTGAAAGATATCTTTTAAATTCAATAAGCGTTACTTTGGACGATGATGAGTATACGAAACAATTTGAGAAACATGATATTTAGATATTATTATTGATATTTTATTGTAAATTTTGTTAGGTTTAATTTATATATTTTTTTTGGTACAAAAATGGCGTGCCAAATAGAGCATATGCCAATTAATAAAATAACTAAACTAACTAGATCAAATAACAAAACGCTTTATACACCATTTAGTATTACTCAATCACTCGAACACTAAAACCGTTAAAAAATCTATTTAAGTCGGAAACAAAATTAAACAGTTAGAATAAGCCAGCATAAGCAGCTTTGTACATTTAAGAATAACAATCCGCAACGAACCTTGTGTAATAACGTTACTACTCTGGTAATCCAATATTTTTTTCTTTAATTTAAGATGTGAAGATTAATGCAAGTGACCCGAATTCATTGCTTCGCAGTGTAAAATCATAGCACATATAATGTTATTGTTTCTTTTTTAAACCAATGACTCCGTTGGTAGCCAAAAAGTTAAAACCGTTAACTAACATTGATATTACATTTATCTTCTAGTATGAATATGAACATCGTAACCACATTCCTTAAAAACAATTTTAACACAAGCTCTCTTGTAATCGATACATTAATATAACGAGCCTTATTACCAAAAGAGACGCGACATTAGGGAAAATTCACAAATAATTTGGCTATCTAGTTGTGTCATCTAAGAGGTTAGGTATTTTTCTTCGTAACATTCGTATTCGTAACGTTTTAGAGAAGTCGAACAATATAAAAAAAATACGCTTTCAAAACCGAGTAAAATCTAAATTTAAATATAATTTCATGTATAATAAATATACTTAGGGCCGCTTGCATAATAATCGCCTTTAAATAAAATTAGTTAATCATATTAAACTGCCTAAATACGTTTTACACAAAATGTATTGACAGTTCTTTAAACATATATTTAGGGACAAATTTTCCGTTGTGCAAGACGCTAATCGTATTTAAGGAGTTAAATGCGTTTAGTGTTCCTTGAATAAATTTAAGGAATGTTATGCAAGCGGCCCTTGATTTTGTGTTAGTTCACGACAGTAAATTATCTACCTGTCCAAAGTCCGAAATACAATTTTATATTAATTTCTATATATTGCGTATGTTTTAAATAGCATTGTCGAGAGGTATAAAAGTGAATTTTTCCTAACATCGATTCCCTTAAGAATTGATTCAGTTGCACTCATCATCAATCCAGGAGGAGACTTCTTTCGTGGCCATCCGTCAGGGTGTCGTCATGAACACTCAAATCTAAAGATTTCTCCTCGATTATGGATTCCGTTCGCTCTATACCTAGAGCCGTGGACTCGGTTGATGTTGCACTGTCATTCAAAGAATTTACTATAAATGTATGATGACTAGCTGCACCCCGCGGTTTCCCCGAGTGGTTATGGAAAATTGTGATAATGATGATAGGATCTTTATAACTATAGCCCATATGTTATTCAGATGTGTAAGCTATATTATTGTAAAGTTTCATCAAGATCCATTCAGTAGTTTCTGCGTGTAAAAGTAACAAACATACCATTATTATAAACCGTCTTTGCGTTTGTAAGAATGTATGCAGTAAAATAAATTTAGTAGTTGTAAGGAATTTTCAAAGGGTAATTCTGCCCAGCAAATTCAAAATCTGAAAACGCAATTTTTAGAATTGTCGTCAGTCTGTTTGTTTGTTGAGGTATTACGTCTAAACTACTGAACATATTGATAAATGAAACACAACGTATAGTTAACATGTAGCCAAAACAACGCGCTGCGAGAGCGTATTGCAGTAGTTATTTTTGTATGCCGCTGTTGCGATTGAGTTTTTGAATCATTTTTTTGTTATAAATGGAAAAATCGTATAAGTTATATAAGTTTTATATCAAACTAATTTCATTTTATTTTTCTCGTTATACTTAAGAAGATATATCATGAGCTGTGCGCTACTAATTATGAGGAATTACCGTAATGACGTCATACGAGCGTTCGGGTTTGTTCGGGAACTGTCGGCATTTTTCGGTACTCATCGGGTTTTAATTTTATTCTAAATTTGATATAACTTTTTAATCATAGCGAAAAATTGTAATAAAACTCATATAAATCATTGCATTTATTATTTAAAAAAAATGATTCAGAAACCTAATTCTAACAAACATGTCGTCATGAAATCGCGAATGAAGTTTGATTTGTGTCTTTGTGTGTAGTCGAGCCCTTACCGCCATTTCGTGGTAAACGACATTTGCACCGAAGTATATTTTTGCTTGTATAGGTGATTCGAACTATTATTTTGTTTAATAGTAGTTTGAAACACCTGTACAAGAGAAAATATACTTCGGTGCAAATGTCGTTTACTATGAAATGGCGGTAAAGGCTCGTAGTAATAAAAATATGAACTTACACTTGTTCCCCATGCTGGGCGTGGGGCGTGGGCGTGGGCGGCGCGCCGGGCTCCCCTGGCAACGTTGCCGAAAGGGCCAGGGACTGCGGGCGGCGCAACCACGTGCAACGCTCCTCCTAGTATATTAAGAAAATATGACCGAACTCTAGAAACTCTTATTTCATAACCGACTTCTATAAGGAGGAATTTTTCAATTCGATGGTTTGTGTTTTTTTGTATGTCCGTTACGTGATTTCTCCGTTAATTGTGGACTGTTTTTTTTTCTTTATTTGAAAGAATATACTCCTGAGATGGTCCCATTATCACCAACTCAGGACTGGGTTTTTTTATAAGAATAATTTAAAATGGCTAGATAAAATGTAATGGAACTCCAATATGATTTTTTCACTGTTCGATAGCTAATTTTAGCCGAGATTATTAAGATGTTAAGTGTCAACGAGTATTATTAAAGTTTTATTTAGCCTACCGCCAACGTGTTCATTTTAATTTTTGTTTTAATTTTTTGTTTATGGTTATTATTGACTCTAAATTAGAATAAACTCTCATAGAGTACGGCGAAACGTGGAATAAGAAAACACAAATAAATTACCGCGATTAAAACCGCTAAAACGTAGTTTATTCACATCAACCTTATTCAACTGTATAGATATTGACATATATACCTGCGGTGTAATGACAGCAATTATGTCTGTCTGTGTGGCGACTGGTTCGGCGCGATGCTTGTTTGAAACCGCCCTCAACACTTCCTGCATACAGCCTTGGAGTTCAACAACCTGAAAGTATTTTTTTTTTAATTGCATCACTTCAGCCGACACCAGCCGACCTCATGGAAAGCGGTTACCATCGTCTATGGACATTTATAACAAACACCAAAGGTGCTACTGCTGCCGCTCTCTAAAAAGAGAGATTGGAAGATGGCCACTAATCCCGGAACATAACAACTGTCAAGGTTGTTATACCAGGTGTACTCTAGACTAGGGGTGGTAGCCATCCAGACGGGGAAATACCCTACCACCTGGCAAAGGTAATATTTACGAATCATTTCTGAACCTAATGCCACTTCATATATGAGAAGATTGCAAATATTTACATTTGTCAAATTTCATAAGTTGGTGCGCTCATACAAAATCTATTACTCTGTGAAATTGTAACTTTATACTGCCTGTAACTTCGTTGTAACACGATTAGGTAGCTAAATTGATTTGACTGTCAACGATGTGGCCTTCCGCCACATTAAATAATATTTATCAAACATGCGCGAGCGCAGCCGATCGCCGCCGTGGACACGCACCCGAGGCATTCGATCGGCAGTGCGGCTCATGACCTTGTGCGATGACACGCGCGCGTAAAGTCATTTACTCCTTCTGATTTGTGAGTGTTATTTGGTGTCGGAACTTTGGAGGATAACGCCAACATTAACCACCGCACCACACACAACCCCTACAACTACCCTATTATAAAGTTCAGGGGATAGTGCATAGTAAGCTAAGAGGAAAGAGTGTTACCTTCTCGCATACTAAATTAAGAGGAAAGAGTGTTGTCTTCTCGCATACTAAAGTAAGAGGAAAAAGTGTTGTCTTCTCCTATACTAAGCTAATAGGTGAGAGTGTTGCCTTCTCGCATACTAAGTTAATAGGTGAGTCTTCTCGCATACTAAACCAAAAGGAATGATTGTTGACTTGTCGCATAATACCTAATAGGCAAGACTGTGTCTTTTCGCATACTAAGCCAATAGGAAAGAGTGTTGCCATCTCGCATACTAAGCTAAAAGGGACAAGTTTTGCCGGTCTCACTACACATTGGATGTAGTAAACATTTATATTTAACTGGACCTATACAACTTTACGGAGCTAATTTCTCCCTCGGACGCATGTAAGTTTTGTGCGTATTTTATAATGTTGTGTATAATTATATTATGAAAATCATGTTCACCTGTGATTGCAAATTGAAGCACGTGTCAGTGAGTTGTCTCAGAATGTCCCCGTTGTCATCCAAATCGGACATCGACATCTTTTGTTTGCCCTCTGAAAACAACATTAGATATTAAAACGCTAATTATGCCCGCCATTTAGTTCCCGCGGAATTCGATTTTATATCTTCTGAATCCAGCGAAAAATAAAATGAAACACAGTTAAAATCTCTTTTTTAAACCTTAACATTTGTATTTAGATTTATTGAACTGTTTATTAAAGCTTATATTATTATTTAAGACTCATTTTCATACACAAAAAAAACGACAAACTACATAAAGACTAACTCAAGTCAAACTTTCATACAAAAAATAGTAACAACTGTCATTTATGATGAATCACGTAAATAGGAATTTTATAGAAATTTTGACTTTTATTTTAAAATTACAGACAATTTAAGCCTCATGGTATAGAATAGTATAGATCATTTATAAATATCATATTTTACTTGAATATATGTCTATTTTTGTATATCTGTAGGTATTAAAAACATGAAAGTGATCAAATAAATAGAGAGATGGAATAATAATGTAATATACTCTTTCCAAGCGATTATTTTACTTTTGACGTTTGCACATCTATCAAGTTACATATTTTTTTCAGCAAAGCCCACATGAAACAAATGACACAATTATCGTACTTTATTGTTGTGGATGACGTAATAGTGATGTTATCTGCGAGTCATGTAACACACAGACTATTAAACTATCGACACTATAGGTAAATAATCGATAGTAATCGATCTGAAAGCAAAAATCTACTTTCAAGAAAAATAATACAGCAATTATTGTAAGTGCCGTTTTATTTTGCTTTTTTAATACATAAAAATATATTCAATGAAACGCGAGTATATTTATTACATGATAAGTATTTTAGCAAACATAATGAAAGATTAATGAAGTCGATTTTATAGCAAATCTAGTCATCGGGCTGTCAAAAGTAAAATTAATGCTTGGAAAGGGTAAAATATTAATTCAGCAAAAATGCCAAATAAGCGAGTTACGCTAAAAACGAATAACATACTAAAAATATAATTATTTGACTGGTTCTGTTTCTTCATTGGACATTAATTCTTTAAAGATATAAAGCTCACCTGCTGCTTGTAAAGTGGACACTTTCTTCCATAACGCATTAATGGCTTGCATCTGCAACTGCTGTATTTTTCTTTCGCTCTCCAATGCCGCCTTCGTGGCTTCCATATCGCACGTCAGCCTCCTGAAAATATGACATCTTTCATGAACATCATAGAACTCCGGATTCCATGAATAAAAATCTAGATGACGATGACTAAAATTGTCAGATATCAAAATGAAGGCTACGTTCCATTAGAGACTCACATTCACGACCACGATTTTTCCCGTTCCACTTGCTTGTTGGCGTTACAATCGTAAACCCAAGTGGAACGGTTATTCGACCCACCTTCTGACATGGGTCGTTGTGAGCGTTGTGTGATCGGAAATGATGACGTCATTGGTGACGTTTTCGCCACGACCGCGGTCGCCTTGTGGAACGGCTAACGGAGCATTTTGGGCGTTGTAGTATGGGAGCCCAAGATGCTAAATGTAGAGTTACTCGAGCGTTGGGGGGACCTTTTGGATTGTGTAGGTTAGATGCTAAGAAAAAAAAGGTTATATGATGTATGCCTTTTCACGTGTGGAAGAATCTTGTACAGGTTTTAAAAAAAGGGTAAGGGTAAATACTCAAGCGCGTCAGATATTCAAAAGGGATGTTAAGTAAACCCTAAATGAACTTGACAGTTTGGACGCGACCAAAAGTAATGGCCAATTTTATTTTATTGCAGGAGTTCAGCAGACAGGCAGACAACCCACTTATGGAAAGCGGTTACCATCGCCTATTGACATTTGCAACACCAAAGGTGCTACAAATGCGCTGATGCTCTTTAAGGGAGACTGGAACCTGGTCACTAATGCCAGAACACAACTCAAGGTTCTTATGGCGACATACTTTAGACCAGGGGTGGTCGCCATCAAGTCGTGCGAATGCCCTACCACCTGGCTGTGGGTTGTTTTGTCGCCTCTTACGACAGGCTGCCCGGCCGCAGGAAATTTTTTCTCCGTTCCTGCACGGATAGCAAAAAATGCAAAAAAAACCGCAACATTCAAATACTCGAGCGCGTCAGTTTAATATACAGACGATTCAGCTTGATGTCCTTGTCTTATTGACCCATAATCTGACAATTATGTGGAGGAATTTCCTTAATCTGACGGTTTGAAAAATAAATTGAAAATAAAAAACCCCATCCTATATGAAGGACGTACACGACGACGTACGACATCCTATAATAATGGACGTACATAATAGGTGCAAGGTTTCTTCCCTTATGTTATTCTGCCACGCTCGAGTAAATCCCAAAATCCCCGCTTGGTCTCCCCTACTATTGTGAGCTACTAAAGGTATGCGCTGTGCCTTATCATAAGTGAGAATAAGAAAGAAAGAAAAACTTTATTTGCAGAAATAGCGACGTAATTACATTCCTTATATAATTTTATACACAGAGCATACTTTGAAAATTTATACGCCGCATTCTCAGCAAACAAGGTGCAAACCTTGTTTGCTGAAAATGCGGCGTATAAATTATTTATAAATAGCATATTGCTGTGCCGGAATTGGGAATTTGAAAAAAAAAAAAATATTGATTTTTTTATGTATTTTAAAACTTTATTATTAATAATATTGATATTTAATGCAAAAAACTTCAAAAATTTTTTATTTCAATTAATTATGAACAATTAAAAATCGATGAAATTTAAATAAAAATCACGTGACTATAAACGCGCCATGATTGATCACCATAGTTGTGACGTCATAATGTTATAGCTATTTAATAGCAGTACAGCGTTTACGGCTATTACACGTGACTAGACAATAATATTAAAAATTTATTGCTAAAATACGAATTGTTAGTTGGTTCCGATTAGCTATGTGTGATAAAGGATTTATTAAGGCAAAGTCTGATAACATTCCTGATGTTGATATATTTATGATCACCGATTTTTTAAAAAATGACGTTCGGTTTAATTCTGCTGAAGTTCGAGGTGCCAAGGCATGAAGGTAATTCTGTTAAAAAATAATATAATAAATGAAAATATTTAAGTATTTATTCTCCATTACATTAAATATAATTATTTATTTCATAAATTGTAGAGCATCGCGTGAGAGTTACGGCGACAAAACTATAGGTTATGTTTAACTAAGTATAATATAATATAATATAAATATATCAAATTGAATCCCAATCATTAGATAAAGATACATAAATTTATTATTTAAGCACTTTAAATTATCAATAAAAAAATTTTTTAATGCTATGATTATAAAGGTTATGATTTGGAGTCCAGTTAAAAAAATTTTTTTACTGAACTTTACTTAAATATATAATAATTATTTAATTTGTATACTTAGATAAATAATAATTAATAAAAATGGTATTAAGAAATACTTACATCTGTTATAGCAAATAATACGAGATCACAATATTGGTTTAAGCCATTTAATATTTAGAGTGAGAATTTCATTATTAGTTTTTCATAAACAAAATATAATTTAGATTAAAACCTAACACCACCCCTTAATCTAAATTGGTTTGAGTCCAAAATAAGAAATGCAAATGAGATTTTTATCTTTACACAAAGGCTTCGTCAAGATATCCGCAGGCATCAAATCTGATGACAAATAGTTTAAGTTAACTATTCCCTCATTAACCACCTGTCTTATAAAATGATGCCTGATATCAATATGTTTGCTTCTGCTATGCTGAATTTGATTGTTGCACAACTTCTGAGCTGATTGATTATCGTTATACATTACAATCAAAAAATGTTTCTGCAAACATTCAAACAAAAAACTTCTTATAAATTTGGCTTCTTTGGCTCCATCAGACAAAGCCATGTATTCAGCTTCAGTGGTCGAGAGCGCGACTGTTCGTTGCTTTCTGCTCTCCCAAGACACAGCTGAACTGCCAACGTTGAAAACAAAGCCAGTATAAGAACGTCTATCAAGGTGATTAGACGCCCAGTCTGCATCTACGTAGCCTGTAACAGTTAAATTAGACTTTTCGTAAACTAGACTAAAATTAATTGTACCCTTCAAATAACGCAATACTCGTTTTGCTGCTTTCCAGTGCTGTTCTGTATTACAGTTATTGAATTGGCTTAACATGCTGGCTGCATATGCAATATCTGGCCTTGAGCATACTGCAATGTACATTATACTTCCAATTAAGCTCCTGTATTGGGAAATCATGTCACCATTATTACCTTTCTCTAATTTTAATCCAGGTTCAAAAGGCGTTTGCACTGGTTTACAGTCTGTCATTTTAAATTGTTCTAAAACTTTCCTTATGTAATTTTCTTGATCCAATATAATTTTTCCTCTCTCTTGCCTTATCCTCATTCCCAATACATGCGTGGCTATACCAAGGTCCCTCATTTCGAATGTTTTCATTAAATCCGCCTTTACTTTATTTTTTATTTCACTGTCCTTGCTAAATATCAATATATCATCAACGTACAAGGCCAATATAATGAAATTCTCTTTATCAAAATATCTCATATAAACACATGGTTCATTGTTAGATTTCTTAAACTGTAGACTCAATAAAGTTGTATCAATTTTATCATACCAAGCTTTAGACGCTTGTTTTAGTCCATAAATGGCCTTATTCAATTTAAATACTAAATTCTCCTTTCCTCTTACTTTGTACCCTTCTGGCTGTTCCATATAAACTGTCTCCTTTATATCTCCATTCAAGAAAGCAGTTTTAACGTCCATGTGTTCAACTTGCATGTCCAAATTGGCTGCCAAAGCAAGTAAAATGCGTACAGTGGAATATCTTACAACAGGTGAATATGTTTCCTCATAATCTATTCCAAATTTTTGAGTGAATCCCTTGGCTACTAAACGAGCTTTATACCGCAGCAATTCTCCATCAGGGCCACGTTTCTTTTTAAATATCCATTTGCACTTTATTGCTTTCTTTCCAACAGGAAGTTCAGATAGTGTCCAAGCATTATTCTGTTCAAAGGATTGATATTCATCATTTATGGCAGCTTTCCAATGATCACTTTCGGGTCCCGATAATGCTTCTTGAATTGTTAAGGGCTCATCGCTGCAGTTAATAGTTGTTGTTGCAGTTGCTGCCCGTTCAACAGTATCTTCAAATTCATCCGAGCACGAGTCAGAAGCCATATTCGGTGTCCAAGTTGGATCTGAGGAATCATCAGGAGTCGAGATCGACTCTGTACTCGATTGTGAGTGAATTTCAGAGGAGTCTGAAATATTAATTTGGTCACTTGTTTCAAATATATTGTCAGTAAAATTTAATGAGCAACTGTCTATATTTGATTTATTTTTCTCCAAATTCAAACTCAAATCCTTTACATATTTATTCTCTAGGAAACATACGTCTCTTGACTTAAGACATTTAGCAGGATTGTTTAGATCAACTAAACGATATCCTTTAGATTCGGAACAATAGCCAACAAATATGTATTCCTTACTTTTAGCGTCTAGTTTCTTGCGATTTTCTTCCGGTACCATAGCATATGCAACACATCCAAATACTTTCAAGTTAGATAAGTCAACTTTGTTACCTGTCCACACCTCTTCTGGTGTGCTACCTCTAACTGCTTTCGATGGGCATTTGTTTTTGATGTAAATTGCAGTATTCACTGCTTCAGCCCAAAATTCTTTACTTAGACCTGAATCCTGTAACATGCACCTTGCAGCTTCCATTATGGTGCGGTTTGCCCTCTCCGCCACACCATTTTGTTGTGGGGTATATGGAATTGTCGTCTGGTGTTTTATGCCATGTTCTTCAAGATATGTCTGAAAAACGTTACTAGTATATTCACCGCCATTGTCAGTTCTAATTATTTTAATTTTCAGTCTGGTCTCATTTTCTACCACAGCTTTAAATCTTTTAAATACAGGTAGCACTTCAGTTTTGCTTTTGATAAAATAGCCAAATGTCATCCTGCTAAAATCATCTATAAATGTCAAAAGATATTTAGCACCACTGAAGGAACAAACTGTCATTGGACCGCAAAGGTCGGAATGTATTAAACCTAACTTTTCAGTCGCTCTTGTATAAGATCTTTTTGGAAATGGTAACCGCGACTGTTTTCCTTCCAAACATGCAATACAAGGTAAAAAGTCACTGGTTGTGAAACTTATACCATTTGCCAGTCCTTGTTGTAATAGCTTCATGCTTCTTATATTGAGATGACCAAGTCGCCGGTGCCACAATTCAACATCCGATATGTTTTTGGTTTGTAGTTGACTTATATAGGCAGATTCTTTATTTATATTATCGTAGACTTCAATATCAAGCATATAAACTCCATTTATCTCCTTACCAGTAGCTACAAGTTCATTGTTGTAAATAATTTCACATTGTCTTCTACTAAACTGAACTTTGAGACCCTTAGCTGTTAATTTACTGACAGATAACAGATTAGTGGCCAAATCTGGTACATAAATTACTTCTTTGATCATAGTGGGAACTGAGTGGCCTTTTAGCATGACTTCAATTTCACCATAGCCGCAACTCAACATTTTTTGATTGTTCGCAATGGATATATATTTAGGTGAATCCATTACATAATGTTGTAAATATTGTTTATTGTTTGTCATGTGACTAGTTGCCCCCGAATCAATATACCATGCTGAACCGCTTATATTTGTGGCTAAAGCTGTCAACAATGTGCCGTCCCATATATTATCAATTTCTGTTACCAAATTACACTTATCCATTTCATTGACTTTAAGTTGATTTCTTTTCATGCATTGTTTTATAGTATGGCCTGTCTTTTTGCAGTGAAAACATTTAAGTTTGCGATTTTTATTAAAATTTGTGTATAGCGCATTTTCTCCGCTGTTTTCAAAATCACGTCGCATGTTTTCTTGAAGAAGTTTCGTTTTTACAATTTCGGACGTAAGCTTTATATTTGAATGTTCAAGTGCCATAATTAATGGATCATAATCAGTAGGTAAGCCACTCAACATCAAAACAGCTAAGAAATCGTCTTCTATTGCATAATTTATATCGCATAGTTGTTGATTTATATCACATACCTGCATCAAGTAATTTTCCATGCTTTTAAACTGCTCTAATTTCAAACCAAACAAGTTCCGCAGTAATCCAAGTCTTCTGCATAACCCTCGATCCTCGTATGCCTTCTGGAGACGTCTCCAAGCATCGTGTCCTGTTTTTGCATCACGAACATGTGAAAGGGACGAAGGCAGTATCATCAAGCATATCTTTGCCAATGCTTTTTGTTGTTTGCGCTCATCTGTTACGATTGGCGTATTAACACTCGATTCTTCAATACAGTCCCATAAGTCCTCGTGAATTAAATACATACGCATCATAAACTTCCACGTGCCATAATTTGACATTCCATTTAGTTTATCAAAATTAAATGAAGACGCACCAACATTTGCTCCGTTTCCGGAAGAACTCGCCATTGTGAAACTTATTTTTTTTGTTGTATTTTATTTTTATAGTAAAATAAATAATTAATTATGAGTATATTATGGCGCGTGTCGTAAGCCCATAACCTGTTATAGCAAATAATACGAGATCACAATATTGGTTTAAGCCATTTAATATTTAGAGTGAGAATTTCATTATTAGTTTTTCATAAACAAAATATAATTTAGATTAAAACCTAACAACATCGAAATGATCTTCACAACAAAAAAAAATCGATTTTGTTTGGGGATTATCACGGTGCACTGCTTGAAACCATTTATTTCGACGTTTGACATCTTGGGGAACATTTAAAAACGTTTTATCAGGAGTTGCCTTTGTAGTATTCGTACATAATGGTACAAAACAAGAACGATAACTTTTGAGGTTCGACATTTTTGATATAAATTTAAATATTTAATAATGACAACAAAATGAAATAGATCAAAACACTGTATTTATTATTTTTCTATCAACTGCAATGAGTGAAAACTAACATTATGACGTCACACGCGCTCGGGTTTTGTTCGGGAGTTGTCGGCGTGTCTTCGGTACTGGATTCAAAAATTAATTTTTATTTTGAAATAACTTTTGAATTATTGCAAAAAAAAAAAAAATTGTTTTGTTATAAAACTAATATATAATCTTTCCATTTATCACAAAATTTTTTTTTTCAAAAACCCAATTATATCCAACACAACGCTGACTTTCAGTGCAAACCTTCCTTTTGGCGTAAGACGAAAACGACCCAATTTTGTTAATAAAATAATAATTAATAAAACGACCGTCCCATCTTCCAAGGAATAAGTGACATACGCTTGTTTGGGACGCGACATGTGTAAACACTCTAGCGCCCTCACATCTTCCAATGACTGAGTTAGAGGCTGGCAATGCTGCTTCAAAAGCTGAAGGTCTCAAATGGCGCAAATATGGAACCTTAGGAAGGGATTACATGTTTGTGCCGTTTGGAGTTGAAAACATTAGGTCCGCGAGGTCCATCGGCAAAGAGTTTCTTCAAAGTGATTTGCAGGAAACTTTTTGATGCCACCCGTGATCAGAAGGCTGGCTCATATTTTGCCCAACAAATAAGTATCGCAATACAGCGCGGCAATGCAGCCAGTCTTCTGGGCACGCTCCCATCTGGCAGTGATTTGTTACACAGTCTATAATAGCTTGTAATATTTATAACTTAGATTATTTTTAGATTTTAATGGTAATATAATGTACAAATAAATTCACTATCCTGTAAAAAAAAATCAACAATTACGAAAGTATAAACAGGTCTCATTTGTCATTTAATTATTTATTTTTTAGCTGTTAATAATAAATAAATAAAACTAAACTATATAGAAAACTAAAATACTAAAACTAAATAAAATAAAAAGAGAGCAAAATCTAATATATAAAATTCTCGTGTCACAGTTTTCGTTGCCATACTCCTCCGAAACGGCTTGACCGATTTTGATGAAATTTTTTGTGCTTATCCGGTATCTATGAGAATCGGCCAACATCTATTTTTCATCCCCCTAAATGTTAGGGGTAGTCCACCCCTAAATGTTTTTATTATTTTTTAGACAAAATTTTTAATTTCTATTTTTTTATGATACAACATACAAAAATACATACAACTCTAGATTTTCAACCCTCTACGATCAACCCCTATTTTTTACCGGGCAGGACGACGTCTGCCGGGACAGCTAGTTATAAATAAAATATTGGTCCCAAACCACTGTCACTTGCCGGGAACGTTCCCAAAAGGCTGACGGCATTACCACGCTGAATAGCAATTATTTTAATACTACAAAAACTGTCTGAAATAAGTTTGTGTTAAAATCAAAATATTAATAAAACTAATTTCGACTTATGTAATAGTTAATATTAATACTTTAATATGTAAAACAAAAAAATAAATTTCAATAACACCAACAATAAATACGTTACTCCAAAATTAAAATAGTACATTTGTTGATCAACACTCACTGTATATGCTGCCTCGCTCTCGCTGCTTGTATCGCGTGCAATATCCTCAGAGTATCCTTGTTGAGGTTCCTGCTTCGGTATCCCCTCCACATCTTCTGTATCGTCACAGCGGCCATAGACTCGACGCTCATCTTCTTCTGCCTTCTTTGGTTTGAAGCCAATTTGATGATTTCCAACTTGTCGGGGTCAATCTTGTCAGGACTGTCCTTCACCCCGTTGAGTTTCGAATCCTTCACGTCGATTCTGGTCAAGCTGCCCTTGCGCTGGTCCAGTTTTGTCCGCAATTTGGGGGACGAAGTCGCACTTTTGGTGGACTTTGGACTATTTTTTAATGATTTCATTTGAGGTTGGTTCTGTCTGGGTTTGTCTTCCTAAAATGTAAATATGACCATATGCTTTATTAGCTGTGCCCGCAGTCTCACCCGCGGGATGATGGCAAATCGTTATATTTTCGATAAGTACACACACACTATATCTTTATAAATTATATAGCCCATGTGTTATTCTGATGTGTAAGCTATATTAATGGAAAGTTTCATCAAAATCCATTCAGTAGGTTTTGCGTGAAAGACTAACAAACATACATCTATTCTTACAAACTTTCGCGTTAATAATATTTATAGTGATTGTCAATTCCAATAGTTGGCCGTAAAATTTTAAACTCTTTTTCATAACCGGGTGTTATCGTTGAGGGAGAGTAATTGAAATCCACTAACGATATAAAAAAGTACGATTCCTTGATCTGTCGAAATATCGACTAAAATAGACTGAACAACCTCCATAAACGAAGTTTTAAAAAACCAGTGAATAAATAGTCAACACTTAGTTGTAAAGCGTTTGTTTTAACTTAAAACTAATATTTACAGATTTCATTATTAATATAACTTATTAAAAAGAGTCGTGGTAGCGTAATGGCTAGCGCATGCGTCCTAAACTCTAAAGGTCGCGGATTCGATCGTGGCCAGAACGCATACACCACTTAGGCTGTTTTCTGACCTAATGTGCATATTGTTACAATTACCACATGCTAACAACGCTGAAGGAAAACATCGTGATGCAACCTGCACATCGAGATAACCGATGTGTCAAACCTGCCAAGCCGCCTTGGACAAGCGTGGCGGTTATACTGTCCGTTCCCTCTGTAATGGGATGCCTGAGTCCAGCAGTGGGACATTTATGGGCTGATATTATATTGTTATATACCGACAAAGTACTCACACCTGCATGTCGTAAAACGCCGTTTATTGCCTTCGAATCTCTTTTGTTTCCTTCGTGTTTAAACTTTAAAAACATCTATTGTTATCGTACTTATTTTATGGCTTTAATTAGAGTCGAACTAATCCTTTTATTTTTATTGCATTGCGTCGAAGCTTACCAGATTAATTCATAACGCGGCCCATTTGTTCGGTATTATACAGTTTAGTATGAAACAATGCCCGAACGAAGGGGTGGGGCAGTCAAGCGACGACTACGATACGAGTACGACGCGTGTAGTACTTTCGATTAGCGATATAGTGACAGACTTTGCGCGTGTTCAATTGCATTGAATCATGCAGTTTGAACTGGTTGCATCCAGTTTTATTTGTACTTGTTTTATACATGTTTATACTGTTCTACTAAACTCTATAGTAATTAGTAGCTCTGTAGCTCGTAACAATATTATTAACTTACCCTAAATAAAAATTGCATACAACTGACCTGTAAACTACTATTACTGGACTGCGAAGAAACACTGTTCACGGAGTTGTTTGGCTTTGGTATCGTTCTTTGGATATCGTAGATCGGATCCTGGTAGTCGGGGCTCATCAGCGACTCGGGCACTGGCACCATCTTGGATGCAGCCTCTAAGGCTTGGTTCGCTGGCTTTGTTTGCTCTACAAATTATATGTTATTTATCTTACTGGTTTACCGCTTCCCAGTGCAGGACAAAATTTATGATGGCGTCATCCACTTCACTTTTTGACTGTGCACTGTTTTTCTTGTTTTATTGCATTTTTCAGCACACAGGTACACAACCTGATAGTCACAAGTTCAACACCAGGCATAGTAATAGACTTATATTACCATCTTTGAGATTGCAAAAAGTATTGTTCTCATTCTTAGGAGTTGGTATACACATCTTCAATAAAATTCCGAATGAAATGTCAGATTTGCCTTTCACTAAGTTTAAAACCAAATTAAAAAGTACCTTGCTAAAAAAGGGATACTACACTATTGAAGAATACTTAAATGAAAAAACTTCATTTACGTAGCAGCTCGCTCCAACCTCTTCTTATACTGTAATTTGTATAACATTTTTAACTTGCCAAGCACGTAACAAATTTCTGGAGATATATTGTCGTATAAAATTTTAGATGTTATGTCGTTATTATAACTATAATATTTTTCTTTCCTTTTCATCTCTTTGTCTTACAGAGTATGTACTGTTTCCTACAGCTCCGTTATGTTTGGAAAAGTGATTGTCTAACAAATTGCTGTATAAAATTTATTTAAAATAAAAGAAAAGTTTTTAGCTAGACGTGTTGCTGGGGAGTTTCTTGTTGCTTCTTCTCCTTAACAATAACACGTTACGAAGCGGTGTACATAGACTAGGAAGCACAATTAAATTTTATCTTATATGTATTGACCTTCAAAAAGCGTTCACCATTGGAACTTATTTTGAATAAAACCTTTTGAATTTGATGGAAAGCGTTTACCATCGCCTATGGACATTGGCAACACCAAAGGTACTACAAATGCACTGCTGCTCTCTTAAGGGAGACTGGAGCTTGACCACATAACACTACACAGCTTAAGGTTGCTATGGCGTCATACTCTAGGCCAGGGGTGGTAGCCATACACAAAGGCAAATACCCTACTACCTATTCATGGGTTGTTTCTTCGCCTCTTACGCCCGGCCGCAGGAAGTTCCTATCTCCGTTTTTCGACGAGAAACCCTCACCTTGAATTTTGTTTATCTCCCTCGTGTCTCGTTTCTCGTGACAGGCGGACATGGACGGCGAGTGGCAGGCAGTGGCCTGGCTGATGGCGCCCAGTTCCCCGGAGCAGGACATCGACATCTGATGCGACGGGGAACTACTCTTCGGCAACGCCGAGTGGAAACTGGACGTGAGACGGTCGGGCGACCGGCCCATGTGGCGCGGCGTCATCCGGGCTACGAATATTTCACGTTTATTTAAACGTCCACGCTTGAGAATCCCGTGGGATATCCGGGACACAAAATATCGCTGCATTTATAAAATAATCGTCTCGGTAAAAGCCAATTTTTATGCACCCGAACAACATTTAACCGCTACCGGGAAAAATTCCCGGGATAAAGAGTAGCACACATTTTATGAAATAAAATTTGCTATCGATCGATGGAAAAAATCGCTTTGGAATTCTATTAACATTTCAATCGGGTCATTTTAAATCGTTCCCAGAAAATTACCCGCGGGATTCCCGGGATAAAAAGTTATGCAGATTATAAGTCTAACTATTTTCTGAATCAGCGAAAACCGCATCGAAATCGGCGAAATAGTTTTTACGTAATCCGAACAAACAGATAAGAAATCTAAAAAACTTGCATCGTGTTCTCGATCGTTTATAGTGTATTCAATTTTTTTAATAGCTTCAATGTACAGATACGGCATGTTTAGCATTTTATAATATTATAGACTTAATCTATTGAGGAATCACAATAATTCAACTTCATTGGCACTAATGTGGTTTTATCTGTATCAAAACACATCCTGGCAAGTAAGGTTACTGTCTATCTCAAAAACGACGGTATGGCCAGACACATGCTATAGCACACACTTGTAGCAATATCTTTTACTTGACCTATGAATTAGACACAAATTTTAATCATTAAAAATAAACTAACACTTATAATGTTTAAAAGTGACATTATAATTAAATTCATGATAATATTTTCTTAAGTTTTCGTGACTTGTACACATAATAAAACTACGTTTTAACGATTTTAGGCGCGGTAATTTATTTTATTTTGGTTTATCCGACGTTTCGGCCGCTTTTCAGTGGCCGTGGTCACGGAAGACAAAGATGACATTTGTCTAAACGTGTATTGTCAAAGTTTTTATTCAGCCTACCGCCAACTTGTTCATTTTCATTATTTAGTTTTAATTTTGTTTATGGATATTATTTACTCTATGGGAGCCTAATCTAATTTTACCACCGCTTCACAATATGTTTTGGGTGTAGAGAAAAAGCGGCGCAAGAAACTCTTCAGCAAACATGCCTAGTTCTAAAAATTTTATGTAATATTAAAATGGGTGGTAGGAAAAAATAAAAGAAATTATCAGTCGGGTTGGTTTGTGTTTCGTTATAATAACCAAACCAAAATAAAATAAATTACCGCGCTTAAAACCGTTAAAACGTAGTTTTATTAAATTCAAGATGTTTTTCTCTTTATTTACGTAATTAAGTAAGTATGTAACATACAGGGTGGCGTAATAGAACGTGCATATTTAAAATATTGATTAAAAAATAAATACAAAAGGTATAGTTAAAATAAAATTGAGGTATTATTAAGAAATAACTGAAGTTTATTTTTTAAAAATAACATCGTCTAAATGATGACCCTCTCTACGACGACACTCCTCTAATCGCAAACGGAAGTTATTGAAAACTTTCTCCAGTAATGCTGGTGTAATTGCTGCCATTTCACCACGGATATTCTCCTTGAGCTGATCGATATTTTTCGGATTATTGCTGTAGACTTTGTTCTCGAGGTATCCCCACAAAAAAAAGTCAGGAGGCGTCACGTCTGGACTACGTGGGGGCCATGGGATATCACCTCTTTTGGAAATCAGTCTGCCAGGGAACATCTATTTCACAACCGCCATGGAGTCATTTGATATGTGACAGGTAGCTCCGTCTTGTTGAAACCAAGTCCTAGAATTCACTATTCTTGAATTTTCAAGCTCTGAAGCCAAAAAACCTTCCAACATCGCAACATAGCGTTCGGTATTAACAGTGACGTTTTGCCCCCGCGCATTTTCAAAGAAAAACGGTCCAATTATTCCTCTACCAGAGATTGCTGCCCATACTGTCACTTTAGGACTATGCAGTGGTTTCTGGTGCTTGAGTTTGGATTCTCACTGTTCCAGTAACGACAATTTTGACGGTTTACGAACCCATTGATATGGAAGTGGGCCTCATCTGAGAAAAGGATATTGTCAAAATTGGAAAATCGATTAAGCATTTCATTAGCAAATGCGAGCCTTGATCCGAAGTCAGACTCTTTCGATTCTTGTGTTAACTGCAGCTTGTAAGGATGCAGTTTAAGATCAAGTTTAAAATTCGTTGCAAATTTCGTCGCGATAAGTGTAAGACAGACGATCTCTTGCGAGTAGACATTTGTGGATCTCCTCGTACAGACTGCATAACTCTCTCAATATTGTCGTCGGTCCTAGATGTTCTTGGACGACCTTCTGCTTGTGGTTTAAACGTTGAACCAGTCTCTTCAAAACGCTGTACCCATATTTTAATTAAATTAGCACTCGGAGCTTCACTAATTTGCCGTAGTCCATATTCAGAACAATATAAACGCCTAGTAACAATGTATGAACGAGAGTTCTCGTAAAATGCGCGCACGCAAAATGCGCGACGCTTCCCGTCGAAGTGACTCATAGTGACTAAAACTCCATGAGCCCGCCTACCCAACGATGCAGGCTCCCCCCGCCCGCGCACTTTCTACCCCGCGAAAAAAGATGATGCAATATGCACGTTCTATTGCGCCACCCTGTATATAAGATCGGCCCAATTGAGAGAGTTAGTTGAGTTTCAACTACGATGGAGGCGTTACTAAGTGTATGTTCGGGACGGGAACATACACTTGACAAAGTTACGGGGTTTATATATTATGTTATTAGGATTTTCTGCTTCACGGTTTGAACTTGTATTCAGTTGTATTTGTAAGAACTGGTAAAGACGTGTGTGTCCTTCTAATAAAGATTGTGATAATTCCAATAATGCGTAAAAATATCAAGAAAACTTGTTTTATTTTTACCCATACAGTAATATTACCTACTAATAGCAGATGTAATTAAGTTTCACTTCCCTCATAGGAATTAGGCATCCTAGAGCGCAACTACGACACGTGCATCGGACCAAAGCCGGAGTGAGTGTGCACCCGACCAAAGTCGAAGTGGGAATGTTATCTTGTTGATGGCCTCACCATGCATCCTGGGCGAGTGTATCTTCGTCTTGATAGGGCTGTGGTTGTGGTCTTTCAGTTGTTGCTGATGATGCTGCGCCTTGCTGAGGATGAGGCGCAGCTTCCTCTGGTCCTCGGTCTCGAGGGCGTCGGCTGTTAAGGGGCAGGTCGATGCCAGATATTCGCATAGCTCTTGGTGTTGGCCCGCGTGGTAATGCCGCCCCTTACCTTGGCTATATAGCCATTCTGCCTTTAAGCTGTTAATATCACAATTTGATTAATATAAATAATTAGTATGAAAACATTCACATCATTGTACATTTTCAAGCTAACCAAGTTACACTTGTTGCCACCAGTAATATCGAGGGCTTATAACATATAGGCGTATACGCAAAAACACCATTTTTTTTGTCGTTTCCCCATAAACTACGCATGTTACAATTTAGAAAGTCTTACCAGTATGCAAGTTGTACATAAAAAGAAGATATAGGTATTTCAAAAAGCCTTATACAATCAACTAGTTTTGTTATATTTACAATGTTCTCTCTTATGTAAAACTGCACTTTTGTCTGTATGCCCATTTGTTATGAAGCCCTCGATGTATATTGCCCACTTTTGAGCAGATCCCAGGCATCCAATTCATGGTAACTGACGGAAAGTTTGTTTATGCAAGGACATTGCCCAGACTGTTAGGAGAATCGGGCTTCTTAAAAAACATGCAGGAGCCTCTAATATGACTCACAATATTTCTTAGATAATTATCATTACATTAAAATATTTAAATCATAAAACCAGGTTTAAGAGAAATCTTAATTTTTCTAGAGTGATTTTCATTAGAAAACCATAAATATCAAAGTTAAAATGTTCTAAAATTTTAATGTAATTTCTATGCTGGGTTCCAAAAATGTCTATATATTATATATATTTTATTTTATATATGTTACTATAATAACATGAAAAATATACAAAATTTTAGAAAGATGTTTGGTTAAGGTTTATCCGATTTCAAAGGGAGGGGGGGGGGGGGGGGCAAAAAAGGGCATTGTGATTTACCATGCCGAAAATCGAGCCCAGCGCCTATACAATTTTGTTGACCCATCTAATATTAGTATATCACTGTTTGATTCATACAAATTGAAATATGGAAATGAACAGTCTAACATTTGGCTAAGAAAAACTTACCTTTCAATAGCACTGACGACGAATCCATCGATGGATTTTACACTCATGATCCAATTTAACACAAACGGGCGGTAATCAAAACCTCTGGATGAAACGTTAAGAAAACTATTTGTTGTTTTTGAGGACTAGTAAACCAGGTGAACTTTTCAATAGAAAGTTCTATATAATAAGTACTAAGTGATAATTTGATAAATGTCACATATTACAATGAATTCGAACATTATTTTCATATAAAAGAACAGGCCCTAAAATACATAGTATTATTATATTACTTTTAAAATATTACCATAGAAATAATTTTAATTAAAGTTCAAAAAATAATAATCCTGCTATTTGACTCGTTAAAGTAATTGTGCGTATAACGTGCTACGCTCTAACAAAACCTAGGTTTCGGCGTTTTGTGAGATGATAAAATGTATCCGAGTTAAAAAAAAAATATTTTTATTGCACGAGTTCAGCAGACAAGCAGACGGGCCACTTGGTGGAAAGTGGTTACCATCGCCTATGCGCTGCTGCTCTCTTAAGGGAGACTGGAACCTGGCCACTAATGCCGGAACACAACTCAAGGTTGTTATAGGGACATACTTTAGACTAGGGGTGGTAGCCATCCAGTCGGGCAAATGCCCTACCACCTGGCTGTGGGTTATTTTGTCGCTTCTTACGACAAGCCGCCCGGCCGCAGGAAATTGTATTCTTTCTCCGTTCCTGCACGGATAAAATTAAAAATAATTTGACCGTCTGATACACTATTCCATATATAAATACCAAATATGGGTACAAAAAATTATGAAAATTAATACTATTTCACTCGCGTCGTTATTTAAAGATTTTATCCCGTGATGTCATTTGAAGATTGTACCACGCGGCATTATTTAACGGTTGTACCTTGGGAGTTATTTGAAAATTGCACCCCAAAGCGTTATTTCAATATTTCATCCTGCGGTTTTATCAGTATTGTATACTCCACCTGAGCTGTCATAGTATGTATTAGAATAGAATATGTAACATTTGTCGCCCACTCTCGAAATTCGAGCAGTGAATATGCGTGTGTGTCAAATACATGGTATGTATGTGTAATTTTTTTTATTAATTTAATGTATTATTTATGCATAATTTTAAACAAAATATTAGCATTCGTCGGTTCTTGTCTATATAAACTACAAGTGGGCGAAATTTCGTACTCCTCCGTCCGCGCAATTTTCATAAAAATGGGTACAAAGTTTTTGCCTCACATCTTGTATAAATAAATCTCGTGTCACGATGTTTGTCCGCGATGGACTACTAAACTACTCAACCGATTTTAATCAAATTTGAACACCGTGTGCAGTTTGATCCAACTTGAAAGATAGGATAGTTTTTATACCGTTGGAACGGTAGGTGGCGCTGAGATCGGGTTCTAAATTGTATTTCTTCAGGGCAGCACAACGTCTGCCAGGACAGCTAGTATTAATATATAGATATACATACATAGTCATTTATTGATTAATGTTGATCATATCTCTAGTATCCCGTTTCAAATAATACTGAGGAAGTTAGTAATAATTATGATAAAGGATACAGCTTATCTTTCCCAGCCATAGCCACACAGGGGTTGCCCTGAATCGTGAAACTGTCCAATTTACTCAAATGCACAAGATGGCTGATCTCATTCAAGTCTTGGATGTTGTTGTGTCCGAGACCAAAGTGCTCCAAATTGCCAGGCAAATATCGGTCGCACTGTCGCAGGTCCATTATCCGGTTGCGCTCTAAATTTAGGTGCTGAAAGGTACACAGTATATTTACCTCGGATCGCTCTGTCACTCATTTTCACATGCATTGAAATTTAAATCTTTAAAATTCGCAAACCTCTATTAGGACCAAATTTTTTGCAGACAATCCTATATCAACGTGTTCGCAATAAAACAGCGCTTATGCTGATTTGTTTTTCTATTATCATAACAAGTGAAAGTAACTGGCATCGACATACCTTTTTATACCTGGCAACCCATAGTCTGTCCAGGTAAATTATAGACAACCCTACGACTGCACATTCTATATGTTTAATACTTTAAGTCCAGTATAAAATTTTCTTATTATCTTGATGATGCAACATTTAATGAAAATTTTGTCCCGGATTTTTTTCAACATTTATTTTTAATGTATTTTCTAATATACTAAATTTATTATAAAATAAGTTTTGTTCGATAATCAGCTCGGTGACGGTCGATGTAGGATCGGATCTTCTACTATTATTACACAAGGTGAACTTTCAACTACCTGAGAGCCCAGAGCCAGATCCTAATTTGTATGAAATAGGAAACATACTCAAATGAGACACGAGGCCGATTTTGATGAAACTAAAGTGGTTAATTAGATTTCTGAAAAATTAATTACCCTAGTCGTATATCAAAAATGTTGATTTGAAAAAAATAGTCTGTATTATTACACTAGTGGAGAAGCTCATAAGGATCAAGCAAATGAATTCTATGAATTCTAAGTGAGATATTATAGCTTTAAGTCTTTATTTGCAAATAATGTGTATAATATTACCTTCAAATTTTTCAAATATGATATATCTGCTATAAAAGATATTTGATTATTTGAAAGATCCAGATGCTCCAAGTGCATATTGTGATTCAAGTGTTCAATAGACTTGATGTTATTTCCTAAAAATTCCAATCTTCAATTAGTATTGTATAATAATTTAAAAAAAATAGTAGTGTTTATTTATTAAAATTATTTGTGAGTAGTTTTTTTATTCATCATTTTACTTCAATTGTGTGCCTTATCCACAAATTATGTGACACAAATTTCATAATTTTTTGACCCCTCCCCAGTGCTTATAACAACTGATCACAGTTGTGTGGCTCTTCCTTCCCTAGTGTGACATCACAAATTTTACATCAAAAAATTTATTGAATTAAAGATTTCTGTAAAGACTTTTAATTCCTTTTAAATTATTTACACACTATGTAAGAGTTGGAAATATTTTGAAGGTCTTCCTTAATACTTCAAATTGTTTCTAAGCTTAAATATATTAGATTTAAAAATGTGAAGTCACAAGATTTAGGACCCCTGCCTCTCCTTGCCACACAATGTCACACTTCATCCAGTCTTCTGATTTCCCCATCCAGCCCATTTGCGTAGACATAGTCTGAATCAGTACCAACAAAATGAGTTTATATTTCACTTTCCACCAACTTCATAATTCTATAAAACAATAACGAGTGTAAAATTGTTGTAAAAACATTAAATTTCTGTAATAAAACTACATTTTAACGGTTTTAAGTGTGGTAATTTATTTATGTTAGATCCATGTTTCAAATAAATAACCACACTTAAAACCATTAAATATATTTATAATACGTATTCAAGTACAAGTCGCGAAAACTTAAGAAAATATTATTAAATTTCTGTTTTTAATTACCTCTGCGTTTTTATTGAATTCAGATTAATGTATTTTTAAATTCAATGTTAACTATCAACAATTTATATACTAAAGTTTATAGCAAACTTACCAGCAAGTTTTAACACTTTTAAATATATCAGGTCCTTCAAACCTTCAATTTGCAATATTCCATTGTTATTTAGGGCTAATATGCGTATGTTGGTTAATCGGGAGACTCCATGCATTCGTAGGAGAAAATTGTTGCATATTGACAACTGCAAGAGAAAACAGAAATTTTGTTGTAAACATACTTTTATATCCTGCCCTGTCATTATACAATCAAAAATAATTTTAAAACCAATGAAAATAAATATCTGTTCCAATATGAATAAGAATCATAAACAAATTATTCAAACACATGCATAGTAAAATTATTCAAAGAGAAAATTATCTTCTTCTCTCTTATAGCTGTGGAACTGATCTAAAATACACAAACTACTATTTGTATCATACTAAGGTATATATAATAAAGTTATAAAGTCTGCATCAGAAGTTTTATTATTTTTATGAAGAAGATATCAAGGAAGTCGCAGATCCCTTATGGACAAGACTAGCAAGGGACATAGAAAGAGCTAGGAAAGAGCAATAACAGAAAGCAAAATACTTACAAAACTGCATTGTAAAAAATTAAACTAGCAATAAGGGCGATTTTAATTTGGAAGATAATTATACATGTGTATTAAA
Source organism: Dendrolimus punctatus (assembly GCA_012273795.1). NCBI lineage: Eukaryota > Metazoa > Arthropoda > Insecta > Lepidoptera > Lasiocampidae > Dendrolimus > Dendrolimus punctatus. The sequence continues at coordinate 17,811,121 of CM022546.1, read as the reverse complement.
GTAGAAAAGGCAACCAAGGCCAATGCATGTTGGTATTTTATATAAGGACAAGAACCAAAATCGGGAAGGTTACTTCAAAATTAATTTAATCATAAATTGAACCTATTGAGTTCGGGTGCATCAAGTATGTTAGTTAAAGCTTACAGTGACTGATCACGGACTGTAGATTTCAATATCAGATAATAAGTATTACAATTTACTAATTACATTCTGGGAATTATTTAAAAGCATACATTCCTTTTAAATTATACAATATGCAGTTGTTGTGAGTTCAAATAAAGTCCACTGCTAGATATAGCTTTACCAAAGCATGCAGTACAAAAAAAGTTTTGAACAGACATTCTTGCTAGAAGTCATAGACAATGTATTAAGATAAAGATATAATTAATTATGATATGAGTTTAAAAACAGTAACACTTGTCTAATTCATTGTATCTATTCAAATTATTCACATTTTGTTGTTTTATAGCAATTATATTTATTTTTTTTTTTTTTTTTTTTTTTTTTTTTTTTTTTTTTTTTTTTTTTTTTTTTTTTTTTTTTTTTTTTTTTTTTTTTTTTTTTTTTTTTTTTTTTTTTTTATCTATTATATTTAATTATCATTAACCAAATTTAGTTAAATTATTAGGTCTTCATTTCCAATTATTGTTTTTACATTATTCTTAGACAGTCAATACCTGACTAATCAGAGGCTCAAATGTTATGCATTTGTCAGTTATGAATAGTTTTTATGAGACGAACATGATTTTATGCTGACATATGAACCCAGTGCATTTCATAGAGGTTGATTAAGTAGAAAATGTATAAACAGGTTTAAAGGCTTTAAAATAAGCTTGCTTGAATTATCTCCAATGCTATCAATGTAATTTGAATTATGATTATGCTCCATATATCCAAAGTTTTTGTTAAAATCCTTTAAACACTGATGTGTAACTGATTACTGTACAGTACAAAAAATGTATTTATTTACACATGTAATTAAAACAAAAATGTTATTAACACACATATTGTCTAATATTTTTGTTAACATCATATTATTGTGATTATGGTAACATATTGTTACTATACATGATAAGCCATAAATTTCACATTGAATGAAATGCCAATTTTATAATTAAAATAAAACATTTGTACGAGTTTGAAAATACCATAAAAAATTAAGACATTCCATGGCAAACTGACAAATCTATTTATTTTTGGCATGGTGCCTAAACATAAGTATATGTATGAGAACTCTGTGAAAATTAAGAAATGATAAATAAACGGATAGTCTATTGTAGTTGTATTATTGCACAGTAAGTACATGGTAAGTAAGTACACTGATAACAAAACACTTACATTTTCTACCCGGTTGTACGTATCAATATTGTCGAGTCGTTGTAGTTCATTCTGGTCAAGGATTAAATTAATAATCGTCTTCGACTCCTCCGCTGGCGCTTTCTCTATTTTCTTCAACCCACGCCTTGAAAGATCGACGGTTTCGTTCTTTGACTCTTCTGCTAACCAAATGTAAATAGTTATAAATCGTTAAAGCTTATTCTTCATTATAATAGACGATGCTTACCCATTTTCCGCGTTAAACAATCATGTTTTATTTATTTATTGAAATGAAACAATTTTTCTCCCCAAAAATCAACATTCGTAAATGAATAACGTTTGAAATCTAATACCGATTTTTCTGAGAAGTCAGGAGAGTATTATTCTTTCATGGTAAACAATTTTTGGAATCTTATATAAAAAAATCGGTTAAAGTTTTTGATTTTTATAATTTTCAAATAATCATTATAAAAATTTCTTCATTACTCCTTCAATTACCTCACTTTCTCATAAAAGGATAAAACTTAAATCTGCTATGTACGATTTGGTTTCAGAACACTCTCAGTTTGACATTCAATAGTGTTGTTATGTAAATTTTAGTGACTTCAATTCGATTACTATTTAGTGCACTCGATCTATAGCAATACTAGTTATACTTTTTGTATTAGTTCATTGTATTTTATAATCCACTTTGGTTAATTCGTGTCTGATCTAAATTATGATTTTACTAAATAATGTTTTATATTAATTAAATTTATACGAAAATTAGATAATTAATGATTTGTCCATTTCTATAATAATTGTTGAATAAATTGATATCGATTCCTTACAACACTACTTGGCGGTGGCGGCGGGTTGTGTTGAGGTTAGTGAAATAAATATAATAAAAATTTGTTTTCGGTTATTAAACTATGACATAAACATTATCAACATTGCTTGATAAACTTGTTACGAAAAGTAAAATACTAACATGACGTAAAACCTTTAGTTTTCATTCATTTCTAACGCTAATTACAGGGACGCTTTAGTTGACATTTTTGTAGCTACAATTTATATCTTTTGATAAACTCGTCAACTGATTAAAAGGGCCTTAGCAATATTTTTGTGCTATCTGTTATCTTCAAGTACAATGTTATAATAGTTTTAAGTGAGAAAATAATCTAATAATGAGCTCGTTTAAGTTTCTATTTATAGACCTATCTACAAGTAACCTCTTTCGGTTTTAGGCGGGAGAATGGTTTTGGCAAAGGGCCTGAAGCCCACTAATGTGGTTTCCGCCATATTATTGGTGAGAATCCTGTCAGTATTTTTAGTGCAGACATGGTATGTACCAGATGAGTATTGGCAGAGTTTGGAAGTGGCACACAAACAAGTATTTGGATATGGAGCATCTACTTGGGAATGGAAGTATGGTATAAGAAGCTATCTTTACCCAAGTTTGGTCTCAATAATTTATTATGTGTTGAAATTCACTGGACTGGATTACCCCGAAGCTTTGGTAAGAGAACATTTATTCTCATCAATCCTTGACAATTAATTAATTACTAGCAAATTTAAAAATTCAACTAGAGTCAATCTCAAATTACTGTTTCTCTGATTTCTTCTTAAGCTGTTATTAAGGTTGTTATGCTTGATTAATTGATTAATTTTGTTTACCAAATGCTGGTGGTGTGGGAAAATAATGGGATTTAAAACCACCAATGTTGACACACTTGATATACCACCTAGGAAAAATGTGTTGCATAAACAGTCCATTCTCTCAAAATATGGCACCTGGAGCCGTTGAAAGCATTGTTTATAGTTGATATTATTATAGATATGTGTAGATAAAAGAAAACTAAACAGTAATCACACACATCATGACCATAGCCATTATGGAGACCATGAAACTGTCACTGACAATGTCAATATTTTAATCATATAACCCTTGTTAAGAGTGGTGCGAAATGGGCATTGACCACAGACATTTATTCTCTCTATGAAGGTGTGATTTTCAAATCAACCATACAGCAACCAATGACATTTGTGTATTTCATATTAATGATATGAATGCTCCATAATCCAATTTACCTGACTTAATGACTGTAACTGTATGGTTTTTTTTTTTTTTTTTTTTTTTTTTTTTTTTTTTTTTTTTTTTTTTTTTTTTTTTGTGTACTTTATGGTTTACCTGATTGAAAGTGGTTGCCATACAGACTTGCAACACCAGAGATGTTATCAATGTAAATCCATTTTGTTATTCAACTATATAATGTGCCAGGCAAGCTACTCACAAAACTTGGGTTCCCAGTGTGCCTAGTTCATGATTTTTTACCACACAATGCCATGAGCATGAAGGGAAACATAAATCATGCCTTATGAATTATGTTAACTTAAATGTGATAAGTTATAAAGAAACTCGCTAAGCACTCAGGTTAAGTATTGTAAGCCAATGAAGTTTCGGGAATAGGAGTCCTGAAGTCCACCCGGTTACCTGGTATTGGATATTAATGTTTCCGAAAAGTAGATGATAGCATTCTCTTATCTAGGTTGGCTGCTTGTAAAGAACCTCATGAGCACTACACTCTTAGTATTGACAGATATTTAGACTGTTAGACTGGAAGCTGTCATGGCTCTTGGGAACCCTGTGTTGTGGCCATTGGACTACAAAACCTTGAAAATAGCATAGCACATTGTTCTGATCTGTAAGCTACCTGCATACTGTACTTGTCTTAATTTACAAGAATATAAAAAGTAAACATTTTTGAGCTTTCCTGAATAATAAATTTCATTTCCAGATATTCCTGCCACGGATTTCCAAGCTTTATTCAGTGCCTTGGCTGATTACTACTTCTATAAATGGACAGGGGACGCAAATGGGCACTCTTCTTGATTCTTACTCCATGGTTCTGGTTCTATACATCGGGAAGAACATTGCTACAGACAATGGAAACTGCATTAGTTACAATTGGACTGTCTATATTTCCATTTAAAGCTGGGAAATTGGCTTATTATGAAAAAGGTTTGTCATCAGTATTGGTTGAGCGTTTTTTACCATACACAAGTTTTTTGTTACCATTATATATATGTTGTATACAAAACATTAGTATGTACTCATTAAAGAGATGCTTCATAAAAGAGATGCCTAATACAACTGGTACTTCTAATGGAAAGATAATGATGAGTGCCAATAATTTTCTAATATATTGGCTGTAAAACATAAAAATGTAGGTAAATAAATATGAAGTGGGGGGCGAACACCAAATTATGCATGGATGAATATGAAGGAAGGAGGAAAAACCTTGCCATTTGGCTGTAGAAAATTAAAAATAAAGCTTTTTTTTTTATCGCAAGAGTTAAGCAGACAGGCACACAACCCACTTGGACCTACTTGACAGAAAGCAGTTATCATCGCCTATGGACATTTGCAACACCAAAAGTATGCTGCTACTTTCTTAAGAGAGACTGAAACCTGGTTGCTAATGCCAGAAGGTTACTATGAGGGCACACTCTAGGCAAAAGCCCTACCACCTAGCTGTGGGTTGTTTTGTCGACTCTTATGACCACCCGGTCGCAGGAAATTGTATTCTTTCTCCGTTCCTGTATGGATAATAAGCTGGACCAGTGTACAAGATTCAGATTTCATTATATTAATAGGTCAAATAGTAGAATGTCATTGACTTAAAAGTCCTTTTTTTATAGAAAACAGCCAATGGATTTGGTTAGCTGTCATCAGTGTGTTCATGCGTCCTACTTCTGCTCCCATTTGGGTGGTGCTCTCCTTATACAATATCTTCACAACAAACCAGGGCAAGCTGAAACTGTTTGTTAGGACTTATGTACCTATCGGGTAAGATTATTTGTTTAAATTACCTCATTTGACATTTTCTTTGTATAGTGATTTTGTGAGAATTAAGATTGATTTGAAATTCTTACAATCATATACATACATACATAACTGACGCCAGTTCCTTTGCGGGTAGGCTTGAGCAACAGCGCCATTCAGGCTTATTCTTACACACCTCACTTGCTTCTTTGACATTCAAAGCTCTTGTCATGCACGCTCGTCTGTTCTTAAGGCTCCTGACAATCATATAGTCGTATTCATTTAGTTTAAATTACTATTATACCATAATTGCATTGCATGCATCAATTGCATGAGAGACAAGACGGTGGTCCAACGCCTAATGGAGGGCCAATAACCCTCTCCTAAACCATCCATCATCATTAACAAAACTGAAAATTTTCATGTCACAACAATTAAACACCAAACAACAAAACTTATACACAAACCAACGCGCACTACCACTGCATTGCATTGCATGCACACTGCACAACCAAACCAAGGACGCACAAAGAGCCTAAAAATTAATAACCCAGACACAGAAAGGAAAAAACAACACACATGGCACTTTATACGATAATATATAAGTATAGACATAAAGCCCACACTGCACCAGCACTCTCTCACAACACCAGCATGTAACAGATACACTCTCCATTAATATAAGTCTAGTATTAAAATTATGATAAATTAATATAATAAGTCACTCGTAAGATACATACACCTCAACACAAATTGATTAATTAGACACAAGAACTAAAATAATAAGCATGTTAAATTTTAACAATTAAATCTAGAAATTAAGCTTTAAAAAAGGGTATGGAACGTAGAGTATTTTAAAAAAAGCCATAATTAGTGCTTTATACTTTGCGCTTTGTAGATAACAAAAATTATCTCAGTTCATGTCAACTACCCTCAAATGTAATTAAGAAATTCTAAGTGATTTCTGGATATGACACATATGGAATTTGTGAAACAATTTACCATGTCTTTAAATCTTTTGAAAACTGCAGAAATGCAGGAAATGTATTGAAAGAACTGGCTAGTGGTACTTACATTATTAAATGAAAAAATATATTGAAATGTTACATATTTAATTTCAGTTTGATTGCTGGTGGGTCTCTAGTCGCTCTGGACACGTTTCTCCATGGTAGCCTGGTAATCACACCCTGGGAGTTCTTCAGATTCAATGTACTCCATGACATCGCCTCCTTTTATGGACAGCATCCATGGTGAGCATCGTAGTATTTATACAGCACTATATTTTTCACTAATTGCAGACAAAAAATTGACAATGGGAACGTATTTATAACATGTGGCTCTTAGAAAGTATCTTATTTCATACTAGCTTCTACCCGCGACTTGTACGCGTGGTGAGGTTTTTTAACTATCCCACAGGAACTCTTTAATTTTCGGGATCAAAAGTATCCTATATGTTGACCAGGGATATAAGATATGACCATACAAAATTTCATGTAAATCGGTCCAGTCGTTTCGGAGATTAGCCGTACAAACAGACAGACAAACAGAGAAACAAATAATTTGAAAAAAATCGAAATTAGTTCTATTTCACATCTTACATCCCCCTGACTAAGTTTTTAGCAATTTTATTTAATTGTACAGAAATTTGACCTTTACAATTTTATTATATGTATAGATGATTCTGCCCCCTCTCCATCATGGTTTTATAATAATAATCAGCAGACAAAACACATATTGTATATCCTAAATTATGTAAGTTACTCTTGTGTTATGGGTAATATACAACGGACTATTCTGGGGCCTATCCCAGACACCAAGACCATAGTAAATAACTGAGAAAATATATTTCCGAAATTTACTTTTTAATTTTAATTTGCAAAATTCTAGTTTTCTTGGATTTACATAGTATATTGTTTGCAGGCATTGGTACCTTACCCAAGGTCTTCCGGTGGTGTTGGGCATCAATTTAGTGCCTGTCCTCTGGGCCATGTACACTATTCTCAGAAGACCTAAGGAGAACAGGATTGGTGTAGTTCTTTTGGCTGCTGCTGCTCTACATGTTGCTTTATACAGGTGACCACTATAGTATTTCCTAATTGTGAATTAGATAAATACCACGCTACCACATCTTTGTAGATCTGAATTGATAGAATTTACTTACGACAAATCTTTATTTCAATTTAACAAGGTTTATACCAAAAATCTTTTCAATTTAATGATTTTATGCATAATGTTTAAGTTAATTAAATTTTCTATTTTATATATTTAATTGATTTTTATATATAATGTATATAGTTTAATTTGGTTTTATTGATTAATATCACAGTTGGTGTTTCATCTTACTTATTTTTCAGTTTCATACCTCACAAGGAGTTTAGGTTATGTTGCCTTTCTGCCGATACTCTTGTACATCGCCCAAGACCTAATTGTGCCATGGAGTAGGAAGCCCTAAAGTGAGTTTATTAAAATTATTTATATATTAGACCTCCATCCCCTTGCCCCCTCCGGACTCATACCCCTTGACCCCTCTCATCATCTCCAAAATAAACCAACTACTCCCAACCTTATCTGCCTCAAATCTTGTCCCTTTAAAAAAATGTATTTTAAGTATAGTATAAGAAAATGATATTAGATCCTAAAAAATCCTGATGTGAACCGGTATATAGTTATTAAAAGTTTAGTAGTATTAGTATATAAGAACCTTATAAAGTAACCTTATAAATATTTTTTAAACTAGTGAAACATGAGTTATCTTTCAATCTTTTTTGAACACGCGACCCCTTTACAGGTTGAAAAAATTTGGCGACCCTTGGGATTGGACAAAAATTTAGTAATTTAAATGACTATGTTTATGTCTTACGCTATTTTGTTACCAATATTCATTATTACGGCCTATACTCTAGAACAGTGTTTTTCAACCTTTTTCATGACACGACCCCTTTAGTATGAAGAAATATTTCGCGACCCCCCTACCCGTGGCTTTTTTTTTTCATGTATTTTATTTCGTGACAAATATTCAATAACATATTTATTCATTTTCATAATTAGGCTTCGACTAAATGCATAATTAACTACGTAAAACACATTTTCTTACATTGAATGCGTGGCAATAGATAACACAATTTACGCGCATACGTATGACCACGTCCGAAGCCGGCCGACCCGGCCCCGCCCCGCATAAATGAGAAAGCGTTGCTATCGAGTAGCGCTTCGTGTATCTAAAGCAGAAAAACCTAATACTATTGTCGAAAGTTTGATTTTACCAGCAGCTTTAGATATAGCAGAGATTATTGTCAAACAAGAGGTCGAAAAACTTAAAAGTATACCTCTGTCTGGCAGTACCATTTAACGCGGGATAAGCGATATGGCGACTGATGTTCGTGATCAAGTCATAGAAAAAATAAAAGAAAGTACTTCTGTGTCCTTGCAATTTGATGAATCTGCGGATATTGCAGACTTTACTGCAGTAGCTTTCCCAACCTTTTGCAACTCCGCATAGAAGCTTGGCGACCCCCTAGAGAGGCTTCGCGACCCCCTAGGGGGCCGCGACCCACACGTTGAAAAACCCTTCTCTAAAAAATGCTGCTGAGCTTAGAAAGTACCTAAGTATGAGGTATAAACTTAAATTGCCTTTTCCCTTTTGCCGGCGACCCCTCGAGCAAGGCTCTGCGACCCCCTTAGGGGTCGCGACCCACAGGTTGAAAAACACTGTTAGACTATAAGATTTTTTTTAGAACAGTAAATTGTGTGTGTTTTGCCACTGACCAAACTCTTGTCGGAGATATCAGTGTTGACTATAAAAATATATATATATATACACTAGAACCTCTATAATTGAAACATGAAGAGAGATGTCAAAAAATTCGAGTTATAGAGTTTTCGAATTTGGAGTATTTCGAATTGAGCGAATTTTGTAAGGAAACATTCGACTTGTAAGTTTTATTCAAAATAATCGAGTTGTAAAGGTTGTAAAATCAAATATTGCTATTTTCGAGATACAGAGGACCAGTTTATTTTTTCGACTAATTATTTCGATTTTAAGCGCGGTAATTTATTTGATTTTGGTTTATCAAACGTGTATTGTCAAAGTTTTTATTCAGCCTACCGCCAACTTTTTCATTTTAATTATTTAGTTTTAATTTTGTTTATGGATATTATTGACAAATGTCATCTTTGTCTTCCGTGACCACGGCCACTGAAAAGCGGCCGAAACGTCGGAAAAACCTAAATAAAATAAATTACCGCGCTCAAAACCGTTAAAACGTAGTTTTATTATGTGTACAAGTCGCGAAAACTTAAGAAAATATTATAATTATTTCGACTTATACAGGGTTCAGATTTCGAGCAACGGAGGTTTTGGGGTTTGAGGGGAAGGTAGTACAATTTTTTTTCGAGTGTGGGAGGTTTTCGACTTATTGCGGTTCAACTTAAAGAGGCTCTACTGTATATATATTTATTATAAGTAGTATTAATAAAATCACACTGTTCAAAACATGTGACAATGTTATGAAATACAGTTTCTTTCAATCATAATTTCATGACAGCTTTTAGAGGGAGAATGTGAATAACAGTTTTGTGGTATTGTTTTTGATTGATGTCTTTATGGAAAACTATTTTGCGCAATGAAATTGATTCTGCTTCAAGAACTTTATTCTTTAATATTAGCCAAAGACTTGAGCTAGAAGTGGAGGTAGCTAATAATAACTATGCTTGTGGTTTTCACACAATGCTTATTGCCTTGAAGATTACTCTGGATTTGAATATTCATGAATACTTGACAGTGGCTCAATATACACTCTATACAAAGCTATGTTTCAAAAAGAAAACACATACTACTATTTGATCAAGAAAATGACTAAACAAAATTAATGTACCACTACCAAATTATTAAAAATTCGAAATTATAGATACTGACCTACAACGCCAGATTAGATTAAATTACTCCGAAGTTAGGTTGCCTGGAAGAGATTGCTTTCAGCGATAAGGCCACCTTTTGTTTCTACCATGACAATATTGTAATTGTGTATTTTGAAATTGTGTATTTGGTGAGCAATAAAGTGTTATCTATCTATCTATACTGATATCAAATGTATTTTTTACAGATGGCAACTTTATTTAGTCGCAGGATCTATCCTATTGGGCAATTTGGTTCCAGCAGCATACTTCGGCACCATTCACCAAAGTGGGACTGTGGCAGTGATGCCAATTCTACGGGACACACTTCCTAATAATAGGTCATCGGTCACATTTTTAATGCCTTGCCATTCTACACCCCTGTACAGGTGAGATTTGAGTAATCTTTATATATATATATATATATATATATATATATATATTTCTTCTGTGCGTGTGTAAAGAAACAAAATAAAAAAACCAAAGGAAAGAAAGTTACACTATTTATAACTCAAGAACGGCTATAATAGCTGAAAATTGGTGGGGAGGTAGCTCAGAACCAGGAGACGGACATAGAATACTTTTTATCCCGTTGGAACCGGTAGTGGCGCTGAGATCGGGTTTTACAATCCTAATCTCCTGGAGCGATTTTGGTAATTTTGTTTTGGTGTGTTTGAGTGGCCGGGTTTAAATCCACAATTGGAACCGGTAGGTGGCGCTGGGATCGGACTAGATTTTATTTTTTCCAGAGCAGGCAACGTCTGCCGGGGCCGCTAGTCCTTAATAAATTAAATAAGACTATTTATACAGCCATCTCCATATAAACCACGTAGCATAAATGTAGTATATAAGACTGTAATTTGGTTGGACGACGAGAATAAGGGCATCATTCACATTGGGAACATGTAGTTCTAATACTACTACCAGATCAGGCTTAATCAGAGCAGTCCCTGCCCATATCGCAGTTAAATAAGACTATTCTTTATATTTTTAAGTCGTGATAGCGTAATGGCTAGCGCCGACTGAAAGGGCGCGGGTTCGATTCTGGCCGTAACGCGTGTACCACTTAGGCAATTTTCTGACTTAACACGCATATTGTTACAATTACCACGTGGTAACAACGGTGAATGAAAACATCGTGATGCAACCTGCAAATCGAGATAACCGATGTGTCAAACCTGCCAAGCCGCCTTGGACAAGCGTGGCGGGTATACTGTCCTTTCCGCCCCTATAATGGAGGTCCGAGCCCAGCAGTGGGACAATTCGCACTGTTCGTAGAAAAAGGACGCAAGTGAAAAACATGAACTTTATAGGAACGTAGAAAAACTGTTTTGTGGAGAAATGGTACATCATAGATGAGGCCTAGGCCGCACTACGGTTAAACTGCAGCGGTTATTAACCGTGTGAGTTTATGAAGACGAAAACGAATACAAGGGCCACACTTGCGGTTATTACCCGCGATTGATTTTAAAACCGCGAAATGTTACAAAATTGTCGCGGTAAAAAACCGTAGCAAAATTTGTAATCTATAGAACTAAGTGGGCGCACACGCACTATGCGTTAACCGCGGGCGGTTTTTGGCTAGTATTCGGCCGACCACCGCGAAGAATAGTTGTGTTGTCGTCCCGTTACAATTAAATTAAAATTTTACCAAAGCTGGCTACTGACATTCGAAAGTTGTTGGAAAATTTCTCGGGATGTTCTCTTAAAATTTTATATTTTTTCTGAAAGAAACCTTTCTCAAATCTACGGGTAGTGAGTGGATGGGCCAATATTTACGAAATTTTCGTTGACGTGTTTTTTTTCTATTTCTTAGTACCAGAGCACCAAAACACATACTGCTCTTTTGAAATCCATCTTCAAACTGAAAAAAATCACGGGTGGTTTCGCGGTTTTAGCGGTTAACCGCTTCCGGGAAAAAACCGTAGTGCGGCCTAGGCCTAAATGTGTTATTAGGAGACTTCATAGATAAAATTAATCTGCAGATATCTGTCTATTTGATTTTAAATAATATTGAGTAGCTTACGAGATAATTTAAAATTAATGCGTTACGTTTTTAATCCCCGTCATGGTATTATGTCTTTTAAGAATAAGTAAAGTAACCGCTTTGTTGCTACGGTATTCACACGGATCACAGCATCGTAATTTTACTCACGTATTCTTGCTGACCAGATTAATTAAGTAAACACATAATTGTGTTTACTTAAAAAAATAAAGATAAAAACTTAATAGAAGAAATACGTAACTAGACTTGCGCGTTTATCTATTTAACAAATATCGTGGCAAAAGTATGTAAGTTAGTTTATGCACGTATATTTCAATTGTATGGCGTATAAGTAAGTAATAATAAGCTTTTATTGACAGCGAAAATTTCATAAATGACCTAGTATAAACATAACTTACGTAATTTATACAGTGAATATTTTAAAAGTAAAATAATCTTAGCATTTCGCTAAATTTACGATATCTCCGACATTTATTGGAATATTTTTTCAAACTTGTTGAGCATATGTATCATAATGTCCTTTTCAACTCACTTGCTCATAAAGTGGCTCTATGGTCACCGCAATTAGGCACAGAATGACACCCATAATCAATCTGTGACTAAAAAAATTATAACTCATAGATTTTTAAAAAAATTTATTGGTTGAGTTGCTTTGTTCTTAAAAAAGTTTTTATTAAAAAAAAAAGATCGTGTTCTATAGAACAAATAAGATAATGTTCCTATTGCTTGCTCATTTCATGCAACTTCTTATTTAAATAGATAATTTTAACTCGTACATGTTTAATAAATAAAACTTTCACTCATATATAACTTTTTTACTAACTGCACATTTACTAATCGTTTCTCTAAATAAACTTTTTATCTACTAAATAAAATGAGTTTTTGTTATTTAATTCACAAGTGTGTTGTTAAACGTCGTACGATACACGTGTGTATTGATGATTACCGTCCTCGGCTCTCTTAAGACCCTCGCCTACGGCTCGAGTCTCAATGGCGCCTCGGCGGTAATCACCAATGTTACACACTAGTACCATAATGTACTATTATCGAATAGTGAATAAATTTTTTTTTCACTTGCGACTTCTACCCACGGTGCGAATTATGGGCTGATATTATATTCTTCATACAGCCATCTGCATATGAATGTAACGACGCGTTACCTGAACTGCGACCCGCCGATCAACAAGTCGGGCGAAGTGACGGAGGCGGAGGCGTTCTTCAACAACCCGCAGCGGTGGTGGCGCAACGAATATTCCACGAGACAGTTACCGACAGTGGTCGTGCTGTTTGACCGACTCAAGGGCGGGTCGAGAACATTCTCGGCGGCTATAGATTGATACACGAACTGCCTCATACGCAAGTCAGTATACATATCAATTGGGATTGTTCACTTTTTTCAATCTAGATATTTGAAAAACCATTTCGAGGAATAGTGTCCCTAATCATTTCTGTCTAGTAATAATTCCAGAAAACGTACGATCTTGTATTTTGTAAGAAATGCGTTTGACCTTTATTTGACCTTACTAAATCCAATCTGGTGGGCCGTCTGCCTGTTTGCCTGCTTCAGGTGTAAAAAAAATTCTAGCTGTACATTATTTGATTTAAGTTCTGTAACATGGATTTTCCCTAAAGACCACTTTAAAAATTTTAACGATAACTATGGAAAATAATAATCGTTGAACACGAAAAATTATAAGCCGATAAAAAACAATAAAATGATCACGATACGTTATGAGTAATGACAGTGACATTTAAATAGTGGCACAGGTTACTATGATTCTAGATAGATAAAACTTACTTTTATTATTGTTGTTTTCTAGGCAAAGAAATCAATGTAAACTTGTCCCTTATGACGTCCGATGACGTCATAAGGGACGAAATAATTTTAAAATCGAATTAAAAAAAACTAACACTTAAAATACAAAATATTCAAATTAGTATCTTAAAATACCCTATTTTACGTAATAAAAATATAAAATCAGAGGGTAATTTTTTGTGAACAATACTCATTAACTTTTGTAACACGGAGGTTTTACACCTTAGCAGCAACCTCCACCAAAGTAGTATAATAGAATGTCATGTGATGTAAGAGAGACTTGACTTATGTCTGAGATATTATAAGACGTTTTCTAACCATCTAACAAATCCAAACTTATCACACATTTAAACTACTATAGTGGCGCCCAACGTGGGGCACTTACCTCTACCAACGCTTCTTGCACTGATCTGACTTTAGAAATAAGCTGTTCTAAATAAATAATATTGTATTGATATGAATAATAGACGATTTTATCGTATGGGAGAAGAATGCTAGAAATCTCAATTTCGGTACTTCAATGAGTAGTTTTGTTGGTTAGCTCCACTTAGTTTCTTATATGTCGCTAATACTCGTACTTAATCATCTATGTTACACTAATATATAAAGCTGAAGAGTTTGTTTGCGAGCAAAGGCGAGCTTAATGTTAAGAGTTTTCTTCCAGCAAACCTGAATCTAGCAAAAAGGGGAGAAGCAAGGCAGGGTTGTGTACACTAAAATATTTTATGATTTAACTATGTAATATATAATACAAACATACATATTAACAAAAATTAAATTATATACAAGATACACTTATGATACATACATATCTTATATATAACTAGCGACCGGTTCGACGGTGCAATGCTGATACAATAATACACTACAGAATATGACGTTGTATATAAAACATAGCGGCTCGACTTTGACATATACATAGAACTCTAATTGCATGTGCTTAGTATGATGCATGTATACATAAAGCTTCTTGAATCATCTATTGGAAAAACCATCAAATCGTGGTGGATTAAGCGCCTAGGATTAGGACAGAAGCGACTTGTTATATTTTAGTGTTCTGTGTGTGTCGAAGTGATTAACGACTGGACGATTTGAATGAATTTTGTGTGTGTGTTCAAGTAGATTCGAGGATAGTTTAGATTCGATGGTTAGATTAGATGGTTTGGGTTCTAAATTTTATTTCTTCAGAGCAGGACAACGTCTGCCGGGACAGCTAGTATAATGTAAAATTGTTTTGTCGATCTTACGACAGGCCACCTCAATGCAAGAATTAGTCTTCTCTCTCTGTTCCTGCAAATAACCGTTAATTAAGATTAAAATTTGATCGCTTTGCGCTTGTTGACTTCTGTTCTAAGTTCTAAGGGTCATTTACATTTCTTTGCATTCCATGTTCATTCCTGTCTCCGAGGATGATATGTCAAATTTCATGAAAATTGGAATTTTTACAGATATATTTTTGCATAAATTATAGGAAATTCCCAACCTTATTTTGTTTTATTCTTTCGTTTCAGTTCCCAGAAGGCGAAGTAGGAGAGAAAGTGTTGGTGTACCGCAAAACAGAGATGAACTCCAGACCACCGGCAGATGAAACACTTTAACCGTCCGACCATTAGTAAGACAATTCATAGTTTTCAATCGAACAGTTCGCTGTAATGGTGTAATAGTGAAGCGCGGTGACTAGCTTATTGTATTAAATCAGTGCTTTCCAATCTTTTTAAATACGCGACCCCTTGGGCCATAGACAGACAAAAAGCTAGTAATTTAAAAGAAGAATCAAATTCGACTTTAATATGTTTGAATATAAGAGCAACAGGCGTTAAAATGACATCTTATGATTGATAAAAATAATTTTAATTAGTTTCAAACAATAATGAATATGCTATTTCACTGTTTATTTATGACGTCGCTCATGCGCTCGTGAAGTATCTATGAGGCAGCAGAATTCTGTAAGTTTATAAAAAAGTAGCTCAGTTGTTTTTTTTGACATTTATTGGCATGTACAAGAAATTACAATCAAACAATACAGATTATCAAAATATAGTCCCCGGCACGTAAATTGGCAAGAGTCGTTTGATGCGCACAAGTAGTTTTTTAGGTCAAGCGGGACGCGGGGAATGAATCTACTAAGCTGTCTCCTTCATACTCGTAAGCTTGACCGCGCGCGAGAGAGACGGACAGACTTTTCATGTTGCGAATGCAGTGCGACGTCACACCGCGCGGTTATTCACGGCCACCACACAAGCACAACGTGCGTACTTGACCTTACCCCCACTACGCCAAAACCTTGCCAACTTACATGCCGGCGAGTGTAAATAATACAAACCTGAATTTTAATTTGAAACTATGAATAAGTTCATAGGGACACAGTACTGAGAGTATTTAGAGTGAGGGTTTGACTGTCCGCGCCTTCTTATTTGCCTATATATAGGACAAGGAATTAAGACGTTCTTTTTTAAAAAAAAATGTTGAGTTCAGCAGAAAGGCCAAGGCATACGGCCCATTTGATGGAAAGTGGTAACTATCGCCTATGGACATTTGTGACACCAAAGTAGCTACCAATGCGCTCCCGCTCTCTATAGGGAGACCTGGTCACTAATGACGGAACGCAAATCAAGGTTGTATGTACGATTTTACTGTATTTAAAAATTGAAATATCTGCTGGTCTGTAATTTTTTACTTCCTATGCCATTTTCTCTCTCCTCTCTCAATCTTCCAAGCAATAATAAGCTCAGTCGCCGCGCAGTAAAACAATTTAGTTAGTAGATCTGTGAAGAAAAAGATGACATGTGGAATATTATTATGGCATATGGATTATTATATTTCAAAATGATTATTTGTAATGATAAATAATGATGTTGATTATATATCATATTTATTTTTTATGGCAATGTAATTTCAAAAATGTTCTTATAAAGTAAATTGTTTTCCGTTAATAGATAATAAATAAAAGTAGGGTTTTGGATTCGATGATATATGTTTTGAAAATAAAATAAATAAATATAATAATAAACA
The DNA here is from genome assembly GCA_012273795.1 of Dendrolimus punctatus. Classification (NCBI taxonomy): domain Eukaryota; kingdom Metazoa; phylum Arthropoda; class Insecta; order Lepidoptera; family Lasiocampidae; genus Dendrolimus; species Dendrolimus punctatus. The sequence continues at coordinate 17,794,273 of CM022546.1, read as the reverse complement.
AACACACTGTATATCGCCAAATTAAGCAAGTTACGCTTGTGTTATGGGTAATATATAACTGACCACTCTGGGGCCGATCCCAGACCAAAGTAAATAATGGAGAAAATACATTTCCGAAATTTACTATACCAGGAATCGAACCCGGAGCCTCTGCGTTGAAGTGAGGTAGGCCGGCAAAGGCTTGCCCACAGAACCACAGAGGCCGTCAATTAAACAGTATGGCTTTTCGCAGGCAAATGTTTACATACAAAACTGCGTAATAAATAGTAATGTTGTATATTTATAACGCAATATTATTGATTAGAAATAGTCAATTATTAAGTTGAGAAATGAATTCAGGTTCCACATAATTTGAAAGTGACAAAGCCCAGGTATATCTTTGCCAGGTTATAATAGTAGTGAAAAAACAGCTTGAACTCTGCCTATTGTGTGTATGGTCCAAAGCTTTGCCCTCGCTTTATTTTTATTCCAGCAGACAGGCATACATCCCACTTGATGGAAAGCGGTTACCATCGCCTATGGAAATTTGCAACACCAAAGGTGCTACAAAAGCGCTGATGCTCTCTTAAGGGAGACTGGTCACTAATTCCGGAACACAAATCAAGGTTTTTATGGCGGCATATTCTAGACCAGGGGTGGTAGCCATCCAGTCAGGCAAATACCCTACCACCCGGCTGTGGATTGTTTTCTCGCCTTTTACGACAGACCACCCTGGCCGCAAGAAATTGTATTCTTGCTCCGTTCCTGCAAGGATTTATGACCCTTTTTTAATTCGGTACTTGACAGTATGAAAATATAAGCTGATTTAATATATATCGTAGATTACAATCTAAATATGACAAAAATACATTGTTTTAACTAAAATATTAAATATTCATTGCTATTTTTGAGAAATAAAATTGTTATATTGCAGCCATTAGCCACGTGACAATGAACGCCGATCAGACTTCTCAGATGACAATTCAATGAAACAGATGTTTGTTTTGCACACTGTGACGTCATGCGAGACGCCATGACAGCTTGACGCGTTTTTGTAACGAAATGTCAAAATATTTGTAAAATTGCTAAATTAAATATGTTAATGTTGTTTTTTGCTGAAATATTAATATTTTGGCTAAAATAGACCATAAGGCTCAAAATAAACCTGTTTCTCAAAAATTGTCAACTACCGAATTATACACTCCAAACGAAATAGTTGACGAAAACCGTTACAGGTTAATTTTAAACCAGTCCAAGCCTTGCCTTACCATTAGTAAAAAAATGATATTACTCGTATGGAGTTTGTTTTTGAAACAGTATTTAGGCAAATGAATGGTTAGTGACATATATACATATATAGGAGCCTGGCATAAATACGACCGAGCTACCACACTGCATTTTAGTTTCTCTTATATCTCGTATTTTAAGATGTATTGCGAAGTTTATTGATAAGGTGACGTGATGGGAACTATTGCCCCATTAAATGTGTTCGGAATAGGAATTTATACAATTAATCGTGTAATTTTATGACAATGATATCGCTTATTTGCTGTCATTAAATAAAAAATATTAAAAAAAATTATATGATTAAGTTTATCGCCACAGACAACAGTTTCGATCTTAGGCTACGTTCTATTAGGGATGATTAGGTATCTCTTAAGTAAGAGAATCATAATAAGACCCTAATCAATAAAAAAAATTCACTTATAAACGTGTTTTACCTGTTGTTTACCTAAGAGAGCGCAGGTAAACGAAATTTGAATGATTTACGTAGGTTGTACCCAAAATATTCGACTAAAGAGGAGTTTATGAGTAACTTTCACTAATCAGTTGCTGAGCAGTTTCTTTAAATTTAAGAAACGATTATAAGTAAGGCCCCTCATGTTTAATTTGCCTAATAATTTCGATATTTTTTATGTATGGTATTTAAAGATATAATTTTCTTTGTGGAAACATTAACATAAGTATTCGAAGTACAGTCCGATACCGGTTCCTTCCTTGAGGAGACTGCCTTGCAGTTCTTAGTGCCTACTTTTGAGAATGAGGTTTGTATATTGATTTTAGGAATCTGTGTCGTTGTGTATGTGTGTAGGTCATATTATGTACGAGTCTGGGGTGAATTTGGGATGTGTGTATGTATGTGTTTAGAGTAACGTCAAGGGTAATTTTCAATTTAAAAGCTATTTTATATATATTACAACTTATTTACAATAATAATTATGTATGACAACAGTAAGCTCTGAAAATATTTAATACATAATTTTCTTTAATTTGGTGGCAAATTTAAAAATATAAAATAATTAATATTTCATTAATTTTTATCACATGATTTTTAACTTTGTGTGCGTTTAAAATTATATATGCATTTCCTACATACTGCTACACAGGTTTGTCCATGACTGAGATTTGCTGATCGCGAGTACAAATGTAATTTTATTATTTTCTTAGCGAGGTTGCACACTAGATATTCGTTTTCGCGAAAACCCGCTTTAGCACCAGATGAAACTGATACCGTGGCACAAAATAAGTAAATTCAGAAGGTTTTTATTAGAGCTCAACACCCCGGCTGTAAAAATCTATTATGTTAAAATGAACGAAGATTACGCTTCTGTGTTTATTTGTTTTGTGAATTTATCTAATCCAGTGTGTGGCCAGCCTTATTTATTTTTTTTTTTGTGTGTGAATAGTGGATTCAATTGCCAAAGTTAATTAAATAACAATTACTATAAATAACGTAGTCGCGAAGATATCGAAGACAGATATAGATGTAATATTTAAATGAATTGGACCTCAAAACTCATCAAAACTCAATTTTAATGTTTCTCAGATTTGGCGAATATGATATTTATTTGTATTTAAATAACAAGCCAGAACGTATAATATTCCGTTTTCTTTGTTGAAAGACTATTCTATTTAATTTAAGATGAACATTCAGTTTTCGATTAATCGATCTTTATGTGTTATAGAAACACACACACACACACAACACACACACACACACACACACACACCACACACACACACCACACACACACACACACACCACAACACACCAACACACAGCAGCACACACACACACACAGAGAGAGAGAGAGAGAGGAGAGAGAGAGAGAGAGAGAGAGAGAGAGAGAGAGAGAGAGATGTGTGTATATGTGTGTGTGTGTTTGTGGTATATATATATATTTTCAAAAATATACGTATATTTATGACTTAGCTGTTTTGGAAATTTAGTAAAAATATGTCATTTAAATCTTATAACTTATCAGTCTTTTTGTTACCACGATATTGCTTATGCTACAGAAACTATTATTACTTAACTCATTTACGAGTACTATTTAATTGACTGAAAGTGTTGATTGTTGAATACATTTTAAATATTTTGCCTTATTTATTTCCTAACTGCTACCACCGAGAAATCATCATTAATTTTTAAGCGTTTGCCAATTTCATTAATATTTTTGTTAGCTTAGCTTGTATTTATAGAGCGTATTCCGGAACGAGATGATAAAGGGTTGAATTGTAATGTCGAGCGCACTTTGACGTTTTGGTGCATCCTTATCACTTTTCAATTTGACCGTATTATCATCTTATTATTATTTTAAAATTTGGGGCTGCATCGGGTTTCTTGTAATATAATATAATCAATATAACGATAAAATCTCTAATTATTTTTCAACATATACTAGTATCAGTGCTGGAACATAAATGTGAGATTTTTTTTTTGCTTTTTAACACTGTTACCCAATTGAGTGACCGTTTTTGAATTAAAATAATCTTTGATGTTTAAAACCTTCTGAAGGAACCTATTTAAATCGTCGAAAAATACACGTCTAGTAAATTTAACTTTATAAAACGTTATGTTAAAATAGCTAGAGGTTTTATTATTAAAGATTTCTATATATTCCGCGCCTAACTTAATAGGTTCAGCAGACCAGCTGCAAAAGCTGAGCAATAATTGTACTAATTACATTCTTATCTGTTGCTAATGCTGCCATAAGTTTTGCTTCGGTCTATATAAAAATAATATAATTTATATCTTAAATGAATCCAGTGACACGTTACACAAGGTTTTTTAATTATAATTGAATAATTTATTATTATAATTATATTAATTGTATGTAATTTTAGTTGCAATAATATTTAGAAATGATTTTTTAATGTATTTCTTTATTTTAATAGATTATAAGAATTTAATATAAGATTTGACTAACGCAATGCTCAAAATGTATAAAGACTAAAAGATCTCCATTTTGTAAGGTTTCAAGATAATAAACAATTTTTTGTTATAAAAATTATTGTTATACGAATATTCTAAAATATTTTGCTAGTTTTCTATAGAAGATGGTAAGCACTATCCACTATTAGATGAGCTGCCTACTGTTTTCTTGTGTTTTCTTCCACATCCATTGTTTAATAGTATTGTTTATAGTATAGTAGACTGATATAGTAACAGTAAAACACCTTTTATTATATATACCATTTTAATCAGTACTATATATCAGTACTATATATATATATATATCTGAGTGTATATGACAAGGCACGCTCTAGTGTTGTGACATATTTTATAGTTGGGCCGTTCTATAAAGCTACATTTTCCACCTATCAAACTGATTTTTAGTAGTTACGTAAACTAGCGATTATGTTACAATTAATACTTGGAATCGATATAGGAAAACACATTATACAATCTATTAAATAGATAAGACAATTTGGTATTTAAAAAAATACGTTTTATTGCCCTTTTTATCTTTAAAATTTAGAAAATAAGCACAACTTAATTACGATCTGTTTAAACTTTTCCACTTTACATCAATCCTCAAGTCACGTCACTAATATGTAAGAAAAAATGTGTTAACAAACATAACCTTGTCATGTGGTTTTAAAGAAATAAACTTAGATTGTGTTTTATTTTGACACTGTTACAAAGTTAGTTCGTCAGTGTTTATATGAAACTTCAAATGGGGATTTTTAGAGCGGCTCAGCTATAGGGTTGGACACATCTATCACCACGTACTCTTGCTTGATTTGAGCAATAAGAAAGCTCAGCCTGATATCATTGATAAGTACCTGGCGTCGTCATCATTTCAATTTATTCACTCTTTGAATTCGCTTTTGGTTCTGATATGTTCGTGTAACAATAGTGTTTGTGACGATGTGTTCAAAGAGATCACGTTATACGCGTATCTCGCTCGCCGTATTATATAAAAGTTGTATTGTCTCAGATGTTTAGAGATGCATTGCTATATTATTTTAGCACATGAAAGAAACAAAATATATATTGTCAAGAATGAATATCCATTAAACTAAACAAACCTAAACCATCAGGATATAATTGTAAAACATAAAGACAAGTATATACACCGTATAAACAAAGTCGCTTTCCGCGCCTGTCTGCATATCACACACACGGATTACATTCAGAGGGAATCCCTTTTGAAAAATAAAATCCGCATTATCTTTGGGAACTGGCATTAAAAAATTAATGCACTTTGTATTTTTTTTAATTGACATTAAAATTCACCGAGTACCTTATACAAGGCGCATATGTGTGGCGTGACTACACTGAACACTAGGAAAACAGTAGTTTTCTCCATATATATTTTTCTACCATAGTAATCATATCCACATCATAAAGGTCTTGAAATATTATTTGCTCAAGAAGTTTTTGCAATGTGTCTCTATACATTATATGACGCATTTTTGAGCACTAGTGTATGTCGCGTAGGTGAATAATTACGTTGTTTTCTTGTGTAAGTCGAAACGAATGTCTTCTATAGAGATGTGAAGTGTGAGTTTTTTAATAAAGATTTTATTTTTAACATTATTTTGACTTTTTAAATACTTTTTAAATGTACTTGTTCCGCATAATATTTTAAAATATGATGCCTTAATTATACTAATAAGCCCAACACACGTTGTCCTGCCCTAAAAAAATCGAACTCGATTTTAGCGCCACCTATCTGGTCCAATTGTGAATTAAACAATCACGGGACTCGTTAAGCGAATATCTGTAAATGGGACCATTTCGACGGATTCTAAATAGCTATGACTTTTTGTAAAATGATCAAATGTATCTTAATTGACTGTCACTCCCTCTCTCTTTCTCTCTCCCGCTCAATATTGGAACGACAAGTACTATTTATTAATCTAAAGCTGGCACTGTTTTATATAGATATGACCTACACTTGTATCTAATACTATTCTTTTGATAAACAAGCGTACAACTCAAGTTTATGTTCGGGTTAAGACCCACATAAGGCTAGTGTACACGTGCTCAATATATATATATATTCTACTATAATATCGCTCCGCGCCGCACCGCTTCAATATGTCTTAAATATAATACAACTAAATAAACAGTCTTATTACTGTAAATAATATAACAAAAGATGCAAGTGTACTGATTTTCAATTTGGTCGGCTTCGCGATATTATTTCTTTTTAGTTTCGGCACGCGACATTAGATCCGCAAACGCGCACGCGCACACTGTTTTGATAGATATGATTGAATTTGAACTTTGTGCAGCGGTAATAAAGTGCAAATTGACTCTACATTTTAGTTAGAAAACGTTTGTATAGGAAAGGGCTGTTTTTGGGGTTTTCCCGGCAATTATTCAAATTTTTTTTCGCCGTAAAAACCATCCTTGAACTGCAACGAACATTAAAAACAATTGGCATTACTAACACCTTTTGCAATTCATTTTTATATTATAGATATGGTCTGTTTCTGTAATTGTATATTTTGGTGTGCAATAAAGTGTTATCTATCTATCTATCTAAGGTTGTTATGGTGAAATACTTTAGACCAGGGGTGGTAGCCATCCAGTCGGGCAAATGCCCTACCACCTGGCTGTGGGTTGTTTTGTCGCGTCTTACGCCAGGGCGCCTGGCCGCAGGAAATTTTATTCTTTCTCCGTTCCTGCATGGGTGAAAATTTCTGACTTAGCGTGCTAGTGCTACCACCGATCTGGCGAATCCCACACACGAGTCGTGAATTATCCCCCCAAGGTTCTGCCCTTGTTGAGGCTTAGGTCCTCAATTAGATTTCCCCTAGTAACAAAATTGCTAGGCTCTAGTTAAGATATTTTATTATAGTATTCATTGGGCCCTACCCTTTAATTTAAACAATTTCTTTACGATTTCCTTATGACACAACCCATATTGATTAATCGGTCAGAGGTTACCAGATAACTCGCCACAACCGTTCTAAGCGCATTGCTATCCACTCATCTACGTCTTAACGCGCAAATAATGTTCTAACAAAATGTATTACAAAATTAATTTATTACTTCTATTAACCTGTGTGTCGGTTACTTTCGAACATAAGTTGGCAAAGAGTAGAAAAATTAGGAACAATATACTACCGAAATCACCAGTGCTAAATGAAAGTGACGATGGGAAAAGTAGTCTGGCTTTCGTTTTGATACAACTGGATCTATGTATGATGATTTAAAGCAGCTTAGGGCTGGTGCCGAGATGATACTGAATACGGCATTGAAAGAAAGTAACATTATTGCTGATTTTGTTTTTGTACCGTTTCATGATCCTGGTAAGTTTATATTTTATACTAGGATATGCCCGTGACTTGATCCTCGCTTGACTTGAAGTTCCTGCCGTTCCCGAGACACAAGGTATAGCAGCATTTACAAAACAGATTGGAAGCTATCGTTTTGCATCCGAACAACTTCAAAGCGTTCCCGAGAAAATTCCCGTGGGATTCCCGGGATTAAAAGTATCACACATTTTATTGCATAAAATTCGCTATTGATCATTGAAAATTTACATTCGATTTCTTTTGATCGGGCCCCGACCAGCGAGAGCGTTTTTACTTGAATCCCGAACAAATAGACAAGAAATGTAAATAAAAAATTCTTCGTGTTCTCCATATTCTATATAGTCTATTCCAGTTCTTTTTTTACTAGCTTTCATGTAAAGACACGGCTTGTGTAGAATTTTATAAAATCTAAATTAAGTGCTTTGATACTCATAATTCTTGAAATAAATGAAAAATAGCCTAATTAATTTTACATTCATCATATGTAGATGTGTGGAATATCGTTTCGTAAGATATATTTTAATTCGCTTTCTATACTAATATTATAAAAGGGTAGGTAGTTTGTGTCGTTGAAGGAGTAATCTCTGGATCTACTAAACCGATTTTGAAAATTCTTTTACCAGTGCAAAGCTACATTATTTCTGAGTAATATAGAGTATATTTGATTGTAATTAATAGTAAGTTTTCTTTTTTGGTAGAAAGGAGAGCTCAATTAGTAATAGATTTTTTATAATACTCATATTTTTAGAGTTAAATTATCCCTTCATGTGTGAGTTCGACTCGCACACGGCTATTTGGTTTAGAGCTCATTACTGAAATAACAAAACTCATAGACATTCGTCGCCACAACTGAACTCTTCAGTTTGCGTATGGTGTGACATATTCTTGGCTGGTGTTTTAATTGTGAATATACAGAATATAAAAACGTAACACATACAATAATTATTCCTACTGACCCCATATTGCAAGAGCGCACATAATAACATTGCAGAAATGCAGATAATTGCAATGTAACACATAACATGATAAGCTCGGGTAAAAACAAACTTGAGATATAGTATCTCAATTAAATACACACGTAAATGACAAATTATAATAAGTCTCTTTTGCCCCGGGTTAAGTGAGTGGCGACGCGGAGGAGCTTTTAAAAAGACAAGGATACGTTCGAGGCGTTTTGACCTAACTGATTCATGGTTTTCTTAGAGACTATATTGAAACCTTATTTTCTACTACTAATTCATCTAAGGGCTTAGCCTACGTAACTCCCGTTGTTTATGGTGAAACATCAGTATTTTGCAAGCTTTTATTTAATTTGCAATGGATGTATGTAAGTTCGGGTGGAATCTGGCAAGTTAAATTTGACCAACTTCCCGGTTTCCGATTAAGCTGAAATTTTGTACACATATGTATATCGCGTGACAATGTAATAATATGGTACCATGGAGCTGATCTGGTGGCCATAGGAACTCCTGTACTTTAGTACAGGAGTTCGTATGGCCATGTACAGGAGTTTAGTACTTGTTTACAAGATAGACCCGTCGTGTTTGGGCTCGTTTTACTTACTTGAGACTGGAACTCCGCTAGCTGAAATCTGCAGATGCTAAACAATGTAATAGCATTAAGTAATATTTTAAACTCACTTTTTGTCAATAAAGAAAATAAAAAAAGACACAAACCCCAAAGAAGCATACGACCCGAGCAATCTCGTTAGCTTGGAGAGAGAAGAGAAAAAAAAATCTGCAGATACTTAATCATTCTGCTAATAAACTATTTTATTTAGGTAGAGTGGAGCAAGACATTTCAGTCTTTTTAGTCTTCTATGTTGTTGGTCACCATGCAAAAGTCACTTAGGCATTAGTCCACTGCGCAGAAAACCTTACACGATTATACGTACAAAAAATAATAAATTGATACACAAGCACACATTGCATAACTTTGTGTCATAGATAATAAACTCGTACCTATATAAGTATAGGATAACTGGAGTTCTATTCTAGACCAGATAGTGAAAAGTTCGCTAATGAAATTAACCCTACTATAAATGAAATCCTTTTGAGTCCCAGCGGACTAAACGAATCATTACTTAGACCCCTAATATATAAAATAGATCAGTGTTTTTCAATCTTTTTGAATACGCGACCCCTTTACAGGTTGAAAAATTTTGGCGACCCCCTTGGGATATAGACAGACAAAAAGTTAGTAATTCCAAAGACTACGTTTATGTTTTTCTATATTTTGTTACCTATATTCATTATTAGGACCTATATATACTCTACAAAAAGGTGCTGAGCTTAGAAAATACCTAAACACGAGATATACATTTAAATTGCCTTTTCCCATTTGCCGGCGACCATCGCAAGGCTCTGCGATCCCCCTAGGGTTCGCGACCCACAGATTAAAAAATACTGGAATAGATGATGTCAATTGATTACACCGGCCCACAAAAAAGTGGTCTGTACTTTTGACCAGATCCATCTGCATCCGAATATGGGTCAGTTTGGCCATACAAACCTCAATACACCCTGAAAATATTATACTAAACTGACCCCAGAATAGATGGGTTTGGGCTACGCACGTTTTTTGTGAACCAGTGTTATTTATGGTTTAGGTACTCATACAATTTATCATGCAATTTATCCACAGCTGTAGGTCCAGCGACAGTGACTCGCAAAAAGAAAGTTTTCAAGGCAGCGTTAAATATCGTCAAAGTACACGGCGGGGGTGATTGTCCCGAAAAATCTTTGACTGGTATAGAACTGGCTTTGAACGTTAGTCGTCCTAGGTCGTTTATTTATGTCTTTACTGATGCAACAGCTTCGGATCACAGACTTGTTGGAAAAGTACTAGATGCTGTGCAGAGAAAACAGAGTCAGGTGAGAGCTTATAGTATCCCAGCCATACTTTGAGCTAAGGAATGCGTTTAAGGTTTAAACCCCTCGATGTAGCCATAATTTAAGTGTTTCAATGTTGATGCCCAACTACTTTTATTAGTTAATACATTCGAGATGTTAACAAGAGTACTACTTTTTAAGTGCTCTCTGACATTCCCCAGGATATAATCTACCTCCTGGCAAAATTTAATTAAGATCAGTTTACCTGTTTGATAATTAAAAGGTAACAAACAGTTAGCTTAGCATCTTTAATACATATTAATATAAAGTGATAAACCTATATGAAGATAAGAAGTGATTGTTGCCGCTCTTGGGTCATAAACTCATTTCATTGAACGTATAGAAGAGTATGGGGAAATTGGGATGAGATACGTTTAAAGAAAGAATAAAATTCAGTATAGTCTTAAAAAAGTGGCTGATCGAGGAGTGTTTCTATACTGTTGATCAATTTCTCAGAAAAAGTGCTTGTCGTTATTATCTATATGTTAAAAAAAATCGATAGTGAAACCGGTTTTGCACCTATAATACGAGTGTAACTTCTTCTATCATGATATAATTTAGCGTTTGATAGCTACGCCTATGTTATATGGTTTTTCAGTAATGTCGCGTTGTAACAAACAGGATTATAATGGAGGTGTGATATGTAAGCTTCGTAGGAACCTGGACGAGCCAGACTATGAAGTGTTCAGTGCCTATGGCTAAATATTATTGGATGTGGGTTCAAAGATACCCTCAATATTAATTTGCAGGTTGTCTTCGTATTAACGGGTCATTGCAATGATTTGAAGAAGCCTACATATACAGTTTACCAACAAATAGCTGCGGCAAGTTCTGGACAAGTTTTCAATCTAAATAAAACCGGAGTTCATCGGGTCAGTTGGTTATTATCAATTATTTAAAAATAAAATCACTTATTTGTGGCTTGTTGATATTTTTGTTACATTCATTTTACAGGTTTTGGAATTCGTCAAAAGTTCAATCAAAGGGAGATCTGTGAATCTGGGTTCTGTTTTACAACCGGCCGGAACGAATTACACTCAAGACGTAAGTTTTCGAGCAGCATCGCAAAACATTTTCTTGAATTGTTGCGAACAGAATCATCCTCCTGACCTCTCCCTCAGAACTCCCACACCCCCCACTTACGGCGAATATGTTGCTCGCTCGAGTAGCAGCTAAGCGTCTGCTTAAAAGTAGTACCTTAGCGAGCGTGGTGCGAGTCACGGCAATGGTCAAAAGTCAATTGGTCAAGTATACAACCAGTTTCCAAATCAAGTTATACACACAAGAGAAGAAAAGGAAGCCCAAGAATTTCAGGAAGCATTCCGAAACTTTACAGCTATTTGAACTCTCAGTGTAACTTTCGTGGATCTTATGAACACCAGTGTGTTTGATTAGTGCAACTAGTATTGATCGGTGAAATCGATACAATTAGTGCTATCGGTGTTCAGAGGAACACCCGGGTTCTCGTACTAACTTGTGTTGATTGACTTGACGTACCGTTTATTAACCCATTTTAAAAAAGGAGCAGATTCTCAATTCGTCGGAATCTTTTTTTTACAGTAGTGCTGTGCTAAACATACCTATTTCTGTTGTAAGCGCCTATAATAGATACAGTCCATATTTAAGGGGAGTTTCATTGAGTATACCACTACACCATACATGAATGTTTTCAGAATTACGTTTTTTTCTGGAGGATATTACTATGATTCCAGATCCCAGTGGACAGCACAGTGAGTGAAGTGACAGTATCAGTGTCGGGAGCTAAGCCCCAAATAACTGTAGTGAATCCAAGTGGAGAACAGATTACCGGACCACCGAAATTGGTCACCACTTTAGACTTGTCTGAAATCATGGTGAGATAACTTTTATTCGCCAGTAATCGTACAATAATGTGAATAATTTCAGATACAAAAAAAGAAATTAAAACATTGTGTTATTGCACAGATAAAGGTAAAAAAAATACACTACGATTGGCGATCCTTCTTTTCTATTCTATTGTTTTCAGGTAGTAAAAGTTTTAGAACCGGAGCCAGGTAACTGGAGTATTACGGTGGGCAGTGAAAAAGATTATTCAGTTAAAGTAGTCGGTTTGTCTAATCTGACTTTTAACCATGGATTCTCCGTTGAGCGACCAAAAAGCATCGCTGAAACAAGTTACAGGCCTTTACAAGGTAAGTTATTTAATGAAGTTCACAAGCATGAGAATACATTTTTTTTATTCTTCCATTTCCATTCTTTTTTTTACAACTTAATTTCGAAGAAAATTTTTAGAACTACACACATTCAATACACTTTCAATATTCAAGATAACACATCACTGAAGCAAAGAGTGAGAGTGCTATAGACTTATATTTTCTTCTTATCTTTACTTATGGGAACCCTATTAAAACAGAATGGGCCTTGTTTTCACAGGAACATATAACTACATGACGCTCTCTCTGACAAAGACGGATGTGCCGGTGCAAATTAATTTTGCCGAAATAATGAATCTCAGCGGAAAGACTCTGTTTGAAGTGCCTTTAAAGGAATTTGATAGTAAAAATAAATCTACTTGACTGACGCCTTCGTGCCTCCCGATGAATTCTTCTATATTGCTGTGAGTATATTTGCAATATAAGTGAAATTAGCTCTTTGCTAAACCCTTGTTGTCCAACGGGATGGGCGTCATCTGCCGCCTGTCTTGGCTATTTATTTAAACTTTATATTTATGTACACTTATTACATAGGAAAAAAAAAAAAAAAAAAAAAAAAAAATATACATAGGAAAACACGAGATTTAAACTATATATATAAACATTAAAACAAATATTTCACGAGAACGCAACGATGGATTACCTATATACCTTTCTTAGGCTTTGGGATATACATGTGTGTTGGTTGATCAATTATTATATTCAAATTTTCTCTTGATATTTTGTTGTAATGTACTGATTTATATTTTCCAGATTAACGGTCGGGATGAAAATAATCAAGAAATAAGAAGAGTTGGTGCTACTGCTGTTCAGGCTAAGTTACCAGGTATATACGAGTATATGCACTAATTTTTCCAGTTACTTAGAGCCATTTTGGCATAACCTTTTATAAATTTATAAACCATAATTTTTCTCTATTGCTACGAATTTGTGAGATATGAATTTAATATGCCTTTGGAATTATCACAAAGTTAATTAGAAGTACACATGTAATTCACAGTTCTTACCAGAACAATTGAATATAACAAATCTAAACTGTAAAGCAGAATATCGTAATGACATATGTCGCGGAAAGTCCGTTGTTATAAGATACTCGACCCGAAATTACACTACGCCCCGATCGCAGTTGAAATTCAACTAACTCATTCTCGACGGACCGACCTTATATATTTGTAAATCAAACATGGCCTCCTAGCAACATGCTCGCTGTTCCTTTGGAATTCTAAACTTGTAAACTTACCGGCTTCTAAGAATACGTGTGAAATGCAAACAATAGAAAGAAGGATTTATGACATCTTACGGGAGGCGTACAAAAGGATTAGCACGAACAATAGATCGCTCAAATTTGAAGGGGTACCGTTATCGTCGCTTATGAACATGTCTTCAGATGGTCTGATTATTTTTATATACTTATTTTCAGATGTTCCATACCTAACATCGCCAAGTAAGGTATGTTTTAATAATGTCTAAGTAGCAAAATAATAGCCCCCTTCATCGATAATAGTTATTTGAGGCTTATGGGCTCGTTAAAACAGATTGAGCATTAATAATCGTTATGAATTAGGAGGTAAAGTTAAATATCTAAAATATTTATTTATTTTTCTATAGAACTGGATTCGAAGAAAGGTTTGTATTGATATGCTTAAAATATCAGAACATTGAGAAGTTTCTTCCATGCCTTGAGATTAGTTCCACTTTGTTGGCTAGATGTCACGAGCCGAATGGATTCATGGATATTTCACGTCATTTCAGGTTCAAGTGCACTCTCATACAAGAATAGTGTTGAAATGCAAAATTGAGAGTTTAGTCCCTGTCTCAGCTGTATGGACGAAAGACAGGGTGAGGCTGCAAGAGGAGGTGTCTAGTTTGTAAGTAAATTAATATATACAATGTACTCTGTGGGTAATTTATAATACCCGCTTGTATTGTAATTTACTTAATTTCAACAATAACACTTCGGAAAATGATGTCACTGAGCATTTCTGTTACGACAAGGAAGAGGAGGGAGTTATCCTAGGTTAGGTACTATGACGATGCCGGAGGGATGCGTCCCCCGGCAATGGAAGAGGCCTCGTGAGGGGGGCCCACGCCTGGGGCTGCGGAGGGGCTAGGTCATATACCCGTAGACCCGGCATAAGGCGAAGGACGGAACACTCAGGGGTTTTAGTGGGTATCCCTAACCGAGGGTGGCAACGGCATGGCACCGGTTCTGACTGGGCATGCTGGTGCCACCCCCAATCTGGCGAATCCCACACACGGGACGCGAATTATCCCCCCAAGGTTCTGCCTTGGCTTATGGTCCTCAAGCGGATTTCCCCTGGTTAAAAAAAGGTTAGGTACTATGCGGCAATGACCGTGTAGTCTGCATCAGCGACGTCATACTACCAATAGGTATAACACAGTATTTTCTTGAATATTACGACTATATAGCATAAATAATTAAAACTACGTATTAACAGTTTTAAGCGCGGCATTTTATTGGATTTTTGTTGCGACCACTTTTCAGTAGCCGTGGTCACGGAAGAAAAATTTCCAGTCAGTGCGTAATGTTAAAGTTATTATTTGGGCAGAGGGTAGCGTGCCCAGAAGGCTGTATGCATTGCCACTCTGTATGGTATGGCTGATCCTTTACAAAACAGCCTTCTGATCACTGGTGGTATCAAAGAGTTTCTTACTTCTCTTTGAAGACACCCTTTGCCGATGGACTCCATGGACCTAAAATTTCATCTCCAAACCAGACAAATATATAACCCCTACCAAGGGTTACATATTTGCGCCGTTTGGGATCTTCAGCTATTCAAACAGCGTTGCCAGCCGCTGACTGGCAATTAATATTGTTACGAGTTGGAAGACTCGAGTTAAAATGCCGTTCGAATTACTATAGATTTATTAGAACTATACAAACACGCATAACACAGGTACAAATGTAACTAAACAGAATTAGTACTAACGTAATGCTCGATTCAATAACACGCGCAAAGTCCATCACTATATAGATTATCGAATGAAATACACACGTCTTGCCTCGCTAGCGATTATCGCTTGACTGCCCCCTCTGCATTGGGGCATTGCTTTATACTGCACAATTACAATATGGCTCTCAGCCGCGCAGACTGAAAATCTAAGATCACACTGGCTAATGACTACCATAAAAGATTACAATACACAATGGGATGTTTATCTAATTACAAATGTTAACCACAAAGTAAAAAGAAAAGCAGACAGTCACAAAAGCGCTTCAATGTTATTAGATCAAACGACGCCGGCGGGTCATAAATGTGCTTTGTTTGCAGGTGGCCCAAGTTGTAAAAATATTAAATATTAATTTCAGACAGACCACATCGATAGAATATACCATTGAGGATATGGTGGAAGAACATGTAGGGACATACAGATGTATAGCTAAAAACGTCGCTGGAATTAGCAGGGCAATAACAGAAGTATCTCTAATAGGTATGTATGTTTGTGTCGGTCAATTCAACATTTTGAACTATAAACATGCTGTATAAAATGTCATTTCTCATAGCTTGAAAAAATATTGTTAAAATTCTACACTTAAACATACATACCTTTCAATACCTTCAGATTTTCGGTCAGAAATTTGAGTTTGTTTTGTCATTTCTCTGAAACCATTGATTTTTCATCTATATAATGGGTGAAAATGAGTAATTTTAAAAATGATTATCTCTATCGCATAATTTTATTTAAAATTTATTTTCAAATCCCCGAAAAATCAATTTTTAAATATTGCGTTTCCTTGAAGTAGGAATTAAAAGAAGTGTAATGCAAGAAAATTAAATATTTTACACACTATTAACTTATTCAAAACGTAAGAAATCTTTTGGTTATTTTGTAGCCATACATACAATGGTAATATTTGTATATTGACTACTAAGCATATACCAAATTTTCACGTGATGCTCTAACAGACTGACAAAAATTCCATTTTTTATTGCATGGGTTTAGCAGACAGGCAGACGGAAAGCGGTTGGCATACTCTAGACGAGGGGTGGTAGCCATCCGACGGGCAGATCCCTACCTGGGTTGTTTTGTAGCCTGTCACGACAGGCCTCCCCAACGTAGGAAAATGTCTAAATTAGCTCTCCTGATTTTATTTCTTTTTTAACTTCATTTTACAAACTGTACTCCCTCTACTATATTTATTACATTGAAAGAATGAATGAAAACTCTTTATTGTTCATCATAAACTTATATATAGACAAATGATATGGATATATTTACCTACATTAGAACAATGGGCGGCCTTATCGCGTACAGCGATATACGATGATATTATAAAATAGATATAACTATATATAAATTCGAACAATAGATTCATTCATTTAATGCAACATGTTTATTTAATAGACCAATAATGATCAGTGACCATACGATTAAATTTAGTCATTGATTTAGCTTGTCTGATTGGTTAGGGGAAGGAATTCCACAGTCGAGCAGCATGTACGGCAAAAGAATTACCTACGAAGTAAGAAGTGGGTGCAGGTATTTAAAAAAAATCATTTGAGCGCAAATTACAGGAATGAGATTGATAGAGAAAACTAAAAGTTACAAAGTACAGAGTGGTAAGTAAGAGAATCAAATATTTTGTGGATTTTGTTTCAGTGGATCCACCTCAAGTTACTATAGAGCCTGGAAACAAGACTTTAGAGATTGGTGACGAAATAAACATCAGATGTGGTGTAACGAGTGAAGCGTTACTTTTGAAAAACAGACTCGTATTCAACGGAACGTATATACAATATGGTAAGTGTTAGCTAGGTATTTTATGCAAAGCCAAGAAGTGTCTTGGTAATGTACGGCAGTGAAAGTTGGCTGTGGCAGAAGAAGAATGTTGAATAAATGCAGTTGAAATGAGAGCTTTGAGAAGTATATTTCAGGTATTTACCTTCATATATGAATGATATATGATACTGAATAGTGTAATAATGGAACGTTGTGGATTGAAAGAAGATGTAATAACAAGAGTTGAAAAAGGACTGTTAAGGTGGTTTGGGCATGTAGAGAGGATGGATGAAAATAGAATCACTAAACAAGTGAAGAAGAAAATGCTAGAGCTGTGCTTGAAGTGTTTTATTAAAAAAAGAAAATCTTGACTCCTGGATAAGGCTTTCTATTCTGTGGAGGGATTTCTCGATCATATTAAACATTTAGGGCCTTACTTATAATCGTTTCTTAAATTGAAAGAAACTGCTCAGCAACTGATTAATGAAAATCTTACCCATAAACTCCTCTATAGTCGAATATTTTGGGTACAATCTACGTTTATCATTTTAATTTCGTTTATCTGTGCTCCTCTTAGGTAAACAACAGGTAATTCACGTTTAAAAGTGAAAAAAAAAAGATATTAATTGATTATGGACTGATTCTGATTCACTTACTTAAGAGACGCCTAATCGTTTCTTAACGAGATTATTATAAGTAGGGCCTTTAGGGCCTTCGTTATAATAATCTCGTTAAGAAAGAATTAGCCATCTCTTAAATAAGAGACTCTTAAGCCCTAATCAATAACTGTATCACATAAAACTTGCCATCTTACTTGCCTCCTGGCAGTCACTTAAACTACCTCTCCATGTTGGTTATTTTTGACAGTTATTTATCAGTTACTTTACCACCTGTTATCCTTAAGAGGAGTTTAAGGGTAATATTTCAAATAATCAGTTGCTGAACAGTTTATTAAAATTTGACAAACGATTATTAGTAAGGCCATTAATAAAATGTTATTAACGCTTTTCTGATCAATTGTTGAATTATATAGATTTTTCGGAAATACTGGCATATTGCAATATCATCTTCTATATATATAAAAAATCCGTTTTACATTATTTGACCGCAATGAACTTCGAAAGTACACAACTAATTTTAATTTTGTTTTTTCATTTTGCTGGATTTGTTCTAACTTAGGACTGTTCATTTTAGGTTCTGACGCGTGCCCGAGTAAGCTTGTTAACCATATAGATCGAATATTGGTCATTTGACCCGGATTAATAAATTATACTATTATTAAAATAATTCAGTTAAAATAATAATCATCTTAGCCCATAAATGTCCCAACTGCTGGGCTCGGCCTTAAAGGAACGGAGAGTATATCCGCCACGCTTATCCGAAGCGGCTGGGCAGGTTTGACACATCGGTTATCTCAATGTGCAGGTTGCATCACGATGTTTTTCTTCACCGATGTTAGTACGTGGTAATTGTAACAATATGCACATTAGGTCAGAAAACTGCCTAAGTGGTGCATGCGTTCCTGCCAGGATTCGAACCCGCTCCCCTTGAGTTTAGGGACGTGTGCGTTAGCCATTACACTACCATGACTACTTAGATATTTTCTTAAGTTTTCGCGACTTGTGTACATAATAGAACTACGTTTTAACGGTTTTAAGCGCGGTAATTTATTCGATTTTGGTTATTCCGACGTTTCGGCCGCTTTTCAAGGGCCGTGGTCACGGACGACAAAGACGACAATTGTCGTTGGACAAGTGGTATTGAAAGTTTTATTTAGCCTATCGCCAATTTGTTCATTTTAATTATTTAGTTTTAATTTGGTTTAGGGTTATTATTTACTCTATGCGAGCCTAATCTAATTTACAATAATCATCTTTATCGTCCGTGACGACGGCCACTGAAAAGCGGCCGAAACGTCGGAATAACCAAAATCAAATAAATCACCGTCCTTAAAACCGTTAAAACGTAGTTTTATTGTACTTAGATATTGTTTTAAAATTATACTTCACGTAAATTGATTTAGTTAATGAGTTATTACATGCCTCAATTGAGGCTAATTTGTGCTGTATTGTGAACTAGGTTTAATGCATATAAATAAATAAATAACTGTATTACAGTTATCGACAACCGCCAAGAGCCTAATTTAGAGGATTTTACACTTTTAACCGAACTATTAAGAAGGCAACTGAAAATGATACCGGGATATATACTTGCATTGCTTCTAATAGAGGTATGTTTTTTATACATTCCATGCAAATTATAACACTTCCGTATGTTTTTTACGTTTGCTTCTTGGCAAACTGGCAAATAGATCCACTTGATGGTAGGTGGCTACCGTCGCCCATAGTCATCTGCAAGACTAAGGCAAGCCGATGCGTTGCCTACCTCTTTGAAACTTTAAGGCTCCTAGTAACGCCAACCTCTTTGGGGATTTCTCTGTACTGATGTTATCCGTGCAGGGACGGAGAAAGATTACAATTTCCTGCGGCCGGGTAGCCTGTCGTAGGAGGCGACAAAACAACCCACAGCCAGATGGAAAGGCATTTGCCCGACTGGATGTCTTCCACCCCTGGTCTAAAGTATATCGCCATAACAACCTTGAGTTGTGTTCCGGCATTAGTAACCAGGTTCCAGTCATCCTTAAGAGAGCAGCAGCGCATTTTAGCACCTTTGGTGTTGCAAATTTCCATATGCGATGCTTTCCACCAAGTGGACCGTCTGCCTGCCTACTGAACTCCTGCAATAAAAAAATAATTTACTAGTGGTCGCCTGGTGGACCGTGGTGGTTATTTAAATTATATGTTTGAACAGTATTAAGGTTCTGTTGTCAAAGACTACTTCTATAATAACAGATTTCGCCAAGGCTACACTGTTAATTTGATTTTAACAATAAACACAAAAGTATATATGCGTGTGTGTGTCAACTACATGGTATTATGTAATGGTTTGTTTTAATGGATTTTTATTGTATTTTATGCATAATATACAAAAAAGCATTAGCATTCTGCACATCTCTATATAAACTATAAGTGTGCGAAATTACATACTCCTCCGTCCGCGAAATTTACGTAAAAAGGGGTACAAAGTTTTTGCTTCATATAGAAGATTTCTCTTTTACACAGATGTGGATATTATTTTTCAACGTTTTAAGGCTGGTAATAACGCGTTTGGTTCAACCCTGGTATGATGACCTCTTTCCATGAGTCTAAACTCAAATTGGAATCGTAACTTTTGACGGCTCGTAGTCTGTAAACCATCTCGACTCAATATTGAATCTTTATTTGACCGAGACTGATTTAATATGAATTTTAGAGACTACGGATATCTGACCATCGGCATCGTTTTGACTCGCACTGACGTGGCTTTTTTTGTGAAAGTTACAGACTTAGGCCCTGATTGCCAGTTTTGCGATAATAAATTAAAAAACAAGGAAATCGAATTTTGATTCAATCAAAGTTTCTTACATAATCTAGTTTTTAAGAAAAAAAAAATATTAGTAAGAACATAGATCGTAACAAATAAAAAGAGATGATTATATTTGACAGGTGGCGAATCAAATCATTCTACCCACATAACAATAAAACCAAAACCAACAGCCCAAATATTAGGTCCACACGATCTAACAAAGCCAGTGAATTCGGCATTGCAACTGGTTTGTAATTTTGAAAATGCCAATATAATGCAATGGATATCGCCGAATGGTACAGTTGTGAAGGAAAAGAGGGTTAACACCAGTTTTGATGACGTTTTGGGAGTCCCTAATATCACACAAGATGGCGTATGGCAGTGCGTAGCTTGGAGGGGAATATTCAAAGGTAAACCATATTAAGGTGTGGACTGATCACATAATTGTTATAAACTGATACTTTTGAAATGAAACTTCTTTAGAATCGTTGTGATTTGAAAGTCGATGAAACGAAAAAGTGAAACTAAAAACAGATAAAGATATAATCTATACGACTAAGCCTGCGAGAGAATGAGATAGGAGTTTTACATTAGAGAGTCAATAACACTAATGGTTAAATATAGGGCCAATTTGAACCGAAATAAATCTGATACTAATATTTTTAGACTAAAATAATGATAGTGATACTTAAGAAGTTTACTTTGAATTATAATATGTTAACGGATGTAGGTTAAAAGAATTAAATTTATATTAATAAAAGTTAGAGAGAAATTATCTGTGAGTATTTTCTCTGAAGTTTCACTTCTACTGCGTGTGAACTGCATACACACATAATTTCTTTTTTCTTGATAGTATTTATTTACTCATAAATACATTAGCGATAACACATTATAACAATACTTAGACGAATTTATGTATTGTGCCATTTTGTGTAGTGTTCTATCTGTGCAGGAACGGAGAAAGTATACAATTTCCTGCGGCCGGCCTGTGGTAATAGGCGTCAAAACAACCCACAGCCAGGTTGTAGGGCTTGTGGCCTGTGTGGATTGCTACCACCCCTGGTCTAGAGTATGTCGCCATAACAGCCTTGTGTTGTGTTCCGGCATTAGTGACCAGGTTCCAGTCTCCCTTAAGAGAGGAGCAGCGCATTTGTAGCACCTTAGGTATTGCAAATGTCCATAGGCGATGGTAACCTCTTTCTATCAAGTGGGCCGTCCGTCTGTCTGCTGATAAAAAAACCTTCTACACGTGTCTGAGTCACTAAACTCCTCCTAAGCCACTGGACCGAACTATATGATTAGGAGTGGGTCACTGGATGGTTTAGATTCTCAATTGGATCCGATAGGTAGCATTGCAAACAGGTTCTAGATTTTATTTTTTCAGGAATTCAGGTTCAGGAGTTTAATACAATTAAGGACACATATTTACCTTAAGTAAAAAAAAAGGTTTCTGAATTTACACAGCTGATCTATGGCTGAATAAGGTAGTTAGGAGGGAGAAGGCATACTATAGCAATCTCAAAGGACTGAGAAGAGGTTTGTTTTAAAACTACAAATATTATATTATAAACCGTTTTTACAGGTTTCGATTCTGTGAACGTGACAGTTGTGTTTAAACCCAAAGTTTCAATTATAGGCGATAAAAATATAACAGTTTTGAATGGTACCCAATACGAAGTTAGTTGTGAAGTGATAGCGAAACCACCACCAAGAATTCTGTGGCATAAAGAAACTGAAGAATTCCTGAACCACACTGTAAGTTTTGTTGGTATATGCCCAATTTCGGGCTCCATCTGAGATAATGTTATACTTATTGATTGCGGCCAAATGTGTTCTATTTATAGCGTTAAAAATTATGTCTTTAACAAATAGTTACATTAGTGTCACTACACACGTTATCTGTCAATGTTTAACGTTACTAACAATTAATAATCGATTCAGAAATCAACCATTAAATTCATCGCTACATCTGCGTAACACATCACACGGTCAATAAGTATAACAATATCCTAGGTGAAACCAGAAACAGTGGCATCACAAATATGAAATTATGAATTTAATCACCTTCCATTTGTTTTGTTGGTTAATTTGATTATAAACCCTGCAAAGCAGTAGGTATGCACTACAATACAGATGTATGATGCAACTCAGGAGTGATTAATTTAAAAGATGTATAATCTTTCAAAATTCGAAATCACTCTTTAGATCTTTGGTTTGGAAATACATCTTCAACTCATTACGTTAAGATTGATTTTAGTCACATGGAATGATGAAAACTAACAAATCAGATACTTGGACGTAGTATGAGACAATAGATACAGGATATTTATTGTGAATTGAAATGAGATAACATGCGCACTCTAAGATGATACACAGTAAATTAAACACTCTAGCGTTATTGTAAAGATTATGTCATTCGAAACCAAAGATTTAAATCTTTTAAGAAAAAAGATTTACAAATCACTGATCTCATTGGTGATTTAGTTTGCGCATCGCTACACTACAAGCCGCGTAAAGGAACTTCGTTCCAAAAAAAAGTAACATTGTTATTTAATAACAGATAATCAATGCTATTATTTTTGTAAAATAGTAATTGTAAATAAAATAATATTTAATTAATTTCTAGAACATTTCGTAACATCATCAATAAGTTTATAAACCCTGCAAGCAGGGCTACAAAAATATCTATAGACTCATTTGAGTGTTCCCCTCCACGGAAATCTTTAGTAAAAGGCGAAAGATTTATACGTTTTGAAGGGAAACCAGAGTTAATTATAATTGGTCATCGAAACCATCCCACCGCAATACTTGTGAACTAACTAGCGCGTTTGGCATTTATTGCATAAACGTACAACGCCATCTAGTGAGCTATTGGGAAACGTAGCAATGTTGCTTTGTAATACTTTTCGGTGGTGCTTTGTAGTTCAGTGATTTAATTTTGGTGTTAATTAGTTCATTTATTTGCAATCTAAAATATGCTTATGCATTTTTAGGGGTCCATGCAGGGAGTGGCGAGTCACCGTCTGCCCATTTTTCCATGTTCCCCGAATATTGTGAGGGGCAGACGGGACTATGGAGTCCCCAATTCCCAGACCCCTAGTACCACTAGCAGTTCACCCCAATAGCCCGGTACTTATGTCCTCATTTCCCACAATAGTCCTACATTGGCCGAGGCTTGTCCTTGGATGCATTATTATATGATGTAGACAAGTATAAGCGGCAGTCAGTGTTACGCCACATTTACATTTAAATTTGTCAAGGGGCCTTTACGTCTTGGCCTTTCTATGGCCCCACGCTAACCCTCCAAAAGTCCGGGCAATTTTATGGCCCGTAGTCTTGAAAGACACAATAATAATAATATACATATAATAATAGTGAAATCGTAATTACAATTGCCATAAAAGAAATCGAAGTGTTTATTTTGATATTTCATATTTATTCACAACACATTTTATTAGTCGTCATCACAGAACGCCGATTATGGTAAACTAGCTTCTGCCCGCGACTTAGTCCGCGTGGAATTCGTAAAAAATAAAAATAAAAAATTCACCAAAATTATCCTATGTTCTATGTATGTATGTATGTCTAATACCTGCAAAAATATGTGTACATAGTTTCATAATGAACAGTTGAGTAGTTTTATCGTGAAAGGGTAACAAACAAACTTAATTCACGTTTATAATATTAGTAGGGATAGTAATCCTAATAAGTCCTGAAAAAACTAAATTCTTGAATATTTACGTACCGGCATTTATGAATCTTAATTTCAGGTAACTAATTTACCCAATAACACATATAGAAGTGTCTACATCTCAACTCCAGTAGTGACAATATTGAAGCAACATACTTTTGTGTTGGGGAGAATTCTGAAGGCATTAGTCAAGACAGCATCCAGGTCAACTTGAGAAGGCAAATGACTGTGTTAAAAGAATTTAAAGGTAAGTAAGTATGAATTGCCGGTCTGTATCACGCGTAAACTGGCATAAGATGAACTCTGGTTAGTATGGGTGAAGTATGGGTGTAGAGATGCAGTTATGTTGGATTTCCCACGAAAAACGGTGTTTGAGCTGTGTGTGCATAGTGTTTAGTGGGTGTTGATGGGTTTGGAGGTCTGGTTTCTGGTTTTTGTTTGGTCGCGGAAGTGACGTTGCGGCCGCGTGGAGGTCGGTATATTTTGAAGGTGGATTGCAAACTGGCGGGTTGTTGCGGAAGTGAGGTTAAAGGGATTCGGTGGGTTCACCTTTTGAGGATGTGTCGTTTGGATCGGGCGGAGGCGTGGAGGTCGTTTCTCTTAACTATATACGAATTCCGTCAGAAATACAAATCCAAACCAAACCAGCCTTGGCCTTGGATCCAATTTCAATGAAATTGCTTTAATTTAAATATCAAAATTAATTAAAATTTCTCAAGAAAAACATGCCGTGTTGTACATTAAAGCCATTTCTTCATTCAAAATCACGATATTTTTTTCTAGATTTCTTGTTCATTTGTCTGTTTTTTCGGAATTTACGTAAAAGCTACTGGGCCGATTTCGATGTGGTGATCGACAGCCAATTTTAAGACTTAAGATCTACGCTAATTGTTATTCTGGGAATCCCGCGAGGATTTTTCGGGAAAGTATTTTAAATGGCCAGAACGAATAATAATCGTCTCCAAATTGATTTTTCCACTGATCAATAGCAAATTTAATGTAATAAAAGAAGCTTATCCCGACATAGTTCCACTAAACGATAGCTTACTTATTTTATATTATTTTTTTAATTGCTGCAATACTTTGTGTCACGGACATATCCTAGTTTACGTATAAAATTATGAAATTGTATCGAAAAGGCAGTTTTCTGGCCTAATTTGCACGTGCTGACGGTGAAGGGAAACATCGTAATGAAAATTGCACGAGATAACCGATGAGTTAAACCCGCTAACATGCCTCGGATAAGAGTGGTGGATACCTTGTATGTACCCCTAAAATGCGGAGGCCCCAAGTCTGGTGATGGGTTTTTATATGGCGATATAATAATGTGGATTGGTGAATCAAATAAACGTGCATTTATAAAGAGATTAATGCAAGTAGATGAAACGGTGGGCAACCACCTGAAATTCCAAAAACTTCGTTATCCGGCTAATGGTAGTTTATTATCCGGCTAAAAACCAGCTGATAGCTTTTTGGTTAATGGAATTAAAAAAAGAATATATTTAATTCCAAATGCGACAATTACAAGAAAACATTGTAGAAAGAAGACATATACAGAAATTGTATGCTGCAGATTCAGAAATGAGGTTGGTAACGTGAAGATCGCACGCCAACCGACCACCGACGTCTGCGGGCTAAGCTGTCGTCTTGTCCCTTGTCGGTTTTATTCTACAACCATTAGTCAGATAGCGAAGTGAAAACATAGCTGTGGCTATTTTGTAAACTACCGTTAATTGCTTGACTTTTTCAGTAGTTACCCACTTTTAGTAGCGGGTGGAGATCCATCGTTTCTGCCTACTTCTATAGAAAACAGGCTTTATAATATGTATGTATTTTGCAGATATTTCAGTGCAACTATACTCTCAAGCAGAATTGGACTGCCAAATTGACAGTCATCCTCCACCCACTATACAGTGGTACCACAACGGTACTACCCTCAATTTTATACAAATATTAAAAAATCTAATGATAATATGAAGGTTTATGTTAAAAGAGTTGATTTTGAAGATCTTGGAGTTTATTCTTGTGAAGCCAATAATAATTTTGAAACTATAAGCCTAAATGGGACATTGAGTATACACGGTCTTGGTGAGTTATACATAGCAATATTTTAAAATAGAATTTAATAAATAATCCATCTACAAAAATGTATGTACACTATCGTATAATACCCGTATATGTAAAGTACTCTGTGGTATAAGGTCTTGGGTTATTCAAGTATCAATACATAAATTTTGCCTCATTAAGCGTGCAATATTAAAATTTTACAAATGTCAATTAATAAATAAATTATAATAATAATTATCAATACATGAAACAATAGAAATTACAATCTTGTTGCATGTCCTGTTTATTTTTAAAATATATTATATTATTTCTCATTTCTTTGCTATTTACATAGTAATTTACCATGCTTATTTATTTGTTTATTATATTAGTAATTTAATTTTTGTATTTGAAGAATAGGCAGAGGTCATAAAACCATAAAAGCTCAGGCAAACTGTAGATCTCTGACGGACGCCAAACAAGGGAGTTCTTATGACAACTCGAAGGCCACATTTTACTAAACCGTTCACGTTATTCATAGCACCATACACATATATATTATATATAGAAATATTTATTAATTAATATTTCAATCATGCATTTATTGTAATTTATGACCTAGCAAAGATCTTTTGAGCTAAGGTAATTTAAAATGATTTTAATCAATATCCATAAATTAATTAAAACTGCGAAGTTGAAGGTTTACTCATTGACACTTGACATCTTTGTCCTCCGTAATCACGGCTACTGAAAAGTGGCCGAAACGTCGAAATAAAAATCAAATAAAACGCCATGCATAAAATCGTTAAAACGTAGATAATTATGATTTATATTTTTCAGAATATCCAATGATTTCGAAAGGGTCTAAAAAGTATGTGATTAAAGAAGGGACTGCTGCTACAATCCCATGTAGGTGAGATTATTATATTATAGCTTTTGTTTAAAATTAATCAATGATTTTATTAACTGTTTGACAGTAGTTTTGTTTGAAAAAAATGTGATTTATAAAATATTTAGAATAACTTAGATGTAGAGGGAGTACAGGTGTGCTAATATTTATGTATGATAAAAATAAAACCCCTTTAACTCAATATGTTTTTGCATTAAACATAAAATTAACTGTTAATTTTCTTTTGGCTACAGCATCCGAGAAAGTCACTAAAACTTAAACTGAAACTAAACACTTAACTTAAAAATATCCATGTGTCTTAAAATATTCAATGGATCTTGATAATACCAATTCTAGTTGAAAGTGTGTTTGAAGGGACCTTGTATTTATCCACAATTTTCAATTCAACATACCAATAACATGCAGTCAGAGCCGCCTTTGATTTGGTGTGCATCTCAGTCTATTTAGGACAAATACAAACTTGTTTAATTTTTTACATAAATACACGTGAGCTTTGTCAAGTAATTCAATAAAAAAATTAATTCGTCAACTTTTTCTATTGTCTCAGTAAATGTTAAGTTAGCATCGAAATTATCCATATTATTGTAATTATGATAATTAATAAATTTGTTTATTGATAAATTAAACTAACAATGAAATAATATATAATAATGTCAGCCCATAAATGTCCCACTGCTGGGCTCGGGCCTCCCATTATAGGGGGATCGGACAGTATACCCGCCACGCTTGTCCAAGGCGGCTTGGCAGGTTTGACACATCGGTTATCTCGATGTGCAGGCATCACGATGTTTTCCTTCACCGTTTTTAGCACGTGGTAATTGTAACAATATGCACATTAGATCAGAAAACTGACTAAGAGGTGCATGCGTTCCGGTCAGGATCGAACCCGCGCCCTTCAATTAGGGGCGCGTGCGCTAACCATTACGCTACCACGACTTATTTTACAAATTAGACTAGATAATTGCAAATTTCTTGACCATGGCTGTAGAAACATATAATTGCGATCATTTCTAGTCGGTTACACCAAACAAACATGTATTGGGGCTGGTTGTGGATTGTTTCATAGAATAATTAATTATTTAACGAATAATATATATGTTTTTATTATTATTTCTGCTGATAGACGGCTCACTTGATGGAAAGCGGTTACCATCGCCTATGGACATTTGCAACTCCAAAGGTGCTACTGCGCTACTGCTCTCTTAAGGGACTGGGACTGGAACCTGCTCACTAATGCCGGAACACAATTCAAGTTGTTATGGCGACATACTCTAGACCAGGGGTGGTAGCCATCCAGTCGGGCAAATGCCCTACCACCTGACTTTGGGTTGTTTTGTCGCCTCTTACGACAGGCCGCCCGGCCGCAGGAAATTGTATTCTTTCTCTGTTCCTGCACGGATATATTACCTGAAGAGACAACAGGATCATTGATGGAGGTGGTTACCGTCCTATGACGACCCATGTCGCAGGCAGAGGAGCCTGGTGGGAAGTTCCTCCAGATCAACGTGGCGGGAATAAACGTTCTAGAGAAGCGTGGTAGTTGAGCGTGGGAGCTCCAGGAATGGGTGAACATCCCGTCGCTGAGGCGTTAGCACCAGATAAGGAAATACTTATTGACATGTATTAATTTAAATATAATTTAATATTACAAATATTTAATTTAATATTTTTAATTATTATTATTATGTATGTTTGGGTCTAAAATAAATAAATAATTATTATAAATAAACAGATATAGAAAATACAAGAGATAATACAACGGGCGGCCTTATCGCTACGAAGCGATATCTACCAGGCAACTCTGGCAAGGAATGATAGATTTTTAATACTGAGAGTGGATACACTCTACCCGCACTAGGGTTTACCTCCGTTAAAAAACCCTCAGTCTATAATCAGTGTTAACTATTACATTTTGATCATATATAATTAATGCAAAATTTACAGAGTTGAAAAGGGTAATCCTGTACCAACCATCAAATGGCACTATGGAAATGCAATAGTTAAAGACTTTCGTACCCTAAATCAGGATAATGTGAAAATACAGGAAAATCAAATAACAATTTCAAATGTTGCTGCAAACGACACTGGCGTGTATCGTTGCATCGCTGAAAACGTTTTAGGAAACGATGCATATGACGTGGAAGTTATTGTTCAATGTAAGTATTATTTCAGTTGTATTTTAAATCAATTAATCATCTATTTGTTCCAGCGTTGAATCACGTTTGGTGTTGGGCATTGATATATAAAATATATCAATGGTATTATGGCCCTAATGAGTTTTCTAATAATCTAAGAAATAATAGACAGAGTTGTATAAAATAAAGTTGGACGGTTTATGGATACAACCAGGCTTTTTTGGCCACAAAAAAAGCCTGTTTTTGTGGTGCAAAGGGCAAGGGCACTCAGTGACCTTAAAGGAAATTTCTAAAATATCGAAAATTTACCATAAATACTGAAAAAATGAAAGTTTAATTTTTAAAAATTTGCAACCTTTACCAAAAATTTTGTTTGTCAAAATTATAAAAAAAATATGAAGAACGAAATATTATCCAGGCATTTCGCTATTATTTATTAGACGAAAAGGTGCCAACAAATTAAACATGCTCATCAATGCTGTAATGTTCTTCAACAATAACAAAATAATATTTTCTTAAGTTTTGGCGACTTATATACATAATAAAACTACGTTTTAACGGTTTTGTGCGGTAATTTATATGTTTTTGGTTTATCCGACGTTTCGACCGCTTTTCAGTGGTCGTAGTCGTCCGTGACCACGGCCACTGAAAAGCGGCCGAAACGTCAGATGAACCAAAATCAAATAAATTAAAGCGTTTTTCGGAATCTTTTTCACATTTTTAAACGAACATTACATACTCGAACCATTTTCAAATTTATTATAGTATAGATAAATAACAGATATATTAAGCTTCTCTGTATAGCGTGGCGTTATTGTATTATATTCCTTAGAAATGTTCGCAAATTATAAAAAAATAGCTATTAAAAGGTATATTCCGCGAAAATAGCGCACTTAGCCATTTCGACATAACAAAATTTTCTTACAGATCCACCAAAACTAAGTATAACAGAGGTAGAGTTGAAAGAACCTAAAAAGCCGCGTGAAGTGAAAGCAGGAGAAAAGGTTGAGTTCTCTTGTAAAGCTTTTGGAGAACCACAACCTATTGTTGTGTGGACTAAAGATGGCCGACCAATGGTCTATACTAAACATTTGTGAGTAATATTACCACTTTCAATATCTTACGTCTATGGTTTATTTTGAATCAAAATATTTCATTTCATTTTAGTTAAACTGCAAAGCAAAACATAACTTTTTTAATGATTATCTTTATTTATTTATTTCTAGGCATTTGACAGAACTCAACGATTTGGTAATAGAAAAAGCGACTGAGTACGACTCAGGATTGTTCACGTGTAATGCAACCAGCTCTATGGGATCGACACAGAGGAACTTTACATTATTTGTCTATGGTAAGAAATGGCAATACATTTTTCTTCACCATGAGTCTTTGCACATTTTACAGATTTAGCCAGTGTCAAATGTTTGAGGATAATTTAATTAAACTATCTATGGACGTAAAAAAGGGGATGGACTGTTGGTTTCAAAGAGCGTTTGTGTGCGACTTACTTGATTGGTGCTACGATCTTCTTTGGGCCGGCCCGTGTTCTTGGTTAAATGAACACATAAAAACATACTGGACTGGATTGTAACACGGAAAAAGCATTTTAATTTATTATTTTATATTTTTTAATTTGCGGGAGCGGGCAGTGGATGTAAGTAACATCTCAGCGCAGCACGGGAAGAAGGGAGGCGGGAAACGCCAAAAAGACATTCATCACAAAATGTCACTTTCAATGACAAATGTTTTTTACGCGGTATAAGGCTTAACAATCTCTAAAGTAATTTTCAAGTAAATGGCGACCAGCGCTGGTCCGCAATAATGCGTTATTTAAATTATTTCGTTTAGTTAATCAAGTAGTTTCGGGTACTATGCAACACTATAAGTATTTAAAAAAATAAACTAGATGTATAAATGATAAAACTATTCAATAACTTCGTTAGAGTAAGTTTGAAGGATTCTTTATGGTTCTTAAAGAAGCTTCAAAAATTAATATGAATAATACAGTGTTTACATTTCGTCGTTTTATCAATTCATATAGTTAACAACCCCTTGAAATAATATAATGTCTATGTACAGTACCACCAAATATAACCAAAACGGAAATCGAGCCCGAATTAGAGTTATTAGAAGGCCAGTTGGTGGAACTACCTTGTCCTGTACACGGCGTTCCAACTCCTGAAATTGAATGGCGGCAGAATGGAGAGTTGCTTAGCGATAAGAAGAAGTACACCGACAATTTTGGACTGAGGTAACTGAAAGCGGGATTGTACGAAATACGTATGAACGTAGACTAAACACTTTCAAACAATACAAGGCTACTCGGCAAGAAGCAGCGCGAGAAATTTGTAAAGTTCGCAGAAAAATCACTAAAACAGTCATTAAATATAAAATTTATATAATTGTATATATTCACACAGTGTGAGCAATATATAATAATAAAAATGTAATCTTACCTGCTAAAATTAGAAATGCAAAATATTTGTAACATAAATATATAGTAATAGGCAAATATGTAATAGATATATGGATAACAACAAATATACAATAGAAAGATTAAGTAGCTATATAACTGTACTAGCAAATCCGTGCAAGAACGGAGAATGAATATAATTTCCTGCGGCCTGTCGTAAGAGGTGACTAAACAACCCACAGCCAGGTGGTAGGGTATTTACCCCACTAGATGGCTACCACCCCTGGTCTAAAGTATGTCGTCATAACAACCTTGTGTTGTGTTCCGGCATTAGTGACCAGGTTCCAGTCTCTTCGCTTTCTATCAAGTGGGCCGTCTGCCTGTCTGCTGAACTCCTGCTATAAAAAAAATGTATTAGAAAATAAAATAAGTTTTTTTAAAAGACACGTCCCTTTATCTCATGCGTAATAGAATTAGTTAATTTAAAGAAGATAAGAAAAAGAAAAGACTGTCGTGGCATATGACGGAGGTTAAAAAATTATAATACAAGGCTTTGAAAAAAAAAAACTCAAACATGTTTTAGCAAATGATGATATCTACTTACATATAAAACGTGATTTCAGATTTGTAGCTAATCTAACAGATTTTGGCAACTACACGTGCAATGTGAAAAATCCGTATGGTAACACTTCGGTTAACTACTCAGTTTATGTATGGGGTAACTATCATATACTTATATTTCAAATAAATTACGTGACTTTTATCAAGTTCAAAAAACAGTACATTTTTCAATCACCAGATAAATTTATTCTTCCTCCTAATCCTACTAATATTATTAACGCGAAAGTTTGTAAGTATGTTTCTTACTCTTTCACGTAAAAACTACTGAATGATTTTGATGAAACTTTACAATAATTACATTACACATCGGAATAACACATAGGCTATAATTTATAAAGATCGATCATCATTATCACAATTTTCCGTCACTACGCGGTTGAAATAGCGGGGAGCAGCTAGTATAGAATAAATCAAAACATGGAATAATTCAAAATTTACATAAACAAAGCAGTTGAATTGTTTCACTTTTGAATTTAGTCAGGTTATAATTTATACGACTGATAACTTTTGTCTGTTGATTGAAAAATCGGTAAGACATAAAAAATAATTTCTGCTTGATAAACGAGTAAGCAAGTTACTACTGCTCACTCGAAGAAAAAATCGAACTCGACAAACTTCGTACTCGTTACATATTAATAATGATATTTTAAATTGGCGATTCTCAGTGTTCCAAATTCGAATCTTGTCACTGAGTGAGTAAAACTTTTCGCTCTTTATTGTTTTTTTTTATTGTTTTCAAATGTTATGGCTTCGCAACTAGCCTTTAGGCCAGGCACAGTTGTATTGTAAGCTACAATCGACGCCATCCAACGGAGTTATTGTGAAAACTCGAAAGGCCACATTCGGCTATAGAGTTTACATTTCTCACAAAACCACATAATTACTACTCAAAAATCAATATCTTACAACTATTGTTCATTTTGGAGTAATTTTACACATTTTAAAATAAAACTGCACGGCACAACGGCTCCTTTCAGTTCCCGCCAAGAACTCCTTATTGGTTACATGTAATAAAAGCTCGTTCTTTGTGTTAAAAATATGAACACAACTGGTTTCATCTTTTGATATTTGAAGTTAAATACTGAAATTCTTTTGCAGTCGGTCCATACATACAACCGCCTTTAGAAACCACAATGAATGTATTAGTTGGTAATAACATCACATTAGCATGTGATGTTGTTGGTTTTCCAATACCTGTCATCACATGGGAAGTTCGAGGAGATGTTTTGAATGTAAATACTAGTAACGTAAGGTAAATAAAAAAATGTACTAATGGAGAAGTATGATTAGTTCAATATTATTTAATTAAAATATATATATTTGCGTCTTTGTTTATGTGTATGTGTCATGGATTTACACTAGGGGCTAGTGGCCAGGGCGGCAATATTTTGAGCGTGGTAAAAATTGGAGTGTCAACAAAAAAATGTTCAACTTCTGAAATAAAAATCAATGATTTTCAAAAATTGGGAAGTGATTGATTTCATGCCAAATGTTATAAAACGAGTTCTCATTGGATATTTACGTTTTGAAGTCTAGTTAAGTACGTATATTTTTTTTCGATCCTTTACTCAAATACAGATAAAGGTGATTGACCGGTATTTTTCACTTTGCCCCAGGGGACCTAAAGGTAAGTCCGGTTCCGGTATGTGTCCTTAATTATATGAAACTAGTCCTGTTATGAAAAAATATCGGGATCTAGATTTACTCGAATGTAATGCCACTTACCGGATCCAATTGAGAATCTAAACCATCCAGTGACCCACTCACTCTTAACAAAATCATCAAGATCGGTCCAGTGGCTTAGGAGGAGTTAAGCGTCTTCACACTTGCAGAAGATTCTTATGTATATAGAGATATACATGTGTGTTTCAGTTTCAATGACTTTGGAATTTTATACGTTCAGAACGTGACTTTTGACAATGAGGGAGAATACGTGTGTGTTGCTGAAAATTTAGCAGGAATAGCTAAGAAGAGTACATATTTAATCGTCAATGGTGAGTTTAATTTAATTTACCCAATAACACATATAGAAGTGTCTTACATCTCAACTCCAGTAGAGAAAATATTGAAGCAACATACTTCTGTGTTGGGGAGAATTCTGAAGGCATTAGTTGTCAAAACAGCATCCAGGTCAACTTGAGAAGGCAAATGACTGTGTTAAAAGAATTTAGAGATATCGTTTCTCTTAACCATGTACGAATTCCGTCAGAAATACAAATCCAAACCAAACCAGCTTTGGCCGTGGATCCAATTTTGATTATTTTAATTTAAATATCAAAATTAATTAACATTTCCTAAGAAAATAGCTATAATATTATAAAATTCTAAACATGCCGTGGCGGTACATTAAAGCTATTTTAAAAAATAACTGGAATAGACTATATAAACGAGGAAGAAGATAATTTAAAAAGGATTTTTCCATAATCTTATACCTCTATGAGGTACGTGTTATTAGTGTGAATTTTTCAACTGGGCCTCCATGGCCAAATCCTAAACTATGTTAAATAGCGAAAAATACTCAAACGAGTCTCGAGATTGACTGTAAAACACATTTTATTACCTGTCGGCATTTGAACTAATTTTATTCTTTTATGATCGTTTTCTTTTGTCTACTTATTTATTGGCATGCGGTTACTAATTATTCTAGAAAACAGTCCTTTCTTTTATTGTACTCGTTTATGGCCATTGCGGTAGAATCATTAGCCAGGTGTTACGCATTAGGGTGACAACAATACAGGCATATTCGTATTTGTGAGGTATAAAACCAGGGCCCGATGGAGAGGGACGGAGGAGGCAGTCGATCAAGAACCATGATAGAAGCGAGACATGTGTACTACAATCGGTAATCTATTAGTGAAGGACTGCGCGTTTTATTGAATTGCGACCTTCTGCATTACGTTTGGATTTGTTGTGTTCGGTTATATTTGTACCTGTGTTATACGTGTTTATATAGTGCTAATAAACTCTAATAATTCCGACGCCATTTTAATTCGAGTCTCGCGACTGGTAACAATATTATTATTTGTAGTTACAAAATAGATCATAATGAGAAATAAATCATGGGATGAGGGGCTACTAATGGTATAGCGTTACCCTATTAACGTTTTCGTTTGTTTTAGAGGCTCCTCGTATATTAGAAGACAATTACACAGGGCCGTACTTGGCTACAAATATGGACACCTCGCTCACTATCGCTTGCAAAGCCACAGGCAAACCTAAACCTTATGTACAATGGAGTAAGGACGACTTTAGTCTTAGGAAAGGTATTTTTTATTTTATAAACTTCACGAAATATTATATATAGAGGGCTTCATAACATATAGTGCGTATACGCAAAAATGCATTTTTGTTGTTGTTGTTTACTAAAAACTATGCATATCAGAATTTAGAATGTCTTACCAGTATGCAAGTTGTGGCTAAACAGATAGGTATTCCAAATTTCAACCTTATACAATCCACTTGTTTTGTTTAATTCACAATTTTGCCCCTTGTGTAAAACTGCACTTTTGTCTGTACACCCATTTGTTATGAAGCCCTCGATATAATATAAGCGTAAAAAGTATTCGTTTGATACTGATAAAAAATTGGTTTAACTGTACCGTTAGAATACGGTGGTATGTGTGTCTGATCTTTTTGTTCTTACATGAGTTCAGCAGACAGGCAGACAGGCCACCTGATGGAAAGCGGTTACCATCGACAATGGACATTTGTGCTACCAATGTGCTGTCGCTCTCTAAACGGAGACTCACGTGACACTGACTTACTAAAATAAACTAATAGCTCTTTATGGCACACACCGTCCGACCCTTATTTTCCTAAGTTGTCGCTACTGATATATTACCCGCGCGCAGACGGTATGCCGACAGCCTGCGCGATGACGTCACGCCTCGATGGTCAATGGGGTGGACAAAAAAGTCACATAGTTTTTTGCAAAAAATAAATGTATGTACTTTACATAAGTATATCAAATAATAGTCAAATAATACAATACTAAAATAGTAAGTAGTCATCGACAAACTTTCTGCGAGCGGTTTATACATAATACACCGCGCTTAAAACCGTTAAAACGTAGTTTTATTATTATTGAATCTATGATATTGTTACAATTTGGGCATATAGCACATTTATTACCCGTCGGTGTTTGAGAATTTGAATAACATTGAAGCGCTTTTATGACCGTCTTCTTTTGTTTACTTTGTGTTTGGAAATTTGTGATTGGAATAATAGCCCATTGTGTACTGTAATCTTTATGGTAGTCATTAGCCAGGTGTGATTCTTAGAAATTCAGTCTACAGACATATTGTATTTGTACAGTATAAAGCAATGCCCCAACGGAGGGGGTCAGGCAGTCAAGCGATAGCCACAAGCGAGGCAAGATATGTGTACATTCGATAATCTATATAGTGACGGACTTTGCGCGTGTTATTGATCGTGCATTACGTTTGTACTGGTTGTGTTCAATTATATTTGTACCTGTGTTATACGTGTTTGTATAGTTCTGATAAACTCTATAGTAATTCTAACGGCATTTTAGTTCGAGTCCTGCAACTCGTAACAATAATAAACGAGTGCGTCGCCTACACTACATTTTAACGGTGTTTATTAATAAAATACTGTTTTCACAGATTCCAGATACGATACAAATATAGAAGACACACTTATAATAAAATCACCCACAGAAGATATGAGTGGAAACTACACGTGTATTGCCATGAATATGTATGGAACTGCAAATAAAACTATCGAAGTCAGGATATATCGTAAGTTACAACCTTACATAATTATGATCACGCCCGTATCACATACATACATGGGTAGGCAGCAGTGGCGTAAACTTCATACAACTGGATTCCTCATAGTCTACCTGTATAAAACTAAAAGGCGTTTGGCGGCTTTCCGCATGTATTGATGTATGAAATAGCAACACATAACCCGATCGGGCACCAGCTTTTATTTCAAAATATGCAGTAAGATTGCGAAATCAAAAATACGAGTTTTAATAACAAAATTCATCGTGAGTTGTTTTTATTTAAATGTGTAAGTTTTAATTACAAATATATGCTTTTTCAATCGGCTTACCTTAGCCGAAGGCGGGGGTTGGCAGGGGAGCGCGTATTCCGCTCAGGTCTCAAGTACTATCTCTTGCGGATAGTACTTACATTTAACTACTTAGGTACATTATGATACTAAATTAAGTAAGGTTTTTTTCATTCCAGCTTTACCAACTGTAATGCAATCGGAAGAATCTCAAACAACGGTAACAGTTTTGGAAGGAACCAACACAAGTGTGGAGTGTCCCATCGTAGCTTCTTTGAGTGATACAGTAAAATGGTATAAGGTTCGATAGCTACTATGAAAAATAGATAGTAGTTCTCTAAAATAGTTTCATTGTTGTAAAATAATAAAAAGTTCTCAAACCCAATCCAATACCAAAAGGTACAAATGGAATTTGACACATTTTACCATAAATTCTGTAATAATCTGCATAACAGAGAGCGAGATCTTACTATCAAATCACTTTCGAAACATATTACGAATCATTTAATCACTGTTTAGAATTTAGACAATAATCAGTGAGCATTTGACTCGTTAGAATTGTGACGTTACAATATATTATATGTACATCCATACAAATCAAAGAAACTGACATTTTGTATTTTAACCCATTTAATTAATTAATTAATTAATCAAACACATGTTATAATTACCCATCTTAATCAAATAGGACGCAAAGGAAATATCCACCGACACACTTCAAATTTCGAACGTGTCACGTGATGACGCGTCGCTCTATGCATGCGTTGTGGCAAACGCCGTTGGTTCGGCGCACGCGTCACTGTATTTGACAGTCGAATGGCCGCCGAAATTCAAAGAAAATGTCACTGGGATAGTCGAAGTGGTAAAAGGAGAGGATGTATATCTTAATTGTGATGTAGATGCGAAGCCGATGGCTAAGGCAAGTGTTCTTTTACTTGTTTTTAAATATGGTTTAGCACGATTTGTGTATTTATTTATATAACTAAGTTTCACCGCGGCGTGCTCTGTTACGTGCATATTTTTTTGGTGTTTTATATCTTTTATCGCGATAAAACGTATCCAAGTGTTGATTCGGGTTATAAGCCAGCCTTATGTCGAGTTTCAGATGAGATCGCAGCGCCATCTATTTCGCTATTTTCGTCTATCCCACGGAAACGAAGTCACTTATCGGGATAAAAGTATCCTAAGTTTCGCCCCGCGATAATATATAAGTTAGCTCTGTTTCGAATTTCATTTTAATCCGTTCAGTACTTTTCATGTGATACTCAGACATACAGACAGATTTAAAAAAATGCATTTTCGTAATTTACTGGTCCGAATTGGCCCCCGTGTTTTTGTCACATTTTAAAACGCAATATACAAACTCGAACTATCTATAGATTTATTATAGTATAGATATGTAGATAGATAGCCAGTGTAATAATGTGTATTGTGATTATTCAAGTTTTAAAACAACATTTTAGCAACACCTATTATATTTAAGTAATATTCACGGGTAGTTTTGATTACTATTAAGCTCGATTCGCCAGTCTCGATTATAAAACCGAGAGGGCGTAGCGACGAACTCACATCACAGAATACATGTACTCTAACGAGAAGAATGCCAAGCTCGTACACGAATTTAGGGACAGCCCACTAGCGCCATCTCTGTTAAACCCTAAAAAAAATAAACGCGCGCGAATATTTTGAAATCACGCGCGAATATTTTGAAATCAGAATGTGATCAGATCTCGCGGTAAATTCAAAACTTTATAAGCCCAATCTTACACCAGTAAGATTTGCTCAGGTAAGCTTTTAGGGTTAAGCGTGCATTACAATATATCAATCAGACGCATCCGTTTACAGCTGAGTCTGCTATTGATAAATTGTAGTACGCGCGTAATCTTAAACGTTTACATGAGCAAAACTTACTGGTGAAGGAAGGTGGTAATTGAGAAGTGATACATATTTGAAAAATAAAGAAATATTTGTTGATATAAATAAAACACATTAATTTATCACAAAATGTATTTGTATAATTATGACTTTCTTCTGTCTAGAAATCCAAAATACAAGAAAATGTTACTAAGACGGTACATTACAACATTATTTTAACATTTAATTATAATATACATACATAGTCAGATCAGAATTATAAAGATAAAATGTTGTCTTCCGTTTTCTTAGGCTCGTCAATTCATAGTTTAACTGTGGAATTCGTTACTAGGTACAAAGGTGACCGACGGTTAAAACCTGTGTCGTAAGATCAATTCTAAAATATGGCGACTCGATTAAACTTCGAATAGTTCTTTTTATATGACAACATTTGTTAAATACATTCATTCTTTCGAAGTTTGTTTGTATTATAGCAAGTATTATGTCATGGCCGGTTCCCATATCTTACTAATCATTCATTTGCCGTAGTATCGGTTGAAATTTGACATAGTATAGCGACGTAAATTAACCTGTTATGATTAAATGAAATACAACTTACCGCAAACTATTTGTTTTGCCTGGTTTTGGAAAGCGATGCAGACTTATTGTAGGATCTTGTGCCACTGAAGCCCTACACTTGATGCACTTTCTAAAGTTCTCACGTGAATATTCCATAGTGAAATAACAAAGAGTCAAATATCTCAAACTTAAGTCTCTATCTCGTTAAAAACAATCACAATAATTTCACCAAACACTTGAACGGAGGAACAAAAAGCTCAACTCGACGTTACGCGTAGTAGAAATTCCGAAATTGTGAACAAAATAGTTAAGTTAGAGTAATATTCTTAACTTTAACTATTTATTTATTTATTTTAATTTATTCATCAAAAATTCGGAATGATTTAAATCTAGAGTAAATCATTTTTAAACTAAAAAATATATCATAAACAAAACTATTAAATATATCCATTTTTCTCTATAGTATTTTATGTCAAATTATGACGTAAAATAGTAAGAAAGCATTAGAACTTCCTTTTCTTTCTCCGTCATATTCAGCGACCCCGGAAGTCAACTTGGGTGGAAGAGGTTGACTGGGCCTGACTCACATTCTCACTTCGACTTCGGTCCGAAGCACATATAGCGGCGCTCTAGGGTAGCTAATTATTGTGCGAAAATCACAACTTATAATGAATTATACTTTCGATCGGTGATGTTCTTTCGGAAATCGAATAAAACAGTTAAAGATGCATTGCTATATAAATCCTGCACTAATAATATTTAATATGTTTATTTCAGTTCAAATGGTTTCGTAATTCAAGGCAGCTAGTATTTGAGGATAAGGAACGTATGAAGTTATTTAATATGCAGCCTCATGACTCTGGTGTCTACAAGTGTGTTGTCAGCAACGTACATGGAACTATTCAGAGAGTGTTTAATTTGAACATTATGGGTATTCGATTCTTTATTATAACTTAAATATTAAAGTTAAACGAAATTTTATTTATGTCTATAAGGTCAAGTATTTACCAATTTGTAATTAAATTATCTTCAAGCAAATAGGCACCAAGCGGTAGCACGACCCATGTCACAGAGGTCCCAGGCAAATTGTAGGTTTTGACTGAGATGGATGGATTGTGGGAAGGATGAGATAAATTGTGGTGTGACAGTAGACATATGCCAAAATAGGGCAGTATGGAAGGAGAAGGTATATAGTGCCGACTCCAAATTATTGGGAGAAGCTGAAACGAAAGAAAGAAGAGAATTCTTATTATTTTTGCAAACAAGGCATAAACTCATTACATGTATATAAATTTATTTCAGTGCCACCTTTTATATCAGAATTTGACGTTTTAGACGTACTTTTAAAGGAAGGAGTAAACGCAAGTCTTGAGTGTAATCCTAAGGGATCGCCAACTCCCTCCATTGAATGGAAACATAAGTAATTACTTTTATTATTTAGTTAAATTAAAGAATAACTAAGGCGTAATACTATTAGTAATAAAACGTAAATACGCTCTTGAAGTTCGTACAAATCATTGCGTAAAACACAATTATAAGGTTAAACGCGGTGGTACGTACGTAGAGGGAGTGTGTTCATCTGCTATCGGATCTCGCATAGCAACTCTTTCGTGCTTCTCCCTGTCAGATAAATTAACATTCAAATTTAACAGAGCCTGCGCAAATTTATGTAGCTTCAGTCCCAGCGCATTTAAGTTTTGCGCTTACTTTACTTATCCAGAATAACAAAATAGGTTGTTAGGGGGTTTTTAATTACCCTGAGTGTCAAGTTATCATGAACATCATCAGCATCATCATCCGAGTGTTAAATCCCGGTTGCGTTCGGAGCGTTCACTCCGATGCCCAGGATCCGCTTTCCTACTTTTTCTACTCCACTTCCCGCGCTCTTCAGCATCCCTCGTTTTTAGACGCATTGGTACGCATGTCATCCTTCACAACATCAAGCCAACATTTCTTGGCCCTTCCCCTTCTATCGGGACCTGGCGGAGGGGCTTGGCTAGACATTTATTCCCCAGATAATTAGCCGGTCTCCTGTCAAGTTATCATGAACGGCGCGTAATAAAACATTCTTTTAAGTTCTTACGAAAAACTCTTTTGCCTAAGCCACTTTTGTTAAATGTGAAACAATATTCTATATTCGTAGCAACACACAATGGCGCATAGACAATACTTCGCTCTACACTACTAATATATCAAGTTCATCTGAAGGCATTTACCGGTGCGACGCAACAAACAAAGCAGGAGTGACGCATATAGTTTATAGAGTTAGTGTTGTTTCGAGTGCTAAGATTCAAGACATAGTTGCTTACAAAAACGGAGAGGGCATAAGCGTCGAAAGTGACCTTAAAATTGTGGTATGTAATACCAATATTAATATTAAAATGGAAATTTGTTTTATTTAGGGCAGTTAAGTCTTTTCTTGAGTAACCATAAACAAAAGTTGAAACTAATGAAAACTGACATAAAATGATAAGTCTAAG
The DNA here is from genome assembly GCA_012273795.1 of Dendrolimus punctatus. Taxonomy (NCBI): domain Eukaryota; kingdom Metazoa; phylum Arthropoda; class Insecta; order Lepidoptera; family Lasiocampidae; genus Dendrolimus; species Dendrolimus punctatus. The sequence continues at coordinate 17,751,740 of CM022546.1, read as the reverse complement.
TTTTAACGGTTTTAAGCGCGGTAATTTATTTGATTTTGGTTATCCCGACATTTCGGCCACTTTTAAGTGGCTCGTGATCACGGAAGACATAGATGTCAAGTGTCAACGAGTATTGTTAAAGTTTTTTTTCGCGTACCGCCAACTTGCTCATTTTAATTATTTAGTTTTAAATTTGTTTCTGGTTATTATTCACTCTATGGGAGCCTAATCTTATTTACCACCGCTTCACAACATGTTATGGCTTGAAGAGAAGAAGCGGCGCAAAACTCTTTAGCAAACATGCCTCGTCTAATAATTTTAAATAGGATTAAAAAGTGGAAGGAAAAATAAAAGAAATTATTAGTTCCTTCTATCAATTTTAATGTTATATCAAATTATTAGACTAGGCATGCTTGCTGAAAAGTAAGTAAGAGTAAAAATCCAGTGATTCAAAATACACTTAATACATATAATGACATAATTAATGTCATTTTATTAAACTTTCTTTTTTGTGTTTAAAATTATTGTTTAGATATTTTAATAAGCTTTAATAAAAAAACATATATATAGCTAGGTTCGTCCACAAGAGTTGCGTGTAAAGCATCAGGTAAACCAAATCCAACTGTACAATGGATCAAAAATGGTATTGTTATTTCTGACAACAAGCAAGGCATAGACTACGCGGACTTGATACTTGAAGATGTGAAAATGCTTCAAGGTGGAGTTTACACTTGTGTTGTAGCTAACGAAGGTGGAATTGAAGAAAGGAAAATAAATATTGATGTTTTGGGTAAGTTATGTCACATTTAAAACATTGATCGATATTCTAAATACAGTCAGAAGATGTGAGGTATTGTGTTAAGCCAATATTAGAGGGTAAATTTAACTCTTGGTATTTGTATGAAATAACCAAAGTGAGACATTTAAACATAAGCTTGAAATATTCGATGCATTGAATAATGTCGCCTCTCTTCAGTTCTGTGGCTTTCAATCAATTTGATTAATTTGGTTGATCCGTCTAATATCAGAATTATACGAACGTGTAAACCAAAATGTCAACGAAGTTGTAAGGCCTCGGTCGCCAAGGCCATAACTTTCTTCACTTCTGCCGAGCACAGTCGGCTTTCTCGTTCTCGTACGTCCTGCCGGAATCAGTGCGCTTCCGTGAGCACCTCCACCTGGGGCTCCCAAGGCGGATCACTCGCAAGAAGTGTCGCCGCTGTCCACGAACTGTTCGGTACCCCCGGATAGACCTCACCACCAGGACCCTCTGAGATCTCCTCAGTGTGTTCTTGCTCTAGCGCTCCAGTGCATGGATCCACACGGGGCTTCGTTAGTGCCATACTCCGAAGCACGCCGGTGCTAGCCTTCTTACTGCTTCGCCCGGCTCCCCGTTCGGCACGAGTCTAGCAGAGCAGCAGCGTTTCTTAGCAACTTCGGAGCCAACTGGGTGAAATGTGCCTCGAAATTCTACCTACCGTCTAGTACAATACCCAGGTACTTCATCTGGACTTTAACTACCACTGCTGTACCCGAACGACGAAGTGCGTGTCCCGGAATGCTCGTCTACGGCGGCCGTGGAACGTGAGCGTAGTTCAAGCGTTCAACGCGACTAAAGACCAACGACGTCGTGGTGTTGGCCAGTTCCTCGGCCTTATCGTACGTAGCTAACAATTGTCCCGCAACCTTACCTAGCGTATAACAATAGTAGAATTATCTAACTTAGGTGCTTACTACAAATCAGCCATTGTATATTATTTGTTCTAGAACCTCCAAAAATATTCCAAACTCTATTCGATAATGCAAATATATCGGAAAATACAATAAATCTCGAAGTTTTATTGGGACAAGCGTTTTATTTACACTGCCATCCGTACGGGAATCCTCTGCCAGAAGTTTATTGGTTCAAAGATGACTTACCTTTAAGGATATTTGATGATAGTTTGGTGTCTATGGATTACGGGGAAGTGATATCCGTGAAGAAAGCGCGGGAAGATATGTCCGGGAACTATACGTGTGTTGCCAGGAATGAAGTCGGCAATACCAGTATTGTGTATTTAGTTGATGTATTGGGTAAGTATATTAATTCAGTTTACATTAGCACGTACTAATTACAAAATGGATTATCTTATAAGATAGAAAAAAGGTTTATTTTACATTCTCCTGCGGCAAGTTTCCAATATCCACGATTTTTATTATTTTGCTACAGAATCTTGAAAAAAGAATAAAATAAGCCATATGTTGCTATCCACTTCTTGATAATTATAATTAGGCCGTTTTCTTGTTTGTCGATGCAGCAGTGGTTAGTAATCGGGATGCTTGGTATATGCCATATCGATACGATACACAGCGCCTATATTTCCACGAGCGTCTTGTTTTACTCGTGTACCACTCCCGCACTGACAAATCAGAAAGCAGCCTTAAAAATCTTTATGACTTTGAAAGTAAAAAAATCTGTAGCTATTCATAATAACAATCCACAACATTCCACTGTTGGGTTAGGCCTCCCCGTTTAAAGGAGAATAAGCACTATAAAAAATATCTCAATTATTTTCTATTTAAAGATTTTAACGTCAATTAACTTCGCGCCGTGTTTCAGTACCGCCACCGATCCCCAAAGAGACTACTAAAGAAATAAACAACCGACTTGGTAAAACCTTGGTACTAAATTGTCCTGTGGAAGGAACACCTTTACCAAATGTGATGTGGATCAAACATCCCTATACTGAAATCGGAACTGAAGACCCGAGAGTCAGTTTGGTGGATGATGAAATCACTTTGGTAAGTTACTATTTTGTGTTTTGTCCTTTTGATTTTTTAAATACGACTTCGCATTGTACGTTTATCTAGCCAGTAATAAGGAACTATGGTTTTTTTATAGTGTGAACAATTCCTATTTTACTAAAACTTATAATATCTTTTCGATTTCGCGTTGCGTTGCGGCGAAATAATATGTAAATTGTTAATACCATTAGCAGAAATAGCCTTAGCCGAAATGAATATTAGCTACCACAATTTTAAAAATTTGTTTCGCGCGTTTTCGCTTATAAATTATTCATAAAGATAGTGGCGTAACACTGGCACGCCATTGGCATTAACAGAATACGATTAAAACGATAGTGTCCGTCGATTTTAGTAATATCAGAATTGGGCCCATAGTGAAAAAAAAGTGTTGTATTTATTTTAGGTCATAAACAAAACCGAAGTATCAGACAGTGGAAAATATTCTTGTATAATGACGAATAAGGTTGGACTACCGAAATTATATTTGACGTTACTATCGAGAAACCGCCGTCCATTGCTGGCAACATTGGCAATAATATTGTCGAAGGCCACGTGGTGCCTTTGCGAAGGAGCATTGTATTGAAATGCGAGGCCGATGGACATCCGGTGCCCAAAATATCATGGTTGAAGGTACTAGTATTTTTTTAATACTTGACTCCTTTACGATGTACGACGTATCTTATCATACATTGATAATGTATTGCTTCTCATTCTCATTTTCATCATCATCGTCATCTCATTGATCTTCATTTTACTTCTCTTGTCATCTTACTCCTTTTCTCTATAATACATCATTAACCGTAACTTAATATTACTTACCTTATTTATGAAATCAAATACTAGTACCAATTTTTTCTAACACTACGGGCTTTACATACTAGATACACATCTTTTTATATGCTACAGATAAATCAAATTGAATTAATTTGATTGAAAAGCTGCTTTGCTTTTCCATCTCAATTTTCAATTCAATTTTCAGCACATCAACAAAAGCACAGCACAAAACACAACATAATGTGTTGGAATCTCCAATAAATAGTTTTTATTCATTTGGTCCGGCATAATACTGGCCACCAAATATACTAAATGTTTGTATTTAGAACATGAATGTTCTTTAGTTTTTTATCTGTATATTTTCCCCCCATTAAAATCGTCATATATTATGCACGTGCAGTTTTCTTTTATAATTAAAGTAATTACAGTCCACAACAAATTAATCTTTAAGGAAGTGTTTCACAAGGTTTCACACAATGAATGATTCAAGTCTTTGTTAATGCTTAATGTATATTTGAAATTGTCTCAGGACACCCAACAACTCAGCGATAGTTTATCTAACATCCAAAGGGTCTTGGGCAATAGTCTTCTTGCAATATGGAGTGTTAAGATGAGGGACGCCGGCCAATATATTTGTGTCGTTGAAAATTCAGCTGGAACTGCCCATAGGAGATACAATCTTGCCGTACAAGGTAAGTGTAAGTCATTATGTAAAATTATATTTTCAACTATATTATATTTTCAATTTAGAACTGTGTGATATTGCGTTTCGGACTTTCGGAACACCCGAATTCAACCTATATAGAGATCGTCCATTAATCACGTGAAATCTTTTAACATAGTCTTTTTAAACTCGTGCCTCATAATAAGTGGTGGAGGTACTCTAACATAAAATCACGTTATATTTTGGATTATCTTTAAATACAGATATAATCTAATTAAATAATATACGTCATATCTCACGACATGACTTCTCTCCCTTATATATTTAGTAATTTTATCTCAATCGGCGCTGTTTTGAAACAGACCATACAATAATACTAACTTAAAACATATAATTAAATACTAAAAATAAATTAACTTATAAATATAAACCTAAATATAAACTACAAACCATACTATGAACTACATAAAAACTAAATAAAAAATGGAAAAACGTCTAAAGATGAGTTAATGGTCTCAAACCACTGTCATTTACCGGGAACGTTACCAAAAGGTTAGCGGCGTTATGTTGTATAGCGATGCCTAGTCTTTGCGCAAAATAGACGCCAGCCTTTCTGGTCGCGTGTGACGCGTCTACCAGACGTTTGGCGATGTCTCGGAAGACTTTAGGGCGCTAGGACCCACGACCCAAGTTTCCACCCCAAATGCCGCAAATGTGCGCTTCGATATATAGAGAATATCTGTGGTTTGATATTGAAAGCTTTAGCCAGTTTGCCCACAAGCAAACATTGAAAAAACCTTCTCCCTCCTTTTCGAGCCTCACGTGATGCAGGTGCAATAGGATGGTCGGGAGAAGGCAAAGAGGCTTACCTCACCTCCAGTCCACACTTTACTTTTCTTCGGAGGCTTCACACACCACTAGGATACACTTTTATGATATGGTTATGATGTTATTTAATTATTTCAGATTTGCTTTATATCGTGTTAAAGCAATATTAGGACGACAATGACAAGAGCGTCATTTGTTTAACGCATTTTTAGTTTAAATTATGTTATTTTTCTTGATGACGAAGGGGGAGTGAGAATTTATTATTAATAAATTAATTGCAATCCCATATCAAAAACTATGGCTGGGGTATAGTTATGGGGCACTTACATATATTATAAACAGATCCGAACTTTTTTAATACTAACCCGGGACCGAAGCGAAACGGAGTTTATCGCCTTATCATTCGTGGTTATTTTTTTATTACCAACAAATATCCACTTAATATCTTAAATAATAAATAAAAGTGCCCCATATCTATACCGCACCTAAAACCATCAATGTTGTTCCTCATTCTCTGAAAAAAACTGTTATTATATGTTACGTCATGTACAAGGAATAATCTATTGTTTGTAAGTATTATTATCGGAGATGCCTTTACGAAGGTTTTCTGTATTGACAGATTCTGGCACGCACGTGTACTACTCAGTTATAACGCTAATTATTTAGCGATAAATTATTCCATGTACATACTAACATATGAGCATTAGATACAAACTTCTCCGTAACCCTGGAATTTTAAGACAAAAATTTCTTGTCTTTAACAAAACTGTTATATTACAATATGGTCTTGTTCTAAACTAAAAAAATGGTATTTTTAAATTTATTTAAATTCAGCGTTTTTGTAAACTTACATGTCACTCCAAAATTTTCTATTCTGAAATTGTATGAAACTACGTCTAATTACAGTCCCTGGGAAATGGGGTGATTGGACCCAATGGACATACTGCAACGTCACCTGTGGCCTAGGCTATCAACAAAGATCTAGAATTTGTCAATATATAGATGAGTACAACGTAACTATTGGTAAGTTATCCAATTACAGGTTAATAATAAGGTTGCAAGTAAATTCGGTTTCTAGTATGAAAATTTTGTCAAAGTTCTTCATTGAAATTTATATACCACGGAGATATACGCACGATCGTTCTCGGGGTTCCCTTTGAATGGACCAAGAAGATCTTTGTCCATCCAAAGGTTGCCTGGAAGAGATTGCCCTAAGCAATAAGGCCGCCCACTGTACTACTTCTTCGTCTATATTACTCTTCACTTGCATTACCATTGGTGGACTTTACTTGTGTTGAGCTCATGTCATAACCGATAATAAGACAAATGAACGATTAATAAAATAAAAAATTTGGCTTATAGACAAGTAGTAGACGTTATGTGTAGAATCACTCGATTTGCCAGATGTCCGATTTTCTTTGTTTGTTCAGTCAAGAATATCTTGGTAAGCCGGACAACAGACAGTCCAGTTTTTAAGCAAATTCGATAATTATCCGGCAAACTTTTGTGTCTCGCCGTAAATACTGTAAATAGTGAATTGTGCAAAAGCAATGGCAATGTGTAATAAATATATGAAAAAGTATTTTCGCTTAATTAAACATTCGATGTAAATTTAGGCAAAAAACTAAAAAGTTAGTTATTAGTAAATGTATTTTAATAAAAAAAAGTTATTAAAAAGTTGGGAGAGAAGAAACGGCGGCAGAAACTTCCCAGCAACACGCCTAGTCTATCCTGTGGGGGGCTATGTTCTTTTGACGTTCCTCGCGAGGACGTGGTCAGATCGTGATTAACATTTTTCCAAGGACAGTAATAATTTATTCAATAAGCTGGCTGCAGGCAAGACCGTGGTTAACTGAAATAAAAAACCAAAGTAGAACCAATAAAAAAATACTATACTATATTTTTTTGTTCTTACACACTGGTATTTACTTTCTCACCAGATAAATCGACTCAGTCGGACAAAGTGATACTGGACGCGTCTGCTTGTAAAGGAATGTCTAGTGACAGAAGGAAATGTCATATGCCACCTTGTGAGGTCAGATTTTCATTAAATTTCTAACGGTCCCGACAGACCTTGCCCTCCCCTGAAAAATAAACATCTAAGACCAGATTCTAGCGCCTCCGCCTCCTACCGGTTCCAAATGTGAATCAAGTTATCCGAGGACCACTCCAAATCGTAAAGTCGTTCTCGAGTTATGCACATATATACAAATGTACATACATACATACATAAAATCACGCCTGTTTCCCATGGGGGTAGGCAGAGACTATGGATCTCCACTTGCGACGATCCTGACAAACAACTTTCGCTTCACCTACTTTCATTAACCTCTTCATACATGCGCGTTTATTTGAAATGCTTTTTACCTGACCTTTTTTTAACAGTTCTGATATTTGTTCATGGTATGTTCGTCTCGGTCTACCGGCAACAGCTCTACCATTGACAATACTGTCATATACCTGTTTTGTGATTCTATTTTCATCCATCCTCTCTACATGCCCAAACCACCTTAATATTCCTTTTTCAACTCTTGTTTATTACATCTTCTTTCAAACCACATCGTTCCCTTAGCACACTGTTTCTTATCCTATCATTCAAGCTAACCGCACATATACTTCTCAAAGCTCTCATTTCAACTGCGTTTATCCTACTTTCATGCTTCTTCTGCCATACCCAACTTTCACTACCATACATCAGGGTCGGCACCAACACTCCTTTATGGACAGCCAAGCGTGCCTTTACAGACACTTTCTGGCTATTCATAAAAGAATTTAGCGCTCCATTCACCCTATTACCTGCCATAACTCTCCTTTCAATATCCCTTTCATGCTTTCCGTCTCTGGTAAACATGCAGCCTAAGTAAACAAATTCACTAACTTGCTCTAACTTTTGATTTCCTATCTGTATATTACAACTTGTCATTCTTTCATCTCTTTCAAACACCAGAACTTTCGTCTTGTTCACATTAATTTTCATACCCTTTCTCTCAAAAGACTCATTCATAATTGTTACCATCTCCTGTAACTCCGTTTCCGATGACGCAAGTATAACTTGATCATCGGCGTAGAATAGACATTTGATAAGTAACCCATTCATTCTTAAACCACTTTCACTTTCTTTCAAATCGTCCAAGCAACTGTCTAAGAATAGGTTGAACAGCCACGGCGACGCTACACAGCCCTGTCTAACACCTTTTTCAATGCTAAACCATTCAGTGTAGGCGCCGTTAACCCTAACACAAGCACTGGAATCGCTATAGAGGGACTTCAGTGATCGTATCAGGTTGTCTGCTATCCCATACTTAGCTAGTGCTGACCACAGTTCACTCCTTATCACTCTATCATAAGCTTTCTCCAAATCTATAAATGCACAATACACATTTTGTCCTTTGGCCAAAAACTTCTCATTTATGCACCGTAAGGTAAAGATTTGGTCCACACATCCCATTCCCTGTCGAAAACCCGCTTGTACATCCCATACTTTCTCTTCTGTTACTTTCAATACCCGTTCAATTAACACTTTAGCATACATTTTCCCGACAACGCTAAGAAGGCTGATGCCCCGATAATTTTTACAGTCCTGTTTTGACCCTTTTCCTTTGAAGAGTGGTACAATAACGGCTTTGCACCAATCTTTTGGTACACAGCCACTCTTCCAGCATATGTTAAAAAGGCGATATAAGAGACTTGCGACCAAACCTTGTCCAGCCTTTAGCATTTCCACGGTTATCCTATCATACCCAGCAGCCTTTCCTAGTTTCATACTATTCAATGCTTTCATAATTTCATCCATACCTATACTATCGCTACTTTCTTCTCTATTGTCCTTTTCATCAGTCATACTTTCCACATCCGCTTTATCTTTTTCAAACAATCCTTCGAAATATTCTTTCCAGCGATTCAATACGCATTTTTCTCCTTTCGCAATGTCTCCATTCTTGTCCCTGATTACATTGAGCTCAGACTGTACTGTCTTTCCTCTAGCTCTTTTTATAGATTTCCAGAAAAATTTAATGTTACTCTGGAAATCTTCAGAGATTCTTTCATCCAAATCATCTTTTTGCTCATTCTTTTTCTTTTTGACTGTAATTTTAACTATTTCATTCATCCTTTTATACAAAATTTTTGCCTCATCTACATCCTCCTTTTTTGTATTTTTCAGTCTTAGGTCAGTTCTTAAAGCTAACCAATCCTTCCATGCTTTCTTTTTATCATTCACTACACTCTGTACTTCTTTATCCCACCAAATATTCTTTACGCATTTACCCGTTTTTCTTTTAGTTATACCACACACATCAGTCGCAACACCCACAACTTCGGTTTTAAAGGACATCCACAACTCTTCCACTTCGGACACATCATTCATTTCAGTAAATTTTTCTTCTAATTTTGATTTATACTCTTCTTTTACTTCTTCTTCTTGCAACTTTTCAACTTTTATTCTTTCTAGTGTATTATATTTATGTTTATCGGTATGTTGGTGCCTCCAAGTTTTGAAAAGATCTTTTATTCGGCACACTACTAAGAAGTGATCTGTATTGATGCCTGTACCCCGATATGATCTGGTGTCCAGAATGTTTTTTCTTAATCTTTCATCTACTATTACAAAATCAATCATACTTTTCCCTTTCACATTTTCCCACGTGTACATATGTATATTTTTGTGACAGAACATTGTGTTAGTCACGCACAAATTCCATTCTAAACATACCTCAAGCAAACAGTCACCATTCATATTTATTCTTTCATCTCCGTATGTACCTAACACCCTTTCATAACCATCTCGTTTTAAGCCTACCCAGCTATTAAAATCACCTTACATAATTAATTTTTCGTTCTGCTTACATGTAAGCAGCACACCTCTCAAACATTCCCAAAACTTGTCCTTTTCCTCTATGGTTTGTCGGGAGGTGTAAGTCGAGCTCATGTCTGATGGTGCATATGCCCCAACCACAAAAAGCCGAGTCAAGCCAACTTTCAGTCGAATCCATACAAGTCTTGGGCTGACACACTCATGCTCTTTCACACATTCTTCCATTCTTTCAGAGAGAATAAGACCTACTCCTTGACTCCCTCTTTCAGTCGCTTGCACTCCTGACCAATAAGCCGTATACTGACCGTACTTAGTGGTTTCACATCCTTTCCGCTTCGTCTCACTCACACATAATAAATCTATTTTTCTTTCATTCATCATCTGGCATACTTCATCTACTTTACTGTCCATCCCTCCTCTTACATTCAACGTCGCTAAACGGCTCTCCACAGTCCGCTTTTCGCCCCCATGAGAAACGAGACGTAACGAGTTGCGAGCCGCGTCGCCGCCGTGCGGATTATTATTATATACACTATATATTCCATTGCGTGTTCTCATGGGCTTTCTTACACTATATTAATACATATTTAAATACTTATTTATATATTATACATTTTTTTTTAAACTAAAACATTATAACTAATTGTTTTAAAGTCTTTAAAAAGAAAAATCACAGCATATCATCGCAGCGACATCAATATTATAAAAAGCGGAGGTTGTTGTTTGAATTATTTGATTAATTGAACTTTTCATATAGAGCATTGCATAAAGTGGCATCTATTTTGAACCGACTTCTATTAAAAATGTAGACATCGTCGATTGTGGTTCAGATTCTTGTCCATAAAATTTTTGATAAAGCGACATCTCTTGTACCAAAACGGAAATACTTCAATTGTAGTTTAGTTTATTTAAATTTCTATTACAGCGACACCTCTGGTTTAAAACGTAAACAAAGAAAAGAAATTGCCAATCCGCGAATGTTTGTGTATTTAAATTTCAAAAAGAAACTGTTAATTGTTTACACATAAAACTTCATGAAGAGGTTATATATTCAGCTTTTCACTACTACTTTACTTCACTTGTATTCATTTGTTTATGTGTAATTTAATATATACTATAATTATGTTGTTCGCATTTAAAATCACTATTTAAAAATGTGGAATTTGTTGTCAAACACTAACGACTTTCAATTCGTTAACACTGTATTTTAATTTGAGGATAACACTTGCAGCACTTATTTGTAGATAACTATAGACGTTGCATACTAGTTTGAAAGTATTGGAGTGATTTGAATATTTAAAACAAATTTTTGTTACGGAGACTAATGTGAAACCGCCGCCATCTTAGCAAAAACTCAAAACTCTTAGCAAAAAAATGTATGTATGTGCATAACTATATATTACTATGATTGATGATGAAGTTGCCGGCTGCCATCAAAATTGCCACGCCAAAAGAAAGAGAATTATATCGTCTCTTTTATTCTAACACAAATTCTATGTAGTTAGAGGGAGAAAGCATGAGTTCTACGTTCGTTTCAATTATCTGTATTTGACCACAAATTTCTGGTGCTTCCCAATTAGCCTGTGTGACAGTTCGACCATAAATTTGTGGTAGTTCCGTATTAGAGGGTTAAAGGCTGGCAACGCTTTGGCTTCGCTCCTCATGCTGCAAACTTGTATAACCCACAGTAACCACTTTCCAACAGTTAGGCCGTCTGCCTATTTGTCAGCTCGGCAATAAAAATGGTGTTGAATATACGCATTGCTTAAAGTGGTCTTTTCGTGAAAGGATTCTGTGAGTCAACCGAAATGGTCGGTTTGGGCGCGTTGGTCTGCGTGCTCAGCCACCTGCGGTTCGGGCACCCAGGCGCGGACAAGGCGATGCAAGTCCAAGACTAAATGCGTCGGGGATAATGTTCAGGTGATATAGGTTTATGTTTTTTCAGGTCTTAATAATGCTGCGTTAAATGTAGGTATTATTATTATATAAACAGTTAAAATTGGTTAAATAAGTCTCAAAGGGCTTGTTGTCAAGATATCGAAATATAACATACACAGGAATTACTCTTTACCTCATTAGATACAAAACATATAATAATGAATATTCCATCTAAGGCTCTACACGATTTGGGTATCTAGCCATTATCAAATAATTATGAGTATTCAAGTTTTGGAAGAATCTTCAGGCGTAACTCTCAGCCAAATTGTAAATCTTTGACCGGCGTCAAGCGGGGGAGTTTTTGTAACAGCTCGAATAGCGCATTTCACTACAACACATGCGATTTTGATCAGAAATGCACACTTCTTCGTTACAATCAATATATATCCTACAACTGTTGTTCAAGGTTACGAGTGCTATTTAACTACTAAACTTTTGAAAATAAAACTACACGAAAAAACATCACACTACTACTATCTACACCAAAACTACGAAAATTCAGGATATAAAATCCTAAAAATTTTAACTGAAATTTATTCTGCCATTATGTTACGTACTCCGGACAACTTTCAAGCCACAACATGTTGTAAAGCGGTGGTAAATTAAATTGAATAATGTAAAGATATAATTTATTTTTTACATCGACAGCTAAGAAAATGCCCGGATTTGCCGAAATGCAAACGCGAAGATGAAACACCTTCGGAGGTAGACAACAACGTTTACAGCAGTAAAGAAGACACCGATACAGCTGTGAGTATAACATATCGATACAATGTCGTTGTTAGTTTGTGCCAATTTTCTTGTTTCTCTTTTCTGTTCGAGCCCGGCTCGATGGCTACAACCCCTAGTGTAGAGTATGCCGCCATAATAACCGTTCCGGCATCAGTGACCTGGTTCCAGTTTATCCAACAGGGCCGGCAGCACATTGGCAGCACCTCTGGTATTGCTAATGTCCATAGGCGATGGTAACCTTCCATCACAGTTGGGCCGTTAGCATGTCTGCTATACTTCACCAATAAAAAGAAAAGCCCCAACCAGTGACCTTACGGAAGCCGTCGATTCACCGGATGGAGAGCGTCCTACATTATGCTTGCCACTCAAGGACACGTCTGCTACGTGGGCCATAGGTCTTGCGACAAATGTGACCAGCCCATCTAAGTCACAGAACAGACTGTTCCACAGAAAATTGTTTAACTGTTTGGCAATAAAGCTTAAAATTAGTTAGATCAAAATTGATTTTTGTTTTGTCTCGTCTAAGAAGATGGCTTAGACATATAAAACCTTTTTATTTGTTTTAATATTATTAAGCGTAGTGATTATATCCCCTTTGTTTCTAATTGTTAATCTCAGCGTCTGTCATTGTCAACATTGGAATTTTCTTTTTTCATGTTTATTACAATGTTGGCAGTAATGTTTCCTGTACTCGTGCAAACAGAAGTCGACTTTAAGGTGACGAACATTTTCATTTCGCGACTGTACGTTCGTGTATCTGATAATTTAGCTGTTACCTCTTAAAGTTCAGAAATTTCTACAAAAAAAATTTACACGTTGCAATTCGTTCAAATATATCGAAATCCATTCGAAATAACTTTCCGACAAATAGACAGAAAACAATTTTAAAAGCATTCTGCGGTATCTTGCGCCTGGAACTCTGATCACTAAGCTAAATGTTAAAATAAGCACATAGTTAATTAAAACTATTATTACAGAATTCGTATTTACCAGAAGTAACTTACGAGATGCAACCGGAAATCATCAATTCACATTATTCACCAGACGTTGAACAGTTTTACGTCGCTTCAGGTATCTTAATACTACTGTTTAGTTCATTATTTTAATACCCACAATTGCGCACAGGCCAAATAAAAAGTCAAGAAAAAGTAGTTTTACCGCCCCCTGTAATACTTTGAAATTATAAGAACTAGTACTGGCTAAGTAACAAACCGTGCCCTGGCCTCCTGTAACCCCTTCGCCAAAAATAAGGGGCCACCCACAATTTACGTCACAGCTGGCCACATTCTTGAGATTCCTCCTCCTTCATAGTGTGATATCACATATTTAGCAATTTTACATCAAGAAGTTATTAAATTAAAACCGCACGTCCGTAACAAGTTCTATTTGCACTTATATTATGTTAGTAATTTAAACACTGTCCATACAGATAGAGTTCGAAATGTTGTTTGAAGTTTTTCGCAATTTCGCATAGAAAGCAATTTTTTCGAACTGGCCACTTTAAACTCTCCCAAAAAATATTCCCTAGACTTCTTGGGATATAAAGTACCGCAGTTTTTAAGTCTGGGAATATACTATCCACCAGTGAAAAAACCGCACCGAAATCGGCCCGGAGGTTTTTACGTGACTCAAGAACAGACATAAACACAAATTTAAGAAACAAAATAATACACTTACTATTTTATAATATCAAAGATAAATTAAATAAAGAAAGGCTTTATTTTTTAACGAACAAAATCCATAATTATTAAATCACTTTTATATTCGTAACTATTTACTTGGTATTTCTATTGTTTTTATTTAGTTTAATATGCTTCGATTAATCAAACATGTGCACTGACTAAGATACGACCCTTTATACTTTTAGGTTCAAAACAGACAACTGTTTACTATGATGTGGAAGTTTCTCAAAACTTGGATAACAGCGACAGAGGTCCTTGCGATCCTGGATACAGACACAATAAAACCAGGAATGCTTGTGACGGTAAGAATACATTTTTTTCCGAATTGAAAAATAAAAAATATTAATTTTCTTGGTTTTGCAAATCGAAACTATCAAAGAAGTGGATGGATGGATCTTTAAAAGATGCACATGTGACTGAGAAATTGAGAGCAAGAAGACTAAGATCAGATAAAGTGAGTTTTTTTTAAATTATAGTTACTTACAAGATTGTTCAGTAAAAATGTAAAGGTCGATGAAATGAGATTGGTTGATTGTATGAATGTACACATCTTGATTTCTGATGTAACGGAAGACATATATCAAAATAGAGGAGTGTGGAACGAAAAGACAGATCGCGCCGACCCCAAATAATAGAGAGAAGGTGAGGGAAACGAGAAAGTGAGAGACTTACAGTACATCAAATTAATTATTATATTAATCTGAAGTAAAGAAATGTTATTTATACCATGAATATTACTTAGATATCAAAGGGCCGATTTTTCAATCATCAATAAATGGTATTCTATAGAATAAAACAAAAACATGGAAAAATTAAAAATGTCAGTTGTATGAATAAAACGTTATAAGTTATTCGACTGATATTTTTATCAGATGGTTGAAAAAGTAAGGTTGTCTATAAAAAAAAACACTTAAGAAAATAAGACAAATTTTTGATCCTTCGAGGCGGATAAATAACATTATTTGCGTATTTAAAGAATGAAGATTGTTAAAATGTTTAACGTTAATCTATATTTTTTGTTTTGTTTGTTTCTATCCGTGCAGGAACGGAGAAAGAATACAATTTCCTGCGGCCCGGCGGCCTGTCGTAAGAGGCGACAAAACAACCCACAGCCAGGTGGTAGGGCATTCGCCCGACTGGATGACTACCACCCCTGGTCTAGAGTATGTCGCCATACAACCTTGAGTTGTGTTCCGGCAGCAGCACATTTGTAGCACCTTTGGTGTTGCAAATGTACATAGGCGATGGTAACCGCTTTCCATCAAGTGGGCCGTCTGCCTGTCTGCTGAACTCCTGCAATAAAAATATATTTAAAAAAATCTATTGCTGGAGTACAGCTAGGTTAAATGACCTACCGTATGGGAAGCGGTTACCGTCATCTATAGATGTTACTGCATCAGTTGGTACCATCGTGGTGCTGGTCGGAAAGGAATTTTATGACATATTTTTAAAGACCCCCATATCACAGCGCCGTGGGAAAACCTCGTTTCGAAGCTCAGTCTAAATTGCTATTCCTTTTTTTCAGATGTTGACGAATGTCTGATAGAGATCAACAAATGTCACTCGACCCAAGTCTGTATAAATACCGAAGGCGCGTATCGTTGCTCCTGCTCCCCTGGATACGTGTCATTGGGAGCTGGGCAGAGATGTCTGGGTAACATACTTTACAGAGGGATTAAATTGAAATTCCAGTAAAAAAAAATTACTTGGTTTTTCTTTTTGAAATATAATATGACACTCATCATTATGCACAATACAACAGTATTGCGTTCTCGCTCGACTGCCATCCGAAATCACAGCCGGTCTCTTCCACACTACACATTGTCAGATGGACCGGAGAACCAAGTAGGATTGCCACCTTTAAAAAATAGTATTTTTGTTTTTAACCGTACAAAATAGTAGTTTTGGGAAAGTTAGGGGAAAGAATAATACACATTTATTTTACATTAAATATTTTATTTGTTTAATTATTAAATTTTTTAATGTGTATTTGTTACTACTTTTTGTTATGGCCAGCAAAGCTCTAATATTTTAAAAATAATTATAAGAATCTGAACAAAAAGCGCGACAATCAAATTAGCGCTGAAAGAGTAATATACTGTGGCGACATTAGTGCCAACATAAAAACAAGCACGCAAGCGCGGCACCAATATTTATCTGTGGCAAGCAAAAACATCGCGCCGTTTATAACAAGCGCGCGCCCAGTTTTCGCGGCAATTCTCTGCCGCGAAACAGTCGAGAATCGAAGTTATTTCGGGACAATTCGGGACAATTCGACACAGTCCGACTTACGTCTTCAACGCGACCGCACGACATACGTGCTCGTGTACAAACAGTTAGTTTTCGCGCTCGCTGCTTGCCTTCATACCAAAATCCTTCTGAACTGTAATACTGTAACATTGAGAGTGAGTATGTGATTAAACGTGTACGACGCAACGAATCTTTCATTTCTTCGTACACCGCTCAACGGCCACAACGCAACCATCAACCATCACACATCAACAACCTCCTCAATACGTTTTGTACTATATCATTGTTGTGTGATATATAGTACAATTGGTACAAAGTATAGTATGCTGCTATAATTCCACAATAGTGTGGTTGCGAACTGTATCTGATTTTCCACCCGAAATTATAGCGAGAGTTTATATTGGTAACAATCTATATACTTAATGGAAATGCACTTCACTTGGACTATATTTTGTATTAATAATACATTTCACATCAACGGTTAAATATTAAGCACAGAGTAATAATAACAGCCCCTAAATATCCCACTGCTGGGTTCGGGCCTCCCATTATAGGGGAACAGACAGAGTACCATGCATGTCGAAGTCGGCTATTCCTTCACCGTTGTTAGCACGTGGTAATTGTAAAAATGAAAATATAACAATGGTAAATGTACATAACAGGAGAATAGCAACTGACAATATTAATCGACACAAGGTTTAATTACAAAATATTAAGGCACTATATTAAAAATAATTTATTATTGTGTTAAGATATAAACGAGTGCGAGCAGGAGCTGGACGGGTGCGAATTCGCGTGTGTGAACGTCGCGGGCGGTTACGTGTGCGCGTGCCCTAAGCACCTGCGCCTGCACATCGACAGACACCACTGTGTCGCACGTGAGTTATTTTTTTCAAAGCACAGAAGAATAGTACCAGACTTCAACATCTTTCATTTTAGAACTTTTTGCTTGTTTTTTATATTTAAGAACATTTTTCATTTCCATTTTTGTGTTATATTTTTTATTTATTGATTTAAATGCACAGACAACTAGATCAAATATTATAGTGAGTAGAGTTTGAATATATGTGTTAGTGGGAATTTACAGAGAATCACGATTTGGTGTTCTGTATGAGTCCCAACATCAGAGGACTATTACGGGCAGGATGCTGTTGATGCTCCCGCGCCCTCAACTAAGCAGGGAGGCTGTTTTCTTTCGCCAGATGCAGAATGCAAAAAAAAACTAAATCTCACCTCTAGATGACCTCACTAGTTATTTTTCTCGCGCTTTTTAAAATTTTATCCAGTCGTGTAGAATTTGGATTTTTCAGAGTTCTATTTTGTAGTGGGCTCTTAGTACTATTCTTGTATGATTATCTTTGTAGCCTCTATGTAAATAGGTATAGCATAAATATGTTCATTTTCAGCTTCATTATACCGAGATCCAATCACCACCCATGAAGAGATGGTGACCGAAGACTACTTGACTACAGTCGTCGACTATCCCTCGAGATATACCAAAATCGTAAAAGACCCATAGAAATATTGAACTCTGTTTAGTCTGGTCTTTAATATAATGAATTTGAAATTGTCGTCTTGCTTGTGTAATAGATAAATAAAGTTTCATGTAAATAATAATATAAACTTAATATACATACATACATACATAACTTCACGCCAGTCCTTGCGGGTAGCACGAACAACAGAGCGCCATTAGGCTTTTCTTACACACTCACTTGCTTCTTTGACATTCTTAGTTCTTGTCATGCACGCTTGTCTGTTCTTAAGGCTCCTGACATCACTTCAGCTAGTACACGATCAATTTGATCATGGAAGGTGTGTCGTGGCTTCCGCGACTTCTGCATCCATCCACTTTGCATTATATATCTGTTTAGTCATTCTTTCATCATACATTCTTTCACATGCCGAACCACCGGAGCATTCCTTTCCTTACCTTCACCCGACACTCTCTTCAGACAACTCTTTCTTACTTCGTATACGAACGCGGTCGCGAGCGTCACCGCAGATTTTGCGCAGTGCTCGCATCTCAACCGCGTTTACTCTACTTTCGTGCTCTCTATTCATACCAACTCTCGCTTCCATACTTGAGCGTAGTCCAGCACCACGTTGTGTATGGCAAGCTGGCCATCTGGCTGAGGTTCTTAGCGCCTAGAAGTTTACCTAACGCTCCATTCACACTATTCCCAAATTCACTCTTCTTTCTATATCAGCGGTGTACTTCAATCCTACTAAAGCACATCCGAGATATACAAACTCATTCACTTGTTCCAGAATAACATCATCGACCATATCTTGCATTCGTTCTGGTTTTTTCCTTTCATATGGGGATACGCGCGGAAAAACTTTCAGGTCTTACGAAATGACGAAGGTCTGGCAGTCCTCCGGTCTTACTTTATAACTTCTTTGTTTAATTAATTTAAAAATCTGTGCTAATTTAGTTGTGATGTCAGTGTACATATTCAAATTACCAACAAAGAAGCATTTGTTGGTTTTGTCTGTTTATAATGCCAGTTTAGTTATAGGACGTCAGCATGTAGTGTATGACATCTGTGTTCACAGCATGACAGCGTGCCAACATGGCGGCTTCTAGATCGTTCGAATTTGATTCCAGGTTTAAAATATAATATTCATTTTGATTAAAACAGTTTTATTTAAGATGTATGTTTACGGCTAATTACCAGTGTAAATAGATTATTAAAAATATCGAAAATAATATGCATATTCCCTTTTCGGCTATTACTTTAGAACAACTTTATATTTATTGTGTATAAATAAAAGATGTCGCTGATACTATAGTTTTATTTGTGATAATTATATCATCTTATTATAATAACATATAGGGGTGATCAATAACGGCTAAAATCTCAGATATAATTTATAAATATTTATACACATTTAATACAATTTGTCTCCCTTTCCTTTATATTCGTGTTTATATGCACCTATCTCCCTCTTGTCTGACGTCGGCGCTACCACCTACAATGAGTGCAGTGCACAAATACGAAGAAACTTGCGGCGACTGACTAACGGCGTACACTGCTTAAGTAGCGATGGGTGGCAGGCGTTCGTTCGCGAATATCTTCTTTATAGGCCCTCGCTTTGGGTCCAACACTCTCTCGTCGTCCTTTCTGGGAATATGCCTGGAACGTAAGGCCCGTAGTACAAAAGTCAAAATAGGTAAGAACTGTGATGAACAGTTAGAATCACTTAATAATTCACATTTATAACTCATTTAATACACAAATTAGTATCTTCCTAACATACTGATTCCTTGTAATTTTATATAAACACTTATAACGTACTCTTGAAAACGGATTTATAACGACATTCAATTATTAGTATTAAAAAAAATGATTTAAAAGTTTTATTGATAAATCTATAACAAAAAGCGATAAAAGAATATAAGATATGTAGCTCCCGCTGGGGGAAAACATATGAACGTAACTGAAAAATTTGAACACTTTTCACAGTTATGGTTTTTTTACAAGTTTATTGTTACTATATTCTTTTTCAATTTTTTTATATTACGCGAGTTCCGCAGGTAAGCAGGCCCACTTGACGGAAAGCGGATGGACATTTGCAACATTAAAGGTGCTACAAATGCGCTACTGCTCTTTTAAGGGAGACTGGAACTCGGCCACTAATGTTGGGAGACAGCTTAACGTTGTTATGGCGGCATATCCTAGACCAGAGGTGGTAGCCATCCAGTCGGGCAAATGCCCTTGCACCTGGCTGTAGGTTGTTTTGTCGCCTCTTACGACAGGCCGCTTGGCCGCAGGAAATTGTATTCTTTCACCGTTCCTACGTGATAAAAGCGATACTCACTGCCAATACGATCCATTCTTTTGCAGCCGCATGATATTGTTCTGGCATATCATCAACTCGTTCTGGAGGTAAGTCCTTTGATCATTTACTCGCACGAATAACTAAAAAATAAGTTATTTCAGTTTTGGTCCTTCCAGACGGATAAATATACTTTTATGGAAAACCATCATACTGACTTTAGACTCGGAATCCAAACGCCATTCCTTACTACGTAAAGTACTTATCAAGTCCGTTTTGAGCCTTTCGAATCTTTTTACAGTACGAAGCAACTCTGCCTGTAAAATAAATATTTTATTTTTATTAGACCGTTTAGTTTGAGTTAATAATAATATTTTAATTAATAGTTACTGTTATTGTATATACTTATGGAAAGTATATACAATAACTAATTTATTGCAACAACTATTTATGTAACCTTTTTTGTCAACCCTCCTGACCATCGACCCTGACATCATGAGGCTATCGGCAAAACTTCTACGCACGGGTAGTGGATAATATCTTCTTAACGTAACAAATAAAATCACACGCTTGAAACCGTTAAAATGTAGTTCTATTTTACATATAGGCATAGTTCTTATTTTTTTAACCGACTGCAACCCCCTTTTATTACAAACGCGACTATACGTGTCGCGACTAGATTGACTAACGGTGTAGTAGTAAAATAATGCTTAGGAGTGTTCTTACCGGTGTAAGTATATCCAAATTTATATTAAGATCGTCGTGTTTTAGTTTACAGTCTGAAAAGTTAATAAACACAGTATAAAGAATTAAATTGAAATACAGTATCTTTATGAGTATTTAGTGCGGGCTTTACAAATGACCGGGGTGCCGGGGCCTACAGGCTACAGGGCGCCGCGCGTGCCACTATAATTTCTGATGTATATCTGATATACTGTGAAGTTTCATAAAAATCCGATCATTAGTTTTAGCGTCGCAGAGTGACGAACATGCATCCATATATCGTCACAAACTTTCACCTTCGTAATATTAGTAGAATATAAAATTGCGCCAAATGCATGACTCGCCCGGGGTGCCTCTGAATGTATTTAAAAGAATTGGAATTAAAGAATTAATTGGTCTCCAGTTATACGCTAAACAAGTATGTACAATATTTGATAGTGCTTGATACTAGTTTGAAACTCTGTTACGGCAGAGTAAGTTCACGTCCCGTAAGTTATAAATATCAAAAATATATCGCGGGCTTCAAGCCAGAGGGGCGTATAAAAAAATGCGTTACTTTTTATTACGTCTATAATTTATATTTTTATCGTTACACCAGTTAATACTAGTAGAAGTACTTTCATAGAGAGACATTGAATACATTGAAAAAAAATTATTAAGTTTTTTGTATCTCCTGAAAAGTTGGTTTTTGCTTATACGCCCCTCTGGCTTGAAGCCCGCGCTATATATTTGTTTCGAACTACCTTTGAAATAATTAGTAATCAGACAAAATGAGACAAGAAGAAAATAAATTGTCTCAAAATACATGACTCCAAGTAAAAAAGGGTATTTCTCGTAGACAGAGAAACCTATAGGATTCTCAGTCTACGGTATTTCTTCACAACAGCGCCATCTCTTGTGTTTCATGTTAAATAAATTCAAATTTCAAAAATGTAATTATTTTAGAAAAAGTTTAACTACCTGGGCCGCACACCTTGGCATTTTTGATCTTCTCCTTTAATATAGGTAATTGCTCCTTCAAAGTTTCCATAACATCTAAAAGCTGTTTATGTTTTGTACTTTCCCTCTGCAAATCGTCATCGTGTTCCCAAGCGTACTCTCCCTTCCGTAGTTCTTCTTGCATCGCCATTATCTGTTTTTCTAGCTCACCATTCTGCCACGCTGCTGAATCTCTAAAATTAGTGTAATTTTCTCATACAGTTTTATCTCAAAATTGTTATAGCACCGTTGTTTGCAAAACAAAAGAATAAACTAAACTATGATTAGGACCTGTTAGTTTTTTCTTGTTCATATTCATTTTTTAAACATTCGATTTCACTATCATTCATTTTGAAAAATCTCACAGACACCGCTCAAATTTGATATAGAACAAATAACGCCGTTGAAACTTGAAATGGCTTAGTTAAAACTGATTTCAATTGATTAAATATCAGGGTAGCAACCGTTAAAGGAAGTTAAGCTTTGTCCTTCAGTAGAAAATTTTCATAGACATTGAATTGGAATTGTGATTGTATTTTGGAATGGAATTATCTTCGATTAATAGAAGCCCTTAATTTCCAAGGGATATTCTCGATATTGTTGAACAATATCGAGGACCTCTTTTATGGTAAAACGTATTTAATGCGTAGTATATATAATAAACACTCTTTGCCTAAAACCATAATAAAGGAACGTGCCTATACTACGTGACCTATGCAGAAGGGTTACAAAACCATGCTCCACCATGCTTGCTTCCAGCTCTGCGGTCTCCGTAGTCAATGTCTTGGTAAATATCGCGCTTTTTAGAGTTAGTTCAAATATGACACGTAACGTTAACAGTTTTTATACGGCTAATTATCCAAATTAATGATTTTATATTTCTGTTTGCAAAAAATTTAGAGGGGGCTAAAAATGAAAAAAATGGATCACGTAGTATGTGTACATTATACGTTCTCTGTTAGTACGTCAAAACTTTTGAGTATTAAAAAAAATCATTTCCATCAACGAGTGCAAAATTAGAGTAATGAAAAATGGTTGGGATCGATGAGAAAACCATCTACATTTCAATATATTTTATTAAATATACGCAATATCATAATTTTAAAGAATTTTTTATAAAATTTCCCGTTTTGTCTCCCTGTGTCATCAACATACATGCAAAAACAAAACGCCTAAGCC
Organism: Dendrolimus punctatus; assembly: GCA_012273795.1. Classification (NCBI taxonomy): domain Eukaryota; kingdom Metazoa; phylum Arthropoda; class Insecta; order Lepidoptera; family Lasiocampidae; genus Dendrolimus; species Dendrolimus punctatus. The sequence goes on along the minus strand of CM022546.1, from coordinate 17,728,633 downwards.
CACTTGTGATTGGATAGAAATTAGAATGAAATGTCAAAAAAGTTGAGTTTGCAATTTTGCATCAGTTGATTTGAATTTGAACCAACTGAAAGAAAATACTGCAATATATTTTAATTAAAACTTAGAATTAATTTCAAAATGAGTCTATTAAGTGCAGTGTTACAAGAAACTAAGAAAGATGGTTCTGAAGAAGTAGAAAAATGTCTTGAAGACTTGTTACCAAAATTGAAAAACCTGACAGAAAGGATAGAAGTGCTATCAGGTTCTTTACAACAGTATATAAATGATACACACGTAAATTTCAATGCAACTAAGAGTTTGGAACAACTGAATTACAAAAATAGAAAAGTAAATATCGACACCGAATATGGAAAATGTATTGAAGAAGTAAATAAATTTCCAAATGAGTTCGAAAAGTTAGAAAATTTTAAGGAAAGTTGGAGTCACGTAAACAAAGTGTATCACACTTTTCACGATTTGAGCATTGCAGCTGAAGGAAAGAATATTCTAGATCGTGCGGATCATGAGTTTATGAGGTACAATTACAGCGAAGCAATACTGACTGTTAAAAACTTTAAAATCCAATTAGCTGGCTTGACTTTTGATGAGAATATGAATAAGGCATTGGATAATCTTAATGATCAAGCTGAGAACCAACTAGCTCTGTATATCGCACATCTTAGTACTGAATGGGAAGATTTGTTTACATGGTCAGAGAAGCATGCTTTGAATTTCATTACTTACTCATTATCTGTTGAACAGAGTGATCCTACATTACTACAGAAGGTGTTAAAGACATTGTATGTAACTGAAAGACTGGAGGCAGAACTTAAATTATTTTCTCATTTCTTTGTTAATCAACTATTGCATAATGTGGTGCTGCATAATTGTGATATATTTACAGAAGATCATAATGGTGTAATTGTGTTTAATATCAAAATTGATTTGAAAGATTCAACCAGTCCTAATTGCCAAACCATCTTTAACAACTTAACTGCTATATTTGAATTCTTGCATTCAATGCTAGGCTCGCAGTTTGAAGGGGACCAAAGTTTCATTGAGGTATTGTCTGTATTGATAAAACAGAAATTCTTTAACAAAATAATTGAGAACTGTATTAGAAATAACTTACCATCATGCAATAGTAGCTACGAACATTATAAAAACATTGTTGTGGAATTAGATGCATTTAACAAATTTTTGATAGACTTGAAATTTATAGGAGCAAATAATTCACCTCTTAACAAGTTTATTGATGATACAGAATGTGTCTTATATGATAAGAAATGTGATAAGTTACTTTATGATGTACGTAAATTGCTCTCAGAAAGTATTTCCTATGGAACTGTTGAAGTTGGTTCAATTAATATAAATGAAAATGATGTGACATCATCGGAAGAGTTGTGGGACATTGAAAAGCCAATTTTTTTACCAAAATGTGTAATTTCACAAAATGTAAAGAACATTATGAGTCTAATTACAGAGCATTTAGAAGAGAGCACAAAATTGCCAGAAAAATACAGTAAACAATTAGCTGCTTACATTAAGGATATAGCTGTTATGTATCAATGTGTTGTGCCGGAGAAGTTTAAAGTAAATTTAGAAGCTTGCCCATCTGATATTGGTATGTTAAGTCCTGCACCTGAACTCTATATATTTAATTTATTGCCTGAAGCAGGTAAACGGGCAGGCAATCTACCTGGAGGAATGTAGTTTGTCTCACCTTTTTTTTAATTGCAGGAGTTCAGCAGACAAGCAGATGGCTGACTTGATGGCAAGTGCTTACCGTCACCTAATAAAAATACCCTACCACCGGGCTATGGGTTGTTTTGTCACCTCTTATGACAGGCCGCCTGCCTACAGGAAATTGTGTTATGTCTCTGTTACTGCACGGATAAAATGGATGTTTGCAATGGGAGCATTACCAACACATTGCTGGCCCTAATATTTTATAATGCCTTTGAACATCCCCATGTCAAACAATTAAAGGAATCCCCCCCAAAGACATTGTTGTACAGTTGTGGTATGAAAAGGTTTGTCAGTTTTCAAATTGGTTCACTTAATGTCCTATGAGCATGTGTTACCTTTTCAAACAAAGTCACAGAATAGACTGTCTCACAGAAAATTATGTTTAACTCTTTCACAATAAGGTTTACAGTTACTTATGTTAAAGTTGTTTGACTTTCTATCTTGTCTAACAAAATTATTAAGATATTTTAAATGTTTTTATTGGTTTTAATATTTATGATAACCATAGTGATTGTATCCTCTTTGTTTCTTATTGTTAATCATAGTGTGTATCATTGTCAACATTGCAATTTTCTTATTTTATGTTTTTATATTTTATTACATAACATTTTTTAAATGTTGGCTGTTTGTTGTATTCATGCAAGCAAAAGTCGACTTTAAGGTAATAAACCTTTTCATTCTGTGACTGTATATGCAATGAATATTCTAGAGAACCATTTCAGAGATCTACAATATGATATTCAATTTGAAAGCACTCAGAGAGCGCTCTCGAGTAATATTTCTAAAATTAATATATTTCATATAGAATGGAAGATATGGCATTTTAATAATAATCATGTATGAGGCTAAAAACTACTTTTAATTATCTCTCTTCTAAAATGCACCTTTGGGAGATGCTATAATATTCTTCTCAGATATAGAAACTTATGATAAATGTTTTATAATTGCATTTTTTTATATTACACATAATTAAGTTTAAAATGCATTAAGCGATGGTGGTATAGTACATCTGCATCTTAATTGATGACTAAAGTTTGAATCCTAGCTAGCTAGGGAACATGCTCTGCTATGACAGTCTTTGCGACATAATGTGTATATCATTAGAAATACTATCATGCTGATTGATGTTCAAGAAAACACTGTAAAGAAACATGACACATTGGCATAACAAAGAAGGTTTCATCCTCCCAATTTGCCACAATACAAATACAACAGTAATATAGTCCACCAATCATTACAGTCCTCAAAAAAATTGACTGCTGCCAATGATGTACTTATTTCTAAATTAATAATAATAATGTAACATTTCTAATGTTTTCAGCTATATTCTTCAACAATTGTTTTTACCTAGCCCATGGACTGGTCGGTCCACCATGGTGTAATATCTTACCGAGAGCTTTGGCTGACCATCTCAATATAATACTCTTGGATAGCATCCAAGATCTGAGAGTACTGGGCTTAGAGAAGATGTCTCTGTTTCTTCAGACCAAGAAACAAAATATTGTACACAGTATTGAAAGCAGTGGTAAGGATTTAGTACTTAGATTTCTTTATTTTCACACTGCAAGTATGATTAAAATTTATATTAATTAAACAGCTGTTAACAGGTTTCTGGTTTCCAGTTACGAAACTTACATATTAAGACAGAAAATTGCTGTCCTTTAAATTGGTCATATTTTGTACTTGTTTTTAAGTGAACTTTAAAGAAACATAAATTCAAAAAAGTTGAATTCTAATACACGCCAAAGTATATTCCTAGAATAGAATAGAACATACTTTATTGCATAACATTAAGATGCAATTCAAGAAGTTTAAGTACAGATGACAATAGGCGGCCTTATCACTAAAAGTAATTTCTTCCAGACAACCCCAAGAATGAATTTAGATGATAATAGCGATGGTGGTATACGTAACATGTAGTACAAACTACTTACATTTTAATAATAAATACATACATGATATATATACATATATGAAATTTTTTTATGTATTACATAGATATATACTTAATGTACATATCTACAAAATGTATAAATGAATTTAAATATCATATTCAATTAAAATTCAATTAAATATCAATTAACCATATCAAAACCTAGTGCAGTTGTAATCATAGAAATAATTTTGTGTGCTGTTTCTAAATATGGACTGACTTATGGAGATATACCCTAAAAAAATTGACCATTGATTCATCTCTTCAGATTCTTCACCCTGGACCCAAGAGACTTTCGAGCACTTGGACTGCTCAGTCAACAAAGCCCTAGCCGAAATGAGAAGGCTCAAGTCGGCTTGGCTCCATGTACTCCCTTCCCGCATGTATGAATTGTCAATGTGTACCCTTATACAAGTGCTAGTCCAAGTGGTCTTGGAGCGGGTCTTTTGTAATACAAAGCCAATCGATGAAGATCTAATCTTTATGCTGGCAGAGAGGTTAGACGATACTATTGTGGAGGTTGCTACATTGTTTGAGGTTTGTATTTAAAGAATTTTGCAAATATTAAAGGATTGAGCCTTCTAGACACTTTACCCATAGAAGATAGTGACCTGGGCTCACTATTTACTTATTGTCTTGAGGGATTATAAGAATAATACAATTGAAGACATGAGTGGATGAAGGTGATAATTCGCATAATTCCAATTCTGAGTAAATCGAGATAAAAGTTTTACTTTTATTCGAAACTGAACTGAACTTAATAGCAACTTTTTATTTTTTCAATATGCTTATATCTATGGTCTAAGGTCTGTTGTCATTTGGTATACATTCATCTACCCAAAAAAAGCAAAAAACCGAATGCGACATATCACCTTCATCCACTCACGTCTTCAATTATTACTAATAAATTATGTTTATATCAGGGTGGTCCATACCCAGGGGTCTTAGGGGTGCGTGGCACCCGGGCGCAGATGCTAGGGACCTCAAGCGGACAACCTTGTACCTACAAATACTTACCTGACATATACTAGTTTTGAAAATAACTTCACAACTCGACCACATAACGTGTTGCAACCATAATATTTCCTAGTTTTCGCGACTTTTATACATATAAAACTACGTTTTAACGGTTTTAAGCGCGGTAATTGAAGTCGTGAAAACTTAGAAATATTATGTAAATCAAATCAATTACCTCGCTTAAAACCATTAAAACATAGTTTTATTATGTATTGCAACCCTATCGACTTTTACTGGCTAAATTGTTTTGTTAATTTTAATTTTTGTTACTAGAAGGGAGAGAGGCAGGGGGGCATGCTAATTTCTGCTCCCAGCTGCCAATTTGGTTAAGACAGTCCTGGTTTATAATATAGCTTAGAATATGTGAGGTGTTGTTTATATTTCACTCTAAAATTAATCTCCTCCCAGAGTGTCTTATGAGAAAGGCTTTCACCAGCTCATACCAGTGCTTCCTGTAGCACAGCTGGTCATCAGTAGGTTCTAGTAGTCTACCAGAGCTTGTCCTCCCAACGCTTGCTTTACCTTCCCCTACTTCTTTTACCAAATCTTGGATACCAGTGAGTCACTGTCTGGCTCCACTTTGGATACTTACTTTTTTAAATCTTTACTTTAGTTAAATTAGGTCAAAGTACTTTTTTTTATTATATTCTATTTCAGGACCCCATACAACTAGAATCCAAAGTCAACTCTTGGAATAAGTTTATCAAACTTCCACAACTTCTTAAAGCCCAACTTCTGGAGATATCGGACCTATGGATCGAGAAGCGCGACAGCTTCAAGAGCTACACCTGCGAAGAAGTTAGGCAAATTGTGAAAATGCGGTTCCCAGATGATAAATATAGATATGAGATATTGAAAACAATACAGTGATTTTTTTATATGATTTGGTTATTTTATTTCTATACAACATGCATATAATTAGTTAAAAGTTAGCTCCATAAATATGTTTTGGCCCAGTGCTAATTCCAGGTACTGAAAACCTCTTAAACTCAACGGGCAGATGTCGAGACGAGATTCTCCTTTTATTAAAAAAGGAAAATCTCGTCTCAAGAAATTTTATAAGCCCCTTAAAAAACCCCATGTCATAGCCCAAAGGGAAAACCGCGACGGGATGTTCCCTCCAGATCATTGATGTACGCGGAATTAAATGTTCTAAAGAACCGTTGCGTAGTTGAGCATGAGAGTGAACATCCCGTCGCTGGCGAGCAGTGCAGTTGTAAAAGTAAGGCGTTGGCACCAGATCAAACAGTTCCTCGGAACACTCCCCGTTAGACAGGCGGTAAAATAGGCAGAGAGACTCAAAGTCTCTTCGAAGGCTAAGCAATCCTAAACCGCCTGTAAGTATGGGATCGTCGACGATACGAACGGCACGACGCTGGATGGAGTCGAGGGGTCAGTCTGGTAAGCGGGCGCTCCAGCCCATAGATATGTTCAGTACTCTATATGCGGTCTGATTTGCGCTTTGTACAGCGCATATCGTTGCCGCGGAGTGAAGTACTGCTTGGACCGGTTTAAAGCTTGGTGTGTAGCATTTTGGAGGCAAGTTTAGTCTTGCCTTCCAAATGACCCCGAAACTCGTTATATATATATATATATACACAACGCATTATTGTGTTTACAAACGTCGCGTTTAATGTTATAAACCTTATATATTCGCGTGTACTGGCATAATATCGTGCGTTGTGCAAGCCGACCCATCTATATCGGGAGTTCGTGCGGAACAACGGAAGTAGGAAAACTAACAGTCGAATCGCGTAATTTAGCCTTCTCTATGCAATTGAATTTTAGCATTTTTTAGGGTATGCATTTTTAAGGTATTGCAGTTATTTTGGCTAAAACTGAACTTTTGTGTAATATGTAGTCGTCGTTAAATGTCCGTCCGTCTTTGTATGTCACAATCGTTTATCTCCGGAACTACTGGGACTATGTATCCACATAGACTCAATAGTTTCCGGAATACAGTAGGTTAACGAGGATGTGCCATCTATATACCACTACTGAATACTGTGATAAAGCGGCGAAATAAAATGAAGAAGACTGGACGCCATATTATATTTTTAGTAAAATAGACAGACCCACCTGGGAATTGGAATTCTGCTATTACAATTTCGTCAAAGTTCCCGGACACTATCGTCTCAATCTTAGCTTTGCCTGATGACAGTATTCAGTTAATTCCAATGGCATGGTCATGGTCAGCTACTTATCTTTATAAATATTTATAAGCGAACACTCGCGGAATAAAATTTTGGTAGCTTTTCAATTTTTCAATATACATTACGGATAATGCCATTTCTGCTAATGATACCTACCAATTTTTTTCTACTATTATTCCGTCACGACGATATAGAGATATTGTGGATTTAGTAGATTACGAACTGTTGTCACTATCCTACTTTGACTATCTATGCAATGCCAATATATTGAATTAGCAAAAAAGGGCCCCTGATAGCTATTACCATCGCCTATGAACATTTGCAACAAAAGCTACAGACGTGCTGCCGGTCTCGACCGTTTTTGACTCGATATGAAAGTTTCAGAAGATCCAGTGTGCTCAGTCGACGCCCACGTAACGAGTATTCACTTAAAAGACTTCTAAGCTGTGCCGGCTCCAATTTATAAACCACGAATTGGATTTTTTTTAATATGCCGAAGTGGTAAAGTTTAAAGTAATATTTTAACAAATTATGCTTTTAGTGACTAAATGACTAGAATAGTGGACGGTTGTCACGTTACTCTACGGAACTCCGATGTGCTACACGAACGCACTTAGCCGATTTATTGGAATATAATAATTCAAAACTGCTTACTTTATTATTCTTTTGATGTTGATGATAATATTAGCTTAGCATGTAAATTATTTTTCGTTACATATGATACCACAAAATTGGGTGTTTTGGGAACGGGTCGATAGCTTACGGTTTTAAGAAAGTCCTATATATTTTGTCCTTAGAGACTAGACGCTTAGAGAGTCTGCGGGAAAAGGAAGAACATAGGGGTATTTTAGCGGGTATACCGATCTAGCTGAAGAGCCCTACACAACTCCAATATACTGGAGTATGTGTAAATTCCATTTCATTTCGAAAAGGTAAAAACGATAGATGGTAGAGATTTATTGGCTTTAAGCAGATAAACAATATTAATTAACGCCGGTCAGTTTATCGTAAGAGGGCGTCAAATCAACCAAACGTGATAAGACAGTGTTGGCCTGCATTCGAGTATACTGCCATAACAACCGTCACCTTGTCCGTTGATTTCCAAGAATAAAAAAAGGATAAACACGTTTGCTTACACTCTCTTCGTGCGTAGGAGCCCGTATAGTGCTAGCAATATATAAATAATGTTTATATAAAGGAATATCATATCCATAGTCTACAACCGAGTCCCAGTCTTTAGTCTACACAGTTACATTGATAGAGAAAGTATTGGTCCTGAACTCATCCAGCCATTGCACGAATGCTATATAAGAGGGTGGCGCTTCCTAGCACATGTCATTACGCACATAGTCGCTGCCGGACACCGGCGAACCAAAATGAAACACTTATCGGTAGGTATTTAATAAGACAAATATAATTTTCATTCAGGCGTTATCAACATTGAAAACAACAGTGTATTTGTTCAACCGTGAAACGGAACGCATCTGTCATTCAACTTTTTTGTGGCGGGAAATTGTGAACTGTTTAGTTTTTTAGTGTTAAAAGTGTGAATGTGAAGTGATTTTAAAAAGTGAATTTATATTACAGTGAATATAAGAATTAGTAATGTAACGGGAATTTGGAATAAGTTATTTTTAATAATCTTCGTTCACGTATAAAACCCTGATTTTCTCAATCTTTTATGTGTATTCTATGGACAGTATTCTTCTTCCATAACAGTACATAGTCTTACTTCAAATAGGACGGTATGGGAGAAATTATGTCAATACAGAGATATCAACGTGCCAGGTTTTTAAATATGTTATTATATAATTAAAATTTCTTATTTTCTCTTTTTGAGTATCTTTGTTGGAAGTTTTTATTATTTGTTACATACAAGTTAGTTTTATTTTTAAGTTTAATTTATTTTAATACTACCATTTTAATTAGGTTAGTATATTTGTAATTGTCTTAATTCAATTATAAATAGATTAAATTTAATCATCTATTTCGTAGGAAAGTTTACGATAATGCTAAAAATTACGTTATGTCAGCCATTCTGTCCTATTTGAAATACATACATAACTTCACGCCAGGTCCCTTGCGGGGTAGAACGAACAACAACAACAACAACGTCTATTTGAAATAGACTTTATTAAAAGACTTAATGATATTTAATGATAAACATGTAAGAGGGTTTTTGTTTGCATATTTGCTTATAATGTTTGTTCCTTCTTTGTGGCCTTGGAACCGATTAAAATGAATCTGGTATACCAACATTATGCAAGTTCGATTAAGGAGATGAACATTGGACTCTTTTTATCTTTTAAAGAGCGATTATTTCCACGAAATACAGATTTAAAATTTATGCGAAGGAAGCCGAGAGCAAAGGTGTAATATTATGACGAATACGTTCCATACAGTACTTGCCAGGTGGTAGTGGTAGGGTATTTGCCCGTCTGGATGGACACCAATCCTTGACTAGAGAATGCACCATAACAACCTTGAGTTATGTTCCAGCATTAATGTTCTGGTTCCAGTCTCCCCTTAGAGAACGGCAGTACATTAGTAGCGCCTTCGGTGTTACAAAAGTCCATAGGCGACGGTAACCGCTTTCCATCTGGTCAGCCGTCTGCCTGTCTGCTGAACTCATGCAATAAAAAAACGATATAGTTCCGTTCACGTAAACTTTGCAATCACATGTCGCGAATATAATTCTAATAACGAGACAAAAATAGTTAAACATAAGTATTTACCAGTACAACCATTTCATCATTACAATCAAAGACACTAGACAGACATTTTAAAACGTCTGAGAAACAACGTTACAAGACGAAAAAACACAGGCTAAAAGTGAAACAGACGAGTTCTGGAGTGAATAATGTCTCAGCAGAAGTATTCTAGGACGCCTTCCAGCTTAGTAGAATGATGACTTGCTTAATTTCCTAGTAGAGACTGGGTGAGGAAAATGGAAGACCGGAATATGTGGCGCAAAATAGCAGTGGGTGGAGATCAATTGATGACAATAGAGCTGCTATTTACATTAAGACTTTATTTAAGTTATACTTGTACCGTTGTTCATTTTATAATCGTAGTTATCAAAGCATAGCGGTATCTGTTAAAAAAGGTAAAATCGTGTAATATCAGAATATAATTTCATGAATTGAATTTCTTAAATATTCGAATATGTTTCATTATAAATACATATATATTCATTATATCCAACAAAATGTTGCGTGTCTCTTCATAAACATGCATTTTCGTCTACGAATACAAAAGCGTATAAAAACATTTAGCATAAATATATTTTCATATCGTTTTTTCAATATGATGGACTGAAACATTAAATAGGAAATTAATAATGTTAAAAAAAGTCATTTTCCAGACAAAAACATACTTAGGTACATTGTGTTTTATTAAGTTTTGCGACAAGTAAACATAAAAGTATTAATTATACTTACATTGTAAGTATACCTATACATAAGTTAAATAAGGAAGTTATAGATAACACACCCCATACTGGGGGCTGCTTCTAGAATGAAAAAGAAATACTACAAATAAGAGTCGCTTAGAAGAACACAACTTTGGGAATCTATTAGAGAATAATGATACATATGTAGTGACATCGACTCGTGTAGGATTTAGAAACTTTTAAGCACTTAGCTTTCAACCTTTTTACTGGGTAAATATACATACATAACTTCACGCCAGGTCCCTTGCGGGGTAGGCACGAACAACAAAGCGCCATTTAGGCTTATTCTTACACACCTCACTTGCTTCTTTAACATTCATAGCTCTTGTCATGCACGCTCGTCTGTTCAGAAGGCTCCTGGCATCACCTTCTGCTAGTACATGATCAATTTGATCATTGGTAAATATCATACCAAATATGCTCCTTCCATGACTCAACGCAGGCCACTTAAGTAACGACAACTTACTGCCCTACTGGAACCTAAGATTTATTTGTTCAGATCGCTGGATTACAGTTAAACGAATGTCAATTTTGATTAATATAATATTTACTTCTGCATGGTAATTTTAAGGATCTAATTTTATACAATCCATTTTGTCTTTTCAGACGGCATGCGTGATCATTACGTTAGTGATCGCCGTCCATCAAGGGAGTGGTGTCACAGCTAATGAAAGGAAGCTGGACCAAGTCGCAGTAGAAGCAAAGCACAGAGCTGTTACTATTGTTGGCGGGCCAAAGTACGTAGACATCAAACCGAAACCACCAACGTCGAACCAAAAACCAGAGCCAACAGTGAAAGCTTTCAACAAACCGCCCGTCGCTGGGAAACCAGGCAAACATTACTACATCGCACCAGCCCGCCATTACTATGGGCACATACAGAAAATACCACCAAGATCTCACTACAACAAACTACAACCAAAGTTTCCTTATTCACCAAACACAATATACAAATATCCTAGAGTAATACCATTACCACCACATCTGAAAAATCACAACCACAAAACACGGCAATTGGCTTTCGCTGCTTCGAGTAACAAGGTCTCTATAGCCAAAAGCCCAAAATTCAGTTTACCAGTGCAAACAATCAACGGTGTCCGCACAGATATCGTGAGACCTCCGAAAATGTTACCACCTTTTGCCTTAAATACAACAACTACTACTACAACCACAACTGAATCGACAACCACTACAAGGGCTCTTAGAACTAAACGAATATGGCCAACGAAAGAGTTGACTACGACTCCACTTATTACCACAAGACGACTGAAACAAGCCAAAACACAACAAAATCTAATTTAAACGTTACAATAACCGATTCGCCTGACTCTATTCGCCGTGCTCGAGTTGTAAGAAATGTCACGACTACAACAACAGAGCAACCATCGACGGTTCGTACATATCGCCCTGTTACGAGGACTCCTAAAATAAAGTCAACTACTGTTTCAATGAAGCCTATTAACTTCACTAAAATCGAGTACAACGACTGGGTCCCAATAACACCATCGCATTACCCTCGATTCAGAAAGCTTCCGACAATATCTATAATAAAACGCTCGGATTATGCTAAAGTTAAGCCTGAAATTCCATTAGATAAACGAATGTTATATTGGCATACTTATGGGTTGATACCCGTCACCCAACCACCTACTCCGGGTATGGCGCGAAAGAAAATGGTGTTCTTTAACCGAAAAAGGCAACTCAACCCTCATTATTCTGGTTACAGACATACACCACAGCAGTACATTTACGAAGACCAAGAGCCAGAGGGGAGCCAGCACGCACCCAAGGTCGTCACCAAAATAAAACATCACCACCACCACCATCACCACCGATACATAAAGACGGTCGAGAAGCCATTAAAGTTCCATATAAAATAGAAGTACCAAAGCCATACCCAGTAACGGTTGAAAAGAAAGTACATGTACCTGTGGAGAAAATAAAAATAGTTGAAAAACGGGTACCATATCCCGTTACAGTTGAAAAGAAGGTTCCTTACCCGGTTGAAGTGAAGGTGCCTCACCCGGTACCATATAAGGTGATCGAAAGGGAATATGTGCCAAAACCGTATCCTATAGTCCATCACGTGCCTATCATCAAGCATGTCCAGGTTAAAGTACCCCAGCCAGTACCTGTAACCGTTGAGAAAAAAGTACCATACCCTGTTCAAGTAAAAGTGCCTGTGCCTGTAGACAGGCCATTTCCAGTACACATTACGGTTGAAAAAAAGGTACCGTATCCAGTACCTGTTAAAGTGCTCGTACCTCAACCTTATCCGGTTGAAACCAAAGTGCCTTACCCTGTCGAAGTGAAACAACCAGTTGAAGTGATAAAACACGTTCCAGTCAAAGTGCCTTATCCACAACCGTACCCAGTGAAAGTGCCGCATCCAGTGGCTGTTCCGGTTGAGAAAAAGGTGCCTTATCCCGTTGAAGTGGAGAAAAAAGTGCCTGTACCGGTACAGGTTTACGTCCCGCACAAAGTTGAGGTTGAAAAGAAGGTTCCCGTGTACGTTCCTAAACCGTATCCAGTGGAGAAACCTGTTCCGGTAGCTGTTAAAGTACCGGTACCTTATAAAGTACCTGTGCAAGTACCGGTCAAGATTCCCGTAGAAGTGCCTGTCTTTATTCATCATCCATTTGTTGTTGGTGAAGAAGATCATTATGATGATCATTATGCTTCTGGTCCGATATTAGTCTCGGAAGACAACGTTACGCACCAACCAATAGAACATACTGTGACTGTTCACGGTAATAGAGATTTCAGAATTGAATCAAGGTCTGATACATCCGAAGCGACAACAGCGACACCAAGTAGTTAAGGATAGTGAACACTGAATCGAAGTGCCCTAAGCACAATAAAATAAATGCAAAACGCATTATCGAATAAAATGCTAAATAAATAATTATTTTCCTCAATCTTAGTTTAGTTCTTGTGGTTCATGAAGACGAGCGGGATTTACTTGTGGTACACAGGTATTTGTGTACGCATGAGACTAAAAGCGGTACGATTGGACAGTACGCCCGCAATTAATTGTACCATTCGACATGGACACTATCGTAATGTGCATGTATATGTTCAACCACGAATAAAGCTCTCTTGCCTTCGTGACTTGCAAGAATTATAACTATTTGCAAATTAAGGAAGTTGGAATATAAATCTGACATAGATTTATTAATTACCGTAAATGTGTTACAATCGTATAAAGATTCGATAAAGCGTTTTGATCGCAAACAAAAAATTTAGCGATGGATTCAATCCGTCAAATATTATTTTGTAATCATAGGTGATAATTTTAATTTATGATATCTAATTTATTTAATTTTGTTGAGTAAATGAATGTTACAGTGATATTCATTTAATTACGAGAAACAAATCTTTAGGTAAGTACGAGTTATTCAGGGGTTTACAAAAAGTGAACTACTGACTGTTACTTTGTACATCATCATGCGGATTACCATTGTGACAAAGGTCGAAGAAAAAGCAATTATCTTCTAATAATTCCTCATAATTTAATCAATCGTGTCTCATACAAAACTTATTACTGTAGTCTGTACAGCATTCAACAGGTATTCTAGGTATGCTACTGGATGACCGGAGACGCTGCTGAATATTATCGCGATCTATTTCTTTATTCTGTGATCCCTATCAAGGACTAAATTTACAAGTTTTTCGCCTCACCACTTAAGCTGCATAGGTTGCAGAAAAAGTCACTTTATAGGTAAAAGTGTAAACTGCAACAATCTGTTGCTGACTAATACTGCAGGCGGCATAAAGCGTGACACTGTCAACAACCATCATCATCATCGTCGTCCGCTTTCCTACTTTTTCTACTCTACTTCGCGCGGTCTTCAGCATCCCCATTTTAAGACGGGTGTGCATGTCATCCTTCACAACCTCAAGACAACATTTCTTTGGCCTTTCCCTTCGACCGGGACCTGGCGGAGGCGGCATTTGTTCCCCACATAATTTGCCGGTCTCCGTGAAACGCGACCATATTAGCGTAAGCGACACTTTTGTAGTTTGTCTACTATGTCACGGACATAAAGATTGCCGCGGATGCGGGAGTTCCTGACATGGTCTTTCCGTGTCACTCATGCATCGCAGCATATTCATTTCCGTGACACGCGGTTCTTGCTTGTATCGCTCAAGTACAGGCCACTCTGTAAACGACCGACGAATGCTTAATATGAAAACGCATAGTGGTCTGTCTCAGACGCCTGACGTATAGACGTTGCGCACAGCGTATTTTCCCTGCGTTAGGCGTCTGAGAGGGACCAATATAGTGAATCTTCACATCAAACATTCGTAGACCCAGGGCTGTCTTTATCCGGGAAAGGGTGAGTAGCGTCTGGGCGCAAAGACCTAGGGGCGCAAGACGGTCGCTTTATTTTACACATACTATGAGACGCGCTTCGCATAGATAGATGAATGACATAAAAATTTGCTAATATGACTACGCAATCCTAAATACCTAATTGTATCTTAACCTAATCCTAAAAATGAAACTGTTTTTTATTGTTATCATGTCACCCAATATGGTTGTGTCGCGCATGGTAGTCCGTATAGAACTACAACCTACGGCGTTTCTAAGGGCCCACCAAATAAGGCCACAAAACAATTGGAACGAACTATATTTGATCAAGTATCAGAATAATACATTTCTGATGGTAACCCACGTGTCGATCGGTATAGAGAAATGAAACAGGTTTATTCTGAAACAGTTATCATTATCACATAACAAATAATTATAATGGAAATATTAATCGCGGAAAAGGAAGCGTTATGCGCTTGTCGAAAGTGTAAGTCACAGTCGAGTTAGCGCGGAAAAACTCATTATACCAACAGTTGAAACGCATTTAAAACAAATGCATTCCAATGAGTCCATTAGTATTATTAATTCATAGTCGTGGAGGCTCAGAGGATACAGATCTATTTTAATGACGTGAGTTCGAAATCTGACGAAGGGCATGTACAGTTTACGCAATTTTTCAAACCTGAAGTGCATAATTATTTTTACAATTATGAATGACCTAATTAAAGAAAAATTCGCACGAAATTACCCAGTATGAACATTAGAAATGTTTGCTGCTTTGAAGAAAAATTAAGAGAAATAGAAGTACTTCAGCTCAACATGGGTTTTTTTAGGCTAAATATATCATGTGTAATAAATAGGTAATATTTCCTTAGCCTGGTACTCAAACCTACATAAATAATAATAATCGGCAGACAAACACACATATTGTATATCCCCAAATTAAGCGAGTTATTCTAGTGTTATGGGTAATATACAACGCACTACACTGGGGCCGATCCCAGACACCCAGACCATAGTAAATAACGGAGAAAATACGTTTCCGAGATGTACTATACCAGGAATCGAACCCGGAGCCTCTGCATTGCAGTGAGGTAGGCCGGCAAAGGGTTACCCACTCAACCACAGAGGCCGTCAAAAAACTATACCTACTATAGGAGTTTCGTGTGTTCCATCATTAGTTCACATTATAAAAAGTATTGCATGTGCATAAATATTATTTATAGGAACTATACTAAGCAAGTCAACTTTATTAGGAACCAATTATTTGTCAATATTGATTTCAGTATTCATCACAATAACAGTGTAATACTAAAACAAGTTAGGTATTTTTTTATGGATAAAATTTCAACATAATAAATATGTAATAACAAAATATATCTAAACTAATGTGGTAATGGTCCACAATTCTGTCGATCGGACATCTAACCTGCGCGGCAATCTTGCACAGGTCATTGGTTACAGGTCTTTGAATGATCTTACCCTATGTCGAGCGCCATCTTCACACTATAACTCCTCAGCTTTATCATCCATTAGTCCTACGACAATCTAGCCATCAGCTACACTGCTGTTTTATATTTTAAACACAAATTATAAATAACGTCATCTATTGAAAAAGAAAGTAAAAGGCCAGTGTGGTGTTCGGAGCTTGGGGATCCTTATTCAAGCACCCTGCCATCTTTTGTATTCTACACTATGTAATATCCAATTAACTCTTGTTGTATATACAAGAGCATATTAACTCACTTCTACACAAAAGAATGCCTAATGATGGATTTAACAATAACAATCTTAGAGTAATATTTTTTTATTAATAATGAATAAATATTGCAAAAATCTTGTTTATATATTTCATGTAAACAAATGTTACTGTTACTTCACTTTAATGAATTGCCACTCCAGCTCATAAACCCCAACTGAGGTTTGGTTCTTCTCGTCATAATCCACCCATTCCTTCTCAGAGAGATCAACATCTTCAAACTTTTTACCTGGAAATAATAATTGATGAATTTGAAATATGCTTTACCCAGACTTGGCAATCGAATAATTTTATCCGGAAATCCAAGAGCCAAGAGCAGCATTCTCACTTCATTGATAAACAAAAGTAACCAAGCCCGAGCTTCCTAGAAAATGTTATATTTTCCACAGGATGTATCCTATGTACGTATCACATTTTGTAGGACACAAAGAATTATTTTGCTCTTTATGAAGAATGTTTACACCAAATTTCAGAAAAGTGGTTTATAACAGCTATGGTCATATATAATGAAATGAAATGAACAATGTGTTCTTAATTTAATTCTGTAAAATATTGGTATACCATCATCTTCAGCCTCGGCAATCCATCCTGATTTGGGCTCGAAGTCTACAGGCTCTACTCCTCTGCAGTCAAATATCACTATTGTTTTAAATTTTCCTAAATCATTACTTGTGAACTGACCTGAAAAATATAAACACATAAACAATACATTTTAAACAGTTTTAAATTGACTACAAGCTTATAATAATATTGATATTTATTCTTTTTAGCCTTTATTATTTTTGATTAATACCTCTTAAGGTGTTTTCTAGACCAATTATTATGCTCATGGAAAAACTGACATTTAAAATGATAATTAATACAGTATGTCCCTCGATTACTGTTATATTCTTAACACATTCGCATGAGCAACGTCTTATGGGGTTGTGTTGAGCTATTTATGAAATGGTGCTACGTTATATTACATCTAATTTAAGGGTGAATTCTTATGACGCAACTCCTTAGCGCCGCAATACACTATATTTTCGTAATATATAACCGCCGCTTGACTTTCAAAAGTTCATTTTCACAGATACACACACCTGTGTAAAAGTACCGGAAAGATGGCCTTAGCCTATAGATTCAGAAGCAGGATTGCTCATGCGAAGGTGTTAATTAAATACCTGTGAAGTTAATCAAAAATATTTATATAACTTGGGGAAACATAGGAATACCCTTGACTGTTGTCTTCAGTTTTCTGGTCATTATTAATAACACTACCAAATAAAAAATTAACATAATGCCTGAATCATGACATCTCATACATGCTAATTGTACACAGTAGTACTATTTATTGTTTTAGAATAGAACATGGTTGTTAGTTTTAAGAAAAAGTAACTCATGGATAATAATTAAATATTTAGGTATATCCATATACAAAATTTAAATGTGTATTCAAGAGAGCATGGTATTGAAAGGATTCAACATAGAAACAAATAAATCTATTCATATAAATCAGGTGGTAGAAGATAAATGTGCGCTAAACCGGTCATTGTACTAATAGAATCTCATTGTATTTTAAAAATAATCGTTTACCTACCGTTGCTTCCTTCAATAACATCAATGCTGTTTTCTCTTGAACAAAGTTTACACTTTATTATCAAGTTGGTTTCGGACCTGTTATGTTTTTGTGGCACCTTATCTGCCTCTGTGAGATCGTGGAACTTCTCGGTCACTTCGCCACAACTCCCACATTTCAACTTTACGAACCACTGGTAGTAAGGATGGTTTGTATACAATTTTTCTATGGATTCCAAGTTCGCTTTAATTTGGAGAGCTATTTTGACCATTATTATTTGTGTTTACTCCTGTAAAAATGGAGATATAGAAATTCTATAATAAAATATTTTGCAATATTTACTGATTTGTAACTTGACAGCTGTCCACTGTCAAGTATTGATAGATTCTCGCCAAGTATTAAATGTCATAAACTAGTTTTTTATCCACCTTTAAGCCAAGTTTGATGTGATTTCATTCGTCGTATTTTAACCTGCTACAAAAACTGCAATAATGTGGCTGAGATTAAAATCAGATGGACACTCAATTCAAATTGACGCAATATATTTCAATAATACTAAGTCAGTGTCATCTGTGTACAAATTTTGCTGAATTAAAACCGGTACATTTTCAACTGATATTCACTTTTAAAATCATTGAAACGTTTTTGTGTTTTTAACATCACTTTTCAAGCTCTTGACAAAATATCCAGATTCTAGACACGTATAAGATTAATAGGGTCGCTAATTTGAAAGTGAAAGAGAGAATCTGTACATATGAGTTTATTATTGATTGCTACAATCAACAAAATAATACAGAATGAATTTCATTAATAAATACAAACATTAGTTTATACATCCATGTTTTATTATAATTCCAGATTGAATATTTAAGGCATCGCCAAGCTCTACCTGCTAGAGAACCAGAGCATCTTTATTATGCAATTGTTTTTTTATATGTAAACAATGTTATAACAAATTTTAACATTATTTGCGTATAAAAATAAGCTTTATTATACAATCTTATTTAATATCAAAATATCCTTATGGAAATATTTTTTATTACCTACTTTTCGACAACTTTACTTGTACAGAACTAATAACATCATAAGTTAACATACTGTTACAGTTATACATTCAGAAAAATGTAGGGGAGCATGTTTGGGATATGTTATTACAAATCTGGATATCAGGTATATGAATAAAAAATACCAATTTCAGTTAAACATATTATGAAATGAGTTCAGACTATCCGACAGTTTCAATTACAAATAATAGATTTTTAGAAATTGTAAAAAGAAAACACAAATAACTATAGATTAACGCCTTCACGGCGAGTGAAAAGCTGTCATAACGTGTTGCATTTAGTGTTCAAATTTCTCTTCTACAATAAAAAGAGTCCACCCCATCAGAAACTATCATATTCGTTTAGATATTATTTTGAATATTGGAGTCTTGCTTTCGGTTCCTATACGAGACCTCGATGTTTTGTATAATGATAAAAAGTAGGTATTGTCTGTTTTCTAGTATACACAATTAAAACTACATCGTCCTTGATCACGACTACAAAGTGCCTGAAACGTCGAAATAAAAATGAAATAAAAGCTTATAACAGATGAAAAGTAGTTTTAATTTGACATAGTGTCTGAATTGATTTGACTTGGATTTGGCTATTCTTTGACTACGTTTCACACGATCACGACCGCGATTTTTCCCGTTCCACGCGCTTACGGGCATTACAATCAAAAACTCTAGTGGAACGGATTATGGAGCGTTAATGTCATTAACGATGGGAGTTTTTGGCGGGAACTGAAAGATGTGCTGTGTGATTTTATTTTCTAAAATGTGTAATAAAAATAAATTACTCTAAAATGAACAATAGTTGCAGGATATTGATAGTTTTTGAGTAGTAATTATGTGTTTTTGTGAGAAATGTGAACTGTATAGTCAAATAAGGCTTTTTGAGTTGTCACAAGAACTCCGTTGAATGGCTTTAGTTGATAGCCTACAGTTCAGCTGAGCTATACATAGGCTTAAGAAAATGAAGGAACTATATTGTAATCTAAGATCTGGTTTAAAGGCCTAGCTGCCAAGCCATAAACCTAAATAAATAATGTCATTAACGATGAAATATACAATGTCAATGGTTGATTTGAAAATCGCGCGTTTTCCAATATCAATCTATAGAGAGAATTAATGCTCCGTTGTGAACGCTCACTTCGACCCAGTTATAGACATGGGTCATTGTGAGCGTGGTTGATCAAAAATGATGACGTCATTAGTGATGCTTTCGCCACGACCATAACGACTGTGGTCGCTATGTGGAACGGCTGATGAAGCATTTTGAGCGTTGTGAGCTATTAGAAGAACGCCCTTTCATGACATGATATCAATAATATTTTCATATATATTTAACTTTTCTGCAATGGTACTATTCTGATAGCGTTGCCTTGAGTGTCTGTGTGTAGAGTTAATCCCATTTCTTGCAAAACTTCGTTGTCTACGGGTCCTTGGAGTGTCATCTTTGATATTTCCTCCTGAGAAAATAAAATATTTTTATACATTTATAGTAGTTAAATGTATAGACTACTATATGGATATGTAGGGATAAATTTGGATTTGTTAGATAGCGAGAAAACATCTTATAATATCGTAGACATCACTCAAGTCTCTCTTACATGACATGACATTCTAGTATATAACCTTGGTGGAGGTTTCTGTTAAGGTGTAAAACCTCCGTGTTACACATTTATTATTTGCGCCATGTTTTACGTGCAGGAACAGAGTAAAAATACAATGTCCTGTGGCTGCGAGACCTGTCGTAAGAGGCAACTAAACAATCCACAGCTAGGTAGTAGGGTATTTGCCCGTTTCGATGGCTAACACTCCTGGTCTATATTATGACGTCATAACAACCTTGTGTTGTGTTCCGGCATTAGTGGCCAGGTTGAAAGACTGAAGTCTTCGTTTAGAGAGCTTGGAGCACACTGGTAGCACCTTTATGGTGTTACAAATGTCCATAGGCTACTGTAACCGCTTTCCATCAGGTGAGCTGTCTGTTGAACTCATGTAACAAAAAAAACAATGGTCACTAACAATTGCCTCTGTGAGTGACTGCCTTCGAGTTCAATTCTTGGCATGGTAAATTTCGTAAGCGAACTGTGTGTCTTGTGTCTGGGATCGCCCCGAAAGTGGTCTGGCAGTTAGCAAGAGATACACGGTGAGCCAAGAGAGTCTTTCAGAAGTGGAAACAGCGGGTAATGTTAAATAAGACATGACACTAGAAAAATTAAGCGAGGCTAACGGCCTAAAGATTCTTTTTTGTTAATTTGTGAGTATTATATCATTTTTGTCAACATTTGATGATCAACACAACTTATATATTCATACATCGGTCACTTTCTATAATTTTCTTTACAATGAAAGGGACCACTCAAAGATGTCATAGGTGTCTAAATTACCAGCACCGTCACTGTTAAAGACGAACAGTGAAAGGAAGAAAATTATTTATTTATAACTACAGCACAAATGAGAATACATTACACTAGTATAAATAAATAAATGTAAAATGCTGTAAACAAACAAACAAACTACCCCTAAATGCAGTTGCATTAGTGTATTGTAGTAGTGGATGATAGAGATTTCTACAGCAAATTATTATGTGACTGGTTAGGCTCAGCACTGCTTTACATTAATATCCACAAAAAACTTCATAATATCTTAAAAATGTCACCTGATTTTCCGGACAATGCTCACACAAGTTTCGGATGGCAAATATCACCCACTGCATAATTACTGTATCTATCTATAAGGAAACTTATCAAAGTAAAGAAAAATCTCAAAACAATAATTAATTCTATCGAAATAATGTTATAAGGCTGAGTATTCTTTTATTTAAAAAAAGATAATAATTAAGATTTAATTGATTAATATTAATTAACATTATATAAAATATATTTAATAATTAATTTTTGACTGACGAATTACCACATATATATCACATATTATTATTAGTATTTATGATTAATTACTCTGTAAGTAGACAGCAGGAGATCGCCTGTGGTAAGAAGGCCACCCATTGTAACTTTATGTATGTGCAATAAAATTAATAATTCATTCAAAATTATTTTTGGTTAAGATTTTTAATACTTAATATTTGTGATTTTAAAGGATACACGGATTTCTGGCGTCAATATTACAGCAATCCAATAGAACAGGAATTACGTCCAATTCCCTGATCTGAAAACATAAATATAATTATGATAATAAGAATGAATATACAATATTTTATTAAGATTTCGCGACTAGTGTACATAATAAAACTACGTTTTAACGGCTTTGAGCGCGATATTTTATTATTCCGACGTTTCGGCTACTTTACAGTAGCCGTGATCACGGAAGAAAAAGATGTCTTAAGAATGCTAAATAAAATTTTAACAATACTCATGGACACTTGAAATCTTGTCCGCGCTCAAAACCGTTAAAACGTATTTAGGATGAATATAGTTGTGATGACGAATAATTAGTAATCATCCTGTAAATATAATAAACGCGAAAGTTTGTTAGAGTGGATGCATAGATGTATGTTTGTTATGTTTCACGCAAAAACTACTGAATGGATTTTGATGAAACTTTATAGTAATATAGCTTTTACATCAGAATAATACATAGGCTATAATTTATAAAGATATAGATTAGATTATCCAAAATATAACGATTTTCCATCACCACGATTGAAAAGGCGGGCGCAGCTAGTTTTCTATAATAAACAGATAATAAATCAAAAAATACTTGTCCGATTTGTCAATTTATGACAACATGTTTTTTGAGATGCAGACTCGCTTGGATATTATTACAATTATATCGTCACCTGTTTCTTGTTCTCTTGATTTTTCCAGCATAAATTGGCAAGAGTTCTGACTAGGGTTGCCTTAAAACCGAACGCGACATGACGCTCCACGGTTTCAACGCTTGTATACGCTTTCTTTGGCGTCGTCATATCGATGGCACCTAACCTAATGGGAAAAGATACTAATATTAATTTTAAAAAAATATAGCTGGAATAATAACAATAATCTTTATTTTCTCCCAAAAACACAAGGAATACAGCAGACATGCTGACTATCGCGTATCTATAAATATTTATCAGTGTATGGGAGCTGCATGCGTCTATACTCGCAGCGGACAACGAACTACTGCTAGCGCAATGCAGGAGCGCACATATTAATAGTTGCTCTATCTCGCTCGCAAATTATCCGTCCCGCTCACACACTGTGCTATATATTGCACTAGCTGTAAAATTTGGTAATATTACAAATATTAAGGTTACTATTTCCAAAAAAATTAGTTGACTTAGTTCAAATCTGCACTCGACAGTGAATGCTACTCTACTGCTTCTGCCATCTGAAGTCTCTTTCTTCAGTCTTCTCGCTGCTATAAGTGAAAACACGGGATATAAATGTTAAACTTTTGTAGCTTTCCGGCTATCGCTTTTTTTGCTAATGGCAACACCATTTTATTTCTACTATTATTTTGGGGCGACAATATTGTGGATACCTATAATACGAATTTATGACACTATAGCTATGGAATCGTACTTTGAATATCTTCACAACATTAAGATATTGAAATAGCAGAATTGGACACCTGATGGAAAGTCATTACCGCAATCTATAAATATTTGTATTTTTTTTATTTCAGGAGTTCAGCAGACAGGCAGACGGCCCTCTTGTTGGAGAGCGGTTACCATCGACTATGGACATTTGCAACACCAAAGGTGCTACAATGCGCTGCTGCTCTCTTAAGGAAGACTGGAACCTGGTCATCAATGCCGGAACACAACTCAGGGTTGTTATGGCGGCATACACTAGACCAGGGGTGGTAGCTATCAAGTCAGGGAAATGCTTTTTACGGGAAAATGGTCTAGCAGCCAGCTTTGGGTAGAATTTCTGTTATCATTATTAACTTGTCCAAGGGGTATGGACATATTTAGTATAGCAGTAAGCTCAATGTCCAAGTTTTAATATGATAGTTTCCTTCAGTCAACTATAGTAACAATATCTGTAACATCTTTAATTGGCTTCAGTCAAATACCTAAAATTTGGCTGGGTTATGGTATAACAAAGAAGTATAGAATATATTCCTTTGCCTCCCATTGTGGCAATTAAAACAATATCAAAAAAATATTTTTTATTATTGTGCAGCAAATTTCACAATATTTAATTTGCTGGGTTTCTTATGCAGATTTATACATCTTTGAAGTAACATGTGCAGTTTATAATATTAATTTGATTTAAAAAAAAATACTGTACCTTGTTTTTGGGCCTTCGGGTGAATCAATCTTCACAGAAGGTACTTTACTGGCACTACCGTCTTCAGATATTTTCACCTCCTTCGCTGGCTCCACTTTCTTATCGACATTAACATCCCTCGTTTTCTCAGAGGATATACCCAAAATCTTCTGCAACTGTTCACTCAAATCGAAATCCGTAGACAAGTTTTGACTCTTTTTGACTTCTTTTGGAGTGTCAGGTGATTGTTTTTGTGAGTCTTGCTCTTGTAAGTTTTCGGCCAGTGGTGGGGATATTTCGCTCGGTGATGCTTTCAGGTCTGTTTTTAATTCCTCTTTGGGTAAATGGATTTCTGTAGGCGGATCATTTGGCGAGCTGTCCTGTTGGAATAACAATGTTTATGAAATGATAATGATTTATTATTTGTGTAAACCTCCTTTTATACACTAAAAAGAAACTAAACTGTTGAAGTGGAACTTCTTTAGAATAGTTGTGATTTGAAAGGGGGCGTCCATAAATTACGTGAGGTGTTTTTTTAATTTCTGCAATGGTGAGATGTCGTGGTTTTTCACCCCCCCCCCCTGGTGAGATGTCGTGAGATTTTATTCAACCCCCTCCCCCCTGGTGAGATGTCGTGAGATTTTATTCAACCCCCTCCCCCATCCCCCAATCTCACGTGAGATTTTTCAAAATGTGAGTTTCTTACGTAAACGCGATGGATTGTTATTGTAAAAAGAAAAAAACAAATTTGCTTCGTGCTTTTATTTACGACTAGTTAAGACTAGTAATCAATATTGCTGAGAGTTTAATTATAAGTGTAATAAAAATTTAACAATAGAATAATTAAATCGTAACTACTGTGATTAAAAAAAGAATACCTACTCTAATTCAGTCCAATTAAAAAAAAATTGCGTGATATTTGCCGAGACCCCCCCCTCTCTCCAACGTAAGATTAGATGAGATTTGACTCGACCCCCTCCCCCCTTAAACACCTCACGTAATTTATGGACGCCCCCAAACTCTATGTAAAGAAAAAGCGACACTAAAAAGAGATAAACACATAAATCTATAGAACTAAGCCTGCGAGAGAATGAAATAGAATACATTATATTTAATCACTATGCTCATACAGATAGAGTTGGAAATTTTTCGAAGTTTTTCATTAATACTTCAAATTTAGTGTTTGAAAACAAATTATTATATTAATACATACATACATCCACATCCACATCTACATACTTCACGCCAGGTCCCTTGCAGGGTAGGCATGAACAACAGATTAACCTGTGTGTGCAAATATTAATAAGCTGTTACAACATACCTGTGAATCAGTACAACTTCCAGCTTGTAGTTCCAACCGTGGCTGTAAAGCCACAGGTATAACCTCAGCTATCGTGTTCATACTTCCGTTAGGCGACGTAGAGTCCAAAATCAATGGTGGCTCTGTATCATCTCCTATATCAATTTTATGCTCAAGACTTATTCGTCTCATTGGTAATGACATACGATCATCAGATTTCGGCACAGAACTACTCCTTTTATACGCAACCTTTGATAAATCTGAATCAATTTTGACAGAGTTGCTTCTACCGTTTTTGACGTCTGGCATAGATTCTGCAAATTTGATGGGCTGTTGCATGTTGTCTATGGATTCAAGACGATCCATATAAGGAGGATTTTCAGTGCACTCGAAATATTGCTCACTGCTTTCAGACTCAGTGCATTCGGATGTTGTTTCATTGCACGATAACATGTTGTCTGCTGAATCGTTTTTTGTGAGTGGAACTGATGGAGAAATTACAAAATAGAATGAAAACACTTATTTCAGCATTGAATTTAATTAACCAATTACTGAAGGCACGAATTTAATACAGCTTTTCAAACAATTTTAGTTGCTGTAAGAGAGAGAAGCAGCAACACAATTTCTTTCTCTCAGGTTTTGTACATTAATTTTAGATTCCTTTTACTCTTTTTTGTTATTATTAAAGTTTATATATAACCAGTATTTTCTTTAGTTTTCCTGACTACTACACAATTACAATAAAACTATGTTTCTTAGCACAATATTTTATTCTGACGCCTTCTGTAATGACAGCTACTGAAAAGTGGCTGAAATGAACCTGAACAAACGGCTGAAAGGAATAAAAATCAATATAAAATGCCACACTCAATACAGTTAAATGGTATTTTAATTTTATAAACCATGATTTACAAAAATCCTGCTAAAAGATATTGATTATTGTGTAATTTTTAACCAAATCGTTATAATAATAAATAATCGTTATAATAGTAACAATACAAATGGTTAAAATGTAGTTTTATTATTAACCATTTTTCTTGAAAATCTAGCTTTCAGACATTGATTATTGTGTAATTTATAGCCAACTCGTTACAATAGCATCAATAAAAATTGTTAAAACATAGTTTTATTATAAATACGTATTCATAAAAATCCAGCCTTCAAGAATTGAGTATTGTGTAATTTTTAACCAAATCATTATAAAAGAAACAATACAAATTGTTATAATGTAGTTTTATTATAAACCAGTATTCACGAAAATCTAGCTAAAAGATGTTGATTATTGTGTAATTTATAACCAAATCGTTATAATTGTATAAATAAAAATTGTTAAAATGTAGTTTTATTATAAACCAGTATTCACGAAAATCTAGCTAAAAGATGTTGATTATTGTGTAATTTATAACCAAATTGTTATAATTGTACAAAGACAAATTGGTAATATGTAGTTTTATTATAAATCAGTATTCACGAAAATCCAGCTAAAAGATATTGGTTACAATGTAATTTATAACCAATTTGATATAACAGTAACAATAAAAATTTAAAGAATGATTACTTCTTTATCAGTTTGAACACTTACTTTCAGTAGGTATATTAGCATTTGTCAAATTTTCATCATTGATAAGTGTTTTTCCAGTATTTGCGTATAGCTTGTTTATGGATGAAAAGAAGTTATCACTTTCTTTACCAAGTTTGTGGATTGCTCTGAGAAGAACTGAAATAATATAAAGACCTATTAATTAATCATCAAAATAGCCAGAATAATATATAACTAATAAAGTTATATTAACATAATTATTATGTTAACTTAGTCAGTGTGATATTATATGAGATCTAAACTAATGAATAAAATTACCATTTATCTTTTTGTGATTTTCAAATAACAAAACTCAGTAAATATGCAATTTTATTACCGAGGGTGGCTAAGGGATACTTTTCATCCCAATTAGTCAGATAGACATTGTAAATGCTACTTGGTCCATGTTGTGCATGTTATTTATTTTGTTATATATTTAGTTTACAGATAGATGGGGGATGGCACAGTTAGCGATGACTTGCGCGCCGCACGGCCGCGGGGTAAACTTTGGTTCAAAATAAAAGGTGTACTATTTTATTTCCTAATCTTATACATAAAATTCTCATGTCACAGTGTTAGTTACCAAACTCCTGTGAAACGGCTCGACCGATTCTCATGAAATTTTGTGTGCATATTGGGTAGGTCTGAGAATCGGCCAACATCTATTTTTCATCCCCCTAAATGTTAAGGGTAGTGCACCCCTAAATATATTTTTTTATATTTTTTTTCATTTTTATTATTTTATGATACAGAATTAAAAAATACATACAAACCTAAATTTTCAACCCTCTACGATCAACCCCTATTTTTTTACCATGCAGGACGACGTAAGCCGGGACAGCATTTCTATATTATTACTGCTTATAACTTAAGAACGGCTGTACCAATTTGGCTGAAAATTGGTGGTTGCTTAGAACCAGGAGACAGACATAGGGTACTTTTTATCTCGTTGAGACCGGTAGGTGGCATTGAGATCGGGTTCTAGAATCCTCCTAATCATATGGAGCGATTTTGGTGATTTTGTTTTTGGGTGTTTGAGTTGGTTTACGGATGGTTTAGATTCCCAATTGGAACCGGTAGGCGGTGCTAGGATCAGGTCCTACCTAGATTTTTATTTTTTCAGAGCAGGACAACATCTGCCGGGTACAGCTAGTACAAATATAAAATCCTCTCACACAGATGAAGTAGCCACCACAGCTAGTACTAAGCAAATCTATGATCTTAAGCATGTTACCAACTTGCTTTATCAAAAGGATGGGACACATTTTTTTAGTTTCAAGCTATGAGTTGCTACTGCTAACTAGAATGACTTTATACTTACAAGCACAATTAATAAACAGCGATGTATCACTTTGCAAGCAATCCATATATGCATCCATACTTGATGCGGTTGCAATAATTTCCAATAAAAACACAACCTCCTGTGGTTCAATAATATTGACATACTTATCCACAGTTTTTAGGATACAATCTGATTTACTCTTAAATTCATGTGCCATAAACTTTACAAAGTTGACGGAGACATTTATATCCTGAGATTCCATGGACATGAGAATATTGTATGCAAAATTTAAAACAAGCATACGACATTCTGGGTCTAATTTTGAATACAACTTTTCTATGTACATATTCTCTACACCAATTAAGTATTCTATAATCAAATGTGGATACTCCGTGTTGCCATTGCTATACATGTATGCCAAGGAATTCAATAATGTCACATCATCTGGCAATACATTCGGTTGACCTAATAGTATGTTGTATACAACCATAGCTGCTGCGGATGCAATTTTATCATTTTGACCTACTAAGCAATTCAGAATTATTGTATCAAATTTATTCCAAATCATAATTTGATTAAAAGGATTATTAACCACAAGATTTCCTAATGTTTGTATGAGCACTGTCATACATGATTCAAATTTTTGTTGTAGTTCTTCATTAATGAATTCTACACTTGGATGTTGATATTCAGTTGCCAGTATTAACATTGAATCCAATATTGTGAGTTCTTTTGATATATATGTTTGCATTTTGGTGCCTGCAGCAGCACAAGAACGGACTAACCGTAAACATTGTTCTGCCACAGCTAATGTGCTGCGATTGTAAGATGCTTGTTCAACATCTAGACGCATTATGTGTAAGACTTCTGCAATCAGACGTAATGTGTATTCTGATGCTTTTTTCCTGAAATAAATAATTGTAAAAGTTACAATTTTAATATGCAACTTGATTTTCTATGTGTTTAAGATTAATTTATTCATATTTTCAGCATGTAGTCATTGCAACAACATGCACAGTAAGTTAAACTGCCTATGTAATACATTTCTAGCAGGATTAGAGGACAGAGTTAAGATTTAATCTATGCTATAATAGAGCTATGCATCTATGCTATATACAGAGACTTAATCTATGCTATAAGTTCAACATGGAAAGTCGCAAATAGATAGATACAATTGCCGGTATTTATCAGGCAAAAAAACGTGTTTACAGATTTTCCCAATTTTTTGGTAACAATAGTTAGATAATTTAATTGAATTCTATGTCTTAGAGAATGTGCGAAACTTCACTTAGGTTTGTTTAGTTTACTTACGGTCGTAAACGTCCTGTTTCAGCATCTCGAGAAAGTTGCGCTTCTGCGCGCAACATTTCTTCAACGGCATCCCATTCTCCAGTCTCTAATTGGAAATTTATCAATTTAGCGTCTAGCAGTATTTCTTCGGCAAACCAGACGCTTTTATCGCGTGACATAATAATGATTATTGATTATTAAATCTTCAATTAAAATTTAAATATTTTTCGTGAAAAATCACAACTCGCAAGAGGTGGTCCAATAAAACAAGAATAACAATTTTATTTATTTAGATTTATGGCTTGGTAACTAGGCTTTTAAGCCAGATCTTAGATGTTTCTTCTTACTCTCCATAACTGTAGGTTAACAACTGACACCATTTAGCGGAGTTCTTGCGACAACTCGAAAACCCACATTTGAATATACAGTTCACATTTCTCACAAAAACACAGAATTATTAATAGTCAAAACTAACAAATATCCCATAATCCTACTGTTCATTAAAATAATTTTACATTGAAGCTATTTAAAAAAAACAACTATAACCAATTTCTTGCTTTTTTGACGTCAGCGTCCGGGTGTCGCATGCGCACCTCTCTCCCTTATTTGTTGGCCTTACCCATTTGGGTAAGGCCATGTTCCACACAACTTCACTCTACCACTTGGGGGTCCACTTAGGGGCCTTCTCCAGTGAGTCCATTGGCCATACACGGCCATGCAGTGTATTAGGCTAACTTGTGAAACATTATCTCATGCACCGCACTCGCGGCACTGAGAGGAAGGCAGGCGTCCCACAATTTGATGCAAATACTTATCGAAGCCCCAGTGCCTGGTAAGTATCTGCGTCATCGTAAAGGTCGGAGTCCCGCTTTTCCGCGTAACCCGGCGCTGTAGGTAAGGCCAGTGCTGGCCTCAAGAGATTCCAGTGTGCTTAGCCATGTATGGATTATGGTCGCGATTTCCCTCGTCCTGGCCGCCTCTAACTCTGCCCTGTAATAAACCAGGCCTCTAGCAATGGCATCCTGTCGGGAGCGACGAACTTTGGCCAGGACGTCTGCCTGCAGAGGTCAGAGTGGATCGCCTGCCAAGAGTGTCCCCGCCGTCCACGACACTGTACGATATACACATATATACTTCACCGTCAGAAACCGCTGAACTCTTCTCAGAAGAGTTTTCTTCTGGCGATAGACTTTTTATTCTAGGAATATTGCGGTAATTTTTGTAGGACTGATTTAAAATGACCAGTTTAAAATAAAATCTAATTCTAATGTGATTTTATTACTGATCGGTAGCAAATTTTATGTAATAAAACGTGTGTTTTTTTATCCCGTGAATCCTGTGGGAATTCTCCCAGGGTGGTTTATAGTTATCCTGGTGCATAAAAATTATTTATTATGATTAGTTTTTACGTCTTGGGAATCTTGCAGGAATTGCAAACAAACGTGGATGAAGGCGCAGGAATATCCTGGTTAATTATAATATTTTTGTACACAAATACAATTTTTATCACTTTTGACTTTTTAGGGTTCTTAAAAAATTAAGTAAATTTGGAATAATACAATATTTTGTGAAATCACCATTTATAACCACTTCCATTATCTGCTTCATTTTTTTATGTTTATAGCTTGGCAACTAGGCTTTTAAGCCAGATATCATGGTATTTGTTTTTGTATAGGGATGCTATAACTTATAATACTCATAGAATATATTGTTATTAGAATTAACGGAATAATGATATTTCCTCAAAGAATATTTCCGTATGAGAATTTTATTTTGTACTATGAATATAAATGTCAGTGTATCTTATATATCTTTCGTACTTTGAAATTTCATAAATCTTTTTTTTTCACAAATCATTCTTCATAAAAAAATTTTTTTAATGGTTTGTAAAATATCGTTTATAACATATTTTATGAAAAAATATCGCTCAGAAAACACAATTCCTTATTCTTCTATATATTGTCATTTATTAAAATAGTCGGCTGACAAAAATACTTTTTGTGGATCCCCAAATTAAGTAAGTTACACTTCTGTTATGGGTAATATACAACGGACTACTCTGGGGTCTTGAGCTAATCCCAGACACCATTGATAGTATTAATTAAACTGGTTTAGCCCATAAGCTGATCTGCGTGAAACGGCTCAAATGGCTTAAATCTTTAACAGTAACGCAGATGAAGCCAGAAGCCACACCTTCAAGTCTAATATAACACTTGGACACCACGATCATGAATGATAATCGATAATCATAACTGATATATCGTTCATGAGAATCTATTTCTAAATATCGATATTTTATAAGCAATGTCTATTAGATATAGATATTTATAATATCGATACATCGTTTTAACCCCAGTTTTATATCGCGCTCGGTCGAATGAACAAACGCCAAACTGCGAGAATAGCATTTCTTCGTAAAATTTTGTCAGTTTTTGTGTGAAATACTCCCTCAGTTGGAAGTTTAACTAGCGATTTGTAGTGAATTTTTGTGAGTCAATAAAAAGTGCAATATTATGTGTCGTTTCAAGGCGTTTTTGTGTAGAAAAATTTATAAGTGACTTGTTGGGGTGGTATCCCGTGCATTTCGTTTCGTTGTGTCGTGCAATAATGGACAGACTTCCCGCTAATATCGTTGGAATTTAAAACATTCGGTGAGTCATCATCATTTTGAGAAGAAATATTGCAATGTTTCTATACATAGTGCATTCTCCTCTAAAAATATCCTCGAAACTACATTATTGTTGGAATCGTTAAACACGTTAGGTATTTGTGACGACTACTTTATTTATTTCCTGGGCAGAACACAAATAGCATAGAAAGATAAACAAAGTTCCTATGTATTTATGGATTTGCAGTTTTGAAACTTTTCCCTTGCATTTTAAAAATAGTTTAGGTGTTCTTATACTCTGTCACATCAGTCATCATTTTCTATTCAACTTCCTGGACGCATATTTCCCAATCTAAAACATCTATTTTAACATATCGGCTTTCGTCTTTATCTTCTACTTTAAAAAACCAATTGAATAATTTAATGGTCAAAAGCATTTCTTTCTACAAAATAATTATTTTCAAATTATAAGTTTCACATTTTTAAATACTTTGAAACTAGCGCTGAGTAACCATCCAAAATTCCTAAACCTGCTATCCAGCTAATAGTTGTTCAATACCCATAAAGTGTGTAGAATAGCCCAGTGTAATTTTAACTCTAGAAATAGGTGAAATATGCTAATATATTAATAACATTAGTTTTTGATATTGACTGTTATCAAATTTATCTTATCTTTATATACATAGATTTATTTTCATGGTTAATGCTCCATTATACAGAGTGCTTAGTTCATATCTTAAATACATTATTGACTAGGTATACCTAAAAAATAATTTTAAAGACAACTTAGATCTGAATTGACCCTTGATAACCCTAACACAAATTATGTATGTGTATTAAGGTGGTGGTTAAAAATTAAATTTCTTGTGATGCCCTCTAAAAAGCTTCCTTTTAATGAAAAAACACTGAGATTTTTTAAATAATTTTTTCAAGTCAAGCCATCTCGTGCCTCAAGATGATTCAAGTTAAAACTAAAAATATAAGAAAAATTGAAAGATAAGCTTGAATCACAAAGAATTTTAAACTTTTTCTGAAACTATAATTTGAAATTCATCACTGAGAATGATAATACGGAAGGTATTTCATTGTTAAAACTTTTCCAATCTTAAAATAATTATTACTTCTAAGTATGAAGAAGTTTCCTGAAAAACATGATATTACCCAAAAATTAACTTGAATCGTCTTGAGGCACGTGTTGTCTTGACTTGAAAAAATTATAAAAAAAATCCCAGTGTTTTTCATTAAAAGGAAGTTGTGTAGAGCACGTAGACTATGTATAGTGGACGTGAAGTAACACGATAATTTTCTTAGGATATTAAAATTTATTATATAACGATACGTTACAATGCAAGGTTGTACAGAGAACCAATAAGAAAAAAAACAAAAGAATGTTGACAGATGTCAAAAACATAAAACGTAAAAATTAACTAAAGAGGTTGATTCCAACATGCTGGGGGCCTCAAAGAACAATACAATATAACCTCAGTAATAAAATAAGCCTCAGCATATTGAAAAACCTGAAAATGAAATATCTTAAATGTTTCTTATAAACTTAAAAATTAATATCTATTATCTCAAATAAGTTATTAACAGGAAACTAAAACAAAATAATACAAACTTCCTGTTAAACAAATCAGAACTTAAGTTTAATTAATTAATTAATTAAGCTTTATTCTGAGGCAGGATAGATACTTTCTCTTTGAAAAAAGGTTACTATATGTAATACATAATGTGTGCTTATATTAGGTCTTGTTAAACACGAATCCCTGATTATCCGTCCCAAAGACGTTTTAAAAGAACTACCACCGTTACAAATACAAACGTGCTTTACAAGACGGATTCACATAGTTTTATTATAACAAAAATAATAGAACATTCACTGAAGAATATAGAACGGTATACAATAATTCACTGAATATATGCAATAAGTTTTTTTTGTGAATCTAATCTATGACAATTGTTCATGTGTAATCTTTGCTATATTTTTTGTGGAAAAACTTTCCCACTTCCAAAACTGTAAAAATCTATGTTATTAACGTCACTTATGAGAGATTTGCATAGACGACAAGACACTTTAAATTGTTTTGTAGATGGTAAAGCGCCTTCTGTAATATGGTTAAATCCGGTGCTATACGTAGACGGTTCCTCGTTTCCATGTGTTTGTAATAAAGTCACTGTATTATTAACATTAGGATGCATCAATGAATTATGTTTTTTCTTGCAGTGAATACACCTAAAGTGAAATTTACATCTTTTTCTGTGATTACCAAGACAAATATTACATAAATTCTTATCTTTAACAAATTTAATTCTCTCTGAAGATGGCAGTAGTGCAAATTCTTTACACTTAAATAACTTGTGCGAACTTGACTTACACCTTATGCATGTTGGCTGTTGTACGGTTACGTGACTTAATAGATTTGCAGCAGGCTTCCAAGTACCGGAACAAGTGACAGCAGAATTTTCTATGGCTAATGCCCTCTTCTCTAAAAAGCTAAGAAATTCAGATATAGTTGGTGTCGTATTCGTATCCCTTTCCAATCCAAATGCCTTTGCTGTGTAACCATCTAATTTGCGCATAAAAGTTACGATCAACATAGGATCCCAATTAACTGTATTTATGCCTAGATTCTTGAGTGCACAAAGATTTTGTTTTATTTGCGAAACCAAAGCCCTAATACTACCACTTCTGTCGAGCCTAGGAATATCTAGTAAAGCTGATATATGCTCTGTTACAACTAGATGTTTATTAAAAAAACCTATCGTGCAATAAACTCCTTGCTTCACAGTAACTACTGTCAGACAGTGGTAGATCTTTGATTAAATCTAGAGCTTCATTCTTCAAAAAAGCCCTAAGGTAATGAAGCCTTTGAATATTGTCTAGCCTTGAGTCATTATGAATTAAACTGTCAAACAAACCAATGAATGTGACATAACTAGAACATGAACTACCATCAAACGGGTCAATCTTAATAACAGGTAAAGCTAAATCTCTGTGATGTTGATTAGTATGAGGTCTAGGGTCTTTGTTGCTTAGCTCAATATGCTCATTTAAACCCGCAGAAATTTCGTAAAATAAATCTTCTACGATTGATACATCTTCCTTGTCATTAGGATCGAGTATACTAATTTTATTATTAACATCCTCCAACTCAGAGAATGATTTTTGCAAACGCAACAGTCTTACTTGTAATTGCGCTGAGCTGGCCTCTTCTAATGCATTTGACAATATAAAAGTGTGAAGTCGCGTAATAATAGCCTTTAGGCTTCCGCGCTTAGCAACCAATTCATTTAAAACCTCAGACATCATCACCACGAAACTTTACAATAAAAATATTTACAAAACTAATATAACAACAACACTCACAACACTAGGAAAAAAAAAACAATAAACAAACGCGAATAATGTCCACAGTCCCAGCAAAAGAAGGTTCCAAATTTAAACTTCAGCAGGCCCCGCTTGTGCACGTGGACGCTCGTTCTCGCGTGCGCATTCAAATTTCGAACACACACGTTCTGGTTGAAGTCTCGGCCTCATAGATTTATACTTGTATGTATGTATATGTCTTCGAGAAACTTCTTTACATTAAAATTTGGCAATTTACAACAATGATTTTGGATGCATAATCAGAATGAATTTTATAAATTGCTTGCTTTGAACAAAATTGCGTATCGTAGTAGGTATATACTATATTTGCAGTAGAACTGACGAAAAAACGATTTACTATTGCGTTTTTCGTATTGTATTGCAGCTCACTGAAGAAAATTTAATTGCATCTTACTTATTTTTGCACGTCCTCCTCGCTGTATTCTTTTTCATTATTCGAAGGACCAATTTGTGTAGAGCACGTAGACTATGTATAGTGGACGTGAAGTAACACGATAATTTTCTTAGGATATTAAAATTTATTATATAACGATACGTTACAATGCAAGGTTGTACAGAGAACCAATAAGAAAAAAAAACAAAAGAATGTTGACAGATGTCAAAAACATAAAAAGTAAAAATTAACTAAAGAGGTTGATTCCAACAGAAGTTTTTAGGGGGCGTCACATGAAATTTAATTTTAACGACGAATTTGGTTATTACAAGGCGTGCTGTGACTCCACAGATTTCAGTGTTCAAAACACTAGACCAATTCACTTTATCTCAGGTTCTTCATTTATATACTACTTAGAATAATGTCTCAATCAAATTCATTGATCATTTTGCTGTAGAAAGCAGAGCTTTCAGCAGATGTTCCTGACATTACATAAAACAACAAGAATACTGCATAAAACAGGTCTTATATTAAACTTTCTATAAATTTCAAAAGTTTTTATCTAAACTTACTGGAGAAATATTTGAAAGCTGCAAGTAATTAATGGTCTTATTCATATTGAGTTAGAGTGAGTTTGTAGGCTTCTTTAAGAACCTACTAACTGACTCTTAACTTAATATGAATAACACCATAGTCTATCAACACCACATCTCAATATGTTATTGCATAATATTGACAACAGGATCTTGTTGTCAATTTCGAATACATATTTACGACAAAAAGTTAAAAATTATGATAACAAGATGTGTGCTTTAATTCCTAACAATATATTTCCCATACCACAATGACTAAGGTCACATTTTTTACAGCAGGTAAAAGTTATTTTTAGAATTAAATATATGGGGATAATAAAACTTCCAGTTGCATGAATAAAATAGTCTATTGTTTATTTTTATGTTTAATTCAGTCCAAGCATAAAGTTGTGGATAGATATCTTTTATCAATCATTGAAAAATATCTCCACAAAATCTGAAAAAGAGCATATATATATAGTTTAGGCAAGTATTCTTGAATGTAGTAACAGTTTTTTATGACAACTGATATATAGGACAGCTCCTATAAGTCTGTAATCTCCCACATTCCTTCATTTCTCATTAGATTTTTTAAATTACAAAATTTTTGTTTTTTATAACTTTAAAACAGTCCTATCTTGCACTAAAATTTCACTGAAACCAGGTCCATCTTGCTAAAGACTCAAATACTTTATGTAATATCTTTTTGTTCCAGTGTGGTCCGCCCGGGATGGATGAGGTCCTGCTGAATGACTTACTTGAGTGCTCAGTGTGCCTGGAGCGGCTTGACACCTCATCCCGGGTCTTGCCATGCCAGCACACCTTCTGTTTAAAATGTTTAAAAGTAAGTTTAAAATATCTGTTGATACTACTTAGGTACATTATTTTAGTGTATATCATGGAAAGTGATAGTAATCTTCTATAGTAGGTATATATCTTCATCATAGCTTAATTGTTATAAATTTGTGTTGCTAGTAAATTCTCTGATAACTTCAGTTGTCACTGATATGGTAAATATTGTAAAGTAGTAACTGCAGGGCTTACCATCCAAACACAAGCAAATAAAATCATTGCATTGTTTAGTAGTCCATAGAAGACTCTTTGCTGGCAAATTTAATCTAATAGCTCAGAGGGAGAAACTGGCGTAACAAAATGATTATGGTTCCTTTTTTGTAATTTAATTATGGTCCCAAGGCTGTGCTTATCGACTTAGTGTAAGGGGTTTGTGGCACCCTGGCGTAGAAAACAAGCAGGCATAAGTCGAATGACTTCAATAAAAAAAAGTTGTCATGGTTATCAAGATTTGACTAACAACATCCCATACCGCTATACACTGTATACACATTAAAAAAATCAACTGCCAGTTAAATGTACTACATATATTATGTCTTCCTGTTTTTTATCCATCTAAACCCAATATTCTTTACTGTAATAATAATAATAATGTGCTATCCTGAAAATTAAATTTGAGAAAAGATTTCTTTTTATCTTCAAATAATTGTATTGAAATAAACAACTTTATTCTGTTATTCATAATGTACTTTAAAATATACCACATTATTCCTTCCTAAAAAATATTTTTTTAAAGTTTGAAAGCTTCTAAAATTTAAATTTTTCTAGATAATACATTATTGAAGCAAATAGGGGAGTTATTGAGAAAAATAACTGATATACAAAGACAGATGCAGGCGGGTGGACATGACAGGTGCTTAAGCGACGGACATGACCAATGCATAAGCGGCGGACATGACCAGTGCATAAGGGTTCTATTTTTGAGAAAATGTTTTGAGGATTTTAAAAATGAAACCTAAAAATAAAATACTACTTTTTACTATTTTCATTAAAGATAAATCTGGTAAGGGGGGCGCAAGCTGATTTTCGCACCCTGGCGTTTAATAGGTTTACGTTTAAGACGGCCCTGAAACCCCCAAAAACAATTCAAAAGGCCACAGTGAAAGCACCAACTGAAGGTTGGTATAAAAAATACCTAAAGTTTATTTTTAGGCAGACTGTTTACCAGCTGTGAAATGCAATATAAAATGAATATGTAAACAATTGCAGTTATTGCAATGAGGAACAAGTTCTAAGAAAAATAAACTAGTTGGAGTTACATTTTATAACTTCATTTAGGAACATTTTGAAGAATTAGTTAGTATATATAGTATATTATAGTTTCATAGTTTATTTACGGATATTAAAAAAAACCCTTTTTGGGTGTTCATTTTCGTATTTAATTTTTTTACTATTTACAAGTTTAAAATGCAGTTCCAAATAAAATAAAAAACATAGAAACTTATGAACTTATCATACTGAAGTATATAGTAGTGTTTTCTAAACACAGTCATATGGTGCCTTGTTGATCTTGTACTAACAAATTAGGGCAACCCATGTAAACAGCCACTACCGGCTTTGTAGACTAATGTGGGATGGATTTGAAAATTAATTCACTAATATTGTAGGTCCAGTTTGGTCATGCATTGTACTTACAAACATAGGTATAGAAAAGAAAAACAGAAGTAACCTTCACCTATCGGTAAATAAAGATTTCTGCCTAGGTCGCCGCTTCATTTATTTGTAGTTTAACTGCTGTGTTTTGCATATAACCTCTTCACTTAAAATCCACACAAATAACATATACATAGGTATTCTTATGGAAGCAATTTTGGATATTTTTAATGCCTTCTGTCTTTGGGATAGAAATGATTATAGAAGGTTATTATGATATATAATTATAATCAAATTTCATAAATATTTATATACTTCGAGGGGATGTATAATATCCTATATATCTGGGATAGTATATTCTATATTTGTCCCGATTTTCGGGATACATTTATCCTGAAAAATAGGAAATAATCATTGGTTCCTATAAGTAACATCAATTTTCTACCAAAGGGAAGTTAAAAAAGACTGCATAGTGATATATAATTTTAGAAGTCCGGCTTAAGTCGATATGTTATAGTCAAACGCCGCTATGTTGTCTTTTCTCGGAATAACTAGGTTATTATAGGTATGTTCAAGGCATTTCGAACTAAACCCAAATAAATTCCAATTTCGGGCTTCGATTAAAGTATTTTTAGCCAAACCTAGAAGATTCCGGCTTTGTCTAGTTGATCCTAGAAGCGACTAAGGCATACCCGGTCAAACGCGATTCGTACTGCACTTGTTACATGTATAATGTCTGTGTAAATTAGTCTCCTAGGTTAAACAAAAATTCATCAGTCAATGGCAGAAAAATGTAATTCATTTGGACTCTAAGACTTTATGTCAGATCTGAGGTGTGACTAGTTAAACCTTGGAGCCCCAGAGCTTCGATTTTTGAATATAACAGATATATAAAAATCGAAATGTATGCTAGGACACATAGTAGAAGTGAAACTTCAACGTACGTACGCAACGTAGCGATTTGTTTTTCCACTTGTCCGTTGAAGTTTCACTTCTACTATGTGTCCTAGCACACATTTTTCGCAGGTATATTGCAAATTATGATTTGGTTAGGTTAGGTACATTTTCATGAATGCATTATTTATTTATACATAATTTATTTTATCTTAAACTGAATTCGATCCGGAACCAAAAAACATCCATAGTCTACTATAAAATTATGGCGTCTCTAAACAAGCGATATACCTTCTACCCCCTCCACGCGGCCGTAACGCTTTTTCGTGACAGAAAAATCGTCTGTATAGAAGTTTCACTTCAAAAAGCGTCGTTTTGGTTCCTCCATTATCACGGTCGTGTTGCTTCAAGACCGTTTGTAAGTTGGAGGAGGGGAAAGTATTGTTTACACAAATACACGCGTTCGCTGATACTGTACATTGTGCAGTGACATGTTATGTTGTTTGTAAGGCGCCTGCAAGGAATTGCCGGGGAAATTATGTGTTCTGACGAGATGTTTGTTTATATGCATATAGAGTAGCGACAATGGAATATCTTTGCATATTTGTTTCTATACGAACGTACTTAGATAGGTACTATAGAGCATCGTCGTGAATAAATAACGGTATACATATTCAAGACATGTTAATTCAGATGTAATACATCATTTATGGCAATGAAAGCGTAACATGAGGTTTTTTTTACTCTTAATTACTAAAACAACAGAAAGTCTCATGTTTCTAAAATGTACGTAAAAGGAGAATTATTTTGTTTAATAAATATCAATATAAAAATTAACATGCTTCACTCTTTACTTCTCTCATCAAAAATGTACATGGTACAAAACGATTCAGTCTCAACCCCCCCAAATTTCATGGTCTTCTGAAGGAAAATTCAACAGGCCATATATAAAGTTATTAAATAGAATCAGAGCAGGTCATTTCCCTACAAGAAGTTTTAGCCACCTCACGGGCAAGGTTGATTCACCCAACTGCCTATTGTGGAACGCGTGAGGATGTCCAACATCTTTTAATGGAGTGCATCAGAAATAGAGATAGTAGAGAACAACTGATGAGGGAGTTGGGACTGAATCATTTTGATGTAGGTAATTTTACAGAAATGCTGGCAGAGCCAGCCTCAAGGGAGGCTAGTTTGTTAGCCAGCTCATTATTTAATTTTTCCATTATAACTGATTGTACGTTTAGGAGATGATGGGACTAACATGCCTATGTGGCAAAAGTCCCAAAAAAATAAAGATGAAAAAAAAAACCTGCTTCACTCACATACGACATAGGGCACTGAGTGACTGCGATTTGAATTTAATGTCACTCACTCATACTTTATTAAGAAATTCTGGAATTCAGAATTCTGTATAGTTAAAGAAAGGGTCTTAACAAAATGGTTTCATTGAAAATTTGAAACCACCATTTGAATATCCAGTAAGATCACGAAAATCAGTCAGGCATAGTACCTAAAGTACCTAAATATATAAATATTAGGTAATATTAAACACAGGTTCTAAACACTTTTTTCGCTGAGACCACTCACGGAGATATGGAAGGGACAAATGGCGCCATCTGAAAAATTCAAGTTTTATTGAATGATATTCTTTTTTATTAGTCGATGCTCTCTTATTTTGCCTTCTTTGAAATCAGATATCCTCTATCTCTCCTAAAAAAGTTGACAACTCTATACACAGGCGAAAAAGCATGTGGAACCATAAGTACGCGTCTATCACCTGCTTTACATTGCTTTATTGAAACAAAATTCTGAAACAGTAAACGATTGAAATAATAAATCTAATACTTTCAATGCTGTGCCCTACTTTCTACAACGTATCTATCGAGTTCGCAATACAATAAATATCAAAAATATTTTTTCAGTTTTAATGTTGCTAGCCATATATTAATGGTGGTGCTAATTAATCGCAAATATTCATTTCAAGTACTATTCTATTATAGCGAGCGATGATATAACGATCTAGTTGGTTAGGGAGTTTCAGAAAAAAAAATGATTCTGGAAGAAAAAGACAAGACAGAATAACGAAATGAATATCGAAATTCTAGAATAACGGTTCTGGATGGAAAAGGCATAGATATAGAGAATTCCAAACGATGACAATGCTCATTTTGCCAAAATGATAAAACTAACATCCGTGTGAATTCATATCACTATCAATGCGGCTTCCCACTGGGTCGGAATGGCATCGTATGCACAGTACCTACATGTTTAGTAGATCGTGCTACATCTAGGGATGGTACCTTACATATATTCCTACTCCTAGACTTGGATAGTAATTGTATGAGTTCAGCAGACAGACAACCCACTCGATGAAAAGCGGTTACCATCGTCTATGGACATTTGTAGCATTTAAAGTGCTGCCATT
Organism: Dendrolimus punctatus; assembly: GCA_012273795.1. Lineage (NCBI taxonomy): Eukaryota > Metazoa > Arthropoda > Insecta > Lepidoptera > Lasiocampidae > Dendrolimus > Dendrolimus punctatus. The sequence goes on along the minus strand of CM022546.1, from coordinate 17,686,275 downwards.
CTCTAAAAGGAGACTGGAACCTGGCCACTAATGCCGGAACACAACTCGAGATTGTTACAGGTAAACAAACATTGGATACAGGCTATACCGAAACTGTAAAGAAAGTATTTTATGGTCGGGATTGGAGATCCAACTTCATATCATCATCTTCATATCAATCTTGGTCTTATTTTTTTAGATATTCTTGCCTAGGACTAAATGTACGGGTTAGCAACGGCTGAACATTGCCGTGTCAGCGGTTTACGCTTTACATACAAATTGGTATTCGTCCAAAATCGTCATCTTTCGGTCTGCAAACTGTCACTGGTTTTTAGCACAATCATTTATTCATAAATTAGCATTACTTTATCAATAAATCCTATGTAGGAAAACCCTCTACACAATGGTTCCCTTAAACAATTTTCACCTCGAAGAAAATATCTGACTTGTTATAATTGCTGCAGTAGACATTAAATCTTATATATATAAAATTCTCGTGTCACAGTGTTTGTAACCAAACTCTACCGAATCGGCTTGACGATTTGTATTATTTTGTAGGTCTGAGAATAGGTCAACTATTTTTATACCCCAAGTGATTAAGGTGGCCCACCCCAAAAATGTATTTATTTTTTTGATCATTTTTTATGATTTGGCATAACAAAATACATATAATCCTTAATTTATACCAAATTTCACCATTTTTAATAGCGATATTAGTACTGTAATAATCTACGACACTCAGTGGTCGATAACTGAACAATTATCAATCGGTCAATATCCCCAGACTTCTACCATGTTACTTCTCACACAGCAACAGCACGGAGTAGGGATAAGAATAATAATTTTCTTTTTTATTTAACTACTAAAATATTCACTAGAAATAAATTATATGGCAAAAAAACGTTTGCCGGGTAAATTAGTACTTTATAAAAAATATCTACATTTGTTTAAGTAAATTCCCCAGAGTAATATTGATTTGAGCTATTGTTTAATAGGTTATATAAAGACTATTATATGAGAAAATCTCCATAAATAAGGTAAAATATATTAGACGGTGATTCTACTAATTTCAAGACAACCCTAGGCCCTAGTGTTATCGTACATAATCATCTCTTTATTAACGGCGGATCTAAATGTCCCGCTCTCTACTTTGACTCACGATTGACTCATCAATAATAGTCAAATGGCACACTGTGCCTGACTGACCATTTAGTCCTATTTAAGATCATATTAAGGGACTAGCAACTAGCTACTACGTTCGATGGTTCGAATGATGTAGGTTATGGCGTTATGAGAAACTGACGCAAGCTCGCCAGTTTCTGTGGTTTTTAGTTTTCTGTCAGATTTGGTCTTACATTTCCTCATATTATTTAATTGAGTCATATTTGTTATAATATTAATATACAAAAAATAGCTTACTGGTTCACGGTCTAATGTGTCATTATTCATTACAATGTGACGCTGGTGTCTAATTACTGAGCTAAGTAAACCTTTTAATCTTTATGTTAAGCTCTCTCTTTGCTTTCGCCTCCTGCCAAATGCGAGTGCGACCTAACATCCTGGCATATGCCCTCTGTTATACCACAAATAATCATTTCGGGCGCGATGCGATGGCCGGGAGAAGGCAAAGGGACGGGAAGAAGAAGCAAGGAAGGAAAGACTCATCGCGCCACCAGTCCTCCTCCACATTGCGCTCGTCCCCCGGGGTTCACACTCTCACTAAGATATGGCGTTGATAGTTAAATGTAGTAATCTTGGTTATTTACTTTATTGTGTTCCAAAAAATTTATATAGTACGTATGTTATGGCGGTGACAGCCGTGGCAGTTCTGTCGAATGTGTCTTGTTATGCGCATTCTTCATTTAAAGTTTTATTTTATTCTTGATGGCGAGGATGGGGAGGAAGAATTTACAAGGGTGTTCCTCGGCGCAACCAATCATATCATTCTTCACACAATCCGTCTACCTCTTCTTTGGTCTACATTAACATTTGTACACATCAATCTTCCAGTTCCAGTTTAACATTCTTTTTGTCACGTGACTTTCATCCCTGCTCATGTTAAGCGGAAGCGTGGCAATTTATTGGCTAAGGCGCGTCTTATTCCAATGACGAGGATTCGAATAATAGACCAGGGTAGATCAATTTTGAAACAAACAAAAAATTGTAGTTGGATGAAACCCATTGGAAAAGGAAGAGAATGTAACCAAAATGGAAGGAAAAACAATTTACGGGCGCGGGAAGTGGAGGGGGGGGGGCGAGTTTTAAGGGTGAAGAGCGGTTTATCTCGATTTCTGTAAAAACTACAAGTCCTATGGAAAAAAGTTGGCAAAGTAGCAGGTAATAAAAAGATCTACAACTTTTGTATTAATACTTTTTTCACATAACCTCAAAATTTATGTGAAAAATTGAAATAACCAAGTCTTTGTTTTTTTTGGTTCCGCTCGCACGTAACAATATAAAATTTATTTGAAAATTTTACAAAATCAAATTTGTTGACCAGTGTCAGTTGTTATTATTATCGTGTAGGTGTATCAGACAGAATCTTGCCAATGTATGCAATATTCAGTGAAATGCAAAGCAGTCTCGGAATTTCTCACATAGTGTCCGTTATTTCGTATTTTCTATTGGAATTTCATATCTGCTGTTGACCTAATAGTTTGCAGCACCCTATTAGTCACGGCTGCATGTTAAAAGCCTCTTGCATTGTGAGCAAGCGAAGGTGGCATTGTGAAGTAACTTTCTTGGGAGATCAAGAAGATATTTACTGTATTATCTTTTGATGATAACAAGAGTACCTTACAAGAAAAAATAAGATTTCTTTACACTCGATTCAATAGATTATTTCCGAGGACAATAGTGTCCAAGACTCAAGTATACTAGTGTTATTGATACGAGTTGCGGGATTCGAATTAAAATGCTGTTGGAATTACTACAGAATTTATTAGAACTATACAAACACGTATAACACAGGTATAAATATAACTGAACACAACCAGTACAAAGGTAATGCACGATTCACTAACACGCGCAAAGTCCGTCACTATATAGATTGCCGAATGTACACACGTCTTGTCTCGCTTGTGGTTATTGCTTGACTGCCTCACCCCTCCCTTGGGGCATTGCTTTATACTGTACAAATGTCTACTTGACCGCGTGGACTGAATTTCCAAGAATCACACCTGGCTAATGACTACCATCAAGATTACTATACAATGGGGTGTTTTTCTAATTACAAATTTTAAACACAAAGTAAACAAAATAATGTCGAAAGGTAAAAAAAACTGCAGGTGTGAATTGGTCTTTGTCGGTCGTAACAATATTATAGATAACTAGAGTTTACTCCGCGTGCCAAACCCTAGGCATTAGCTTTGTTTTATTCATATAAAAAAAAATAGTTCGGTTTATATATAATCTATACATATAATAAAACTGTAGAGGTTAAATTTCTGTACAATGAAAGAAAAATGCTGAAAACTGAGTCAGGGGGATGTAACAAGTGAAATAGAACTAATTTAGATTATTTACATTTTTTTCCTTCTCTGTTTGTATGTCTGTTTGTAAGGGCTTGATTTAAATGATATTACTATGGTGGTAGCCTATGTCCCTCGCCAACATACAGAATACTTTCGATATCGAAAAATTAAAGAGTTCCCGTGGGGTAGTTAAAAACCTTTGATTACTCGTACAGCTTATTATACAACTTATGTACCTAATTAAATATTGATATTGCCGGTATCATCATACAATAAGACAATTTATACATTAAAAAGACGAGATTACGCAAAAAAGTAAACCTTACATAAACAATGTCTAGCATAGCGTATTTCATCGTGGTGCTGAGAGTATTCTACATTGCGATCGTGACGCGGACGAAGTCGCGGCCATCAGCTGGTTTCATATAATATTAACAAAGAAACTAAGTCCATAAAGTCTACACAACTGCCCAGCAAAACATGTAGGCGAGTCGAAGCCAACCTGGTTTGAAGTAATACACAACGATGTGTTCTTTATGTCAACGTAGGTATTTGTTAGTGAATGAAAGACGCGATTGCAGCGCCATCTATTTTGTTAATCCATTTATTCCATTTAAATGACGTAACTTGTCGGTATAAACTGTATCCCATACGGTAACTTTCATTATAAGCCACCACTATGTCAAGTTTCAATCATATACGTTCACTAGTTTAAAAAAAATGCGATCCCGGCGCCATCTGTTACACTATTATTGTTTATCCCATCGAAACGACGTAATTTTTTGGGATAAGAAGTATCCGTTGTTACGCTCCAGGATATGAGCTAGCTCTATGTCGAGTTTCATTTAAATCCGTTCAGTAGTTTTCATGTGATTTTAGAGGTCTTCATGTAGAAGTGAAACAATGTTGTGTGTTTGAATTGCAGTTCAGGAATGCATGATGTAGGCTCGCTCCGCGCTTACTAAAGTAATACAAAAATGCAGACGCTTAGCAGCTAACGGAGCGAGCTATGTCCTCGCGGTAGGCGGGGCGCGGGCGCACGGGCTTTACGGGGGTGAGGTCAGCGGGGTGATTCTGTCCGCAACAATTTGTGAGCGGCCGCCGTGGTGATCGGACGTCTGCGGCTACAGGGCTCCCCCTCAAGCGAAGCGTACCGGTGGTTTGACTCGACGTCCGCTGCGGGTGTGAAAATTTTCTGTGCCAACTGCCTTTTTCAAGGCATCCGTATGGTTTCCAACTGCAGGGTGAGTTGGCGTAGTACACAGCTTCAGGACGTAGGCGGGCTTCAGACGGTCGATAGAGACGTTGGTTTCTCTTCCAGGCAGCTTAGTTTTGAAGAATTTATCATTTCGTTCCAGGATTGGGTAGGGTCCTTCGTAGGGAGGCTGAAGTGGTTTCTTCACGGCGTCGACTCTGACGAATACGTTTTCACATGTTGCTAGGTCGTGATGTACAAATGTCTTCAGATTATTCGTATACGTCGAGGAGTCGCTTCTTGATGGTATCGTATTTGTTGTCAGCGGGCGGGTTTAGTAAAATGTCACTTATTTCGTCGATGTCCTGTCGTTCCAGTTGCCCAACGACGAGTTCGTACATTGCCTTGTCGCCCTTTTTCTGTGCCGAGGCGATGGCTTCGAACTGGACAAACCACAGCCTTAATCTGTCGCGCCAGAGTGGTGGAATTCTTGGTGTCACCGCGAAGCCGGATATTTCCTCCAGTTCATGGCTGGCTGCTGCTTTACTGCAATTTTCCATAGTGACTGAGCTTGATCGGCTAAACAGACGAGCAGAGTTTTCTTTCCTGCGGGAATGTCTTGTTGACGCAATTGCTTTCCAAGGCAGGAGTTTTGCTTCAAGATGATCCTTTCTTCAGAAGGTGGTTTTCTTGCGGGTCACCACTTTAGAGGTCTTCATGTAGAAGTGAAACAATGTTGTGTGTTTGAATTGCAGTTCAGGAATGCATGATGTAGGCTCGCTCCGCGCTTACTAAAGTACTACAAAAATGCAGTTGCTTAGCAGCTAACGGAGCGAGCTATGTCCCCGCGGTAGGCGGGGCGTGGGCGCACGGGCTTTACGGGGGTGAGGTCAGCGGGGTGATTCTGTCCGCAACAATTTGTGAGCGGCCGCCGTGGTGATCGGACGTCTGCGGCTACATGATGCTTTGACAGACAATCCGACTAAAATTCTAAAGATTGCATTTTCGAAGTCTCCTTATCTGAATTCTCTCCCCCTGTTGTTTCACATTTTTAAGCGCATTGTACAAATTCGAACGGTTTAAAGATTTATTATAGTGTTACAACTCAGGTCCCGACAAAAACAAAATCCATCTGCATATCTGAAACAAAGCACGTCGGCCTTCGAAGTAATAACTAGGTATTAACATTGTAAATATTGTAATTCTTTTATGATGGTCTCCTTTGGTTACTTGACATGCGGCCTATTGCTGTATTGTAATCATTAGCCAGGTGTTACGGATTTTAAAGTACAAGCGGATTATAGGAAATTCGATCCACGCCGTCGGGCGGACATATTGCATTTGTGCAGTATAAAGCAATGGCCCGATTGAGTGAGGAGGTAATCGAGCGACAACTACGAGCGAAGCGAGACTTGTATACTACAATGGGGAATTTGATAAGTGTCGGACTTTGTGCATTTATTGAATATCGACCTTTTGCAATACGTTGGACTTGTTGTGTTCGGTTATATTGGTACCTGTGTTCTACGTGTTTGTATAGCTCTAATAAACTGTATAGTAATTCTAACGGCATTTTAACTCGAGCCTCGTAACTCGTAACTATAACTATAAGATAGATATATTCTACCGATACTCTTCTCTTTTTACTGTAAATTTGACTGTTCGCATCCCAATTAAATTCAATAATACACAACGAAGTATGTAGTAAAGAAGCAACTAAAACAGACGCTACCGTGGGGGTCTAAATTAAGTACAGCTATGTTTACACAGCACATGTTACTTGATGATTCATTGCGTCTTTACTTATCACTAGGTAGATAACACAGGGCGTCGCTGTCCTGTTACGTATTTTAATCTTGAGTGATATATTGTGTGACTTGTCAATCATATGAATGTGTTACGACTTTCCCGGATATTATAGATATACCTACTCATAATAGTTGGCACAATTTATACATGACTAACAACTGGGATATAATAAGCAAAGTCTGGAGTGGATAGTATTTTAATAGTGTATGTGACATATTTGAGAGCCATTGTTGACCTGTGTGGTCGAGATATTTGCAGTCTGGATAGGGTTTTAATAGAATAAGTGTCACATTATTATGTATATACAGTGTAAATTCTATATACCGATACTTAAGGGACTGTGCGTTTTATGGCGTTATAGAGAGTTGTTGTTAAATGGAGAAGAGTGTGTTATTTTTGTCTGACGTCTTTTGCTGCACCAGTAATTTTATTGTATTTTTTTCACATCTTGCGATATTGAGGCATCTTTATGATAAAAAAGTACTTTAATTAAATTAAATTAAATTTCGGAATTTTCTTTGTAATTTCATAATATGATGCATAATGCCAATAGTCGATTTTACTACGGGCTAGGATAGTACAGCGATAAAAGAACGTAGACAACTGTGCAGCTTTTACTAATTTTGGCAACTTAAAATGTTCTTTTTATTACTTAATTGTTGTCGTTATTATGGGTGTAATGCTATATAGAGTGTATTATCTTATGGAAGACAAGCTAAACCAACTAAAGCCACGTGATTTCTAAGGGATCTAAGGAGTTTGTCGTTAAATCGAGTGACGTAACATGGAGTTTACGCTGTATTTATATTCTAAAACAACAACAATTAATGTCAAAACAATCCTTTCAATCCTTTGCACCTTGCGTCTAATTTCATGCGCACAGGAAAAGGGTAGAACTTAAAGCTGGAGTCAGTTTTTCCCTATTCTTACATCCTGGGTGTCTTCAAGTGAGTAGGTTATTTCTAGGTAAGCCACATGGGGTAAGATCATTGTCAAATGCGAACCTGTACTACTATGGAGAAAGAACATTATAGAATATTATGTACTTTGAAAATATAATGTGATAAAATATACATTACATAGTAAACATTTTTTTTCACTAAATTCCTTGAAAAAAAATGAAACTAAATACTTGAAAATAAACTTAATTATACGATGTGATAAATTATTTTAATTACTGTATAAACATTGAAACATGATTAGTCTGAAGTAAATCATGTTGTTGCCATTCAGTCACCTTTGTGACTTTTTACGATTAATCGTACAAAGTCAGACATATTGTAATCTTTTGGACGTTTGTGATAATTACCTATCTCAATTGATTTGACTGGCTACCATGTGTTGAAGTTAACATAACTCTCCCTAAAATTATGTGATTTAAATTCTTCTAAACTTGAAGATTTATTATACTTGATTGATTCCAATCTTAATCAGCCTATGTCTAAAATACTCATAGTATGTAACTATAACTGACTGTCCAAGGGCCTTCGTAGATGAAATAATACGACCTTAACCGACAATTGTTCCCGACACCCACAGGACGGGAAACCGGCCGTCACAAATTGCCGTTCTCGCATTCAGTTACTCAAAACACACCAGTCACTATCTCGGAATTCCGATCTCTTTCCAAAAATATAGCATGGAGGGGGTAGTATTTCAATTGATAAATATACTACAGGTATGATATTGGTATGTGAGACCTTATATATACAGAGGAGATTCCACCTTGCTGCATGACACACCTACATGCCTTCTTCATTTTGCCGGCTTAGTTACTCTACTGAAGGTATATAATCAAATTACTATATACAAATGAACTTTAGACTTGAGATCTCATTCCACTTTTTATTACACAATTTAAAAGCGCTATGTCACCCGACAAGATGACTGTAGAAAGAAAGAAGAAAGAAAAAAGTTTATTCGATCTTGAAACAATAGCGAGACACATTGAAAAACAAAAAATAAAATGGGTGTCAAACTATCTAGGAATATAACAGAAAAACAAGTTTCGCCATGGTGCCAAATAGGTGCAGTTCAGCATATATTACGCCAGAAAAGGGTCCCTGATGTTATGCACTCACCGATGACATTACTGATTACTAGTCCCAAGTAATAAATGAGAGGGCTATAGATATATATTTATTTAATTTCTTATTGCAGAGTTCAGCAGACACTTGATGGAAAGCGGTTACCATTGCCTATTGACATGTGTAACACCAAAGGTGCTACAAATGCGGCGCTGTTCCCTTAAGGGAGACTGGAACCTATCCACTGATGCCGGGACGCAACTCAAGGTTGTTATGACGGCATATTCTAGACCAAGGTGGTAGTCGTCGGGAGAATGCCCTACCACCTGGCTAGGGTTGTTTTGTCGCCTCTTACGACAAGCCCCCGGCCGCAGGAATTTGTATTCTTTCTCCGTTCCTGCACGGATACATAAGCACTAACAGGACAGAAATAGAAAATAATTATGTTGAAAGTTTCGTTGGTGAGTGTGGTAAACTAAAAGTCCACAGATGCATAATTATAGTAAAAATAAACAATATCAATTAGTAATCACCTGGAAAAAGGTTGTATGTCTTTTCGTTCTATACGCCTCTGTTGTCATTTTGAAATGATTCTTACAATCATTGAAATATAGTTCTAATTACGACCAATCTCCATCATTTATTTACTCCCCACCTAATCGAGGAACAGAAGCTATTAAGGTGAAATCAAATGAAGCTTTCATTGTGTTACGTTGTGGAGAGGCTTTGATTGTGTTACGATGCGGTATTTAAGAGCAAAGTGTAATTGTCACATCTTTACTACTAGTGGTAATTTGCAGTGATTAATTTGCTTTTCTTTTCGTACCTACATACCTCATTAAACAGGATTGTACGTATTGGTCATGAAATTGCGTGATGCTGTATCACTTTCACCTGCTGCTGCTTTCTGCGAACGTGGAATTAAACGATGCCAATGTTACAAGTGGCGGATGAGTTTGCACGCAATGTGTGGTGTAATATCGAGAGTTTTTACATAGCGTCCACGCTTTAGGTTATTTTGCGAGTGATAGTCGGACTACTTTTGATACATTTATTTTTTTGTTTTTCCGTCTTTTTGAAGGTAAATAATATATCAGTATTGTTGCGAATCGATAATAATCTTTTACTTGTGTTTTATTACCCCTTCGAATTTAAGCAATATATTGTTCGCTTTAATCCCTCTGTATCACTCCCGTTAAGACGTCATAAATTCTTTCATCTAATGTTTGAATTTCATGCACATTCTTAGGAGCCCACAATTTTAAAGTTCCAAGGAATAGTGGGCATGTTGCTAGGTCGCTATGTCTATTTAACAAATATATGAGGTTGGTTAGCCGGGACCGAGATTGTTGAGTTTCAACTGCAATCGCGGTGGTAGTAACTGTACAGTCGGAACGGGAATCTCATATGGACGGACTTTGCTCAATTAATCTTATTACGATTTTTAACCGACTTTAAACAGGAGGAAGTTCTCAATTCCTCTGCATGTTTTCTTTGACATAATCGTTAACGTAAATCGTCGATCGTAAACCGGTTTTCTAACTGTTCTCTTTACTCGTAAGCTTACGCTAACACTCCCGAGGTTGTCTCATGGTCATCCCGGGGACATCGAGAATTACCCTTAATAAAGAACGCCGTGCGCCTAAAGTCTTGTAAAAAAAGCATTTATACGCGTTTTTAATATACATGTTCTGCGATTTCTCCGTCAATTGTGGATCGATTTCATATTTTTTTCTTTATTCCTAAGAATATACTCCCAAGACGATTTCATGGTCAGAATTCATCAGTCATGATCTGATGAGTAGTAGTAGTAGTAGAAAAATCGAGAGTAACCAATCAAAAATTTATCAAATATCGCCGATAACCTACATTTTTTTTAAAAAAAAGCTTGTTTGTAACGCGTGTCAGTTTGTGCCACTTTCTACAGACAATGTTGTAGAAGTCGGTTAAATATTTATTTTTTTGTTTTTAGGGTTATTCCGTTTTGTTTTTGTGAAAAAAATCTGCTTTACGGTTTGGTCTTGATGTAATCGGTAGTTTCTAATAAACTTTGCTTTAAATCCAACGTCATTTGAAATTCACATCTGTCAACGATATTTTATTTCTTTTAAGTTATCAATTTCTAAGACTGTTTTTTAATACTAATTTCGGTAACATGTTTCTTAGAAAAACTCTGTATTAATTTGCATTTCTAAGTATTTTCCTGATGCGTTAAATGGCAAGAACAAGATTTAGTCAATCATTTCTAAGAATTAAGTTTACTGCTCCATTATGCAATGCAACGATGATGAAGATATATATATATATATATATATATATATATATATATATATATATACATATATATATATAGATATATATATATATATATATATATATATATATACATATATATATAGATATATATATATATATATATATATATATATATATATATATATATATAATCAAATTACTATATACAAATGAACTTTAGACTTGAGATCTCATTCCACTTTTTATTACACAATTTAAAAGCGCTATGTCACCCGACAAGATGACTGTAGAAAGAAAGAAGAAAGAAAAAAGTTTATTCGATCTTGAAACAATAGCGAGACACATTGAAAAACAAAAAATAAAATGGGTGTCAAACTATCTAGGAATATAACAGAAAAACAAGTTTCGCCATGGTGCCAAATAGGTGCAGTTCAGCATATATTACGCCAGAAAAGGGTCCCTGATGTTATGCACTCACCGATGACATTACTGATTACTAGTCCCAAGTAATAAATGAGAGGGCTATAGATATATATTTATTTAATTTCTTATTGCAGAGTTCAGCAGACACTTGATGGAAAGCGGTTACCATTGCCTATTGACATGTGTAACACCAAAGGTGCTACAAATGCGGCGCTGTTCCCTTAAGGGAGACTGGAACCTATCCACTGATGCCGGGACGCAACTCAAGGTTGTTATGACGGCATATTCTAGACCAAGGTGGTAGTCGTCGGGAGAATGCCCTACCACCTGGCTAGGGTTGTTTTGTCGCCTCTTACGACAAGCCCCCCGGCCGCAGGAATTTGTATTCTTTCTCCGTTCCTGCACGGATACATAAGCACTAACAGGACAGAAATAGAAAATAATTATGTTGAAAGTTTCGTTGGTGAGTGTGGTAAACTAAAAGTCCACAGATGCATAATTATAGTAAAAATAAACAATATCAATTAGTAATCACCTGGAAAAAGGTTGTATGTCTTTTCGTTCTATACGCCTCTGTTGTCATTTTGAAATGATTCTTACAATCATTGAAATATAGTTCTAATTACGACCAATCTCCATCATTTATTTACTCCCCACCTAATCGAGGAACAGAAGCTATTAAAGGTGAAATCAAATGAAGCTTTCATTGTGTTACGTTGTGGAGAGGCTTTGATTGTGTTACGATGCGGTATTTAAGAGCAAAGTGTAATTGTCACATCTTTACTACTAGTGGTAATTTGCAGTGATTAATTTTGCTTTTCTTTTCGTACCTACATACCTCATTAAACAGGATTGTACGTATTGGTCATGAAATTGCGTGATGCTGTATCACTTTCACCTGCTGCTGCTTTCTGCGAACGTGGAATTAAACGATGCCAATGTTACAAGTGGCGGATGAGTTTGCACGCAATGTGTGGTGTAATATCGAGAGTTTTTACATAGCGTCCACGCTTTAGGTTATTTTGCGAGTGATAGTCGGACTACTTTTGATACATTTATTTTTTTGTTTTTCCGTCTTTTTGAAGGTAAATAATATATCAGTATTGTTGCGAATCGATAATAATCTTTTACTTGTGTTTTATTACCCCTTCGAATTTAAGCAATATATTGTTCGCTTTAATCCCTCTGTATCACTCCCGTTAAGACGTCATAAATTCTTTCATCTAATGTTTGAATTTCATGCACATTCTTAGGAGCCCACAATTTTAAAGTTCCAAGGAATAGTGGGCATGTTGCTAGGTCGCTATGTCTATTTAACAAATATATGAGGTTGGTTAGCCGGGACCGAGATTGTTGAGTTTCAACTGCAATCGCGGTGGTAGTAACTGTACAGTCGGAACGGGAATCTCATATGGACGGACTTTGCTCAATTAATCTTATTACGATTTTTAACCGACTTTAAACAGGAGGAAGTTCTCAATTCCTCTGCATGTTTTCTTTGACATAATCGTTAACGTAAATCGTCGATCGTAAACCGGTTTTCTAACTGTTCTCTTTACTCGTAAGCTTACGCTAACACTCCCGAGGTTGTCTCATGGTCATCCCGGGGACATCGAGAATTACCCTTAATAAAGAACGCCGTGCGCCTAAAGTCTTGTAAAAAAAGCATTTATACGCGTTTTTAATATACATGTTCTGCGATTTCTCCGTCAATTGTGGATCGATTTCATATTTTTTTCTTTATTCCTAAGAATATACTCCCAAGACGATTTCATGGTCAGAATTCATCAGTCATGATCTGATGAGTAGTAGTAGTAGAAAAATCGAGAGTAACCAATCAAAAATTTATCAAATATCGCCGATAACCTACATTTTTTTTAAAAAAAAGCTTGTTTGTAACGCGTGTCAGTTTGTGCCACTTTCTACAGACAATGTTGTAGAAGTCGGTTAAATATTTATTTTTTTGTTTTTAGGGTTATTCCGTTTTGTTTTTGTGAAAAAAATCTGCTTTACGGTTTGGTCTTGATGTAATCGGTAGTTTCTAATAAACTTTGCTTTAAATCCAACGTCATTTGAAATTCACATCTGTCAACGATATTTTATTTCTTTTAAGTTATCAATTTCTAAGACAGTTTTTTTAATACTAATTTCGGTAACATGTTTCTTAGAAAAACTCTGTATTAATTTGCATTTCTAAGTATTTTCCTGATGCGTTAAATGGCAAGAACCAGATTTAGTCAATCATTTCTAAGAATTAAGTTTACTGCTCCATTATGCAATGCAACGATGATGAAGATATATATATATATATATATATATATGTATATATATATATATATATATATACATATATATATATATATATAGATATATATATATATATATATATATATATATATATATATATATATATATATACATACATACATACATACATACATACATACCCTTATCCTCGTTAGTAAAAAGTAAATATTATTATGTAATATTTTACAAGTCAATTGTACAAAGTATCTACAATAGTCAGCGTTTGACAAATAAAGAACTGCGGTCTAACGCTTAACAACAAATTTATATGAATATAATTTCAACAATTAAATCAGATTTATTACGCTCGTTGGGTTTGGCATTTCGTACATTTTACCCTTCCCTCGTATACTAAAACTGTATACACACTACATCAATATTTAATATTATAGAACAATAATGTATATCTAATAGCAATGCAAAAATGAAAAAATCTTTAATTCACGTTGAACTGTGAGTTGTAGTGTAACTGATCCTTCTCTAACAATGTTTTATTATTCGGGAAAACGAGATTGAATCTTACGTAAGAAGAGGGAGGGAAAGAGGGTTCGAGAAATCTTAGTATCCTTACATGGGGGGGAGATGAAAATCGTCAAAAACATCCTTATGTTATTAATGAGCGGTCTTAAATAACGGAAAGATCGTTTACGAAATTTGCATTGCTAAGAATGGAAGCTGAAGCCTCTTCGTTATAGGGAGGTCGATCGACAAAGACCCGCTCACCCATACAGGCCGTCTGCCAGAATAGAGAAGTAAAAGGTAAATTATGCTCATCCCATATAATTGGTAGAAGGGCAAAGAAAAGAGGTTGAATAATTGTAAACAGTAAAAGTATTACACTGCTGGACGTAGCCACCTTCCATAGATTTGCGCTACATGTGCTCAGTCTTTCTTTTTACACCGCGAATTGCTGACTGGGCGGTCTGTACGGTTATAATAATCGTTCCCGCGCAGCAAGATGACATATTTATTTATTAATTAAAAAAATAAACCAACAGCCCATACTACAAATAAAAAATACTTAAATTACAGGTTTTTCTATCAATTTAAATAGCGAAGAAACGAGCGAAATAAAAATAAAATATTTTGTATTTTGTAAAAATACATATTATTTTTATTATAGGAGTTCAGCAGACAGGCAAACGGCCCTCTTTATGGAAAGCTGTTACCACCTGACAATTATTGTCCAATTTCAAACGATGCTTTTCTTTGATAATCGGCGAACTGTTAATAGATTAGTGAATTTATTAACACAGTCTGATAAGCGTTTTAGTGAAAACGCTTATTACACTGATTGCCAGACTCACTATATCACCTATCGCGCTGATTGCTTAACATCATAGGCATATGTGAAACACTTACTTCTTATCAAAATCTTAATTACATAACAACAATAAAAGCAGCATATCCCTGCCCAGGATAAAACTTATATACTCTTTACTAAATTCCATTAAAATGTTTTCAGCCAATTAGGTCGTGGATAACAGAGCTACTTTCGCATTTATGTATTTGTCGGAGTGAACGATCCGTTTAATGTCGCTTCAAAGTGGTTTCAAAGAAATGCTCAATGAAATCGCCTTTTTATACATTCTCCGATATTTTTATAAACGCAATAAATGTATTTATAACTATAGCAACTCAAATAAAAATAGCTGATACCGATATAGAGGTCGACAGTCTGTGAACTTCACAACCTTTTATTATTCAATATGTTTTTTATCCTTTCAATGTGATACTTTCTCACTATTAAAGTAACGCTGACTATAGAGAAACATCGAATTTTTCCAACAAAAGTATGTTTCTTTATTCTTTTTTGAAGTGATAACTTCCTATGGGAGGGTAAACTGCTTCGTTACGTAACGTGTTACGGCGCCAGCCTGTCTGACTTCCTTTCTTTTACGCAAGTTATCATTTCTGTCGGGCGTCCCGAGACGCACAAGTTTTTTTGATAATGTTGTTTCCTATCGTATGGTATATCGTATCGTGCTATTAAATACACTAATGGTCGCCCGTTGTCGAAATTCGACAATAATAATTAATTTAAATATAAGTTTGAACATTATTAAGGTTCTGTTGTCAAATACTATACTTCTATAATCACAGGATGCGCCAAGGCTACTCTGTTAATTTTAACAATAAACAAAAGAGTATACTGGTATATGCGTGACTGTGGAACACATGGTAGTGTCTGTAATAGATTTTTGAATGAATGAAGGATGAATGAAAACTCTTTATTGTTCATTATAACTTAAACCTAGACATTTAATGTATTTTTATGCATAATTTAAAAAGAATAGTGTTGCGGCGGCGCTGGATTTAGCGTTAAACGAACTGTGTCAAACTTGCGGGAAAAGAAGTGTGGACAATTTGGAATGGGAATCGGAACGAGCACGCACTTACCTGGTTAATGGGAATGAAACGCGGCTCCTCTTCTCCACTATTCACTATCACACACACTTTATTGTACTTGGTATATTTATTTTATAGTATTATTATATATGTATTTATTCTATGCATTTTAATATTAAATTATTATATATTACAATGGCGGCACGGAGCGGGTTATTTATAATATATTTATGTATGCGGGGAGATTTATTTTATAGTATTTTATGATATTTTATTTATTTACAGAGCGGAGCGATGTATTTAATTTAATGATATGACAATGAGTGATTGAAGTGACGTGCGAAAGGGGAACGCGCCGTCACATTTGAAGGAAGAATTTAAGTAGTTGAAGAAAAGTATTAATAGGTTGAAAGGAGGTTTACATGGCGGTTCCAAATAGCATTCTGCACTCTTCTAACATAAACTATGTGCGAAATTTCATACTCCTCCGTCCGCGCAATTTTCATAAAAACGGGTACAAAGTTTTTGCTGTGTCCTTCCTTTCTTCACGTCTGAATATATAGATTTCAGTTAGTTTGAAAAATCGGCCAATTGTTACTATCTGTTATTATGTCTTTTGCATTTTCCACGATATCTATCTTGTCAAACCTCATTAAGATTCAATCGTAAAATATAGTAAGCATACTTTTTAAAATTAGAATGTATGTTAATAATAATTAGTTTCCGTATGTTTCTCGTTGCAAACTCAAAATGTGATCGCTGGATTGTCTTCAAACTTTGACATAACGCTACACTTTGATAGATGAGTGTATTTTGTAATCTGAAGTTCATAGGAACTTCAGATTAAATCTTGCGTTTCGACGAGGAAACGGGAGATCCAAGTCATTTGTAAGTTTTAATTGAACAGTTTAAAAAACAAAAGACACAGCAACAAAGCGTGTCTGGGTAGAATCTGTCTCAAGAATTATTTCTTATGTGCTACAGTCGCGCAACGGAACGTTGGAAAGACAAAATAGTTTTAGAAAGATTCCAATTCAATAGTATTAGTAAATAGAATAATAATATAATTTAACATTTACTTTAAAACGTTTGGTAATAACAAATTTACAACGTGGCTGGGCCTCTTTAGTTTTTCTTACACCTCCCAATTATTTGGGGTCGACACAATATGTTTTTTCTTTTCTATACTCCTCTTTTCTGATATACATCCTCTGTCACATCACAAATCATCATATCACTCAAATAATATTTTCTTAAGTTTTCGCGACTTGTATACACAATAAAACTACGTTTTAACGGTTTTAAGCGCAGTAATTTATTTGATTTTGGTTAATCTGATGTTTCGGCCGCTTTTCAGTGGTCGTGGTCACGGACGACAAAGATGATGTCATCTTCAAAATCAAATAAATTACCGCGCTTAAAACCGTTAAAATGTAGTTTTATTATCATATCACTCTTCAATCCATCCATCTCTGTTTAGGACTACCTTTACATATGTACCCATATATTTTTTTTTGTTTAACATACTTTTGTCGCGTGTCTTCTGTATAATTAGTTCAATCTTTTGCCACGAGACTTATCTTGAGACGCACTCTAGCTAATTATACATAATAGAAGTATAAGTTCATTGTTTATAACCAGCCATTACGTAGGCTAGAAAGTTTAAAACTGACCCCTTGAAGTCTGACCTGAAATTTCCAACTTAAGCATGAGGTCTGTTTTGACGCCATGCATAGAAATAATAACTTTGAAAGAATGAACAAGAAATATTACATAATTTGTATATATCTACGGATAAACAAAATTTGTAATGACAAAATAAAATATAAAAAAATCAATGCGGATAACTCGGACCAGGAGATTACGAAAATGTTATTTTTAGAATTTTTGTTCTGTCCGCTCCACTTGAGTTTATGATTGTAACGGCCGCAAACAAGGGGAACGGGATAAATCGCGTTCTTGAGCGTGGTCATTGTTAGTTCCAAGAGGAACGTAGCTTTTGCTAGTCTTTATTGAACCGAATCTTTAATATAAGCGACGTCTGGAACGGTTAATTTCTGTCTTTCAATTTGGTATGAATCAAGCAAAGTGATCCACGTATTATATCACTTATGATTTGATGGAGGCTGGTTCTGAAAATCAGCGTTGTGTCAGTTCTAGACACAGCATAATGCTGAGTGACCAGCCCCGTTGCCGTGAATGTTACGTACTTACATTTGTTTTGAATAGTTTGTATGTCTTCTAAAATCCTAAACACTAAGTTTTAGGCATGTGCATTCATCCGCGAAAATAAACACTTTTTTTCTTTCTATGTAAATATAAACTTAATCATTTAATTTTGTTGAATACTGTACTGTCCTTTCAGTTCTGTGCCTTTCAACAAAATTGCTTCAATTTGGTTGATCCGTCTAATATCAATATTACAATATAATACACTGTTACACTGATGCAGTCGTAGCACTGCTTTTGGCAGGATTTGTGTATAAATAACGACCCTCTGTTAATACACGCCAGAAACAGAAGGCCAGCTGTCTATTTATATGCACATTACCCTGTTTGAAGTACACTCGTGGTATGAAAAGGTTCGCCAGTTTTCGAATTGATTCATTTAACGTTCCGCGAGCACATGTTAGCTTTTCAAACTAACGTACAGAACAGACTGCTCCACAGAAAATTAGATTTAACTGTTTGACAATAATTTAAAAATGTCTTAGATCAAACTTGTTTGATTTTCTATGTTGTCCTAAGAAGATTGATTAAAAATGTAAAACATTTTTTAATGTTTTAATATTTATGATAAGCCTAGTGATTATATCCACTTTGTTTCTGATGATTAAAACTAGTGTTAATCTCAGTGTCTTGTCAATATTGCAATTTTCTTTTTTAACGTTTTAAATTGGTTAAACGTAACAATTACTAAGTTTCTTGCAGTACTGTTCTTGTACTCGTGCAAGCAAAGGACTTTAAGGTGACGAACCTTTTCATACCATTACTGTAGTTTATATTTAAGAACCCAATGTTGCCTACCGACAATTTTTGGTTTTATTTAAGATTTCCCAGATTTCTCGCGACCTCTATTTTTTCAATCAATCAATCTCTATTTGCAATAACATGGTATTACATAATATAAAGTTTCCAGTATGTTTTGTCATTTACATGATGTGCAAATACTTGCACTGACATAACCCTACATTAATGGTTCCTAATAATTTAATTAAATATACATGTCAAAAAAATTAATAATTACAATACTTAATTATTTCTTGTAGGCATTGTGTGTATGATATATTACATTCAGGTCTTCTAAAAGTACCTAATACATATAATAATAAACCTAATTGGGTTCAGCAATGTCGTTTCAAGTGGATCTATACAGGTGAATGTTTCAAGTAGGCTTTCGAGCCAAATCCAAGACTACACAAAATAGGGAAATGTACTTGAAAGTAATCACGCGATAATTTTTATTATTTTGCACGAGTTCAGCACACAGACACAGCCCACCTGTCGTAAAGCGGTTACCATCACCTATGGACATTTGTGGCACTACCAATGCGCTGCTGCTCTCTAAAAGGGAGACTGGAACCTGGCCACTAATGCTGGAAAGCAACTCAACGTTGTTATGACGGTAAAGTTTAGATCAGGGGTGGTAGCCATCCAGTGGGGTACTTACCTAGCTGTGGGTTGTTTTGTCGCCTCTTACGACAGGCCACCTGGGCGCAGGGATTTGTATTCTTTCTCCGTTCGCAGGAACGGAGAAAGAACACAAATCCCTAACGGTTAAAGCTTATCATTAGGTTTTTGAAAAATCAATAACGCTAATCAGGAATTGAATCGGGTTATTTTGGAAAATAACAGTTGTATCATGACACCAAAATCCTTAGTGCAACCACGTATGCATCTGTGAAGGAATGTCAAACGTGCTAACCAATTGTTAAGACTGCTACGTACCTTGCGCATCATCTACTTTTAAGAAGAGAGAAAAGAGATTTATTTATAAATCTCTTCATACATGCAGAGTTTGTTTGAAGTGCACTTTACCTGATATTGTTGTTACATACCGGCAAAGAAATGCATACCTGGTTTATTAGATAACTTCTTTTGTTTACTTTGTGCTTAAAATTTGCATTTAGACAATAGCGTATTGTTTTCGTTGATGGCCGTTCGCAGGCATAACTAAGCAGGTGTGCAGATTACGTTTTCTTGAGAAAACTCAGTCCACGCAGTCGATTGTTGTATTGTTCAGTTTATTATTAAACACTACCCGAACGGAGGGGTGGGCCAGTCTAGCGAGCACCACGATCAAAGCAAGACGAGTGCATTCGATAAGCGATATAGTGACGGACCTTGCGCGTGTTATTGAATCGTGCAGTTTGTACTGATTGTATCTAGTTATTTTTGTACCTGTTTTATACGTGTTTGTATAGTTCTAATAAATACTATAGTATTTACAACGGCATTTTAATTCGAGTCCTGTAGCTCTTAACATTATTTTCTTATAATTTAATAGACCTCCTTGTACAAAACAGGGCCGGACTCGCAGGCATTATATAAGTAGGCCAATGTGTGATCAATACCAAATGTTGAATAAATGTCAACTTACACGTGTATACATTGTAACAGTTTAATTAGTAATTGGAAGGAAAATATAATGTTGGCGACGACCCATTTCGAGCTCTAATGGAAGTTACTCGTGTACGCACAAAAATTGTTTGTATATCTTTTACTGTAGTCCAGTTACACGTGCCTGTATTTATTTTTGCTGCGCTATATTCGGTCCTTTTGCGAACACGTGTTACATTAACTAACTAACTAACTCCGTTGGCTCAGCGCCTCAAAGCGAGTCTTGGCCACCGCAACGAAAGCACGCCTTCTCTCGTTTTCGGTTTCGTAACAAAAGTTTTTCGTAAACGGGCTGTTAACCAGTTGTACAACCCCCAAAATGCTAGAGGACCACACCCATCGTTGGTCAGCGAGTCCATCGGACTAGCTGGGCTGTACTACCGACCATTCCCCCACCCGCCATCCGGGGGACGCTTCTCTACGCCGTGAGGCCAGTGCGAGTTTCATTACTTCTGGTATTTAAATTTGTTATTATTTTAATGGTTGTCGTACTTGTTCATTGTCGTTTGTTTGCGTTCATTTTTACTAAGTATTAAAATGTAACCGTCAATTGTCAATCGCTAACCACCCTTTGTGTTTATGGCCGGCCTTTCAGTAAGACATCATATACCATTTCTATTGTTTAAATTTCGCTTTAATTTCTTAATAGCCTAAGCTTACATGTTTGAAAATTCCAATGAATGATCTGTGCATGTTTTTTAGGGTGGTCCATGTCTATATTTCGACTATTATAAGGTCGGGACGTTGTGTCGAGAGTTAGTGAAGTTGATATTGGGATCGGAAATTTCACATCGACAGACATTGCGTCTTTTATGTTACAGTTTATCTACCTTACGTTCGGATTTGTTGCATTCTGTTGTGTTTAAAGACCTGTACATTACGTATTTCTATTTCTAATGAAGTTTGTGTAATTTCGAAATGACGTTTCAAATCTTGCAAACATGTAACAATATAATGAGAGCATGGACGAAGTATACTGGAGCGGCAATGACCCAGTAAATGATAAAAATGAAAAGCTCTTAAGTTCTCCATGTCCAGACAGCGCCATATCTCATTCTTCTCTCATTTCTTGACCAGCGTGTGCCAGCGAAATTAGTTTACGTGGGAGATTCGAATTTGTAACTTATGTAACTAATTGTATGATGTAAATAATTCACCCTACTTATCATTTTGGCAAACACGTTTTATCTCATCGTCGTGCAATTTCATTTTCTTTTCAAGCCTAGCACAAACAAAATTGATATAAGCGACGAGTATCATATGAAGATAACGTGTCTAGAAAATGGGGCATGACCGGATTTTATTTGGGACGCTCGCGGCGGAAGTTTAGGCGTCCATTGGTGTAATCGGTTTATTCCTGTTGGGTTACAGTGTGTCTCAAGGGGAGTGTTTGAGTTAGTAGCAGTAAGCTTCCATACAGTACTAACTGACGTTTCCCACAACTTATCGTATTGGTTTTTAAAAAATGACACAAATTAACCTTGCAGGATGGTGTCATGTTGACAACGACTTTGGTTGTACAAATGTTTTAGGCGATAGTCCTTGCTTTCCATCAGCGTAGCATTCGCTTTATTTATTTTTATTGCAGGAGTTCAGCAGACAGGCAGACGGCCCACTTGATAGAAAGCGGTTACCATCGCCTATGGACATTTGCAACACCAAAGGTGCTACAAATGCGCTGACGCTCTTTAAGGGAGACTGGAACCTGGTCACTAATGCCGAAACACAACTCAAAGTTGTTATGGCGACATACTTTAGACCAGAGGTGGTAGCCATCCAGTCGGGCAAATGCCCTGGCACCTGGCTGTAGGTTGTTTTGTCGCCTCTTACGACAGGCCGCCCGGCCGCAGGAAATTGTATTCTTTCTCCTCCTAGTTTCCTACAGATAGAGTTGGAAATGTATTGAATATTTTCGTTAATACTTCAAATTTCGTGTTTTGAAGCTTAAATATATAAGAACACTATATGAAATGTGACGTCACAAAATTTAAAATCCTTCCCACCCCTTGTCACCTTTGTTTTACTTCTACTGCGTGTGAACTGCACACATATATTTTTTAAAACACTTCATATCGTAGTGCTCAAGAAAAATCGCAACTGGGAGCTCATTCTCAAGCTCTTAAGTGCGGAAGAGCAACGTTTTTAAGAATTTTTACGTAATGTTTCAAGAAAGTGAGGATGAGCGTCCAACCACCACTCTGAACAATTCCCTAAACCACTGCCTATGATATAGATTTCCGCATCAATCTTCGATCTTTCGAAACAAGATGCTAATTATTAATTCGTATTTAAACGTTCCAGTACTCACCTTGACCTACAAAAGTTTCAAGAATTCCAATCGATTAGATATAATAATGTTGTATTAAAAAAATATATATTTGAACAGTTTGAATTCCTTATCGTTGACGGCAGTGACGAGTGTGCATGTAATGATCGGAGTTGTCTATTTGTTTTTAACATTATCACTGTTTTGTCTGTTGTATAATATTTTGCACATTCATAATTTTATTACTTTGTTTTAAATTTTAGTCAGTTTCCTTACTTCTAAGTAGGATTTATCTATCATCCTCGAATTTTACGGGATAATCTTTGTATTAATACACGAAAGGAAATCTTTTGGACCTATTTTTAAGCGGATTATGCCCAAGGAGCATTATGAGATTTGGCATAATTAATGTTTGTACGGAAGGGAACTACACAAAGCTTTTTATAGTATTATTATTGTTCATTAAAGTGAAAGAGCTCAATTAAAATTTCATCATGTCAAAAAGACAGCCTCATGTATGGATTACAATGTAATGTGTAGTAAAGTATAGATTATTAACTACAAAGTAAGAAGCCGGATAGCCGGCACATCTCTAATTCTCACAATGTCAAAGTAAACGGTATAAAAGTAAAAAGAGATAAATAACTAAGAAATATATATAAAAACTAGCTGTCCCGGCAGACGTCGTCCTGCCCGGTAAAAAATAGGGGTTGATCGTAGAGGGTTGAAAATTTAGGGTTGTATGTATCTTTTAATGCTGTATCATAAAAAAATAGAAATTAAAAATTTTGTCTAAAAAATAAAAAAAAAATTAGGGGTAGACTACTCCTAACATTTAGGGGGATGAAAAATAGATGTTGGCCGATTCTCATAGATACCGGATAAGCACAAAAAATTTCATCAAAATCGGTCAAGCCGTTTCGGAGGAGTATGGCAACGAAAACTGTGACACGAGAATTTTATATATTAGATAGTTACAACAGGATACAATATAACCTCTAGCTAAAAGAAAACCCTGTAATAGAAATAGTTAGAACTTGTAAATTTATTGGTAAAAAAATAAATAAAAGTAGTAGAATCGGGAATATTTCGTTCGCCCGGGCTAAAACTGGAAATCATAAAAAAAGCACCACCTACATCGCAAGATTAGGTTAAAATATTCCTTATGTTAGGTTGCCTGGAAGAGATTGCTTTAAGCAATAAAGCCGCCTATCTTTTCTACTATGACGAATATTCTAATCGTGTATTTTTGTGATTGTATATTTGGCGAGCAATAAAGTGATATCTTATCTTTATTGTTTAAAAAAAACATCGACGTGCTAAAATAGACGACACCTCTTTAATGCTCTAATTAGCTTGAAAGGTAAAACAAAAATTCGCGTTAGCACGTGTTTTAAAAAAAATTCATACTACTTTCACCAAGAACCACGATCGGCGTTATTGGGTTCGGTGAGTCACGACCGCTACGAGACGAGGACTAGAGAGGTGAATTTAAAATGAAAATACTTGAATTTAAATTATTTTATTTTATGCGTACCTATCCGAGGGAATTTTATAATAAAGGTTTGATTAAAGTAATTTAAATTGTGTTGATTACGTTTTCAGAAATATTTTTTTGGACTAAAATAATCACAAAATGAGAAGTACGATTTAACACTTAAGAAAGTTAATAAAAAGAACTTGAATGAAATCGATAAAACTGAGACCCAATAGCAATTTATGTAGTTATTTTTTTACTGGTACATTATATAATGTTTTAAAACATATTTTAATTATTATTTTCCTGTAAATAACATGAATGGTCGTCCGTGGTCGAAATTCGACCATAATAATTAATGTCAAAGACTATACTTACAGATACTATACCTACTTTTATATACAAAGACGATATTAACCACAGCTTTCGCCAAGGCTACTCTGTTAATTTAACTTGAACAATAAACAAAAGAGTGTATATGCGTGTGTGTGTCAAATACATAGTAGTGTGTGTAATTTTTTTTTATTCGTTTAATGTATTTTTATGCATAATTAAAAAAAAAGTATTAGCATTCGTCGCGTTTTCTTTATATCCCTATTAATATTATAAATGCGAAAGTAACTCTGTCGTCTGTCTGTCTGTTCCGTTTTCACGTAAAAACTACTGGACCGATCTGGCTGAAACTCAGTAAATATATATTTTCGATGCCGAGAATGAACATAGGATACTTTTTATCCCGAAAAATGGGATAGTTTCCGGGATAAAATATAATTGTCTTTCTGTTTGTTATGCTTTTACGGAAGAACTAATGGGCCGATTTGGCTGAAATTCGGTACGTATGTAAATTAAATGTCGAGGGTGGACAAGGGATACTTTTCATTTTGGCCTTTTCGGTAATTTTGACTATTTTGGCCTTTTTGGTCATTTCGGTCATTGTTGCCTTTTTGGTTATTTTGGCCTTTTTGGTCGTTTTGCCTATTCGGACATTTTGGCCATGTCGGTCACTGTGGCTTATTCCGTCATTTTGGCCACGTCGGTCACTGTGGCCTTTTTGGTCATTTTGGCCATGTCGGTCATTTTGGCCTTTTTGGTCATTTTGACCATTTTGATTATTTTGGCCTTTGTGGTCGTTTTTGCTATGTCGGTCATTTTGGTATTTTTGGTCATTTTGGCCATGTCGGTCATTTTGGTCATTTTGGCCTTTTTGATTATTTTGGCCTTTTTGGTTATTTTGGCCTTTTTGGTCATTTTGGCCTTTTTAGTCATTTTGATTATTTTGGCCTTTTTGGTAGTTTTTGCCTCTACCGTCATTTTGGCCACGTCGGTCACTGTGGCCTTTTGGTCATTTTGGCCATTTTGGCCTTTTTGGTCAAGTTTTGTAATTTATGTTGTTTACAAATAGACGGGGGATGGTATAATTAGCGATATAAATGAAGTCCCAAAAACAGTTACTTTCTTAGGCGTCTTATTTATCGTCATTTGGTTGACGATTTGGAGGTTTCAATCCCTAAAAACGTTGTAATAAGAAGTCAAGTTCAAGTTCTTAGTTATATTGGTATTCCCATTACAAGTATTTTTTATTTATTTTTTTTTATTTCATGAGTTCCAGCAGACCAGGCAGACCAGTCTCACCTGATGGAAAGCGGTTACCATTGTCTATGGACATTTGCAACACCAAAGGTGCTCTACAAATGCGCTGCTGCTCTCTTAAGGGAGACTGGAACCTGGCTACTAATGCCGGAACACAACTCAAGGCTGTTATGGCGACATACTCTAGACCAGGAATGGTAGCCAACCAGTTGGGCATATGCCCTACCATCTGGCTGTGGGTTTCTCCGTTCCTGCACGGATAAAACACGTTCTTGTCACACAATGTCACACTTCGTTGCCCAACTAACGTGTGACGTACCTAGTTTACGGATGGCCCCTTAAAGCACGTCACTGTATCCACTAGGTAAGTTATGGCTTGCAGATTACGTGGCTTAATGAGATGAACCTGCATAAAGATCTATGATCAATACATAAATTAAGATGTAATGATTCTGTTTTTGTTCAAAATGGTTACAGAGTGGTAAAAAGACAAAAGCATACAACTCATAAGAAACATTGATGCCACCAATGATCAGAGGATTGGTTTGTATTTTGCCCAGCCATTCATGTCATACAGCGTGGCAATGTAGCTAGCCTTCTGGGCACGCTTCCATCTGGCATCGATTTGTTACATGTTATTGAAGTGACATTTTCTTCATTTTAGTATTTAATCGTATTTTTAAGTTACTTTATTTTGTACTATACTCTTATGTAAAAATAAATTACCGTATAAACTCCATGTAACGTCACTCGATTTAACGGCTTTGGTTGGTTTAGCTTGTCTTTCAATGATACGCTATATAGCATTGCACCCACTCACAATAACGACAACAATTAAGTAATAAATAGTACCTTTTAAGTTGCCAAAATTAGTAAAAACTGCGCAGCTTTGTACGTTCTTTTATCGCTTTATTATCCTAGCCCGTAATCATTTCGACTGTCGGCATCATGCATACCCAAATTTCTAAGTACTTCATTTAGCGCCAAGTTGCCTGAATATCGCAAGATATGAATAAAATAAGTAAAAAAAATACAACAAAATTACTGGTGCAGCAAAAGACTACGGACAAAAATAACAGACTTCTCTCTCTATTACGCTATAAAATTGACCGTCCCTTCGGTGTCGTTATATAGAGTTTAAAATTTTATTTACATTCCAATGATATGTTAACTTTATAAATTTAATTAAAAGCCCAATGTTTAACACGTTGACCTGTGTCAACAAATGGATGTACTGATTCAACGAGTATATTATTACCATTTACCGAACTACATACTTAATTAAACATTTCGATACTTCTGGCAATGAATGAACAATATTCGGGGCTCGGCTGCGATGAGTCACTGTTCACTTTAAGTAAATATACAAATAACTTTTGTTTACTTAATAGCATTGACTTTAATAAGTGTTTAATTTGATGCACGTATTATTCGATATGCTGCCGCCGCACCCGCGTTATGTTAGTGTAAAAGCCGATGCACACGGGACCCGTCATTGGCGATTCGTCAAAAAAAAAAACACGATACTTCATGACGGATGCAAGTTCATTACTTCACATTGCACACGGAACAGAGTTTTTTCGCGATTCGTCAAAATATGCGAATAGATAAACACCTAAATGATTCAGAGTTCAGTATTAGACGGACTTGACAGGGCGGGGCGCGAACGGGTCAACGGATCCGTCACAAAAAAATAACGATTCGTATATTGTAATGACCGTGATTTTTAAAAGACGGTATGTTATTTAAGACGTATTCGTCATTTTTTACGATTCGTGATTCGTGTGAATAAGGCTATATAAACACCATTGCCGCCGCAACAAATCACGAATCGTGAAAGATGACGATACGGCACAAAACACGAATCGTCCTCGTATGAATGAGTCCTTAAATATTTAGACTGTGGCCGAATGCATCTTATTAAAACGTTGAAAAATGACGCCCCTTAAGCGTAGCCACGCATTTTTTCATTTTTTTTTTGAGGCGGAGGAAATGCTTTTCGCACACTACCGGGTCTTTTACTAGGGATTAGAGAGGTGACATCTACGAATGGAGTACCAGAGTCAAATAGCCGGCTTGTGTGGAGACTCGAAGACACTCAATACTCTACTAAAACCACCCTCCTCCCGTGTGCCCTGCGCTTATGGCAAGAAGAGCGTGAGACATAGAACGTAGTTACGCCCACGCTGATTCTAGCGCATCAGTGCTTCAGAATACCCCGGGAAAGGAATACTTACTTCGTCAACAGGGGTAAAAACTCCTCTGCTCCATAGATGCTAGAGGGCCCCTGCAGCGGTATTATGGCGGGAGGAGATCTTGCGTATATCTGTGCCTTCCGGAACCCCGACTGACGCCGGTACCAGCGAGACGCATGCATTAGTGTATGTATATACATACGTTATCTGTCATTAACAATGTCGCATCTCAAATAACAAATTAAACGGTCTTATCTGCGTGAAACGACCTATATATGTACAACTTGCAGACAAAGCCGGTACATTAAAACTTCGGTCATACACAGCGTATCTGCTGCGACTAGGTTCATTCGCTGCGATTTGAATTGAACATGTTCAATTATACTCTCTGCGAATTCGCGCACCCGTTGCGACAATTCGTTGTGTGTGACAGGGCACTCGCTGCGAGTAGCCATTCCGCTCAGCTTCCGTTATAGCTTCCGTGTAATCTGATCCATCCAATCTGATTACTCTGCAACTAATTCTTTTACAAGTGTTATAGAAGCAAGAAGAATACAACTGTTCTCCGCGTTTAATCCATCTCTTCAAGGGCTCACTCTAACACGGTTACTTATAATAGTTATACTAGTATATTTTCTTTTGTTTTCTCTTAAAAAGCCAACGGGTCGATCCTGGTGACCTGTACCACAGGTTTCTTTTTAACCTAATTCAGGCACCAGCCTCTTAGTTAATGTTGTTACTAGTTTTAAGTTTCACGGTGGACTTAAAGAGGAAATAACGAATTATGTTGTTATGTTTATAGAGATAGAGACGGAGTGCAGAATGCTAATATTTTTTATTAATTATGCATGCATTAAGGTCCGCTTGCAGAAGGTTGCTTAAGTTTATAAAAAAATCCATTTTAACTTCTTGAGTTATGTGTTTAATGAGCTTTTGGTTGGCTAAATCTGCACATGCCAACCGAATACACAGTGTATTTGAAGTGTCTGTTTCTAATGTCAAAATAACAGCTTTTTACTACATGCATATGGAAGTATACATACGTATAAAAAAACTAATTTTTACAATTTTTGTCTGCGGCTAATCTCTGAAACGACTGGACCGATTTCGACGTGACTTTCACTGGCAGATAGTTGATGTTATAAGATGTGACTCGAGCCACCTGAGGCGTCGTCCTATTCTCATCGCTCGCACGATTGGTGCGATGCGATCAAAAAATGATCGTGCGACCGTGCGTTCAAACATACTGATCACTACTGAATGTCCTATCCTATACCGCTCGCCGCTCGCGGGATCAAGTGTTTCTGTTGACATAGACAAATATTCGTAAAAATCTTCTTTTTTCCGTACGTCGAAAAACTGATTGTGAAATTCACCGCGCTGATTTCTTTTTTATAAAGTAGATATATTATGTCGTCCACGTTTTCTTTTTTTAATGTTATTTACGATTAAGGAAATATGGCCCGATAGCATAAACTGTGCATCTCTGTTAAGAGCCATTTCGAGTGTGATCGCATTGCTCCAAAACAAGAGTCTAAACCGGTTTCATCGTACGATGACAATAGGTCAGCGCCTTCTAATCGCGCGAGCGATGACAATAGGACGGCGCCTTAAGGTTAGGGTTACGCGAAAATAGCCAAGCAGAAGAAGTCGCGGGTAACAGCTAGTTTTATTGAAAAATATTTATTTCATAATATTTTCAAAAAAATATGTGATTGATATTAGAATTTATTGTTACATGTGTTCGTGTCTCAATTATCATCCCAAGCTTCTCTTGTAAATGAGTAATTTTTACAATAAGGGATAAGGACGGAAAGGGTTTTAGAAGCGAAAATAACAGTAACTTTTAAACGGATCATGATTTAAAAATATCTTTGATAAGTTCCGCCTCTTCCTGCCCATTAGGGTCTCGAAAAGCAATGATGTAGCGTATACACATTACGTAGTTCATAACCTTTATCCCGGTGCTATTTATATTCTGATCAACCTCTGGGAGACCTTTATCACAACATCTTGCCTGCCAAATGTATGCACAATCTAAAAATAGACACAATTATGGATGATATGACATTATGTCATTGTTGAGTGTCAATTGGTACTTGATTCGTTATATCGCTGTGTACATTTTTGTTATCTTTTTTAGTTAGTAATCGAGTAATTCATACTACCATATTGGATAACGATGTTTGATTGTTACTTTTGAAGCGGTATTTCGAGCCTGTTATTGAAGAACATCGTAAGCGACAAAATTCAGATATTCACATGTTAATGTAACATTGCCAAAACGGCAATTTTAATGGTTTAAAATCGTCCCAAAGTCAAAGGGCGCGCGTTCAAATTCAGGCCGGAAATTACGCGCTGCTTAGGCACTTCCTGATCTAATGTGTATATTGTTATGATTACCACGTGCTAACAGTGAAGGAAAACACCGTCATGAAACCTGCACATCCAATACACCTTGGAAAAGCGCGGCGGGTATACTATCCATTCTCCTTATGAAATGGGAAGCCTTAGTCCAGCAGTGGTACGTTTTTATTGTCTGATCACATGAGGGGGTCACGACCCGTTGTGGGGTTCGCCAGGTCGGGGTGGCCCTAGCACCTCACATAAGAAGTGCTATTGTCACGCCGCAGTTTGGGGTACCCACGGAAACTTCTGTCCGTTCCTCTTAAGTCCCTTGCCCGAGCTGGCCCCACCATATATTAGTCGGAGAGCTAGGTCTCTCTCCTCTCCGGCCTTCATGTGAGGGCGGTTCTGGTTTTCCTGCCTGTCGCCCGGAACCAAGCTAATCAACAACCAGCAACACTTGACGAGTCACTTGATGGAAACTTTTCACCGCCGCCTATAAAAGTTCGCAATACCAGGGGCGTCATCAAAGCGTTATCGACTTCTAACAACTGTTATAACGCCCTTCTTAAAGAACCCCATCCTATAGAGCAGAGTGAAAATCGCGGCGGGAAGTTCACTTTAGATCATTGTTGTACGTGAATTTTCTTCTTCTGCAGGTCATAGTCGAGTCGCACAAGGAGCTAAGATGTCCAGAATGTCGGGTCCTAGTCGAGACGAAAGTGGAGGAGCTGCCTCCGAACGTCCTGCTCATGAGAATATTGGAGGGTATGAGAAATTCGGCTCCGAGAAAGGCGATTGCGGCGACACAGCGAACGACGAGGAGTGGACATTCACAGGTCGGTTGGCTGTAAATTCATAAATTATTATCTTTTATTATCTTTCTGTTTCTTACTACGGAAAGAGAGAACTAAGGAATGACAACCTTCCAGGAAGTAAATCAACTCGTAAAACACGCTTGCGAGTGACACAGTCAAGTCTATGCTGCGTTCATTTTGGTTTATGTGGAATATAATAAAATTACGTTTTAACGGTTTTTAGCGCGGTAATTTATTTTATTTAGATTTATCCGGCCGCTTTTCAGTGGCCGTGGTCACGGAAGAATGACGTCACAGCCACTGAAAAGCGGCCGAAACGTCGGATAAATCAAAATAAAATAAATTACGAAAACGTAAGAAAATGTTATATGGAATAAATCACTAAAACTTTCAATTATAGAAAATAGAATCACAAAACAAGTATATGACAGTATTGTGAATGGTAGAAATGGTTCTGGTAGACCACGACGTACACACCATGATCAAATAACATAAACAAAACGTGCATGTATGAAGAGGTTAATGAAAGTAGATGAAGTGAAAGTTTGTCAGGATCGTCTGCAAGTGGAAATCTATAGTCTCTGCCTACCCCCATGAGAAACAGGCTTGATATGATAATATGTATGTAACTTTTGATTAAAGCATATTTTTTAATATTAATCAGTCATAAATTTAAAGTTCGAATATATTTTAAGTGAAACTTCTTTAGAATCGTTGTGATTTGAAACTCGATGACACGAAATAGCGACACTAAGAAGAGATAAATAGATACACAAGTTGAAGTGACATTGGGCTGGTTATGTCTGTCTCAGGACCGATAGTCGACGAAGCACACGAGTCCTGGAGTGGACACAGCGCTTTAGAAATCTTAGTGTCGGACGCCCTCCAGCCGTTTTATCCGTGCAGAAACGGAGAAAGAATAAATTTTTTGCGTCTGTCGTAAGAGACGACAAAACAACACACAGCCAGGTGGTAGCGTATTATCCCGTATGGATGGCGATGACCACCCCTGGTATAGAGTAGGCCGCCATAACAACCTTGCGTTGTGTTCTGGCATTAGTGACCAGGTTCTAATATCCTATAAGACAGCAGTAGGGCTTTTGTTGCACCTTTGGTCTGGTCTTGTCTGCCGAATTCATGCAATAAAAATAATGTACTGAAGACCTGTGTAAGGTGGCCGGTAGGCACAGGAGAAGAACGGCAGAGGACCGGGATGTGTGGCGCAAACTTGGGGAGGCTCAGATCCAGTAGTGGACAACGCCGAATAGCTAATTTCACTTGAAATTTGGCGTTTGTTTCGAGATCGAAGACAGACACTCCAATTTTATTTCTTAGTTATTCGCACTAGTTTGATGTGACAGTATTATATGGTTTCAGGCACAACAGGGTGTTCAGCAGTGTGCAAGAACTGAAAACAAACAGTTGCCTCCACACGCTCGTGCGATGTACGACTATATATCCAACGAGCCAAAGTAAGTAATGAATTTTGAAAATCAGTACACATATCTATTGTACACATTCTTGAAATCGTACCTTTAAAAGTATCAAATAATTAAATAATCTTCAGACACACACACAGATATTGTATATCCCTAAGCTAAGCAATTTTCTTGTGACACACACGCGGGTCTTCGATACAGGGGAAGACCACAAGCGCCGTATATTGCCGCGCGTTTCGTGTGCGCGTGGGACTCTGCACCAAACGGCAAACGGGATCTCCTCCATAAAGGAAGAGACCTCCTACCTGGGTCGCTATGAGAGCCTATATCTAGAATGTCAGGGCCGTAGCACTTCGTACAGGTGATTCTACCGATACCCCCTTAAAGTGGCCCTTTACCACGAAGCAATTTACGCTTGTGTTATACTTAGGCCACTTTTGACCGTTTCCTATATCTTAACGACCGTACATTAATCGGTTAAAATTTGACATAGCTCCATACAAGTAACGCAAAAATTCAACTGCCGGCAAGGCAAGTGAATGTGTATTAAGATACACATAAGGACCTCCTACCATTAACCACAGAGGCCGTCATAATTATATAAAATACTAGCTTTTCCTCGCAGTGTAGCTCATGTTAATGTAATTTTTACTATGCCTTGGGAGCAGTATTTTGTGTCTGGGTTAAAGGTACCGTATGTCTTATTTTATACTGCTGTCAAACAAACAACCTGTATGCAAAATTTCGTGATTATCGGTTGAGTAATTAAGAATGAAAGTGTAAAAACAAGCTCACATTCGCTTAGAATATCACTGTAAAGTTTTATCAAATTCCATTAAATAGTTTTTGCTTAGAAGTGAAGGAAAGAAACACCCATCCTCACTAAATGTCTCCTCTATAATATAAAGAAACAGGATATAGTTTTTTTATTAAGTGGGCATTTGTGGTCCCAGGCGAACGTGATATGCCCGGGGAAACAGGATATAGTTATAATAGTCTAGGTACAGAGCGTGGTAACATTCTATTAAACTAAACTGTAGTCAGTAGATGTTGACTTGAAGACGAAGAATATTTCGACACGCAAATAAGATTTCGATTTCAAATATGTACTACATTATGACGCATGCGCCGTGGGAAATCAAGCGAAATTATCAACAAAGCATAACGCACGCACATTAATTATCCAATTACACGTGGGACGCGCGAAGTCGTCAGTTTTAGGGTCCCATTGCAAAATGGCAAAAATTAAACCCCTATAGTCTCGTCAGGACACTGACAGCGGGACTGGTCCACAAATTCAAAGTCGCTCAACGGGCTATGGAGCGAGCTACGTTAGGTGTTTCTCTTATGGATAAAATTAGAAATGAGGATATCCGTAAGCGAACGAAGGTAACCGACATAGCTCGCAAAATGAGCACGTTGAAGTGGCATTGGGCCGGTCACGTCTGTCGCAGGACCGACGGCCGATGGAGCAAACGAGTCGCTGGGCATCACAAAAAAAAAACACAACCAAATAAACCCTATGTCACTCAGAAATAATGTAGCTTTCCACTGTTGAAAGAATTTTCAAAATCGGTTTAGTACATCCAGAGATTACCCCCTACAACGTCACAAACTCACAAACTTTACCTCTTTATAATATTAGTATAGACGATTAGCACTTGGCCGTTTTATTAAAATTAAAATAAATTAATATACACTTTGTACATGTAGCTTAGTATGGGTTTTTAACAGGGGACGTTATGTCACGCACTGATGAATCACACTTTTTGATTTAACGAGACTGCCATACAGAAATGTCTTTTGAATTGTATCCACTTAAAATGCGAATGTCCATCTGTTTGTTTCCCATTCATAATGAATCATTTAAATCTGTCGTAATGAACATTTGTATATGTAGACATTCTTTAGAGAATGGTGATGACATACGCAACCACCCGTTACTAGCGAGTTATACGGAGGCTAAGTGAAGTTTGCACCTTAATAGATTTTTATTGCAAATTATATTTAAAGGTGATGGGATCACTGCGAGCATTCGCCTGTAATGTAACATTTATGGTTCGATTTCGAGCATTACGTTACAATACTACCTTCCTGATTGACGAGCATTCGCCTGTAACCAAACATCCATGATTCGATTTTGAGCTATCAATTGATAGGACAGTGTCAGACGAAGCGATCGTTGTTTTACAATATATTACAGATTGTATAATTAATTACAGTTTGCGCACTGTAATGCTCGGTTCAATTTTACTAGTGTAATGTTCGGATCTGTAACGTTCTATTACAGACGAATGCTCGCGTTGAGGAAGTAGTAGTACCTTTAGAGTAATATGGTAAACTATACCTTGTTTATAAAAGAGAATGCTTCCTGAGTAGGTTCTTATTGTCAGCAAAGTTGTAAGGTAAAATGTTATTATTTAATTTTCCCAGTGACCTGTCATTCAAGAAGGGCGATACGATAGTACTCCAGAAGAAATTGGACGCGTTCTGGTATCAGGGTGAATGTTCGGGCAGAACTGGCATATTTCCCATCACCTATGTCCAGGTTTGTATACATAGTTTTCTGTATAGTGGTATTGTATATTTAACCTTGTCAATGTCAGCCGTTCGTATTGAACTGCTGAACGTAGGCCGTCTCAAGTTTGTGCTACACACCCTGGAGCCCTATTCTGCTATTTCAAGACTTTGGCGTTGCGAAGATGTTCAAAGTACGATTCCACTAAATCCACAATATCTTCGCGGTGGAATAATAGTAGAAAAAAAAACTGATGAACTCATTTAATAACGTCAATTTTTTTGTCTGTGGCATTCTATCACTTAGTGTTTTTTTTGTTGATGATAATAGCAGATATTTAGCTCAAATTTATGTAAATTGAATAATAATTTAGTAACAAGTAATTTATAAGTATGAAATGATGTTACAAAATTGTTGATATTTTTCATTGCAATTTGTGCCGCGATTTAATAGTGGCTGTAAACAAGTTGGGACATGAGTCGCATCTATTATCTATAGTTCGCATAATTTTTTAAATTATTTCACAGCAGGAAACGTCTCTTTCCAGGGACGAAAAGTGCTGTTTCATCTCTGGTCAGGCAACTCTCAAGGATACTTTCAGAATATTAGATCTGAAAACACATTTTTCATCGAAAAAAAAGATGACATGTTTTGGTGTCTATTATACGAACTTGTTTTGATTTTTCAGGTAGTCATCCCTCTTCCTATCCCAACGGCATTATGCAAAGCGCTTTACGACTTCCGGATGTCTGCGCCCGACGAAGAGGGATGTTTAGCCTTCGACAAAGGTAAAAATGTCCGATGCATTTTTATTAAGAAAAAAATAGAATATTTTGTTAAAAAATAATTCACCCCTTAGGCTACTCGCGCACACAACATTATTGCCAACGCTAGGTTGCAATAATATTGAAGAATTCAATCATACATTACACTACAACATTATTTACAATAAGTAAACTATTTCAATAATACTGTCTATATGCTGGTAGCTTTAGTTTGATCATAGAAATTGATATTTACAAACAGCACTATGAGTTGGTGTAAATAATACAGCGTGCATTTTATTTTCGAAATCATCCGCATCGATTCCTGACTAGGCCTATGGTTGTTTCAAAACTAAATATTCTTCCGTGCAGGAACGGAGAAAGAATACAATTTCCTGCGGCTGGGCGGTCTGTCGTTAGAGGCGACAAAACACACACCCCACAGCCAGGTGGTAGGGTACTTGCCCTGGATGACTACCACCGATGGTCTATAATATGCCACTACAACAATCTTGAACTGTGTTTCGGCAATAGTGGCCAGGTTTCAGTCTCCCAGATTCTAATTCTAATTTCTGATAATAATAACAAATAATCGGCAGACAAACACACGTATTGTATATTCTCAAATTAAGCAACTTACGCTTGTGTTATGAGTAATATACAACGGACTACTCTGGGACCGATCCCAGACACCCAGACCATAGTAAATAACGGAGAAAATGTACTATACCAGGAATCGAACCCGGAGCCTCTGCATTGCAGTGAGGTAGGCCGGCAAAGGCTTAGCCCGCTCAAACATAGAGGCCGTAATTGTATATAATATGTTACAGCCAAAGTAATAAATCCGGATATTATATATATTAACTAGCCATTATGTATAATGTCTACTCAATTTAGATAAAGTGATAATTGACACAGAATTAATCACATTAACCAGCAATTTTATATAATATCTTCGAAGAATTGGATAATGGAATAAAACAACTTGGTATAGGTAAATATTATAAAATTATGGGTATAGATAAACGGCACATTTATTTATTATGCACAAATCCGAACTTTTTTTAATATAGGTTAGAAGGCTAAGGCGCCGCCGGCCTTAGCCTTCTTACTTAATCTTTAAAGACTACAATAATAAAATATTTAATTTAATACTTAGGCTAACTTTGACCCGCTATTATGAATATTATCCGGATAAAGTGATTAATTTATCATATTGTCTAGTCAATTTGGCTATTATATATAATGACCAGTCATTATATATAATAGCTATTTAATCACTATGACTGAAACATAATTACAAATGTCCATGGGCGATGGAGACCGCCTTCCATCAGGTTGGTTGTTTGCCTGGCTGAACACATGCAACAACAAAAATATCCTCCCCGAAACTACGTTGAGAATATTTCACTATATCTTATTGTTCTGGATTTGATTCCACCTGACATTTTCAAAACTATGTTCTTTACTGGACGATTGTGATTCTTCAATGCCTTGGTCCTCTATTTCAGGTGCGATAATAACGGTTCACCGTCGTGTGGACGAGAACTGGGCCGAAGGCAGACTGGACCAGCGGGTGGGCATCTTCCCAATTGCCTTCGTGGAACTGAACCAAGCCGCAAGACAACTTATCAACTGGTGAGCTTTCAAAATACAATGGATCAGTATTTTTGTAATAGAAAAATGTTATAAGAAAAGACTAATTGAATAAATAACAAATAATTAGGAAAAGGCAAAGAAGTAGAAGATACTCCTGCTTTTTTAGGGTTCAATAGATTTTTGAAAAAACTATATGTAGGTAACTGTTTTTGTTATGTATATCTGTCTCATTAATATTATTTGGAGGTATGCAATTACTTTAAATAAACGTGTATGTATATGTAAGTTCGATGTTGTATATCAAATTTCCCATACACAGTTGTATGTACAGTCGCGGCATGAAAAGCGTCGGCAGTTTTCAAATTGATTCGTTTAACGTTCCGCGAGCACTTGTTACCTTTTGAAACTGTGACAGAAAAGACTGCTCCCCAAAAAATTGATGTTTAACTGTTTGATAATACAGTTTAAAATTATTCAAATATTGTTTGATATTCTATTTGTCTAAGATGTAAACCTTTTTATTGGTATTAATATTTATGATATGCATATTGATTATACCTGCTTTGTTTGTAATGATTAAAACTATCGTTAAGCTCTCTGTCTGTCATTGTGAACATTGTAGCTTTTTAAAAGTAAATATTATTAAAAAAAATAGTAAAATGTTGACAGTAAGTAGTGTGCAAGTGAAAACCCTTTTCAAACCGCGACTGTACATAGGTAATTTGAATGATTTCCCTTTCACAGCACGCCCCTGAATCGGCCCGTGCCACCGATACCTGAACACGCGAGAGCTGGACATTCGGAGCATCGCCATCACGCGCAGGTAACATCTGTCCAAGGTGGAATGGTATTGAACGTGACGATGGTAGACATCCCGTTTACCAAACACGTCTAGATCAGCCGTATTATATATATAATAATATATATAATAGATTCTACCTTCATGTTTTGCTTTATACATATATGCCCGTATGGCTTTTGATTTGTATGATTTTTTTAGATTAGAATAGAATAGAATATCATTTATTGCATAAACTGTCACATACATATAATTTAAAGGAGATCTTGTGTTCTTTGTTGGAACGACAGTTTGTCCCTTCGAACGTGCAATACATTATTATTCAAAATACTTATACAATTAATCTAACATTAGTTAATTAGTCAATAAAAAAAATATCAAATGTCTAAAAAAAATTAACAATAATTATACAATTATAGGTCATAAATTATGGTTTAATTATTTATCTACAATGAATTCATTACATTTTATTGTTTATCAAAATTAAAATATGCTGCAAGGGAGTAAAAAAACCTGATAATTAACCGTTCTGAGAGCTTGGTTTTAAATAATGGTATGCTTTTAATTTCCTTTAGGTCCTTTTTGTAAATTGTGTTAAATTAGTGGTTAAAACACTCTCGTTTCCATTCAAGGCACTGCAATCATCTGCTTAAGGATTTTTCTGACCTAATGTCCATATTGTATTAGATTTGATGACTTATTGGTGATAACCTTCACTTCCAGTGATGAGACAGATCTCCTAAAGTGAAATGGGTTTGGGTTGGAACTCAGCTGTATGATTTTATGGGCTAATATTGTACTAATAAAATATCCTTAAAGTAAACTGTTGTTTATTTTATTCTAGCAACATCCCCACCGATACCAGCAGATGTCAATTTCGACGCCCACAAGTGGGCAAGGCAACTACCAAAACATGGCGACAATGAGCCAATCCCACCCCAACTACGCTCAACAGATGATCGCTCCACAATCGCAGATATTGGTCCCACAGCCAGTCACCACCATGCACGGTGGACTCGTGACCACAACTGCTGTGCCCAGAAATATCATGGAACCTTCTAGCAAACATTCAATAGATCTGATACACTTCACAAACATGAACAATAAAGCACAACAAACAACTATGGGGATACAGAGTGTTTCCAGAATAGGTGAAAACTGTGATCGACTACGTTCAGTGAAGTACGAATATACAACACCGATACACAAAGTTGAGACAACGTACCAGAATGTTCGTACCCACGAGCATTTTCCTGTCTCCGTAGTTAATTTCAACACAAACAACTTCAGTTCTGATTCTAGTTCAAGTATGAACACTCCGTCTGTCGGTGTTAGTCCTACAACTACTCCAAATACAAGTTCAGATACGAGTACCTGCGAAAGTGCTGAACCTAGCTTACCGAGTTCACCGGATAATAACACCGAGAGAAATTCAACGATCATAGCGAATACGGCTGCCAATGAAGAAGAAGTGAACAACGGTCCGGAATCTTCTCTCAATGCATCAATGGGTGTTTTGAGTTTGAATGAGAGTTCTACTGCGACTAATACGTCTTTGAATGTCAGTTTGCCACCGTCTGAATCGCCTAAAAATACTTCCAACGATTCCATGAATCATACAGCAAATCATACAACGAATCATACGGAGAATCATGAAGCAGCAGCTAGTACTGAGCCATCGTTATTCGATACTCCGTCATCGAGTAAGGATGTCAGATCGAGTGGGCCGGATTCACTGTTATTTTACTTCGGTCTCGGCCTTCAAGCGGCGTTGTCGCCATCTCACAGTAAAGAAGGGGGTTATGTGGTGAGAGCGCACAGAGATGCACACACTAGAGAGAGAGAGAAGAGACATAGTCTGACTCCTTCGACGCATCTGCAGGGGACGCATACGCCACAGAATAGGTGAGTCTTGTTTCAAATCCATTTTAAAATGATTTCTGACCTCGGAATACAGCTACTAAATACTAGTAATTTCTCCTAATTTTTTGAAGTGCTTTAACGGGCTTACTCATGGTCCAGTATGTACATACATATTGCTATAGTGTTGGGTAGTACATGATTTTAAAATGAGTTTGTAAGAGTAACATGACATTTTGTACTGAACCAGTACAAGGTACCACTTCAAATTAGGCGAGTCATTTTGTACTATTTTTACCTTGGCAGTACATTTGTGCCATGCCAGTACATTTGTAGTGTGGCATTACATTTGAAATCATTTTGTCCCTCTTTGTCATGTGAATATCCATAGAGGCGTTATTGTACGATTGTAACTTATGGGTCAGATCACGTCAGTGGACCCCCCCCTTACCACTTGATGATAGAAACTGATTAAAATATAATATCGAAAGTAGTCATACTAAAATCGTCCTCAAAACAGTTTTGAAAATTTGGATTTAATAACTATTTTTTTTTGACAATAAAATTTTCGGTACTTTAATTAAACAATTAATGAAAAAATGAACTATAAAGATTATTTACTAAATAATTGTGTAATCTGTAGCGATCTATAGCCTAAACAGCTTCTATCATCAAGTGGTAAAGGATCATAAGGGTCAGATCACGTCAAGTGGACCCCCACTTAACGTGATCTGACCCTTATGCCTCGTCGGTCCTTCCTTTTACATTTGAGGCGCGAGTAGTGTAGTAGCGCGATAAAATATTTGAAGCATTACTGTTTTAGATTTCATACCGTATCAGTACAATTGGATTTTGTAATGGACAAATGTACCGGCTTGTATGTGTCCGACGCAACTCTAGGCGGAACGGTTAATTGCGAGCGAGCCGTCCAGTCATACAGATTACCACATACACACATACATGTTTACCACAACTAAAGCTCGCTGGCTTTCGTTAATTGCAACAATTATAGTATAATTTATGACGAAATCCTAAGCTTATGAAATACTAGCTGCGCCAGCGATTTCACCCGCGTGGTGATGGAAAATCGTTATATTTTGAATAATTCACAAATTAATAATAAATTATAGCCTATGTGTTATTCTGATATGTAAGCTATATTACTGTAGAGTTTCGTCAAAATCCATTCAGTAGTTTTTGCGTGAAAGAGTAACAAACATAGAACCATTCTAACAAACTTTCGCGTATAGAATATTTAAATTATAAAAAATAATTTTCAAAATTTCATATACAACGTCTGAAAACTCAAAATGACAGTTGCATGAATAAAACATTTAAATTGTTTCGCTTTTGAATTTAGTTAGTTGTTGATTTATTCCTCTGACAATTGAAAAAAGGCCTTAACAACAAACATATTATTTTCATGAAATTTAATTTTCTTTGTACTTTCCGTCTTATCTCTAAAAGTGAGTATTATTTTTTTTAAATTTATTGTAGTAGGCATTGCAGTGAATTATTTTCTATCACCATTTATAGGCATTCAGCAGAAATCTTAGCCACGAGTCTCCTGGATCATACGCCAGAAAGAGAAAGAGAGAGGCCCGAGCGTGAGAGGGAGAGAGAAAGACGACGGCGGCGCTCACGCAGCAACGAGCGCCCTCTGCCAGCCTCGTACATCGCCATATACCCGTATAAGCCTCAGAAACCTGACGAGCTCGAGCTAAAGAAAGGAGGTATGCTTGTTTACGTCCAAGTTCTACTTACTAGTTGGAAACTCGTGGTTTTGCAAATGTTTAAGTAAAGTTATTTTCTCCATGCAGTTTGGGTCATAAATCAAAGGTCGGCCTCAGCCCGGCTAAGGCGGTGAGCATGTTGCGCGGGCGCAACGCCATTATCGATATGTACTCATTCTTAGCAAAGAAAGATTATCATTTTTATAAAAAATATTATCTTTTTGCTGTTAATTTATATTTAGATATAAGTATTTATATTTATTTTTAATATAACTTGTTACATTCTAAACTTTGTATAATTTTTTAATACATAGATACCTAATTAATCATTTATTTTAAATCATTATTATCCTTATTTTAATAAATACGTTGTTTTATCTATATTTTTCTTTCATTTATATCACTAACCCACAAAATGACAAAACTAAATACACATACAAATATACATCGATAACGCTTATCGACAACAATAATGCGTATCACTATGTCTACCCATGAGGCCCGTGAGTGGAAGAGAGAGCGAAATACTCGCTTCACCTCTCCGATTATTTTTGACCCAAACTGCACGGACAAAATAATTCTACTATAGGTATTTTACTTTTGCTTCGACTGTAGAACGTTCCGATTCATATCCGCTACACTACGCTAACTTTATTTACTATTCAATTATGTATAAAATTTATAATAAAATAATTTTTAATATCAATTTTATGTAATTTATAGAGTGAAAATATTTTAGATACTTGTAAATACAGTAATATTTAAGGTATGGAAGAGCGGGCTCTTCTGATGCAAATAAATTTTGCTTAAAAGAAGATTCCAGCAACTGATTACAAACTGTGCATGTGTTTTCGAAGAAATAAATATTTTCATTTTTCGTTTTCATTTTTTCATTTTCATATTCAGTGTAATCTATACCATTTTCTGGGTCAAAGGGATTCCATACTATTTTTATGTAAACTATAAGTGTGCGAAATTTCATAATTCTCCGTTTGTGCAATTTTCGTATAAAGGGGTGCAAAGTTTTGCTACCCGTATTAATATTTTACGAGTTAGCGGGACTCGAATAAAAATGCCGTTAGAATTATTAATACAGTTTATTACAACTATACAAACACGTATAAAACAGGCACAAATATAACCAAACACAACAAATCCGAAGGTAATGCAGAAGGTTGTAACTCATAAAACGCGCAAAGTCCGTCAAAATTAGATTCCCGAATGTACACATGTCACGCCTTGATCGTGGTTCTGGCTCAACTGATCCCCTCTCTCAAATAGGCCATCATTTTATACTGCACAAATGCAACGTGAACCGGATACCCTAGAATCAGCTTATACTTAATAATCCGTAACACCTGGCTAATGAGGCAGCCTGCGAGCGGCCGTAAACAATGAGAGAGTACAATGGAACAAAAGGCTGTTCTTCACAACACAAAAAACGTATGCCAATAAATAAGTAAACAAAAGAAGACGATCATAAAAGGATTTCAATTAGTTCAAATGCCGACGGGTAATAAAATGTGCTTTAACAGGCTGTACGTGGAATTTGTCTTTGTCGGGGTCTTAAGTTGTAACAATATTATAGATAATATAAAGAAAGCAGTGCTCCGGTGGTTCGGGCATGTGGAAAGAATGTATGATTAAAGAATGATTAATCAGATATACAATGCAAAAGTGGATGGATGCAGAAGTCGCGGAAGGCCACGACACACCTTCCATGATCAAATTGATCGTGTACTAGCAGAAGGTAATGTCAGGGGCCTTAATAACAGGCGAGCGTGGATGACAAGAGCTATGAATGTCAAAGAAGCAAGTGAGGTGTGTAAGAATAAGCGTGTATGACGCTCTGTTGTTCGTGCCTACCCCGCAAGGGACCTGGCGTGAAGTTGTGTGTATTATGAGTCGATGATTTCCCAAGTAAGTTATTGCTATGAATGTGTGTTTTAGGAATATACACGGTGACGGAGCGATGTCGCGACGGCTGGTACAAGGGCTGCTCGGAGAGGTCGCAAAGGGCTGGCGTCTTTCCAGGCAACTACGTCGCACCCGCAGGCAATATTAGGCCCAAACACGATAAGGTTTCTGATGATATTCTATGATAATATATTTTTTCAACACACTTGCTCATAAAGTGGCTGTATGGTCACCGCAATTAGGCACAGAATGACACCCATAATCAAACTGTGACTAAAAAAAATTATAACTCACTAGTGAGTTGTAGTTTTTTTTTAATTTTATTGGTTGAGTTGCTTCCTCTTAAAAAAGTTTTTATTAAAAAAAAGATCGTGTTCTGTAGAACAAATAAATTAATGTTCCTATTGCTTGCTCATTTCATGCAACTTCTTATTTAAATA
This sequence comes from Dendrolimus punctatus, assembly GCA_012273795.1. Taxonomy (NCBI): domain Eukaryota; kingdom Metazoa; phylum Arthropoda; class Insecta; order Lepidoptera; family Lasiocampidae; genus Dendrolimus; species Dendrolimus punctatus. The sequence goes on along the minus strand of CM022546.1, from coordinate 17,642,076 downwards.
GATAATTTTAACTCGTACGTGTTTAATAAATAAAACTTTCACTCATATATAACTTTTTTACTAACTGCACATTTACTAATTGTTTCTCTAAATAAACTTTTTATCTACTAAATAAAATGAGTTTTTGTTGTTATTTTATTCACAAGTGTGTTGTTAAACGTCGTACGATACACGTGTGTATTGATGATTACCGTCTTCGGCTCTCTTAAGACCCTCGCCTACGGCTCGAGTCTCAATGGCGCCTCGGCGGTAATCACCAATGTTACATAATGTACTATTATCTATAATATTATAACATTCTAAATATACCGTCTCTGTACATTGAAGTTATTAAAAAAATAACAACTGGGTAGATGAATTTTTTTTATACTGAGAATTCCGCTGGAATTTATCTTGGAATGATTTAAAATAAATCGATATTCAATGTGATTTTTTACTGATCGATAGCAAAGTTAATGTAATTGAAGAGTTATGGGCAAAAATAAGCACAAGTCTTGATTTAAATAGATTTAGATATATTTCACAAAATACATGACAGAGCAAAATTAACATTCAGAGAGCACGGAATGAGAGAATTTTTTTTTATTATTATTTATTCATGTCCATAGAATCAAAGTCTTTCAGTCGGAAACATGTTAATTAATAGGTCTTCGTATAGTAGCGCTGTGAAAACTCGAAAGATCACATCTGACTATACAGTTCACATTTCTCACAAAAACACATAATTTCTACTCAAAAACTATCAATATCCTGCAACTATTGTTCATTTTAGAGTAATTATACACATCTTTAGAAAATAAAACTGCACAGCCCAAAAACTCATGAGAGAATGGACGGAGACAATGTTGCCAGTATGCATACTAAAAAGTGATACCAGTTGTCATGTAATAATTAACAGATATTTTGTTTATACATTACTAAAATAATATTTACTTTAACAGTAATAAAATGTGAGATATTTTTTTATCCCGGGATTCCCGTGGCAATTTTAAGTTGAGAGTGGATGAAGTCGCGGTCATATACTAGTTACATATACTTCTAGAGCACGGCGAATTCGTTGGCGGCGAGCGTGAAGGCGGCGCCTCTGGTGGTTACGCCCCCTGCGCCCACGATAGCGCCCCCCGATGCCCCGCCGAGGGCGCAAAGCCCGATGCCCAACCCAGGTAACTAAATCCAACCAAAAGAAAGAAAGAAAAATATTTATTTAGAACTACAATAAACACCACTTAAACTATTTAAATAAAAACAAATAAGTAAATGTAGTCAATAAGGCACGTGTTGTCTTGACTTGAAAAAATTATAAAAAAATCCCAGTGTTTTTTCATTAAAAGGAAGCTTTTTAGGGGGCGTCGCAAGAAATTTAATTTTTAACGACCAAAATGAATACATATATCAAGTAGGGTACTTGATATATGTATTCATTTTGTGTTTTATATTTAAGACTATTAATTATTGTATGTTTGTAAATAAATAAATAGACATAAGCTCCATACAAGTAATGTCAAAAATAAACCAATGGTAGGGCAAGTGAAGGAATAGTAAGATAAGTGACATACAGAGGCAAAATTTGTAACAAAAGTGCATATAAATTTGTCTGTCTTTTTTAAATTATCTGCAGCTAGGTGGCCTGTCGTAAGAGACAACATCTGCCCGTTTGGATGGCTATCACCCCTGGACTAGAGTGTGCCGCCATAACCTTGAGTTGTGTTTGGGCACCAGTAACCAGGTTCCAGGCTCCCTTAAGAGAGCAGCAGCGCATTTGTAGCACCTTTGGTGTTGCAAATGTCCATAGACTACGGTAACCACTTTCCATCAAGTGGGCCGTCTGCCTGTATGCTGAACTCCTACAATAAAAAAACTAGTAATATTATAATCTGCATACAAATATACATTGCACCCCTTGGGGGCTAAGAAATATATATTTGTATATATTTCTCCTTGCATATATGTTCGTGTCTACCCCGCAAGGGACCTGGCGTGAAGTTATGTATGTATGTATATTTCTATACGTATGACTCGATATGGCCGATCCCAAACACCGAGACCATAGTTATGTGAGATGGCCGTCAGAGGAAGTTTTAAAAAAGTGAATATAATTGAAGACATGAGTGGATGAAGGTGATAAGTCGCATAATTCCAATTCTGAGTAAATCGAGATCAAAGTTTTACTTTTATCTTAAACTGAACTGAACTTAACACCTTTTTCAACTCTTTATTTTTTTAATTTGCCTTATATCTATGGTCTAAGGTCTGTAGTCATTTGGTATTGACTTATAACCTTCATATACGCAAAAAAAACGAATATGCGACATACCACCTTCATCCACTCACGTCTTCAATTGTTAAACTTATATTAAATTAAGGCCAAAACATCGCCTACTTTTAAGAACGCACTCAGAAAACACTACTTTTCCTTAAATAATTATGCGTAATTCTTATATAATCGACTATTTAATATTTATGTATGTATGTATTTAAATTTTATATTTAAAAAGCCGTTGAAATTTAAACCGTTAGCGTCGTTTAAAAGTCGCTCCGCATTAAAAAAACCCTAAAAATGGGATTTCTGGCGCGTATAGTCAAGTGTTGCATATCAACATGTGCATAACAGCAAGGCGCGTGTGTTCCTGGTAGTTACAATGAAATCGGATATGTTTTGAGTGAGATATTAACAAAACAGCTGTTGTAAACAATATTTGTGAAGTTTAAAAGTGAATTTCGACCAACTTCCTATCGAGCAACCAATATTATTTCCACTTTACTTCGAAGCGCCTCGGCGGTGTCTATATTTGGGTGATTTTATTTTGGCTGTAACTGCAAAGACCTCAAAGATATAAGCGAAAAACTGCGAAAACTATGTCTCTTTCTCAACCATTTTCTATAAATCTTAAGGATTTCGCCGTGAGATGTATCAAGCCCTTCGGAATTTATTAATACATCAAAAACTCTGGAGATTTTTGGATATAACAAAAGGACAGTGAAAGAAAACCAGTCTCTTACTACTTTCGCCTAACAGAGATATATCGAAATTGCCTCAACAAAACTGCCAGAATGGACTTAAAGAATATTATATTCATTTCATTAGTATTATAATTAGATTTTTAAGTTAAAAGTTAAGTTAAAATGTTCCTATTATATAGTAATATGTATTAATCTAGGATAGAACTGCCCATAGAAATGCGATGGAGCACAAATTATGTAAGAATCCGAACGGCGGCGACGTAGTTCGCAACTCGTCACGTCTCGTTTCTCATGGGCGCGAAACGCGGGCTATGGAGAGCCGCTTTGCTACGATGAATGTTAGGGGAGGAATGGATAGTAAATTAGACGAGGTATGTCAGATGATGAATGAAAGAAAAATAGATTTATTATGTGTGAGCGAGACGAAGCGGAAAGGATGTGAGACTACTAAATGCGTTTCATATACAGCTTATTGGTCAGGAGTGCAAGCTACAGACCGAGGAAGTCAAGGCGTAGGCCTTATCCTCTCAGAAAGAATGGAAGAATGTGTGAAAGAGTATGAATGTGTCAGCCCAAGACTTGCATGGGTAAGATTGAAAATTGGTTTGACTCGACTTTTCGTGGTAGGGGTATATGCACCAACAGACACGAGTTCGAATAACTGCTCACGAAAAAATTGTGAAGAAGAGAAAGACAAGTTTTGGGCCTGTCTGCGAGATGTTCTGCTTACGTGTAAACAAAACGAAAGAATAATTGTGTTAGGTGATTTTAATGGCTGGGTAGGATTGAAACGCGATGGATATAAAAGAGTCTTAGGTACATATGGAGATGACAGAATAAATATGAATGGGAAAAATTTGCTTGAGATATGTTTAGAATGTAACTTGTGCGTGACTAATACAATGTTTTGTCACAAGAATATACATATGTATACATGGGAAAATGCGAAAGGGAAAAGTATGATCGATTTTGTAATAGTGGATGAAAGATTAAGAAAAAATGTTCTAGACACTAGATCATTTCGAGGCGCAGGAATCGATTCAGATCACTTTTTAGTAGTATGTCATATAAAGAATCTTTACAAATTATGGAGGCACCAAAATTTGAGTAAATCTGAATCTAGTACACTACAAAGAATAAAAGTTGAAAAGTTGCGAGAGGAAGAGGTGAAAATAGAATACAATGCTAAACTAGAAGAAAATTTTATTGGAATCAATGATATATGCAAGTTAGAAGAATTATGGATGGCTTTTAAAAGTAAAGTTGTGAGTGTCGCTACTGAAGTATGTGGTAAGGCTAAAAGAAAAACGAGCAAATGCGTGAAGAATGTTTGGTGGGATAAGGAAATACAGAGCGTAGTGGATGATAAAAAGAAAGCATGGAAAGATTGGTTAGCTCTAAGAGCTGATCTAAGATTGAATAATGCAAGAAAAGAAGATGTAGATGAAGCTAGAAATCTATATAAGAAAATGAATGTAATAGTGAAAGAAATGGTCAAAAGGAAAAAGAATGAACAGAAAGATGAGTTTGATGAAAGAATTTCCGAAGATTTCCAGAGTAATATTAAATACTTTTGGAAGTCCATAAAAAGAGCCAGAGGAAAGACTCTAAATTCAGAACTCAATGTAATTAGAGATAAGAATGGATGCATTGTAAAAGAAGAAGAATGTATACTAAACCGATGGAAAGAATATTTTGAGGGATTATTTGAAAAAGGGATATCAAGTGTAAACAGTATGACTAATGTGAGGGAAGAAAGAGAGGATAATAGTGATAGTATAGATATGAATGAAATAGTGAAAGCTTTAAATAGTATGAAATTAGGCAAGGCTGCGGGGTGTGATAACATTACCGTAGAAATGTTGAGAGCTGGACAAGGTCTGGTCGCAAGCCAATTATACCGCCTTTTCAACATGTGCTGGATGAGTGGCTCTGTACCAAAAGATTGGTGTAAAGCCGTAATTGTTCCAAAAGGGAAAGGGTCACAGCAGGAGTGCAAAAATTATAGGGGCATTAGCCTTCTCAGCGTTGTCGGAAAGTTGTATGCTAAAGTATTGATTGAACGGGTTTTCGAAATGACAGATGAGAAAGTATGGGATGTACAAGCGGGTTTTCGCAAGAGAATGGGATGTACAGACCAAGTCTTCACCTTACGGTGCATAACTGAGAAGTTTTTGGCCAAGGGCCAAAATGTCTATTGTGCATTCATAGATCTGGAGAAAGCCTACGACAGAGTAATAAGAACAGAACTGTGGTCAGCGTTATCTAAATATGGGGTAACAGACAACCTAATACAATCACTAAAGTCTCTCTATGACGATTCCAGTGCTTGTGTTAGGATCAACGGGGCCTACTCCGAATCGTTTAACATCGAAAAAGGTGTTAGACAGGGTTGCGTAGCGTCGCCGTGGCTATTCAACCTTTTTATGAACAGTTGCTTGGATGGTTTGAAAGAAAGTGAAAGTGGTTTAAGAATGAATGGGTTACTCATCAAATGTCTACTCTACGCCGATGATCAGGTTATACTTGCATCGTCGGAAAAAGAGTTACAGGAGATGGTAACGATTATGGACGAATCTTTTAAGACTAAGGGTATGAAAATTAATGTAGAGAAGACGAAAGTTATGGTGTTTGAAAGAGATGAAAGTATGACAATGTGTAACGTACAGATAGGAAATGAAAGACTAAAGCAAGTTAAAGAATTTGTTTACCTAGGGTGCATGTTTACCAGAGACGGAAAGCATGAAAGTGATATTGAAAGGAGAGTAATGGCAGGAAATAAGGTGAATGGAGCGCTGAACTCTTTTATAAACAGCCAGAAAGTGTCTGTAAAGGCACGTCTGGCTGTCCATCAAGGGGTATTAGTACCAACGCTAATGTACGGCAGTGAGAGTTGGGTGTGGCAGAAGAAGCATGAAAGTAGAATAAATGCAGTTGAAATGAGAGCTTTGAGAAGTATATGTAAGGTTAATGTAAGTGATATGATAAGAAACAGTGTGATAAGGGAGCGTTGTGAATTGAAAGAAGATGTAGTGACAAGAGTTGAAAAGGGAATGTTAAGGTGGTTTGGCCATGTAGAGAGAATGAATGATAGCAGAATCACAAAACAAGTATATGATAGCAATGTGACTGGAAGAGTCAGTGCCGGTAGACCAAGACGTACTCACCATGATCAAATTGAAGATATTTTGAAGAAAGGTCAGATAAAAAGTAGTTTAAATAAGCGTGTATGTATGAGAAGATTAATGAAAGTTGATGAAGCGAAAAGTGTTTGTCAAGATCGTAACAAGTGGAGATCCATTGTCTCTGCCTACCCCAATGGGAAACAGGCGTGACAATATGTATGTATGTATTTAATTTATAAATGATTTAGTTTAAGTATGTGTGTTTATGTTATATTTAATGATCTGCACCATCTACATCGCCAGATTAGATTAAATTATTTCTTAAGTCAGGTTGCCTGGAAGGGATTGCTTTCAGCGATAAGGCCGCCTTTTGTTTCTACCATGACAATATTGTAATTGTGTATTTTGAAGTTTTATATTTGGCGAGCAATAAAGTGTTATCTATCTATGCTGTTATTTGTCTCACAGCTCAACCGTTGACATATCCTTGGACTACTCCGGCGCAGCAACAGCAGAGCACGCCTAGATCTGACAAAGTGAGTTGACATTTTTTTGTTTAATTCATAGATTTTAATTTAGTTACCTTATATATGACTTTTTATTTGTTGACAGAGTGTAAAAAACTTCATTTACAATTAATATGTATAAAAAGATTGATTGATAAATAATAATAATAAATAAATAATCAGAAAATGGGAGCTAGATAGCTCCATATAAAAAAACAAATAAATAATAATCGGCAGACAAACACATATTGTATATTCCCAAATTAAGCAAGTTACGCTTGTGTTATGGGTAATATACGATGGACTACTCTGGGGCCGATCCCAGACACCCAGACCATAGTAAATAACGGAGAAAATATGTTTCAGAAATTTACTATACCAGGAATCGAACCCGGAAACCCCGATTGATGAAAGTAGATGGAGTGAAATGTGTTTGTCCGGATCATAGCAAGCAGTCACCCGTACTGTCTGCCTACTACTTCTATAGGAAATGCGTAATAGTCGTACATTCTAGAAAAATAAATTAACCAAAAATTACTTTTTCCAGAACAAGGAGAAAACGAAAAGCGAAAAGTCCTCCATATCCACGGGCGTTTATCTGATGAAACGCCTGGCGGCCATGAAGAAGTGCAAGTCCCCCCCACCGGTGGGGTACAGTATGGACAACCCGGTGTTCGAGGACGGACCGGGCACGTCTCTTATGCTCAACCTGGCAACGCAGCATCACCCTGTACACGTCAGGTCTGCTAAGTTATTTCCTTTTCTTCCGTTAATTTTGTTGCTGGCAATACTTCGGTATTTATATGGCAAAACAGTAGGTCCAGTAAAAAAGTAGCTCTGAACGAGCATCTAAGACCTATTTTCCATACAGCGCTGAAGACTATCATCTCTTGCGTTTTAATACATCAAACTCCACTAGTCCGTGAACTAACATTATTTTTATCATATTTGCCTAACAGCTATAATAAGGATAATTAGATAAAGAAAAAACTTTTATTGGCATGAACACACGAAAAAAAGTGTGTCTGTGTACTTATGTACACGCGTTAGAAGTTATACTTCTTTGGCGTAACAAGATAAAAATTGCTTTCTCCCTCTAACTACATAGAATTTTTATTAGAATAAAGGAGACGATACAGTTCTCTTGGTTTTGGTGCGGCAATTTTGATGGCAGCTTTTGATTTTTTATTATTATAAATTGGTATAATTGGTCCTTCTATAAGGGAGAAGGTTAAGGGGGACTGGAGCCTGCCCACTAATACCGGAACACAACTCGAGGTTGTTATTGCTGTATACACCAGGGACTAGGTGTGGTAGCTATCCCGACGGGCAAATACACTACCACCTGGCTGTGGGTTCTCTTGTCGCCTCTTACGACAGGCAAAGTGCAGAAATAAATCTGTGATGATTTGAATGTAAATGTAAAATACTAATTTCGGACTGACTTTGTTTCCTTTTTATATGAAAGTCTAGTAGGCGTATCTGTGTATCAAAATGCAAGAGATGAAAGCACTTGTGGTGCTCACTGGATGTAGAATTTAGAAGTGTTATCGTTACATTCTCTACTTAGCACTACATAATTGCAAAATTGTTCTAAACTCTGTCATTGATGAGTTTGGTTCAAAAGGCTTTGTAGCCAGAACCATATAAGATTAAAATAATAAAATACATTGTTAATAAAACCCCAGTTTATTAAATGTGCCTGATGTTTGTTTGCGCATGTAGTTGTCACTTAACGAACAAACTTTTTCCAATAATATCAGGAGAGAGAAATTGAAATGTCTTTAAGTTTATTTAACTTCCCATACATTTGATAATACTTTATCATTTGAACGGATTATTATCATTTCAAGCGTCGATTTGTGTGTAAACTAATATTTTATAAAGCAGACGTCCTTATTCATAATTGAAGCTTTAAATAACGTGTTAATCGAGATTGCATTAATTGCGTTTATGAATAACATTAGGTCTATTAGCGAGCCTATAAAGTTTGTAAGACTATTATAAATAAGAAGGCAGGCTTTATACTGTACTCGCAAACGTCGCAAACGGCCATAGGCGACGATAATCACTTTCCATCAGGTGGACTGTCAGCCTGTCTACTGTACTCCAGCTATAAAAAAGGCAAACAGAAAATTTAAAGAGCATTTAAAATGTTTGTAAAGTTTGTTTCTCTAAAATGTAATGAATGTAGTATTTATTTCCTTTAGTATTGACTGATTCTAAATTACAAACTTTAGACGAATACGGTCTACAACACCGTCTACAACAATATTTAAGAGTAAACCGACGCTTTAGAATATAGATGATAATCTGTATAAATTAAAAAAGTATTTTCAAAATCAAGAAACGTCATATTGTAGAGTGATATTTTAATTTTACTATCATTTCAATTGCAAAGCTTTAGTGTTATTAACAAATACACGGCATTACTTGACTCTGAGTACGAGTTTAATAGATCTTGAGTCTAATATGACTAATTTCACTACGCTAAAAGCGATTGAACACTACATTGCTTCTATATAAAAGATCCTGATATTATGTCTAGGTATGCTAACATCGGCACTTATCCCAAAACGACAACTAAAGCTATAGAAACCGTGCTAAAATAAAAACTGAATAGCAGCTCTTTTACTCATACAAAGTATACACGAGTGCGAGTGAAACAAAATCATTTTGATAAATTGGAAATACCTACTCTAAATGACCTTTGCTTGTGAAGTAAGACCAATTTAATATGATCCACACTTCCTCGACACGTGGAATTCTTGCAATGCACGTGGCGATGCTCCTTCGTACCATACACGTGCATGCTGAGGAGTGAATCATATGCAGTTTTACAAAACTTTTCCAAAAAGTCTCAATGAGTGTTGAGATGTCCATGGGCGACGCTCGACGGTAATGACTTACCATCAAGTGGACAATTTGCTAGTTTTCCTACATGCAAACATAAAAAATAACCTTACTTATTGCATTTTGTTTTTATTATAAAAAAATCTTGATATTTGTAACTATCGTGAGCTAATCACAGTCCCTGCTGGACGTAGGCTTCTGTAGGGCTGCTTGTCCATTGAAGCGGAGCCGAGAAACGGAGAAATGTTAACCAATAGGATTGTATAAGAATTGAGTCATTGAATAGGCAGCCAATCCTATTGGTTAATATTTCTACGTTTCTCCGCTCCGCTTCAATGGACAGGCAGCCTAAGTCGGCGCCATTCATCCTAGTCCTTCGCCTTCCTGTAACTAACTATCCGAAATTATCCAATAATTCAAAGACTGGTGGGCATAGCTTTGTAATTTTATATCCGTTACTGCAACTGAAACCGGTATAATATTAGTCACATATACATATCTAGATTTGAAATATCATATACTTATTAACATCACTAGTTCAAGATACATTTCGATGGCCCACTCCCCCCTCCCCCTATCCCATTACCGCTTGTCCCATTCCTCCTGTTTGACCCTTTTGTCCCATCACACGTCCATTATCCCCTCTACTTTATCCTAAAGGCTTTTAACGCATTGACTTCGGCCCTGGCGTTGCAAATGTGTATAGGCGACGGTAACCATTTTAAATTACGTGGGCCGTCTGCCTGTTTGCCACTTTCGTAATGAAACAAATAAAACAATCATGTGTTAATGTATTGCTATATACTTATCCCTCTCCGACACGCTTTCAACACCATACGTGAGAACAGTTAGGATTTATTTATCTTGTTACTATTTTAATACGGCTTCTATAACTGTAGTTATTGTTCTGTAGCACTTATCACCTCATTTTGCATAGTTGTTGAAACAAGTGCTAACTACCTCGATTCTAGTGATTTATTTTTCTAGTTAATAGGATAAATTGCTAGTGATGTAGCATGGGAGTTTTTTTAAGGATTTAAGAGAACTATTACATTTATTGATATATTGATAATATTGACTTAAAATTTTATTAATACATCCATGTTTACACCATTATGAGATTTTAATAATTAACAGTTAGCACGGGTTTATTGCTATGTTTTATGTTGTTTGTTTTGTTCACTTGTGTTACTTGTAACATGTTGACGAGTCAAGTCAAATAGTTGGAAATAATTAAACAAGTGTGAATCGAGCCAGCCTAAAAATAAAAAGCTTTTAATCAACATCTTTTAATCTACTCGAAAGATTTTATTGAAACTTTTTTGTAAATGTTTTGTGTTTGAAATTCGGTCTCTATAAACGTAAACTTTTCTTGTTTTATTTAATTTATTGTAATCTTTTACCATTTAGGGAAACTATACTATTGTTGGCACCTTAGTGTAATGATTGGGACCAATCGTACCATTCTATTGAAACATATAAGGCCGTGTGCCCATTAGACTTCCCTCCCAAGAGTTTGCAAGCGCTTTGCTGTTAATAAGCTGCCTAACTAGATATTGGGTTCGCAGCGTTCGTGTAATATTTTTATTATTTTGTAGCCATTTAATGATAATAATATTATTATATGGCTATCAAATAGAAAATATTGCAATTTGAATAAATTCACTGGGTGCCCATCATTAAGTGGGGTGCCAACAATTTATAGTTTACCCTATTTTACACAAAATAAAAAAAACAGTTTTAGCACTCCCTATAAGCTATAACTATACGCGCAATATTGTTAGAAAGAAGTACAAGGTTCCCTTTCACGAATTAATATAAATATTCTATCCTAAATGTAATCGGAAGAACAATTTGAATTGACTCGTGCGTTACTAACGTGTTGGGCGGGCAGGTCTGGGTCTTGCCCGTCTCAACTCCTGCGCACGCTGCCCGGCGCGGGCCAGTCGGGGGCCGGGGCGGGCGGGGGGTCGGACGCCCGCCCCCGGCACAAGGAAAGGCCGGCGGCGCTCGCGGTCGTCGACCACCATCACAGGTTAATATGACACGCACCGGGGCACCTCGCAGACTAGCGTTTTGTACGAGCGTGTAAGCGCGTGTAGGCGTGTCGCGCTACTCGCACGAGCGTTGAAGCTCGTACCGCGAGAGACGTCTCTCCGCGCGTTTATATTGCTACTGACACTCTACCACCGATTCGAGCCGTTATTATCGCCGCAAATTGCTATTGCGCCGGGCCGCCATTTTGGTGACGTAACCGTAGCCCAGTGTTGCCAGGTTGGATTGACAAAATTACAGTGTTTTGCATGTAAAATTACAGTAGATCCGGTAGAAAAATGCAGTAAACCATAAAATTCATTACAGTGTTTTTACAGTGAAAAAAAAATATTTTATTGAATTATCAATGTATTTAATAATCACTATTATATTTTACATAATATTTGTCTATCAATATCTGTATTACTGTGACTTAAAGGTTCATTTTTATATATTTTGTCCGTAAAAGTCCTCATCATTTTTTCATTTCCCTCCTGACGTCCCCTTCTGTTATTTTAAAATAATACTAATTATATTACAATTAATCCCAACAATGTAGCCACTACTTCCAAATGAACTTATAAACTTACCTACTATTATCGGCAACATTACAAGGGTAGCTTACAGTAAACAAATACTATGCTAAACATCTTATATAAACATCTCAATTTTCTCAAATAATAGTCGTCTATAGTCTGTTCTCCGTACTGTGGGAATTCCCCGGCCCAAGATGTAATACTTACTTGAAGTAGAACACAGTGCGGTTCGTTTCACGCAATGAATGGTGAATCTACTTTTTTTTGGTGTTTAATATTAAATGAAACTACGGTTTTCGCTGTTCACTGTATACTGTATAGCTGGAATACAGTGTACAGCAAAAGCAATAAAATTACAGTAATCTACTGTAATTACAGTGCACCTGGCATCACTGCCGTAGCCGGACACCCAGTACCGTTAGCATCACTGGCCGGCGAGTACGCGTACATATCGAGTTGCGGATGACGTCACGTAAATGTTAATTTGACAAGGTGCCAGGCAGTTTGCGGTGATAATACACACTGATTAAGCCCGTGTATGTGAGTTCGGCTTTTTGAACCGCGCGTATGCCGAAACGACCGTATTCGCACAACAAAACGCTAGTTTGGAAGCGCCCTTAATACGCAATGGGTAGTTGACAGTTTTTACAGAGATAATCTTTTATCGTATTACAAAACGCCTTACTGACTAATTTAATGTGTCAATGGATTCATTAATTACACTGGCATACGAAAAGAAAAAAGTGATCTTTACATTTGACCAGACCCATTTATCTACATGTATTTGAATCAGAATCTGGGGTCCGTTATGCTCGTCTACCCTCAAAATTTTGAGTAATTGCGAAATACCGCTAAAAATTGCTAAATTCGCTATAAACTGCAGCTACAATTACAGATTTCACAAAAATGTGGGTTTGGATCGATTAAGTTTTTCATGAAGTTCGATACGCCGCATCGGAATATGAAGTTTCTGTTAAAAGTAAAAAAGTTGTTTACTGCGCTTCTGGAAAATCATGGAAACTGGAATTGCAGTTATCATCTTTTACAGACCTGCATCGAGTGTGGTTTTTATGTAATTCAATACGCTGAATCCAAATTTTAGTAAACAGCGAAAAAGCGAAAAAGATCCTTTTTAGCGGTTTATAGCAATTGACACGAAATTTGGAGGCTGTACGAGCCAAACTGACCTCAGCATTGGGTTGTCAGCATGTAGGCAGGTGGGTCTCGTCTAATGTAGAGACCACTTTTTTCTTTTTGTGTGCTACAGTTGTTAATATTTAATTATTAATTCAAATCATTTTTTATCATGATATTTTAACAATGAAAACAAGGCTTTTAAAGATTATTTTTTATGTGAATGTTGTTTAAGAATCGATTGTAAAATATGTCGCCTACCCAATTTATTACATGGTTCTGTTTTGTGGAAATGTAGCTTATAGAGACATACCTCTTTAGGTTTATTTTTATATATATTGGGTACAATCTTTCTGGAAATCTGTTCATCAAATTCTTTGTCTGTGCCTATTTACAATAAAGCGCCGACTAGAATGGTCGGAAAGACATAAACGAGGTTACTCCTTTATGTTGTGTCTGAAAAAAAATCAAAATTTTGCAATTCCACATAATATCGCCGTATAAGATTTTTAAACTAACATACGTAATATGTTTTTTGTAAAAAGTATAACTGTATTGTATGTTGTGCGAATTTATTTTGCTTTTCATCTCATTCGCTATTAACATTTGAATTGTGTGCATTTTTGTCATTCGGTTGCTGTTTTTAGATTACCTTGTTTTTTTTAAAATTTGCCTTCTATAAGAATGAAAATATCTAATGGCGAAAGTCTAATATTATTACTAGACACTTGTTAGGGCTGATTACAGTGAGCGGAATGGATAGGGGTCGCATTCATTTTAAGGATTTACATTCATATCCCTTCAATAACGTTGGTTCGAATTCTGATGGCAATTCACCGTTTAGGCAGTTTATCTGAACTATCCTATTAATGTTATAAACGCAAAAGTTTGTAAGAATGTATGGATGTGTGAATGTTTGTTACTCTGTCACGTAAAAACTACTAAATGGATTTTGATGAAACTTTACAATAATAGAGCTTACACATTAGAATAACACGAAGGCTATAAAGATATAGTGTGAATTAACCAAAATATAACGAATTGCCATGCGGGTGAGACCACAGGGCGCAGCTAGTTGTGCATATTTGTTACAATTACCACGTGCTGAAGGTGAAAAAATATTTCATGAGGAATCCTACACATTTAGATTCATTTGCCTTAAGAACCGTGGCGGGTATACCATTCGTTTCCTTGAAATGAACTGAAATAAGGCACTGAGTTCAGTTTTGAGCTGTTTATGAATTGTGTTTTTTTTTCTAAATAATATTCGTCATCCTCTGCCTTTGAGAAGCAGAGATATTTTTTGAAACTTATACTATATATTACAGTCATATAATGATGTTTTACTATTTGTTTATATAATACATTCTTGTTAAGTCTATGTTTTATTATATATCAATTGTCAGATGTCATCAAATTCAGATGTCTATGGGTGACGATAGCTAACTTGCCATCTAGTGGAACCGTTTGCCAGTTTGTGTACATACATACATAAAAAATCGTTTTAAATTGTAAGATTGTTGCGTAAAATAATTGTGAAGAATTACTTAAAGACCTGATGCTCCTGAATCAACCAGATATTGTTTATTTCGTGTTTCTATGATAAAGTAAATTTCATGCGGCCAATATTCCATACGCCTACTGTAATTATGGTACGATGGATTTTACATAAAATTGATTGGAGATTCGTCAATAACTTTACAGAGCGAACAATGATGGACCCTGGCAGTCACAGCACAGGAAATCCCAGTCACTGGACGTGACAGTTCCACGGAAAGACAGACATCAGTCGCAATCAGTGAAAGAGAGGTAAGCTTTCGTCAAAAAAGAAACATTCTATAATATGTAAGAATGCATAGATCTATAAACTGTTTCATCCATCGTTTCTACCCCTATTGGAAGCCGACTTGACAATATTGTTACAATTCAAGTCACGACAAAAACAAAATCCACCTGCATATCTGAAACAAAACACATTTTATTACCCGTCAGCATTTGAAACTATTGTAGTTATAAAAGAACTACAATATCGTCTTATTTTGTTTACTTATTTATTGGCACACGGTCTATTGTTGTATTGTAATCGTTTACAGCCACCTGTGGCTGTAATCATTAGTCAGGTGTTACGGATTTTAAACTACAAGCTGATTCTAGGAAATTCGGTCTTCGTTGCCCGGCGGACATATTGCATTTGTGTTGTATAAAACAATGGCCCGATTGAGGGAGGTGGCTGTCGAGCGACAACCACGAGACGTGTGTACATTCGGTAATCGATTAGTGACGGACTTTGCGCGTTTTATTGCATTACGACCTTCTGCATTACGTTTGGATTTGTTGTGTTCGGTTATATTGGTACCTATGTTATACGTGTTTGTATAGTTCTAATAAACTCTATAATAATTCTAACGGCATTTTAATTCGAGTCCCGCAACTCGTAACATGTATATTATCTATATTTACATTTATAATTACTTAATCTCACTGACATATAGCCCAAACTATTAAAGCTAGGACTGAAAATTGCACGCTGGTTCTTTTTATACTATACTGTAGGTGCGCACAATGAAAGAATTTTTTACACTCTGTATGAAAATCCATCCTTTTCATACTGAGTTTAAGTATTACAACATTTAAAAAGAATTTAAGTTATCGTTTTAAAGAAAACTGTCAGAATAAACTAATTTTTACGCACCGAACAACTAAACATCGCTCCCGCTCCACATTTTATTACATAAAATTTGCTATTGAACATTCACATTGTGATATTTTTTTTATCTGGCCGTTCTAAATCCCAGGATAAAAAGTGGCCAAGATTTGAAATCTAAGGATTTGCTGTCGATTAGAGGAAACAGCATCGGAATCGGTCCAGTAGTTTTTACATGAATCCTGCACAAACGGACAAGAAAAATGTAAAATAACGTGTTCTCCGTCATTTATATAGTCCACTCCAGTTGGTTTTTTAAATAGCAACAGACACAGCATGTGTAGAATTTTATAATGTACTAGCTGTCCCGGCAGACGTCGTCCTGCCCGGTAAAAAATAGGGGTTGATCGTAGAGGGTTGAAAATCTAGGATTGTATGTATTTTTGTATGTTGTATCATAAAAAAATAGAAATTAAAAATTTTGTCTAAAAAATAAATAAAAAATTTATGGGTGGACTACCCCTAACATTTAGGGGGATGAAAAATAGATGTTGGCCGATTCTCATAGATACCGGATAAGCACAAAAAATTTCATCAAAATCGATCAAGCCGTTTCGGAGGAGTATGGCAACGAAAACTGTGACACGAGAATTTTATATATTAGATTATCCCCGCAAATTGCTAATGCGCCTGGCCGCCATTTTGGTGACGTGGTGTTAGCATCACTGGTCGGCGAGGACGCGTACGTGTCGAGTTGCGGATGACGTCACGTGAGTGTTAACTTGACAAGGCATTCCAGCGCATTAGCAATATGCGGGGATGATACAAAATCTAATACATATAAGCACCACCGAGAGACTTTCTTTCAGATTCCGATGCATGGTGCCTTACCCGCCGAACTCGGAATACGAGCTCGAGCTCAAAGTGGGCGATATAGTGATCGTGACGAAGAAACGCGGCGACGGCTGGTACAAAGGCACCCTCCAAAGGACCGGCCAGACCGGCCTGTTCCCGGCCTCCTTTGTGCAGAGCTGCCCCCAGGACTGACCGAGGCCTACGCCGTCAAGGTTTGGCACCCTCTTCTAGTGTGGGGCGAGTGGAAGGCAGCGCGAACATTGGCGGTAACGAGTTGGGATATGGCTTGAAGAGTGCTATATTTTGCTATTAAAAAATGGTAAACATCGGCCCTAAATTCTACCTGGAAAACGATAAATCAAAATAAGATTATAAATAAAATAATTGTGTGAATTAATTTCAACAACTAATAAGTGTAAACTCTATATAACGACACTGAAGGAACTGCATTTTTTGGTGTTATAGAGAGTTGTCGTGAAATGAAGAGAAGTCTGTTATTTTGGTCTGACGTCTTTTGCTGCACCAGTAATTTTTTGTATTTTTAAATTGTTTTATTCATATGAAAGGACAAAGGAAGTACTTAGAAATTACGGTATTTCGGAATTTAAGGAAAGGGATTTGTCGTTAAATCGAGTGACGTTACATGGAGTTTACACTGTAATATTAGAATTCTTACACCACACGATTAATTCGTTCAAAATTAAATTATTAAAATAAAAAAAAATAAAAATGTTAGTTAAAGTCATCTCATCTTACAATTAGGCCAAGTATGAAGCATGTCCTAGTTAGATAAATAGGCAATTGGCAGACAAACACAAATATTGTATTTTACTTAGTAAAGCAAATTGAGCTTGTGTTATGGCAATATGCAATGGGCAAGCTTTGGCCCGATCCCAGACCCCCATACTAAATAACGAAAAATTCGTTGTTGAAATTTACCTTGCCGAAAAGCAAACTCGGGACTTCTGTGTTATAATGAATTAGGCGGGACAACTCTTGACTACTTGGCTCACTATTTTAGCAAGATCCTTAAACGGTTTTATTAAAGAATTAAATATTGTTATCTGGCAACACCAGTACTAAGAAAAGCGTTGCTTACACTATGTGATGATTTCTGATATGAATTGGATTGATCTTGCAGCTGTCACCAGAAGCAAATTACGAAACTTCTATTAATTCAAAGAAAATATAAATGCTTTTGAAAATTTTGATAATTCATGACCTGAAAGTAAAAGAAAAACTTAATTTTGTCTTTTTAAAGCAATACTTCGGTAAAAAAATAAGGAAAAGATGTTTTATTTCAACTTTTGTGTTTTATAAACATTATGATATTAATGTTTTATATCTGTTACATACATGTGGCAGCATTGGTTATTACAATAACCAATGCTGCCACTTGAAAATTTTGTTGTGCTGCCAAACGAATTTGTATATTTTTAATGTATATTATACACAATTTTAAACTGCCGTAGCTTTATATGTGGGATAGTTTTCTAAATATTTCCTTCCTTTTAGCCATTAATGTGTTTGTTGCTATTATGAAAATGACAACCGTCATTTTAAACAAACGTAACACTACTAACCTTACTAATAAACGATCTTATTTATATTGAGTTAGAGTATGTTTGTAGGCTTTATTAAGAACTTTAACCCCTTTGGAAATATTATTTTTTTCCATATGCAATGACAGCTGCCATCAATATTGCCGCGCCAAAACCAATAGAATATCATGTCGTCTCTTTTATTCTAATACAAATTCTATTTAGTTAGAGAGGGAGAAAGCATCAGTTCAACTTGCGTTCCAATTATCTGTATTTGAGCACAAATTTGTGGTGCTTCCCAATTAGCCATGTGTGCAGTGGAACCGTGTTCCTCTTAAGGGAAGCCTTCAAACTTACTCAAACTCGATCTGAATAAGTCCGTAAGTTTCTACATTACCAGTTCCAGAAATGTTTCTTCGCTTCGCTGAACACATCGCTAAAAATCAATTACGTCTTATCGTCGTTGATTTATGCCGCTTCTGCGGCAGTAAGCAGGAAAGTGGCGATGGGGCAGCGCGGGTATGCCATGTTGTGTATACATACTCGCCTTTCCTGCTTGTCGTAGAAGTGGGCATGTGATGTAAACGAGACTTTATTATTAAAAAAAATATATTTCTAAACTCAAACCCAAGAAATTTTAAATGCACAATGAGGTTTTTTCATGGAATTTAAACGGTTTAAAGAATTAGTTTAAATACACTAATGTTTGTTGAAGGTGAGGTGGAGTGTTAGTGGTAAGAGAAGAATTACTTGATTGACAGCTCTTAAAAAGAAACAGTTGTTTCATTTAGGATAAATACACACTTTTACAATACTGAGAAAAATAAAGGAAAGAACATAAGTCTTAAAATTGGTACGATGAAGTATGACAATTGCGACATGTGAAATTTATTGTCAAAAATGTGCAATATGCAGCGCGTTTCAATAGCTCACCAGTAGCTCACAACGCCCAAAATGCTCCGTTAGCCGTTCCACAAGGCGACCGCGGTCGTTATGGTCTTGGCGAACACGTCACTTATGACGTCATCATTTTCGATCACAACGCTCACAACGACCCACGTCAAGAGGTGGGTCGAATAACCGTTCCACTTGGGTTTACAATTGTAACGCCGGCAAGCAAGTGAAACGGGAAAAATCGCAGTCGTGAAAGGTGGTTTGCAAACTTGGTCATTCTTAGGCTAGTGTTCACCGAAATTTAACCGACGGTTAACCAAAAATAATCATTGTTTTTCCATAATTTTTGGCGATTATTTATTTTAACCATCGGTTAAAAGTCGGTGCACACCAGCCTAGTGTTCTTTCCGCGTGATATTGTTTTTACCCATATTTGCCCAGTTGATAAATTTGAACAAAGCGGGCCAATGAATGAGTCCAGATGATATAATTAATCTAATATGTAAAGTATTTTTATAGTCTAGTAAGAGAGATGCGAAACTAGATTAATGTTCATCCATAACACTGGCCTTCAAAAAATGGGTTGCACTTTTCACCAGATCTATTCTTTTCGATGCGCTGAATCCGTATCTATCATGACTGAAAAATTGAGACGAAGAAGATTAAGTTGTGTGGGCATATAATGAGGAGGGATGAAAGTCACATGTCAAAAAGAATGTTAAACTACACGGATACAAATGTAGAGGTAGACAAAGAAAAAAGATGAATGAATTGTGTGAAGGATGATTTGATGATATGTGGTGTGCCAGAAGATGTATGTCAGAGTAGAGGAGTGTGGAAGGAGAAGACATTGTGCCGACCCCAAGAAATTGGGATATGGTGAAAGAAAAGGAGAAATTGCACATCTCTCACAGATTCGTTCTTTTGGTACATACACCCTCAAAATTCCTCAAAATTTAGAGTGTATGGACCAAATTGTTCCCAGATTGGGATTCAGCGCATCGAAATAGATAAGAACAGATAGGTCTGATCAAAAGTACACACCCCTATTTTTGTGGGCTGGTGTAATTATAGATAAGCGAAAATTGTATAAACGTATGTAGCTATGGTAATATTTAAATATATGATTCATAGAAAATTACTGCCACTTGTATATAGTGTGTATTTTTTTAATGTGGGATATGATGAGGAAATTTAAAAGTAGGTTAATTAAACTGTTTTAGGAACTGTCTGAAAATAATTTTGCTATAGTCGATTTCTCCAACTATTGCGATCTCGTTCTCTGTCTTTAGATATAAAAATGGTCCCGATACATATGTGAAATTGAGTAGTTTTTCATTATTATTTGTTTATATAAGACAATATTGCTGCGAACCGATAAAATTCCTTTACAGGTGTTTTATAACACCTCCGAATTGAAGTGATCGGTTGTTCGCGTTAATACCTTTGTGTGCCTCCTGGTAAGACGTCATAAATCTTTTCTTCTATTATTTGCATTTCATGCACATTGTTTGAAGCCGTAAATCTAACTAGTTGATAATTCCAAAGAATAGTAGACGTATTGCAAGGGGGGCACGTCTATTTTACAAATATATATATATATATATTATATATCCAACCGAAGCTCGCCTCCCTTCAACCTCTTGACATTCGCGAAGAATTGGAAACTGCACTGTAATGTAGTTTGCGTTCTGATATAGTAAAACAACTAGATTTTCAACCGACGTTTAAACTAAAGGTAAAACATTTCAATTTAATTTAAATTAAAATTTTGAAGTTTCCATGTTCTGAATAACATTTTTTTTTCTTTTGTATTTCATCATTGGTCCCTATTAAAAAATACACATTACTATTGATGAAGTATGGATGATATTTAGAGATATTTGAAACAATAACCACCAGTCTAACAAATATTTTATAGGGCAAATATATTACACTCGTGTGTAAGGAACCGTATAGATTAAATTATTGTTAAAATTAGTTTATAAATATTAAACTTTATTAGAGGAAATATTTGAGAAATGAATTATTCAAAGTAACTTGTGATTTGTATACGGTTTCCTATCACTCGAATTTTGAGTATCAGAGACTTTGCTATACAGGTAGAATAAAGACTTGTTGGAGGAAAAGTGTCTCGATTCCTTGATTTTCAAAAATAACATTTAAAAAAATTGATAAATTGTCTCCTTAAGGCTGGTGTGCACCGAAATTTAACCGACGGTTAACCAAAAACACTGCTTTTCCATACATGTTTGGCGATTATTTTATTTTAACCATGGATTAAAAGTCGGTGCACACCAGCCTAAGTCGGGATTCGGATCGGTTAAATTAAAAAAAACAATAGCAATTTTTATTTCAGTTATAATATCATTTAATAACAATATCTTGCTAAGCAAAATAAATTGCAGTGTATGGAAGATACAAAAAGCTTGTATTTTGCATACGGGGACGTCATGAAATTTCAGTATGATTTGAAGTGTCCATTGAAGGGCAGCAAATTAAGATGGCGCCATAATAGCAAGTGGAAAGTATGTAAAAATAGCGCCACAAAGAAGGAAAGAAAGACTTCCTCTTTGTCACTGCGCATTTTACGAAAATGTTAACTATTGCATGTCTCCTCGTGGTGGAGTTTTCAGATAATTTAGTTAGTTATCTTAATTAATGAAATAGGTTTCAAAAACTCAATTGATTAATAATTTATATACATACATCTCAATACGAGAAAGTCTCAATACATTTCCATATTATAATTTTTAAATTTTTCACTCATTTCACTCAGTCAGCACACTTCACTTCGTTTATAACTGCTAAATTCATATCATTTCCTTTTCCTACACTAACGCTATTCTGACGAGTTTTCGAACCATAATTTGCTGTTTACAGGTGGACACTTTTTCATCTGAACCCCCATACTAGATGGTCATCCTTACCTCTACCCTCCATATTAAGTATGAAGAATAATTTGGATTTAATTTAATTTTAATTAAATAATATGATATTTTATATCTATCATTGATACTCGAAACACATTATATCTTTCAATATTTAAGACTTTATAGTAAAGGTGTATATTGTTTAACTTGTTTATATATAAAATTTAGATAATTTTACCTGTATTATATTTGATGGAATTAACTTTATACAGTGTTTAGGAGTCGTTTTACGCTTATATTTTTTTTTAATTTTTAAGATACTGCCATATCTTTCTTTACAAGGTAATTTTTGAATTTCATATAATTTCTTTCGGATATTATTAGTTTAAAAAAAATATCTTTAAGGATTTGAACATAACTGTAGGTTACAAGTTAATATTTATGATAGTTAATTGAATTTTAAACTTTATAAACGTTTGGATTTTCATTGGATTAAACGAATATAAATTTTAATGGAATTAAGACTGTATTATAGTATAATCGTGTTTTTAATTATTAACATGTAGTTAAATAATACTTGGTTAAAATTAGATTATATCCATCTAATGTAGGTTCAAATTTGAATTATTGTAGTGTGTAAGAGAACTTTTTGGAGTGATGTACTTTTTTCTTCTTTTTTATATTTTCCCTCTGAACAGTGAATATAATATACAATATATGTTTTGACTAATTTATTATTCAGTCAAAATATTTGTGTTAAAGATATTTTTATTTCATCGCTTAATAAAGCGTTTGCAGAACCGTTTGTGACTAATAAAAACAGCCAGCCATGCCAGTGTTGCTAGGTATATAGGCTGTGCGTAGATAATGGTTTTTCACCAATTTGGTCGCTAATATTTATTTCAAATTATAAATACGAGTCCTTCCATGTTTTATTATTTAAATGCATAACTTATTGTTGTTTATTTATTTATCAATTTTTTCAATGGTTTTTAATGTTTACCCTATATACATAATCGACACAACGAAAAGATTAAATTGAATACTCGTGTTATGTTTATTCTTATTTATTATGATGTCGTATATTATACAAAAATAAAATACAGTGAACATGTTTTTTTAAGCTTTATACTCAGATGTATATGAAATATAAAATTAAATAATTATATTCAGGCCTTTTTTGTCGCTTCTGTTTTGGGGTTACGCTAACTCTCCAAAGTTGTAAGTCTATTATTTTTTGGTTGGAGCTCCATTGCAAAAAAAAAACCATAAAATCCATCTTTTTTGTAAAGGTTACCAAAATTGATATTTTTTCATTATTCTGTTTTTCGGCAATTTTTCGAATTTTTCGAAATTTCCTTTAAAGGCACAGTGTGCCCCAGAAAAAGCCCTGATTATATTTAAAATCAAATAAAATGACGTAGTTAAGCAAAAAGGATCTAACCCACAAAATGTTACTTTTTAATTATTAAAGTGTTAGCTGTATTTCCGCATTGATGTACTTGTTTGTATGTATTCTTAGGAAAATATAAGCGATAATAGTAACAGAAAAGATACTTTTGTATCATTTTCATACAAATAAGTTTATGTGCATCAATGCGGAAATACAGCTAAAACTCTTTAATCTTTAATAATTCAGAAATAACATTTTGTGGGTTGGAACCTTTTTGCGTAACTACGTCCTTTTAATAGATTTGAAGTCAATTGCAGTAAGTACGCTAAGGTTTAATTTAAAAAATTCAATTGGTTCAAAAGTTTTTGTATAATATTTTCAGAAGTTAATACGAAATATTTACTTTTGTCAATATGGTTAAATATATTACGTGTGAAGTTTGTAAAAGCGCTGTTGTCTGATATCCTTATTTTCGTGTTTTTTTGTATAAAATTTCGCTTCTAATGTAAAGTTATAAGGGAATCATATCGAACACTTGAATTAGGCGATTTCGATGAGGAAATAAATACTTCTTCTTAAAAATGTTTTTGTTTTATTTCAAAGAACACCAAACACACTAATGCTTAATTAACACTAGTCTTGCTAATAAGAGACAAAAACAGCGCGGCAAATTAAACAAAATTTCAGACAACTCCAGATTACCGTAGAGTATATATACGATACCTAAAATCGTGTTCTATTTTAAATTCACTTCTGTTGATTTTTCTACAATTTGGAAATCACATAAGCACTGTCATTGCCGACCAGCTTCCTGGCTTTTTCTCGATTGATTCTGTAGATAAATTAGGATCGGCAGTAGTTGTTTGCATAATTTAAATAAGCAAACAAGGATATTAATATACTATAATGTATTATTAAGACACGAATGAAAAAATAGTGACAAAAGAGGACAAGAATATATATCGAACACATGGTGTCAAAAAATTCAAACGTAACATGACTTCTGAGGTGCCAGTGCCAAGTTGCACGACCTCATATTAACAGATTCCAACGCCTCCCAACTGATATTTGACTTACCCCTCCCAAAGATGAGAACAGTACTCCATGTAGGACCGAATTTGTGATTGGTATATGTTCAGCAGTTGTACTGTCTCACTTTGCGAGTACACCCAGCTTTTGGCCTATGTACGTGCCAAAATTGAGTGTTGGAGTCAAAGAGATGCCCAGAAGCTGGAGTCTATCAGTCAATGTAATGGACGCATTCCTGAAAGTGGGAGTCAGATCAAATAGACTCCGTTTTGCGGAGAACAGACACGCCTGGGTTTTGGAGGCGTTGAACGTAACCAAGTTTGTATCACCCTGGGACTGCCTGCAAGGCTACGTTCAGCCATCGTCTCTATTTATGCAACTGGATCTGGCCTTGTTATTGGCGTATTGGACATATATCTCTCCACAACCATGCTGTCGTTCGCGTAACCGAAAACTCCGGGCTTAAAAGGTATCTTAAGTTACGCCCCGGGATATAAGACAGGTCTATGTCGGATTTTATTTAAATCCTTTCTGTAGTTTTCACGTGACGCTTTAAGAGACACAGACAAAAATTCTAAAAATGCATATTCTGAATTTGTAAAGCCATTGTACAAACTCGAATTAACTACAGATTCATAATAGTATAGATAGATAAAAGCTTGTCGCGAGATTTACTTGTTTAGATACAGTATTGACCTCGAAAAGTATTTATTTTGCCTCCAAAAGAGGCTTTTTCACTGCAAACGTTGAGGTACACATCTTTATGATTATTGATTTTGTATAATTTAGCTATAGTAAGTAAGCTATGTGGCGCGTACTTGGGGAGGCCTACGTCCAGCAGTGGACCGAAATTGGATGAAGAAGAAGAAGCTATAGTAAGTAAACCTTGATAATGCTCTGCTTTTTTAATATGAACAAATACATTCACAGTTCGTCCTTTACGTAATTCACAATTTCATTTTTTATGTTGTCAAAGTCTTCGATGTCCCACACCTTCTCCATTCCCGGCATATCAGATGCAATTTCTATAACGAGTCCTGATTTGTTTTGGAAACATACGTAAAATGTCGAAGCGTATTCACAAAAATCTTCAATACCCGCAACAAGACTCATACAGTCATCTAAGTTTGACTTTACGAGTTTCATAACTCCATTATCCTTAGTATATAAATGTTTATTTAAGACAAGAATGTAATACTCATCTATCTTGTTATTTTTAATCAAATGAGCTCTTTTCAATATACAAGCGACTAAACATTTACCTTCTTTAGTCGTTTGAGCTGAATGATCTATGAAATTCTTCACGTCATCAACCGACGCTTTGACCTCAACTGCGCATTCTTTTATAGTCTTACTGGTAGCTGTTATATGTTCTTTCATATTCTGTAGAGTTTGTAACTTTTCTTCTATAGACTGAGATTTGAATGCAGTTACAGAAGTAAAGAGTAACGTAAGTGTTATAGCTACCAAGAGGCTAATAACCGCGTTCATATTGTTTGACGTCGTATAGCACAGTGGTTCGTTTATTAACAAATTGACTTAAGATTATATTGCGTTTATTTTAATTGCACGTGTAACATAACATGTTCGCGAAATGGAATCTTGGTATTGTTAATAGTTGATAGCGCGTTTGTTTCTATTGGTCAAATAAATTGAATGCATATTATGTATTTTTTTAATGATAAATAGGTTTGCGATTGTCCATGAACACACCTAATGTTAGATGATGCGGTCGAAGATGAAGCACATTACCTAGAAAATACCACACAAGACTTGGAGACACCCGGATTGTATTTTTCGGGAAACACGGACTCTGGTAGTGTATTCGATAATCATCCATTGTATGCAACGGAACGTGAAGGCGAACGTTAGAAGGTGACGTTGAGAAGAGTAATTGAACAAATAGAATTACTATTAAGTAAAAAGAATTAAATAAAAAAGTTCTGCTGCTTCAGAGTAACATTTAATGTAAATTTGTGACACAAAAGTAAAAACTTCATCATATTTGTTGGAATTCCAAAAAAAATTATTACTTTGGTGTGGTATAGTACTGGCCACCAATACTAAATATTTGAATTTAGAATGTAGATGTTTTTTGTTTTATGTGTATATTTGGTTCCCTCCGTTGCTATTAAAATCATCATATATTACGCACGTGCAGTTCCATTAATAATTAAAATATCTACAGTCCACAACGAATTAATATTTAAAGAAGTGTTTAACAATATTTACGAAGATAGTAAATGTTCAAAAAAGTAACTAAAACAAATTATGTAGGTACAGATAAATGAAATTTATGAACGGTCATGGTTTGGTATTGCAATTCTTTTCAATTGATATTAAAGTTTTTATACATAATTTGCTTTTAAATGGGTAAGTAATTGATAAACTAAATTTTATTTGTTATTCATAGTTCATCTTTTACTAACTTTAACATCTCATCTTCCTCGTCGCTCCATTGGTCTGGATCGGACGTCATTTGTCCCAACGTTTCCATCCTCCGCTCCAAGGTAACCTTTTCAAGGATATGCTCAGTCCGCAAATACATACAATCATTGAATACAGAAGCATATTCACAAATCTCAAAAATCTCCTCAACAGCCTTGTACACTCTGCTATAGCTGATCTTAACCGCGCCATAACCTCACTATCGTCTTTATAAACTTGACGATTTATCTCAAGAAGATGTTTCTCGTCGATTTTATTTTTTCTAATAATCGCATTCCTCTTCAAAATACACGCCACTAAACATTTCCCCTGATTACTTTTTTGGGGTAAGTTTTTAATAAATGTTTCGACGTCCATCATCGATGCTTTGACTTGACGAGCGCATTCAGTTAAATTCTTTCTGAAAGGCTCAATATTGTCTTTCATTTTATTATAGCTCTCGATTTGTTCTTCTTTTGTCAATGGTTTGAATGAATATACCGAAAAAATTGCAATAGTAAAAAGTAATATTATTATGTCTGTAACGAGATTTGTAAAAGTGCCCATATCGTCTGTGACTGTGACACGTTCCCGCCGTTTGTACCGCCGCTTCATTACTACTGTTGTTTGTTATAGGTTTTTGGAATTAATTGGTTACTAAAAAATATTATCGCAAACTAAATTGACGTAGTGTTGTTAGTTTACATAGTAAAATATGGCAAGAAATAAAATACATAATTTGTAGGTAAGTACAGTATGTGCGAGCAGCGCTGTGATCCCTTCGCGGCTACCGGGTCTGACTTTTACTCTCGGTCACTTTTTGCGACACCGTAGTGTCCGTAAAGAAGACTGAAGAGCGGGAAAAAGAGCAGACCACCACGTCGTAGGGCAAGGCCGTGCGGACAACCAGTGAAGAACCGGATCGCTCGCACAAAAAGGGCGGAGAGGAGGAATATGCACCGTTCCGTGCGCCCCCTCTCGCTAAGAGATGACACAAGTAACCGGGGAGGCCCAGCTCTTCGGCTAACAAATGCGATGGCCAACCGTGAAGGAGCCCGTCAGGGTCCGTCCGAGCTAGAGGTGTATGGGCAAGTGAGCCCATACCCCCAACAGGGGACGTCTAGACTGGCTAGGGGTTTTAGTGGGTATCCCAACTTGGCGTAGCAATAGCATCCCTGCGGGGTTGCTGGTGCCAGGGTACCGACTCCGTTCGTGCTCGGGGGCTCAAGCACCCTTGAGAGTTAAATGGTGGGGAAGTATCCATGACCATCGTAGAACTAAAATAAAAGTCACCAGTGTGAGCGCCGGGTCCTGGTGTCACTATCACACCTCCCTCCACTCTACCTACCTCCGCCTCTCAAACTCTCAACTCTACTGTAGTTCGTCAAAACCCGTCCGCTTTGATTAATAGATTGTCAATAATTAGTTTTTAAAATATTCCTCCAGTAAAAAGGTGCAATTCCTGTTGCTGCTAATAAAAGTTATGTTACACACTGATATCATATCGGCTTAATTTTTACATTTTGTTAAACTTGATTAATACGATATTACGTTTGTAAATTTAAATACGTAAGTGTGTTTGTTCACACTTACGTATTTAGATGAACTGCCTACGGAAGTGTACCTAAATACACCAAAAGAAAAGAAATACTACTTTAAAATATATGTATAAGTATGTAGGCATAGCCATCTAAAGATCAGGAGCACCACGAGGTTTTCTAAAAGCCGACGCCCCTGGCTAGTGCCACCTCAATGAGGCGAAGCCCACACGCCCACCGCGTTTCCCCACGCGGTGGTTTGTCCTCAAGCGGGTTTCCCCTGAAAAAAAGGTAAGTACGTATTATGAGCAATACTTAGACTCAACAGAAGTTAACTCCGTGACTGCGCAGGTTTTGTCAACTTAAAGTTTATCATCATTATTATATTAATACGTGAAACAAAAACTTTGTACCTCTTTTTAAGAAAATTGCGCGGAGTATGAAATTTCGCACACTTATAGTTTATATAGAGAAGGAGTTTAGAATGCTAACATTTTGTTTGTAATTGTTCCTAAAAAATACATTCATTCAATAAAAAAAACACTACACACACTACCATTTATTTGACACACACACGCATATACCTACGAGTATATATACTCTTGTTTATTGTGAAGCGCTCCATTGAAATGTTACATGTTACGTGTTCGTGTGGGCGAACCCTTAACTCACATCGTTTGCTTCACACGATGCGACTCATCGATCTTCCACGAAGATCATACGATGTCGTAATATTGCACAAACCAATAAAGGGTCCTCGGGACATACCAGCTTCGTCTTTTGGTGCTCCATCGCGGAGAAGTCCAGACGTTAATATTAAGTTATAATTAAGTACCTAATTGTAATTAATTAATAAATGTATTAAAATATATCTTATTTTTTAAAACATCCTCCGACGGCCAAAGAACGTAACTGGCGCAGTCTCATCTCTATGGTCTGAAAAGGAATTGATTAACGCACTGCGTACTCCAGCCCAGGTATTAGGAATGCCGTTCGTTGATAAAGTGATAGCGGCATGGCCAGTAATTTTGTTTAAGACTCCATTAAATAATGCACAATTACTCAATTCGTAGCCTGGGTTTGAGTTCGTATATGCTTCTACGAGTTGGTCACAAATATTTAAAAATCTAATCAAGACATGTGGATTTCCATCAAACTCTGGTACTAGTCTCAAAGATTTCCATATTTTTTCCGTTAATTCCTCGCTAGAGCAAACGGATGCGTTACTTGTTGCTGGTTGGCTCATTTTCTCCGTTTCTTCTTCTATTGGTTGAAGAGAAAGGAGCAGATCGGCGTGAAATCGCGATTTTTTAAAGTCCTCACGAATACTACGTGGTGACTCGGGTTTCTTAACCCTATCCTGTCGTGGATGGAAAATCTTGCCGGTATTATTATAACTATCTAAAATAAATTATCTCTATTTTGTCCTACAAATATAGCTTAAAATCCTAAAATTAATATTAATGTTTACCTAACCTTTCGATCAAGGATAATTTAAATTTAATTTATAAAGTGGTTGGATTTGGCAACCAATAGGAATTATTAGTGTACTTATAACTATTACTCACAATTGCATGGTAGTCTGCAAATGACGAATTACGTGACTCATCGATATCCGGATGATCTCTTGAAGGCGATTCTTCAACAGCAATTCGGTGGTTCCGACAGCCAAGCGTAGGTTTATTCTAGGATAGCCGACGCGCCGTCGATTCGGCTATTGCGCGGTCTCGATATTAGAAATCGCGCACCGTTACAGCTATCCTACCGACTGCGCCAGTTACGTTCTTTGGCCGTCGGAGGATGTTTTAAAAAATAAGATATATTTTAATACATTTATTAATTAATTACAATTAGGTACTTAATTATAACTTAATATTAACGTCTGGACTTCTCCGCGATGGAGCACCAAAAGACGAAGCTGGTATGTCCCGAGGACCCTTTATTGGTTTGTGCAATATTACGACATCGTATGATCTTCGTGGAAGATCGATGAGTCGCATCGTGTGAAGCAAACGATGTGAGTTAAGGGTTCGCCCATACGAACACGTAACATACATGAGCTTTGCATTTGTTAGAGGACGCAATTTTATTTTTGGGACATGTGTGGGGAAACGGGGGATCTTTTTTTACCTACTTAACATTCGATAAATTTGGTAAGTTCTATTGTAAAGAAAAGAGTTAGGAATGAATAAAAAAAATTTCACTTTTTTGCTTATAACTTCTTTAATTTTTAATTTAGGGCAAATAGTTATATTAACATATTTGTAGGCAAAATAATTTGCTACAAATTATGAGTTTACAATTTTTTGTAAGACGCATACTTTCCGAGATATCGCGAAAAAAGTGTTTTCACCCCTTTTGCCAAGATGGCGGCCGGGGGACAAGGGTGGCGACCCCACAAACTTGAAATTAAGCTTGTGTTGACCCCCCTCATATGTCCCAAAAATAAAATTGCGTCCTCTAACAAATGCAATATTCGGCCCTTAAATTGTAAGATTTCAATGGAGTATGTGTAGTCTTGGCGAAATCTGTGATTATAGTTCTGACAACAGAACCTTAATAATGGTCAAACTTATTATTTTAATTATGGTGGAATTTCGACCAATGGGCGACCACTAATTATAATTATAACTCCCTAATAAACCTCCATAATTATATACATTCAAATTAAAAAGTTGTATGTTAAGCCGACAACTTAATTTAGTTCCGAAATTAACAGAGCGGTAAAACGCGAACACATTGCATCGGACAAAACAATTATGTAATAATACTAATAACCACTTAACACACAATTTTATTTTTACAGCGAGAATCTAGGTTCGTCTTTAAATACGTAAGATCTTTATTATATGGAGCAGTGCGCCGATCCAGATGTAGTCGGCTTTCTGGGCGCACCTTACTAGAAGGAAGAAGACGGCGGTGACCTAATATCAGTACTCAAGTCTTAAGAGATTGAAGGTTTAATGTAATAAATTTAATGTGCACAGCCCTGCCTCTTGTCTTTTCACCTTCGCTAGACCCATAGGTTTGCTGGAAAAAAACCCTTTTTAGGGTTAAGCTCGCCTTTGTAAATCACCACTATTTTGTTGTTATATTTGTAACTATTTTGTGTACAATAAAGAATAAAGAAATAAGGTCTCGAACATGAGGATCTTGTAAGACATGGATATTGTAACGGCGAGCGGTTTCAAGCTGACCAGGATGTTTATGATCTTCGAATGAAAGACTGGTTTAAAGCATAAGCCTATATTCGCAATCGAGACACTTTTCATGAGATGTGTTCTGCTCGCGGGCCGAAACAATAATTCAATATACTCTTTGGACACAATACTGTCTTCTCTTGTTTAGCGAGGCATTCTTAGATTAAATTTAAATATATAAAGGGCCACTTGCATAACCATCGCCTTTAAATAAAATTAGGTAATCATATTAAACTGCCTAAATACGTTTATCACAAAACGTATGGACAGTTATTTAAACCCATTTAACGGCAAATTTGCGTTATGCAAGACGCTAATTGTATTTAAAGGTGTTAAATACGTTTTGTGTTTCTTAAATAAATTTAAGCAACCTTATGCAAGCGGCCCTAAGTTTCTTAATATATCTTAACGCCGACCTATTTGGTCACCTCCTCTTTGTTTCCTTTTTTCTTTCGCCGCATCTGTCACCAAGCAATGTGACATAAGTCTACGTCCGACTGCTGATCGCGACGCTGCTTCTTGTTCTTGTGTGTTTTCGGTGTGTTGTGCCGCATTTCACACCTGCTTATATCAACCCGCATGCTGAAAGGTACCCACTGTACCGTTCAAGCTGGTCCACTAGTCGAAGGGACCGCATGACGAGAAGAAAGGATCACGAGGAAGACGTGGCTGCCGCTGTGAAACCCGCATCGTTTGTAGCGTGTCTGGTACGGCGACATATCCTGTAAGTCCTTTCCTTCTCTTTTATTCCCGCGGCCACCCGCGTCATCAATATATCACAATGACTTAGGTTAGTTGTTATAGTTCACATTACAATTTTTTATTAAGAAAACTGCCTCAATCAATTTTCGTGGGGAGCGGGATGCGTGACTTCTAAATTTGATCGAATTATATCCAATAAGCATTTTGATAATAAGACTTACCGTCGTCGTTGCTAAGCCGTGGTACCTTAGTGGTTAACGAACTCGCATCCTATCGCATCAAATAACGCGGGTTGGAACCCGGCAGTACATTTTGATACAATTAAAACATACTGTCGATGAAGGAAAACAGTGATAAACCTGCACGAGATAACTATAAATATATAAATAAATGGGAGGCGCGATATAAGCTGGGACATTTATAGTCTGATTTACCTGAATGTCATAGAAGTCCATAAATATGTCCCAGACTTTTGGAGCGCTTGCGTGGACTATTGAAAGCAAGCACGTAGAACCCTTGACGGCCCATGTATGTGGTGTGACAGTGATTGGCGATTATCCCTTTCCACACCATATAAAAATGCACTCAAGGACAAGCCCCAGTCAATGTAGGACTATCGTAGGAAGTGAGAACAAAAAGTACTGGACTATTAAAATGAATAGTTGATGGAACTATGGAGGCTATGGCGTTTGCCCATCGCAGTGTTTGGGGAACATGTATAAAATGAGCAGACGGTGACTCGCCAGTCATTATTACTGTCATCTCAACTTTGTTTAGACATTTTCAATAGCTTTTCACAATTCACGAAACGGAAACAATTTTATGAAAATTCGGTTAAAAGAACGTTTGTCGGCTTAGCTAGTAGCTAATATTACTCTTTTAACGCTTTGTCTACCAAAAGGATTGTGGTATTACGAGTCTAATAAGTTTAAAGCCTTATTATGCATTGTGTTTATATAACTGTGTGAATCTACCAACGACAGTATGTAATTGTAGTGTAAAAAATGCACTCTTGTCTTGTTAAATACAAATTTTCTCTTGAAACGTATAGTTACGAAGTTGGGATGTGAATTTTAAAATGCTGTCGGAATTATTACAATGTTTTAAAGGTATACATACGTATAATTCACAGCTTTTACAAGTACAACCGAACACAACAAGTCCAAACCGAAGGGCAGAAAATTGGAATCACATAAATCGCGCAAAGTCCGTCGATATAAAATACTCGCTCCGAAAGTGTAGGTAACGCCTCGATCGCAGTTGAAAGACAA
Organism: Dendrolimus punctatus; assembly: GCA_012273795.1. NCBI lineage: Eukaryota > Metazoa > Arthropoda > Insecta > Lepidoptera > Lasiocampidae > Dendrolimus > Dendrolimus punctatus. The sequence continues at coordinate 17,608,560 of CM022546.1, read as the reverse complement.
AGAAATCAAAACCTTATTTCTAAGATGTCTTATCTTCCCGGTAGAATTTAGGACAGACGTTTTTCATGTTGTATCCAATAGAAAAATAATACGTTTTGTAAAATATATTTCAACTCATTACATTTATTTGGCCCAAAAGGCTTCCTTCGTCCTCTTTATGTCATTCTATTCTGTAAAATGGGAGAGTAAAATTTAGTTTCCGTAGAATAATTTCAGACTAAAATAAATATTTATTAAGGTTAGATATAAAATCCACTTATAAGAAGCCTGTGGTCATTGACAGCTCCAGAAATATCTAGAGGGGAAGACAAGGCGAGCGAGGGAGCCGTGCCAAAGACATCGAGTTTATTAACATATAAAGTAGATTACATCATATTATTATTATACGATTTACATACGTATTTATACAACACTTAGTTTGATGAATCAACGTACTATGAAACAGATATTCAAAAGCGTTCGTAATCGTTCATACCTTATTAAATAACGCCCAAGTGCGTATTTACGCTTATTTTGTTTAATATATTTTATTATTGTAAGGTTTTAGGACGAACATCTAATTCATTAAAAAAAGGGTTTTTATTTTATTTAAATTGACATACATGGATAGCAGATAACCGTCTAAATTATAGTAAACTAGCACAAGTTATTGCTTAAGACTAACAATATATCATGAGTTATTTTTTAAATATGTAATTTTTTTTAAATGGCCATTCATCCAGCCTAAATTGGGGAAGGTGGCGGCACTCCAAGACGGAAGATGAGCGTGCTCGCGTTACGAATATAATGTGATATTGCATCTGGGTTAATGTATGTAATAGTTTTTGACCGTTTTACTCAGATGTAGCCATTAGTTTATTAGACAGGCATATTTCAGCATAGTTCAGCTGACAGGCAGACGGCCCACCTGATGGAAAACGGTTACCATAGTCAAGAGACATTTGTAACACCTAAGGCTACCAGTGTGCTGTCGCTCTCTAATGGGAGACTGGAACCTGGCCTCTTATACCGGAACACGAGTCAAAGTTGTTATGGCGGCATACTCTAGACCAGGTGTCGTAGCCATCCAAACAGGTGAATGCCTTACCATTTGAATGTGGGGTGTTTTTGTTGCCACTTACGACAGGCCACCCGGCCGCAGAAGATTGTATTGTTACGAGCTACAGGGCTCTAATTAAAATGCGGTTTGAATTACTATAGAGTTTATTAGAACTGTAGAAACACGTATAAAACAGGTACAAATATAACTGGGCAAAGCCAGTACAAAAACTGCAAGATTCAATAACACGCGCAAACGTAGTCACTATATCGCTTGTCGAATGTACGTCTTACTCGTATCGTAATCCTCGTTCGACTGCCCCATCCCTCCGTTCGGGCATTGTCTTATACTAAACTGTACAATACAACAAAGGACCGCGTTCACTGTGTTAATCCGCACACCTGGCAAGCTTCGAAGCAATGCAATAAATAACAACAAGGATTAGTTCGACACTAATGACGGCCATAAAACAAGTACGATAACAATAGGATGTGTTTCTTAATTGCAACTTTTAAACTCGAAGTAAACAAAAGAACTCTGAATGCAGGAAAGGTAATAAACTGCGTTTTACGACAGGCAGTGCGCATTTTTTTGACATCATGTAAGAGTATTCTTACTCCGTTCCTGCACAGATAATGCACAGATAACTTACACATTACATAGCTTTCTAATGTTATAAATCCTATAAATATTATAAACGCGAAAGTTTGTAAGAATGGACGTACGGATGTGTGGCGTTTGTATGAACCAACCATAATATATGAACCAAAAATATAACGATTTTTCATCACCACGCGGGTGAAACCGGTGGGCACAGGTAGTAAAAATATTTCTCAAATCGTTATCATCACATGGCGAAAATATTCAGACACAAACTTGTAATGTTTGAATAAAACTATACCGTTAAGAAATCAATCCATCTGCCCACAAAACTTACAAAAGCATTATGCGCCAATCGGTTGAATAAAAATACCATTGTGCAATATATATAACAGCGAAATTATAACTGCTTTTTTATTTACCATCCGCCCACTTGATGTCAGGGGCAAACATTTGTTAGCCTCGTACAACCTACACTGAGTTTCTATCACGATGACGTATACTACCTACTTACGCTTTCTTTTTAAACTCTCTTCGCGAACTTTTAGGGTTAAAACAATAATTAAAACCCGATTAACGAGTTCATAGGTAACTTGAGTATTAAGCGAGTGGTTCTTTGTTGTCTTTTGAAGAGGTTTCCAAGTAAGTACCAAGCAGTCGATTAACCGAGTTCATGAGGTCCGCAGTCAGTTTATCTATTGTAGCAGCAATAACAAAAGTAATGTCTGTTGAAATGACAGTAAGGACTTAGCCTGACGTTTGCAGCCTGAGTTTGCTTTAGTTCATTTATGTAAACAGCCTTGCAGATATTCGGGTAAGAAAGTACCGAAGATACCAAATATTAACTATTTGGGCAGAGTTTCCCCTTTATTGTCCAGCCTTTGGTGTGACTATTCACACCACACAGTAAGCAATGAACCCCGTCTACACGCCTCACCGCCTTTTTATACTACGAAACTACCCTACATAATAATAATATTACAACATTGCTATAAACAGCAATTATATCATAGTGTTGCCAGGATCATATTATTGTCTATGACGATTGTCTATGTGATATTACTATACTCTATGACTGCTGTGATGGACATCGCGTAACATTTGTTTTAGTAAGGCTTACAGATAAATAAACATATACATAAATACTCTTTAAATAAGTTTTTGCTAATTACCGGTATAAATACATAAAATTACTTGTTTATAAGTAGTTAGTAAACTTGGGAATTGATGAGTTCAGTCCTTATCATCCTTTGGATAGAGTTTTTTATGTTTAAGTAATAGTTAAATTTTCGCTTAAATAATATCTGTCCAAATAATTATGGAGACGTTATTGTGGAGACTTATCCGTGCAGGAACGGAGAAAGAATACATATTCCTGCGCCGGGCGGCCTGTCGTAAGAGGCGACAAAACAACCCACAGCCAGGTGGTAGGGCATTTGCCCGACTGGATGGCTACCACCCCTGGTCTAAAGTATGTCGCCACAACAACCCTTAGTTGTATTCCGGCATTAGTGACCAGGCTCCAGTCTCCTTCAAGAGAACAGCAGCGCATTAGTAGTACCTTTCGTGTTACAAATGTCCATAGGCGATGGTAACCGCTATCCATCAAGTGGGCCGTCTGCCTGTCTGCTGAACTCCTGCAATAAAAAAAAAGACGACCATTATTCACAATATATACAACGCAAAAGAGTATGGATGCAGAAGTCGCGGAAGGCCACGACACACCTTCCATGATCAAAATGATCGTGTACTAGCAGAAGGTGATGTCAGGAGCCTTAAGAACAGACGAGCGTGCATGACAAGAGCTATGAATGTCAAAGAAGCAAGTGAAGTGTGTAAGAATAAGCCTAAATGGCGCTCTGTTGTTCCTGGCGTGAAGTTATCTATGTATATATGTATTCACAATACTTTTATTTATTTATTTATTATTATTATTTATTTTTTATTGCAAAAGATTAGTAGACAGGCAGGCGGTCCAACTAACGGAAAGCGGTTAATATCGCCTATGGACATTTAAAACACAAAAGGTGCTACAAATACGCTACTGATATCTTAACAGAGACTGGATCCTGGCCGATAATGCCGGAACACAACTCAAAGTTGTTATGGCGGCATAGTCTAGACCAGGGGTGATAGCCATCCAGTCGTGCAAATACCCTACCACATGGCTGTGAGTTGTTTTGTCGCCTCATACGACAAGCCGCCCCCGGCCACAGGAAATTGTATTCTTTCTCCGTTCCTGCACGGAAGATGAAGTTTAAGGTTTAAAGCATGTCGCCATAATGTTCTCTCGATGTATTGCGGCATCAGTGATTAATTGGGTTCCAGTCCCCTTAAAGGCCGGTAACGCGTTGGCAACGACTCTGGTGTTGCAAACATTCATAGACGATGGTAACCATTTTATATAAGGTTGGCTGCCTGCCTATTTGCTTGCATCAGGTGATAAAAAAGTGTATTGTCAGTTTATGTCTGCATCATCGCCGATATTTCTCTATAGACATTTTACTGAAAGCAATGAAGTTTACTATTATAGTCTTTAATGGTCTTAGACGAATTCTCGGAAAACGTTCAAGAACTTTGAATAAAAAGTTTAAAAAACTTGTAAAGTAATGTTTATGCGAGAAAGGCTGTCTGTCCAGTGAAGCGGAGCTAGGCTGCGGAGTGGAAAAACGGAGCAATATTAACCAATATGATTGGCTACCTGTCCGTTGACACATTTTTAATTAGTAATCGAAAAAAGATATTTCTTATAATAATATACATCACTGTTATTAACAATATTAAAAATTTAAGAACACGTTTAGAGGTTATTTTACAATAATTTTTTATAGAGAAAATTTATCGAAAATGCGTTTTCACTGCAATGAGTACTGCAGAAATATGATCAAGATTGATATATATTTTTTTCACCGCTATAAAGCGTGTAAATATTGGTTGAAGAATCAATCACAAAACGCTTTTTGACTCGTATCAGGGTGTTAATATTTCTATACTCCGCAGCCTTGCTCCGCTTCGATGGACGGCTGCCTATATGTACTACGAAAGGTTTGTGGAGCTGCCACCTATATGTTTGGGTTCTTATGATATATAAGGTAAGTGCGACGCGGCTGTTCTATTTCACTACAGATTTAAATGTACATACATACATACATAATGTTTGGCACTGTATGGCACTCTGTTGTTCGTGCCTACCCCGCAAGGGACCTGGCGTGAAGTTATGTATGAAGATTTAAATGTAGAATGGGAATAATGCGATCGGTACCAAGCTCCTTCAGTAATTGATCATACAATGTACTTTATTGAACCTTGTATTACTTCAAAATACATTAAATAACATCAATGTTAAAAAACACATGTTTACATCAAACACTTAATAAAAAATGAATTAAATAAACTATAGGTACAATAAATTATATACAAAAATTAAAATATAATAACTATGAAATCTAGTAATAGACCGTTGTTGCTTTGGAAGCAGTGGTATACTACTCATGACTTTCAATAAGTAACCTGTAAGATTCCAATTGAAAAAAAATCATTTTCAAAGAAATATGTTATTTCTCTCTTTCTTTTCTTGAAGTACGATTGGACGATAAGACATGTCGCCAGTAAATATAATACGTTCAAAGATTTGTTTATCTTGACATTCTCCGAAGCGATGATAATTATTCAGCTTTATACACTTTCAAAAGACAAAACCAGCCCTTTTAAATGCTTTCACCGTTTTGAATACTGGATTACGCAGATAGAAAGGGCGAACTGTATCAAAACTTGTTCTTAAACAAAAATACCTACTACTAGTAGGTAAAAGCTTAGCAAAAGGGGCTTTGAAATGGTATCGATATTAAATATCTGTTTGAATTGAAATTACACTTAAAACCGTTTACACCTAAATGTAGTTTTATATTATTATAAATCCCAGTAAATTTTAAAGTGAAATGGTTGTTCCACTGAAGTATGAAACCTTAAAGGTCTATGGGTTGTTCCTATAGAGGAAAATTACTCACTGTATTAACAATGTCTAGTATAGTGCGTTCCACTAGTCGCCCATAACATCCCTCAAAATACTCTTCTAGCTTTTCCACATAACGATCACGATCGTTATGGTCGCGGCGAAAACGTCACTATTGTTTCGTAATTTTTGCTCACAATAATCCAGCAGAAGAAATGGGGCAAAGTGGACGTTCATAGAACATTAATACTCTCTATCGAGACGGTGATTAAGGCGCGAGAGAGAGCAACATCGCATTTGTAGCACATTTGTTGTTGCAAATGTTCATAGGCGATGGTAACCGCTTTCCATCAAGTGGGCCGTTTGCCTGTCTGCTTAACTCCTGCAATAAAAAAATAATAAAAAAAACCTGGCCAGTGATGCCGGAACAACTCAAAGTTGTTATGGCGGCATAATCTAGATAGGGGTGATAGCCATCCAGTCGGGTAAATACCTTACCTCCCCCAGGGGGTGCCGCCCTGGACTCCCCTCCGTCCAGGAAGCGGTACAAGGGGATGCGTCGCCGGGGCCCCGAGCGGCCACTGTCACATTCCCTCCTTCACTCCGTGACAGTGGTGTCCCACCTTTCCGCCTCCTCATCCTAAAAGCCTTCCCTTCCTTCCAAACCTCGTCCCAAAACACTTTTCCCTTCCGAAGTTAGGTGGCCTCCCCCGATTCCGACCGCTGACGCTGCTGTAAGGGCGAGGTGGCGGGGAAAAGGGGAGGAAGGAGAGGGAGGGGTGATGGCGCAGGAGCAATCCTCGCAGCCTCCCCCTCCCCCACCGAAGGAGGATAGCGTCCGTGACTCCTGGCAGCCACGGGCGGGTGGCAGCGGGTGACGGCCAGGGGAGGCTATAAGACCGCCACCCGCACTCAAAGCCGCCGACGAGGGGGCGCGTGGGTGCCCGCGCGCACCCCTCTCAACTGAGTATGGAGAGGCCTGCCCAACAACAGGGGTGGGCCCACGCCAGTCGGGGTCGCGGAAGTAAAGCTCGCGCATATCCCGTGACCCTGTCACATGGCGTCAGGTGGCACCAAGGGGTTTTAGTGGGTATTCCAGCTCCTCTAACCAGTCCCACACTCCCTCGCCGAAGTCAGCCCCGGCGGGGGGTCCGCAAATGGATTTCCCCTTAAAAAAAAAGGGTAAATACCTTACCACCAGGCTTTGGGCTGTTTTGTCACCTCTTACGATAGGCCTTATATTTTATTTATTTATTTTTTTGACGATTTTTTATCTTTCTTTTCTTCATTAGGATAAAACCTTCAATGGTTCTTAGTTCTAGTACATTCTTATACTATAGAATCTCATATTTAGATTATACTACAGTTTTGTTTACATTTTTTCTATTTACTAGTCAACTATTTTCTGTTTATTACATTTATTTAGTTATTGCTTATTAATTACATGAGGTTATCCGGTTCACGCTGATATTCTGGGCTGGGAGAGCGTGAAATAAACCTGGCAATACGTAACGTACTTCTTTTGTGAGTCACAGTTAATAATTGGGAGTCTAAACCTTGGCACATCAATAGGCTGATAGATGTAAATGCAATTTTGGTTAGGATCAGTTATTTCATTGAGCATTTACGTAAAGACGTTTTGTAATTGTCTGTTGCAAATCGTTAAGCGTTTATTGCAAAAAAGTCTTGTTTATTCATAACATTTATTTTCATAACAGTTTTATATTGAACCATGACATTTACAATGAAAAGAAAAAAACAATAATGCGGATGTGATTTTTAATTTCTTTTTTATATTGGTCATTCAACAACTTTTTGTAATATTATACTAATTAATATATTATGCTGAAGAGATTGTTTGCTTGAACGTGATAATCTCAGGAACTACTGGTCTGATTAAAAAAACTCTTTCAGTGTTAATAGCCCATTAATAGGAGCGAAGCACCAATAAATAATGTTTCAAAACCAGGGTTTTTTTAACATACTTTTTTTAACAATTCCACACGGACGAAGTTGCGGGGAGAAGCTAGTCATCATAATATAATAAGATATACGTTCAATTGAGTTGTTATTTCGGCACAATGCACGGCAAAGTAACTAAATCCATAGAGACGATGTGTTTAGGTGTTTATCAGTATCAGCTGATAAGATTATCAATTAAATTTTGATAATCGGAGGGCCTAAAGCGGACGCCTTTGCAGAATCATTTAGAGAAACTGACACGAGTCTAGATATACTGTAAGTTGCAAGACATAGAGTAAAGTTCAACTTTATTTTGATACTTGTCAGAAATTCATAGTCGTCATATGAATCTGCAAAACCGGCCGCTTTACGACCCTATGTCTGCCTAAGGCCTCGATAAGAACAAACCTCCAGAGGCATATTCAAATATTCTATACCAATAACATTGGTGTGTGAGGGCTGCCAACTGTTTTTGAGAAAAATAACGTATTACATTTCTTCTATAGGGGAAAAATAAAAGATTTGGAAGGAAAAAAAATATGTTTCAATATTTCATTTATTTCTTTTCTTGGAGACACTATTTTTCTGTGCTTCTAGCACACACTGACAACTTTTCATGATCCTTAAATGTTTGGAAGCTATCTTTATTATAATTAATTAAATAAATTACATTCGCAATTTAAATTTAAACAAACATACGATTATTTTATTAAATTTCTTGATGTCATCTTCCTTTCTTCTCGCCATTTTAGGTTAATTACTAAAAACTCATTCAGTGAAAGCTGGTTTCATGGGTCCCTAAGTATTTCATTTTACGCGTCAGAGTAAATATTGGAAATTGAGTATTTTCACATACTTTATTTCTAAATAAGTATATTTATAAAGAATAAAGTAGGATACGTTATTATAAAGTATGGTTGGCGACCCTATGTGTTAGTGACAAGTGTCGACATTTGATTTGAAAATAAGTACCAAAATTTCAGTGTAATCTGTAATTATGCGGTGCCTAATTACAAATAACCATTTTAGCGCGTGTTACCACCACGCCGCTGCACTGCCACCGCGCAGCGAGCACGCTATTGTTATCAAGCAGGCGTCAGTGGTGGACATCGTCTGCATAGACACAGAAAATCATAGAGTAGCAACGGGCGACGTGTCGTATGTACAGTATATTTTATCTATGGTGTCGATCGATCGCTTAGAATTTTTGTCTCAATGAATTTAAATGAGTGCTAGAGATTCTCATATTTTTATAGCAATTTTATATTAAACTTTTGTGTTCATGTCGTATTTCGCAAACTTCAGGAGATAATCATGAGATCTAAGCCTCGCGCGAAAGATATGGTGGGAACAGCCACTTTACAATACATTACATAGCACAGATTACTTATTATTCGACATTGATTAATGATTAAAAAAATTATTAAATTTTATATAAAATTAAAATAGTTGTGATTTGTCGTAGGTACAAAAGTATACAATTCCATGGAAAAAGAATCCATGACATGACCTATGTACTGGCACTTTTACATAAACACATTCTTAATATCCTACTTACTATCACGAATGTTTACGTATTTACAATAAACACTAACTAGTTAAATGGTATTCATATAATAATTAAGTACATAAACAGTTAAACACCTCAAAATCTACATAGATTAGGTATTATAAGCTCATTCTCTCAGTTCACAAACGTTCCATAATTAATTTTTAAAAGTTTGGAATACGGAAATACCACGTATAAAGAAAGGCGTGTACAGATGCTTCAGACGAAGGCCAACGAATAGGTTTCATTGGCCCTATGTATACACACACTCAAATTTTTTATTTTAAAATGTAAATTGATTAGATTTCTAAAAATCGTTAACTCACACAGATCAACATGGCCGTTCATAAAGCGTGTCTTTATTTTTGTCCGCGTTCAATCGATTCGTCTAGGTCTCAATTAACTTGAATTCAAGTTTTTTTCGTCTAGCCTGTAACCTGAGATCAAGTCGAGATAATAACATCTGAAAGGCTAATAACCTCACAGTTTCTTTTGTTCATGGGACTAAGTTCAGTATAATGTTTCCAGTGTATATTTGTGATTTTTAATAAATGAGTTCCTAATTGATTGAACTCTTTATTTTTTAATAATTAAGATAAAGTAAGTCTAGTTTAGAATATGAGTCTCCGGACTCAGAGGGCTTAATAAACTTTAAAAAATAACTTTAAGAAGAATTAGGTAAATGTACCTATAAACTTATAATTAATAGAGATATGCATAATATCATATCAATTGAAAAGCAAGAAGATTGTTATTCTGTGAACGCGTTTTTTAATTAGATATGGTTTCCTGTTGAAGGAAAACGATTAGAAATGCGTTCTGGAGGTGAAATATGATCAAGATTAACTTATTTTTCTCGCTGCCATAAACTGTGGTAATTCTGCTTAAAGTTAATTTAGAGTAAATCTTTTAACTTTCTTATTTTGATAATAACTAATAATACAGGCGTAACTGGAAAAGTGAAACGTAAGGTCTGGTCGCCTTCATTAAATTTAATTATCCAGCATCGGACTCTAAGTGCGAGAGAGAGATAATATTATTAACGATCCCATGGTTATATCAGAAATAATTTACATAACAACATTGCATTGACAATGAATATTGATACATCTACATGGCTAATGGCTCATAATCTTAATCGCCATATTATTACATAATAAATATTATACATAATAAATATTGACACTTAATAATTTATAAATTATAATATGAGCATATAAACGTCCTACAGCTAGTCTTGAACCTTCCCTTTTTTACGATGATATACCCCCAACACTTATTGGGGTTTCAGACATTTGTAATCTCGATGTGCAATTTTGTTTTACAATCCTTAACAAAACTCCACTAGGATATGAATCCACGTCATTGGAATTAGCTATCACAACTTCTAATATAGGTTAATTAAAGAATATCACTCAAGAATATTTACATTTGCCCATATAGAAATAAGCTTGATACCTACAATATACACATTGCGAACTTACATCTACAGTCTATAGAAGACTACATTTTCATAATGATGAATATTAATATATTATGTTCTTCGATCTTGAATGATAAGATTATTAGGTACGAATGAATGTGACCTAACACATTAAAAAAAACGATGAACTCTATTAGTTAATTTCATTTAGGTCCCAAAACTGAATGATCCACTTGTATTTACAGATTAAACATCGCATAAAGAGATAAAAGAACAATAAAAATTACAAGTAGGAATAACCTAAATGTCATGAGTCACCGTTCTCAGACAGTATACTCGCTTAGTAAGCTTCAGTAGGTACGTAATTACAAGAACTAGCACTTTCGTGCGCCGCAAAAAATTAACTTTCACTTTTCGCATCCCATTGCAAAACAATCGTAACACCGCATTGGAGCGGTCGAAAAAAAATCGCAATTGCGAATAGGGGAGATCACACCGATATCGGTTCAATAATACGTTTCTTAACTTTCTTCCGTCTCGACTAGTACCGGTAGGCTCGTGTGCTGAGAGTGTGGTGACGACCTCGTTGTAAATGCAGCCATCCACGCCGTAATGTCCCTCTCAGCGCATAGGAATTTTGCCGAAACAGTATTGTCGTAACCTTTTTGCCGAATGATAAACCCGCTATTCGCCTCCGCTTGCTCTACTGCCGTGTTCCGCAGGTTCACGACCCCGATCGGCTTGGACAGCCTCTTCCTGGGGTAAATGACAGCGAAATGCTCCAGAGATGTCCTGTAGACGACGACTCGCACGTCCTGTCGCATGCCGCCCGGTCCCAACAACACCAAAAAGCCGGATTTTACTTCGCTTTCGCCGCGTTTTTTCCCAAAACTTTGGCCGAAATGTTCGCTTCGGCATGTACCGGACATTATATCAGTGGGCATTTCACTGTTTTGATTCACAAAGCGGTAATGCACATAACAATTTTTGCAATGTTATTGTATTGGCGGCTTCGTTCGCGCGGTGAATGTACACCCTCTCGCTTACTGAAAGATACTGAACACTAATTTTCCGAGTGGGGTCTATTTATAAGCTGTGGAAGCCGAGTGCGCTCGGCTGTTTTCGATGGTGATCGTTACTTTGCATTCACTTTGGAGGCAGCGGAGGCTTGGTAGACGGGGTGTTACCGACCGAATTGGAAATGTTGTCTGGTTAGCGCCATTCGGAAGGTTCCTCTTTGCTTTCATTTTTGTTCGGTTTATAGCTAGGTCGAATTTTATCGGTCTCGGACGAGATCTGAACGTGAACCATGTTAACCTTTATGGATGCATTGTAATCCATCGTAGGTATACCTAAATGCACTTAATTACACAAAAATACATTAATATGCATATATTGAATATGTAAATTAAACTCATAATTTCCACTTCTTTTTTAACCAACTTCCAAAAAGAGGAGGTTCCTAATTTGGCCGGTATGTCTTTTTTATGTATGTACACCGATTCCTCTGAGATTTATGATCCGATTCACGTGATTCGTATTTAGTTTGATGCGGAATAGTTGCCATTTGGTTCCCTAAAAAATTTAACATGATTTGACCCAATAGTTTTCATTTAGTGAATATTTTTTATGAAAAAATTTCCATTCCGTTCCATATGTACACCGATTACGCTTAATTTATGATCTGATTTACGTGATTCTTTTTTTATTTGTTGCGGAATAGTTGTCATTTGGTTCACTAAAAATTTAACATAGTTTGGTCCAGTAGCTTTCATTTTACGATAAAAAAAATTCTAAAATATTCCGTTCCCGTTTCTTGGGACCTACATTTTATAAGGGGCGCGACACCTTTCGTAGGCCTACCCATAGCTGGACACTAAAAAGTAACAAATGAAAAACTTCGTTTAAAAAATCGACTTCGAAAACAAAAAGTTTATAGTGGCTTATTTCTAAAAATAATAACGAAGTTTTTTTATTGCATTTCTTTAAGCAATGCAGACAGGCTGACAGTCCAACGGTGTTCGAAAGTGGTTACCATTGCATATGGACATTAGCAATACCAGAGTTGCTGTCAATGTGGGGTAGTAGCCATCCAGTTGGGCAAATACCCTAACCACCTGGCTGTGGGTTGTTTTTTCGCCTCTTACGACGGGCCGCCCAGCCGCAGGAATTAGTATTCTTTTTCTATTCCTGCACGGACAAAACTAGGCAACCTACAAAAATATCAGACATTAATCAAATTACCATTTTCTTCGTTACATAATCGCAGTCCAATACTGGGCGTAAGTTTCCCCAAATTCGCGCCACATATCCAGTTGTGATCTTTGCATAATTTCTTATCTATCCAATGTTTGTCTCGAAAAATTCGTTCGTGGCGATAAGACCGCCTATTTAGTACTCTTTATAGCTTTGTTGCAGGTATATAGGTATATATACCGTTAAATTAAGTGTCTATGTGTAAACGTGTATACGGTACTATTATATCCAAAAAAGCGTAATCCAACCAATTATTTCATAAAGTTTTTATTGAGGTCCAATAGGTAATTTGGACCCAGGCTAATCTCTGAAAACTGGGTCCTTGGGAACCCGGATTTTTGACCAGGGACCATTTCCACCTGATGTTCTTACAAGGAAATGTATTTTTCCGTTGCACGAGAAAGGAAAGAGGGTAATGTTTTAAGGAGTAACTTAAGCTATACATGTTTGTTAAACTTTTATTGAGGGTACCACCACCATACCACGAAAAAGCCACTACTGGAAAAACATGTAACCGAAAATACAAAGTTTTTAAAACTTCGTATTTTGCCACCTGTAGAGAAAGCACATTTATTACCTGCCGGCGTCGTTTGAGCTAATAACATTGAAACTGTTTATGACTATCTTCTTTTGTTTACTTTGTATTTAAAATTTGTGATTGAAAAAAAAACAGCCCATTGTGTATTGTAATCTTTATGGTAGTCATCAGTCAGGTGTGATTCTTCGAAAATTCTGTCCACGCGGTCGACCAGACATATTGTATTTGTACAGTATAAAGCATTGCCCAGCGGAGGGGTGAGGCAGTCTAACGATAGTCACGAGCGAGGCAAGATGTTAGTAACGAAATTTGCGCGTGTTATTGAATCGTAAATTACGTTTGCACTGGTTGTGTCCAGGTATATTTGTACCTGTGTTGTACGTGTTCGTATAGTTCTAATAAATTCTAAAGTAATTCCAACGGCATTTTAATTCGAGTCCTGTTACTCGTAACAGTATTTATACGCTATAATTATTAACTTTGTAATAAACATGTCTCTAAAGATACGTATTTTTATCTGACAGGTGGTTTTTAAAATGCATTCGACCTTCGTCTGCCCTTTACTATTCTAAAACCGTTTATGAATAAATTAAGTTGTAAATTTACCACAATAGCCAATATCCTTTTCGAATTTACAGCGAGACGTATTTTAATTAAATATAAAATTAGCTATACGAATGTCATGGTGAGAAATATTTACATATATAATGTTACACTTATACTAATTACTAATAATAGGCATGATTACAACAAGTATAAGTTCTCATTACAACATAGTTAGGGATTGAAACCTCCAAATCGATAACTAAATTTACCGATTATCACGAGAAATCGATAAAATTATACGACTTTGTGAGTCATTAATGGAACTTAGCCATTGCTTTATTTTAAGTTAATTACTTTGGGCCTTACTTATAATAATCTTGTTAAGAAAGGATTAGCCATCTCTTAAATAAGAGACTCTTAAGCCCCTAATCAATGGCTGTTTCAAATAAAACTTGCCATCTTGCCTCTTATGCCCGGTTTCAATATAGCAAAAACGATTCGTTTTTGATACCGACGGTTAGAATTTTAACGCCTGGTAACTCTACTGACGTTTCTATAATGAACTGTCCGTAGCTAGTTACACATGAAAGTACCAACTACCGAAGGGAGGGATTTTCTAACCGATCGGTAGATTTTTTGTATGGAAACGACAGATGAAGTGTTTCTATATTATACCACTAGTGGTCTTACTTATAAACGTTGGTTAAATTTTAAGCAACTGTTTAGCAGCTGATTAGTGAAAATCTTACCCATAAACTCCTTTTAAGGATAAAAGATGGTAAAGCAACTCACAAATAACTGTCAAATTTAACCAACCTCGAGAGGTAGTTTAAATGACTGCTAAAAGGCAAAATGGCTATTCACATTTGAAACAGCTGATTCTCACGGAGTGAGGAAATAAGGGGATCGAATCTGTGTAAAAAAATATATCAGTAAAAAAAGCATTGAATTGGTGTCGCCACCTACCGTAGCTAAAGGGATATTTATTGAAGAAAGTGCTAAAAAGTTTTATACAAGCAAACAATGTAAAATCACTAGGGTATTATGTATTCAAAAAGGAATAACAATTAAAATAACTAAAAAAACATTGTTACGTGGGAGCGGGAGTACGTAGGATTGGAAGAAAACACCAGTTTTTAACTAAACGCTTTTATTGACTTACACAGCCGCGATTCCTCTTCGCAGAGTTGGCCCCACATGCACAACTAACAACACTCTGTCCCGACAATTATGTCTTACTCACAATACCGTCGCCGATATTGCGTAGACCACTTTCTGCTGCTGCAGTGCCCACATTCGAATTTACCCCATGTAGCTCGCTTCTGGATCTTCTGTTAAACTACGCTACACTCCTCCTTCACTGAACTGTCCACTTAACTTTTCACAAAATTCACCACTAAACTTGTCAGTCTTCTATTAAACTTCTCTTCCAACTCTTTCATATCGCATTTGTCGCTTCACTGTCTTCAATTGAACTCTTTGAACTACCGGTAGGCGCGCCTTACGCTGGTTATATATCCGCAAGGAATCTTCTAGAACCCATACTTCCATGTTCTTTTCATTATTCTTTTATTTACTATCTATCCCTTTCTAAAGTATCTTTATCTTTAACTTCCTATCTATCTATCTCTGTCTTTTCCTTCCCAAACCTTCTATTCTACAACTTTCGCTCATCATCTATTCCGTTCTAAAATGTTGTGTATTCCTTCCACAATCTTCTACCTTTTTCTAAAAGTCTTGAGAACGGCTTATGCTGCCAGAAAGTTCTACCCTCGGTCGCCACAATATTAAACATTTTCACTCGGCACATAATTTAATAACTTCATTATTGTACCCTTTACCGACACTAGCGCTATTGTCTCTTGTGGTTATTTCTTGGACTATTACTGCTCACTCAGTCAGTTCAAAGTTCTAACCCGACAAGCTGTGTTTAGTATGTATTACAGTTAATACTGGTGTGTGCTGTTGTTTTCTTGTTTCTTGGTATAAAACATGGAATTCGACAATCTCTATGATTTCATACATGATATCGAGGAGCTGCATACTTTTGCTGCGACAAGAAGACGGAGAAAGACATACAGAGCTCGTTTCAATCTGTTGCATAATTTAACAGATGATGAGTTCAGGCTATGATACAGATTCAGTAAGACGAATATGTGTAAAGTAATAGAAATAAGAGCTGATCTGCAAGTGGATACCTGAGGTGAACATATGGAGTAAGGTAGCAATCGCGTTCGCTTCGAAAAGTTGGCGGTACATAAAAATGCCATCAAATTTAACAGAAGAAGTCAATGCAATCTTATTCAAACGTTCGTTTGTTTGTTCGTTTGAAACGCAGATTTTTGCGAAAATTGTGACATTGTGGTCATTGTAGAGGCAGCACACATGATGCAAGGATATACTGAGAAAGCTCAGTCAAGAGGAAATTTGAAGAAAATGAGTTTGTTGAACGGCTAATTGGTGATAGTGGTTATGCAAGGACTTCTCACCTTGTAACACCACTGCTGAGGCCCCACACTGCAGAAAAGCAGTGTTACAATCACTGTCATATCCAAACTTGTAATGTTATTCAAAGATGTTTTAGTGTATGGAAACAATGGTTCCGAATATTATTAGAAGCCATGATAGGCTCATACACCTCAATACAGGCAACTATTATTGTTTGTACAGTATTGCACAATTTAGTTATCGAGCTGAATGAAGAACAAGGTGCATATTCATATTAATTTAATAATATTTTTTCATATAATAATAAAATATGACCTTTGGCCAGTTCCTATATCTGACTAATAGTTACTTCTAGCCCTATATCTTATTAATATTTGCCTTATTACTGATTTTTTGTTTGTTTTCAGATAGAGAAAATCTTCAACCTGAAGTGCCTGTATGAAGATTTTAATAATGATTTAATTTTATCATTCTTATTTAGCTATAATGGAGAAGATAAAGAATAGCCCTTTCTATGACATGATACTGATCAACATTATCACTGACCTTCCGTAATGTTATTGAGTGCAGTCTATTACAATATTAATTCTACAGAAACCACTAAACCTAAGTAAATTACCAATCTCATGGCGACCCCAATATCTGAGGACTGCCATTACTTGCAGCTTAGATTATTAATATTATTGATGACCATGTAGAACAAATAAAAAGGAACATTTTTAAACAATCAAACAAACACCTCAAAAAATTTAAATGCACAATTTTAATAAAAAATTATACACAATTATGTATTTTTTATTATTTTTGATAGCCAGTCTTCTTCCAGATACATTATTTTCAATCACTTTTCATGCAACTCTTATCACACCTCATTGTGCAGTCAAGGGCTTCTCTTTTACACTTCATTCCTTCTTCCTATGCTGCTTTGGCCAACACAAAAAATGCTTGTTTATGGCTTTCCTTGCAGTAGTCTCCCGTATGTCTGTGAAAACAAAAGCTATAATAATAACAACCTATAAACATACCAATATTGGACTTGAATGTCGCATTCAGTAATGGAAGGGACTGACAGTATACGCAATATGCTTTTCCAAGGCCGATTGGCGGGTTTAACACATTGGTTATACCGACCTGCAGGATTCATCTCAATGTTTTCCTCCATTGTTATTCACCTGAGTGATGTATGTTTTCCAATCAGAATTCGAACCTGAGCACTTTGCGTTTAGGACACATGTACTAATCTTTTTATTTAAATGGCCCATATGGCCATGTATCCCCCTATGTACTATCCATTAATCTACTATGGCTTTGTGTGGGAATAAAAACGAAAGCAATACGAAAATATATATCATAGAGACAGTGACTCTTTGTTGTTGAATGTACTAAATAAAAACTTGTAGTTACCTATTTAATATGAATAATATCACTGTCAAAATTGTTGGAATCCACAGTAAACTCATGGGATATGGTCTCCATCAAAATCTGAACTTCAACAGGCCGGCTACCTAGGCGGAAAATCTCCTCCACAAGTCATTGTTCTCGCTCTTTTAAATGCCAACTCAGATTGTTAGCCTTGTTTTTCATATTAGCCAAGCGAGCTTTTTGGCGACTTCCGCGTTTGTGCTCGTTTCTTTTTCAATAATATCCGCACACTCAAGTACCAGCATTTCGAGAATTTGCTAAAAAAGCATAAAATATTATGTTAGCGTGCATTAGGCATTTGTTAGTAGAGTATTCAAAGAAAAATAAGGATTAATAGTTATTTTACATATTGTGGTGGAGGATGCTACGTATGCTATGTCCTATAACGCTTACACTTGCTGTTCGCTCAAGTTTTTTTGTATTCTTTTCACATGGCGTTCCGCTGTGATGTATTTAAAGATTATTTTATCAATTTCTATTATTTTCTATTTACACACGACAAACATAAACAACTCAGCTGTCACTGTCAGTTGTTAGTGTCAACAAAGTCACTGAATACAGACTAAAAAACGTAGTACTGACAAGAATTTCGCTCTTTTCCGGTCTTTAGTCGAGTATTTTGGGTACAACGCTACGTCAATCATTCAAATTTCGTTTGTCTGTGCTAAGCAACAGTAATTTGGTAAGCAACAGGTAATACACGTTTATAAGTGAAAAAAAGATATTCATTAATTAGGAGCTTAAGAATCTCTTATTTAAAGGATGGCTAAACCTTTCTTAACGAGATTTTTATAAGTAAGACCATAGTTGTCAGTACCAGTATTCGTAGGAATTTTGTTACCACCCGATTTCGGCCGGTTGCCGGTTTATTTGTTGTTAACCATTCGTGAATATTAAAATAAATA
Organism: Dendrolimus punctatus; assembly: GCA_012273795.1. Classification (NCBI taxonomy): domain Eukaryota; kingdom Metazoa; phylum Arthropoda; class Insecta; order Lepidoptera; family Lasiocampidae; genus Dendrolimus; species Dendrolimus punctatus. The sequence goes on along the minus strand of CM022546.1, from coordinate 17,589,920 downwards.
CGTATAAATATTATTAAAATGTTTGTAGATAGTGATAGTGCACTCAAATACAGAACTAGATTTTTATGCAATAGCAAGATTTCCTCGAATCCTTGGAACAATTGATGGCACTCGTATTAGAATTCAATCACCATGTAAGTCCCATAACTTTACTAGCCATATTATAAACATACTTAACCTTGTTCCTACAATATAAAATTGTGTTACTTTTATTTCAGGTTCTCAGATAGCAGAAGAATTCAGAAATGGGAAAGGATATTTTTCCTTAAATATCCAGACAGTGTGTAATGCAAATGTGCAGTTCATTAATGTTGTAGCTCGCTGGCCAGGATCTGCGCATGATGCCACCATATTTAATAATTCAGAACTGAGAGGTAATAAATAACATATATACTTACAATTAGATAGATAGATAAACAACACTATATTGTAAGTACATCAAAGCATAGATAAATGGAAATAGAAAAATTCAGAGATAGTGCAATGTGAAAGTGGTATATTTGGAAACAAATGGCTGCTGTGAGATAGTGCATACCCTTTAAAGCCATACCTTTTAACACCATTATTAAATCCTAGGACTCGAGAACATCTATACAATAAAGCTCACATTAGAACCAGAAATGCCATAGAAAGGTATACATTAACACATAACTTGTTATAAATACCATAATATATTTAATTTCAGTAGATTTTATTCTAACTCAGTTCCACTGGAGAATATATTTTGGAGGGTCATACATAAGCTAAAAGTTTAGTTCCTACTCTATTGTACACCACTATTTAGCACTATAGGTGTTTTGAGAAAAGAAACTCACTATCACCATAGTCTAGCTAAAAATTCGTTTATCCTTTATGTCTGTTTTAGGTCTTTCAACATATAAGTATGTAATAATATTTATTTTCCACAATGCATTGCAGTTTAGCCTATCAGTGCATATCACAGTAAAGACACAGCATACTGAAAATTCACAATGCAACATATCTCTATAAATCCTAATGTTATTCATTGACAAAATGTTTCACAAAAAATAGGGTCAAAAGCTGAAGCTACCATGTGATTGCAGTTCTGTTATAGAAATATTCTTCAGTAGTATATATGTAGTATCCCTAAATATTTTCAAATTTGTTAAACAGTTGATGTAACATTTTATTTGAAATCTTATTAAAGAAATGTATACGGGTAGTATAGAAAAGGACTACAATTTTTGTATTCTAAAGTTGGCAGTACTATATACCTAGTATTGAGATTGTAAACATCCTTGTTGAGATATTTTTGTGGCATATATAAAGGGTTTTAAGGACAATAACCATCATTTAAAATTTATTTGTTATAGATGTTTTGGAGTTTGGAAGCGGAGATTTCCAGTTGTGGCATTAACAAACACAGTGGTTATTGCTACCACTATATTGCATAACAGATGTAGGTTAAATAATTTGGATGACATTGCCTTAGAGGTAGAGGTGGCACAATCAGACATGGAGAATGCAATGCCTGCATCTAATAATAATGAGATAGGCGTTAATATGGAACGGAACATGTTAATAGTGGAATATTTTAGTCAGTAAGTGTTGAAAGATATTGCAAAAGTAGAATGTTAATAATGGTTTACATAAACTTATATTCATTATTTGCAGGTTGGAGTAATAATATAAAAACTGCTTTATTTCTCAAATATTAATTAAGAACTAAATCCAAGTATTTGCTTCTCACAATTTTATCAGATGGAGCCCAAATATGATACAAGCCTGGAAGCGATTGCTTTTAGTGATAAGGCCACCTTTTGTTTTTCTGTAAAATTATTGTAATTATTTATTTGGTGAACAGTAGTGTTTACTATTCTATTCTAAGATTGTACATATTAAATATAATTAAAACACATATTAAACAATTTCTTTTATTTATCCCAATAACAATATAAAAGTTTTGAATACATTTTACATAAAGATACTAACAAACTAACACAAAATTGAACTGCTTTGCAGATAATTCAAAAGGTAGAAACATGGTCATTTGCAATGTGATTTCTGTTTAAAATCGAAGCTATATTAAATTAAAAACAAATTCATTCATAGACAAAATATGAACAGTTAGAAATACAATATACAGATACACACACACAATATAAAACTATAGAATAAATTATACACAAATGGTTTTATTAATATAAAGTTAGAAAACCTGAAAGAGATTTACAAACTAATTAAAATTGACACTTCTTTGCAGACAAAAAGCCAACAATTACAAATATAACCATCTTCAAAGTAGTTGTTTGTTTGCTACTATAAATCTTCATTTCATAAAACCTCATTACATCAAAACATTATAGTATTTAAAATCACTCGTGTCACTCGCCTTATATACGTCTAAACATTAACACAATAATTGCTATATAAAATCTAAAAACACATATAAAGCCTGTAAAAACATAAAATATATATCTAAAATCTCAAGAGTTTAAATAAAATATATCAACAAAACATTGTTGTTAAAAATCGAAACAATAATTATTTAAAAAGTTCGTATGATATGTCATGAATGCGTTCTGTTCATGCAATATTCACACATAAGATGGTTCTGTATTTGTAAGCATTTTAAAGCAGATTAATTGAAAGATTGATTTTTAATGACAATCGTATATCAGAAAAGATTCGTCTTTTGAAAATGTATTTATTTTGTAGTTATACCTCAACTCATTGAATTACGTTGCATGTACTACTATTGCAACGACGTTGCGTTAACAAAACGCTTGGGAGGGAATTAGTTACTGATAACCGACAGTATTACTAATTGTCAATGAGCTTGTGAAACGCTCGTATAGCCCTCTCAACCATCGGTTATTGGTAGCATCAAAGTCAATCAGTTACTATTACAGACAACTGTCGGTAAAATATAGAAACCGGGCATTAGCAGTCACTTGTACTACCTCTCGATGTTGGTTATTTTTGACAGTTATTTACGAGTTACTTTACCACCACCTCTTATCCTTAAGAGGAGTTTATGGGTAAGATATTTGTTAATCAGTTGCTGAGCAGTTTCTTAAAATTTAACAAACGATTATAAGTAATGCCATTTATGTGCACATAAATACCATACTAATAAACAAAATAAAATTATTTTTTTACTATCCGTGCAGGAACGGAGAAAGATTACACTTTCATGCGGCCGGGCGGCCTGTCGTAAGAGGCGACAAAACAACCCACAGCCAGGTGGTAGGGCATTGGCCTGACTGGATGGTTACCACCCCTGGTCTAAAGTACGTTCCCATAACAACCTTGAGTTACGTTCCAGCATTAGTGTCCATGTTCCAGTGTCCTTTAAGAGAGCAGTAGCGCATTTGCAGCACCTTTGGTATTGGAAATTTCCGTAGGCGATGGTAACCGTTTTCCATTAAGTGGGCCGTCTGCCTGTCTGCTGAACTCCTGCAATAAAAAAATCAAAATCGAGATATAGTGTGAAAGTTTTGTCTCACTTCGCCTTTTGCGTACCCTCTATTGATTTTTCTATTAATTTACCCGTATAATATTTAGGTGAATCAAGAATAGAAGTTCTTGTAATTAATATTAAAAATGCAAACATATTTACAGTAATATTTTGTTTTTCTACATTATCTTCCTCCAATGCAATACATTTAGAATAACGCGTATCCAAGTTCCTTTTTGCTTGCGAAAAAAAAAAATTCTTGGAGTCTCGGGAAAACTCCTCTTCGGCAGCCTTAACCGCGTCATTATAGTGAAATTTTGTTCCACGGATTTCCTCTTCTTAACCGATTTCGAGAGGAAAAAGGAGGAGGTTCTCAATTCGTCGGGATATTTTTGTTATGTATGTTCACCGATTACTTCGTGATTTATGATCCGATTTACGTGATTCTTTTTTGTTCGATGCGGAATAGTTATATTATTAATAGTTTTTATTTTACGAACAATCTTTTGTTCCCGTTTCTTGGGACCTATATTTTTTAAGAAGCGCGGCACCATTCGTTTGTCCACCCATACATAGACTAACTAAAAAGTAACAAATAAAAAATAAAAACTTCGTTTAAAAAACCGACTTCAAAAACTAAATAACTAAAATGTATAAAATAACTTATTTAACTAACTAGCTAAAAACTTATTTTTTTAAATTTGGAAATAATGAAAATCACTTGGGACTAAGTCCGGGGAATGAGTATAGTGAGTGTTCATGGAGATTGAAGCTTGCACAGCGAATTGCGTTGAGCGTAATTTTCGATCGATGAGCAGGAGCGTTATCGTGAAGAGACAACACACCCAACGACAGTTTTCCACGACGTTTTTCTTTAATCACTTCACGCACTTTCGTAATTTGTATAATGAGTTCCAGTAATCGTCTGGCCTTTGGCATCTAATCAATAAAAAGGATTCATTCAGGTATCCCAAAACTCTGAGGCCATAACTTTGCCTTCGGTAGGAGCAACTCGAAATCACTTAATGGATGCCGAGAATGGTCCTTTCCAAGACATGCTTTGTCTCTTAGTTTCAGGGTCGAAATGGTGGGCCCATCCATGGTGACAAGACGACAGCAAAATATATCCGAACCACGCTGGGACACTTCGGGATTATGCTTAGAAATTTGCAAACATCTCTTTTTGTTTTCGTCGGTAAACATTCGTGACACCCATTTTGCCGACACTTTTTGATTCTCAGTGAATCTATTAAAATGGAATGAAGGCTACCAAAGGAAATCTTTTAGATCTCAGCTATATGTTTTATAGTTATTCTTCTGTCTTCCAAAACCAGATTCTTAAACTTTGTCATTTTCTTCTATAACGGAGGTTGAATGCTGCCCAAAACATGAGTCAACTTTACAGCTAAATCAACCTCTTTTAAATTCAGTCACCCAGTACGCAACCGTAGAATAAGGTACAACATCATCCCCTAATGTCTGCTGAATTTCCGAAAAAATTTCGTCCGTACACATTTTTATCAAGCTGAGATATTTTATCACCGCACATTTATCCATACTTTTGCGTTTTTATTAATTCGTTGCACAAAACTATTTATTACGTGCGAACGAATTAAAAAAACAATAAAAATAACACGCCTTACACAATTGCGAAATGCGACAATTACGACATTATAGAATTAATCAAAATTGCCTGTTTATTCGAAATTTAGATGAAAATAATAACTGAAAAATGTTTTATAATATTATCTAATATATAAAATTCTCGTGTCACAGTTTTCGTTGCCATACTCCTCCGAAACGGCTTGACCGATTTTGATGAAATTTTTTGTGCTTATCCGGTATCTATGAGAATCGGCCAACATCTATTTTTCATCCCCCTAAATGTTAGGGGTAGTCCACCCCTAAATTTTTTTATTTATTTTTTAGACAAAATTTTTAATTTCTATTTTCTTATGATACAACATACAAAAATACATACAACCCTAGATTTTCAACCCTCTACGATCAACCCCTATTTTTTACCGGACAGGACGACGTCTGCCGGGACAGCTAGTATAATATATAATGTACTAGTAAAAACATAATGTATATTATAAATCAAATTAATTAATGATTCATAAATGTACCTATAAAGTGGTTTATGTATACATAATCATTTAAACGGTTTCGCCCTATCTCATTGTCTGCATCATCTACAATGTCAACTTTCAGCGCGTTCCAGCAATAGCTCACAACGCCCAAAATATTCCGTTAGCCATTCAAAAAGTCGACCGCGGTTGTTCTGGTTGTGGCGAAAATGTCACTAATGACGTCATCATTTTCGATCACACAACGCTCGCATCGACCCACGTCAAGAGGTGGGTCGAATAAACATTCCACTTGGGTTTACGATTGCAACGCCGTCAAGCAAGTGAACGCGGCCGTGAACGTGGCTGTTGTCAGTCTTTAATGGAACTTAACCATTGATAGATTAATAAAAAAAAATCCTTCAATTCAGGTTGCCTGGAAGAGATCGCTTTTAGTCATAAAGCTACTTATTGTTTTTACCAAGAAAATAATTAAACTGCAGTAAAGTGGGTGGCGACGAGAAGCTTTTTACAAAAGACAACTGGATTTGTTCGAGGCGTATAATGAACTGAAGATTACATTATTTTCTTACAGACTATATTGAAACCTTACACTACTAATTAAACTAAGAGCTTAGCCCTACATAACTGTTGATAGTAAAAATTATGCAGTTTTGATCTCACATATCTATGAAATATCACATTTGACGGTTGATAACTTCAGGTAACAAGTTTCTAGACGATTCCACAACAGACACTAATTATGAGCGAGGGATGCATAATGATTATCCCTTTTAATATCAAAAGGGGAGCTTCGAGTAACGGCAAAAGCCACGTAGGGCTGTCATATCTTAGAAAATGTGAACGACAGATGATCGTCACCGGTCTAAAGCCTGATTTACATTTCCATTTATTTAGAAGCGAGTCAATTTGCGAAATTGGCAAGACTCTTATTAACGTCTAGACAGAAATGTTTCCAGTTAAGGCCTTGGTCAGTCAGTCAGTGGTAAGGTCAGTCTTGCATGTTTTTTTAAATAATTATTAACAACTCTACGGACTCTAGTTCCGTACCCTTTTTTACAATTAAATTTAAGAACGCTTTAGAAGTTATTATTGTTTGTGGCATTAAATGAATGTGTGTGTGTTTGTATTGTGGTGCCCTTAAGAATACCTTATTATATTAATTTATACTAAGTTTAATTTTACTAATTAAATTTGAAATTAGTCTCGCAGGTTAACTCGTTTCTATTATTTTATATATTCTAACCAGAAGCAGGTATATATGCAGTTACATGCATCTTACTTTGCAATAATTTTTCACTACCTAAGGGGCTGAATTTTCAACAAGCCTTTCATAATGTGGCCCACCTACAATTTAGAAAGATTCCGCACGAAAAAGTTCATCATCCTAGCCCCAGTAATTTGGACTGTGCGTTGTTAATTCTGTCTGTCAATGAGCTCAAGTAATTACATAGGTATAGATTATTATATAATAACATAAATTGTTAAATATTTTTTATAAATTTAATATTTATTTTATTGGAAAGTTTACGATTACGCTACATGCTACGTTTTGTGGGTATGTCAGCCATACCGTCCTATTTTAAATATACAGTACATTTTTTTTTATTTTTTTTTATTGCAGGATATCAGCAGACAGGCAGACGGCCCACTTGATGGACAGCGGTTACCATCGCCTATGGACATTTGCAACACCAAAGGTGCTACGAATGCGCTGCTGCTCTCTTTAGGAGCCTGGAACCTGGTCACTAATGCCGGAACACAACTCAAGGTTGTTATGGCGACATACTCTAGACCAGGGTGGTAGCCATCCAGTCGGGCAAATGCCCTACCACCTGGCTGTGGGTTGTTTTGTCGCCTCTTACGACAGGCCGCCGGGCCGCAGGAAATTGTATTCTTTCTCCGTTCCTGCACGGATAAAATGCCACAATGATAATGATAATACATATTTATTCACTGCGTAGATCTAGTTTCTTATGCATATAGGAAATAGAATAAAAAACTTATTGAAATGGCCCATAACGTGGGACTTAGAAATATCACAGACACAGCCCTACCAGACGACCTTTACTAAGGTCAGGGACTGAGGTCGGACGAGCAACCGTTGCAGAATTGTTGAATGGGTGTTATCAAGTAATTAATGTTGAATGTGAAATTATTTCCATTGTTTTGTTTAGGTCATCAACGAACAGAGTTAGATAGCTTATTTTACTATAAATATATTTATTTACTCTGTATTTCAAATACGACACATTCCATAGAACGGGCATTGAGAATAGTTCTGGAGTGTAGTGATAAGGAGTAGCATTTTAACAAAAAAGAGTTTGAAAAGGCTGGGGGATAGAAAGTAGTCCCCCGGCAATGGGTGAGGCCGATGGGCCACCGCCTGCCAGGGCTAGGCCATGTACCCTAGTACATGCCATAGCGAATGACGGAACATCCATGACTGACTGTGGTGTGGCAATCGAAGGTCTAGTTTTGGCTAGAGGTGCTTAAATCGGATTTCCCCTGGCTAAAAATAGGAGTACCATTTTATGTGGATATGCAACTGAAAAGTTGTACAGCTGTATACTGAAAATAGAGTTTCAAATATCTGCCACAATAACGCTGGCGAACGAAACACTACGATGTGAATTTGCATTGTTGAAGTGACATAATATGAATAAAATGCTAGTATAGACAACATGCGCTATTTATGTAGTCTTAAATAGAAACATTAGAGAAAACATGTAGTGATTTAATTCTTGTGAATTTTGAATAATAAAAAACAAACAGATAATCTTTCAGACCTTCCTCCATCTTTATCATCGACATCTTGTTACCTTTTTAAAAGGAAGGCGATACCTTTTTAAAATTGTTACCTTTTGAAAGGTAGAGCTATATTAATAAACAAGAATAATTTAATTGTTACTTATTAGAAAAGTCCCCCCTTTTCTAGACTAGTAAACCAGATTATTCTATCCTATAGGGAGAGGTGAAATCATACAAGTTTACATCAAAACGAGTAGGTCATTTATTATAATTATTACCAAAGGGTATACACTGAGTCACCTCCCTAGCATATTATGTTCCCCAAGAGTACATAAAGTAAAGCTTAAATACAGTTATTAATTTCTTATATATATAGTTAACTTTATTACCTCGGTCTAGCAGTCTGAGCTAACAGACACTTTTTCAACACAGATGCTACTCCTGACCTCTATAAATAAAGAGAAAAAACATCGTGAATTTAATTATGACGTCACTTTTAAAAACTCAGCAGTAATCATTTATTTGTATATAATTAAAATTGGTATCTAATTTATTGGATAAATAATATATTGTCACAAGTTACTAAATGGATTCTACTGTACCTAATTGTAACAATAGGCAGGTAACATTTGGTCAGGAAAGCTACCTGCATTTCCCGGTCACGGATTCGAAACCGCGTCATTTCAATTTCCTTCGGCTTAGCTATAAATTTTTATACAATATGAAATAAAGTCGCTAACCGCGTCTGTCCGTCCGTCCGTATATCTGCTAATTCCTCCTGAACCACGCAACGTATTTTTAAGCAGTAGGAAGGTGTGTGTGTGTGTATATATATATATATATATATATATATATATATATATATATATATATATATATATATATATATATATATATATATATATATATATATATACTTGCTTTTTCCCGCGGCTTTGCTTGCTATAAACAAAAACCTAACAATAGTTAGGTATACATTTATTTAGGGGTAAATAGTGCTTTTTAGTTTCTAAATTTAAGCAAAATTTGGAATCTCACCTGATCACAGACAGCGCAAACTTAGTTATTAAAAATTAATTTATTTCTAAACGCTAGGCAAGGTGGTAGGATATTTGCCCGTCTGGGTGGCTACCACCCCTGGTCTGTAATAGTGACCAGGTTTCAGCCTGCCCTTAGAGAGCGGCAGCCCATTGATAACATCTTTAAGGGTGTTAAAAACGTCCGTAGGCGATGTTTACGGCTTTCCATCAGGTGGGCCGTCTGTCTGTCTGCTGAACTCGTGCAATAAAAAACCGACTTTATTGTCTATTGACCCAGTGATGGGGTTGATAAACTACATACATTTTCTGTGACCCGAGAACATTTAGCGAAACCTACTTACTTTTACTTTAATTGAGCAATTGGGCGAAATTGGCTCAAATGAGCGACGGCCTCCGATAAAAAATTATAACGTGTCGAATTTTACATACAATCCGCTTAATGCCCTGTCACATCAGTTCAAAGCTCTCTGAATACGGTTCAGACGAATACCCTGTAACAATGTAAAGAAGTTTCTCTTGAACTCAATTTACAAACAAGATGAAACCTAAAACCACTGAACGACGCTTTTACTATAAAGTCTAAAACGTAGTTACTTCTTTCCATAATAAACAATACTGATTTCATCTAAGTGGAACCTACCATAAGGCGTAAGCCACATAGGATACACGTAACGTCACGGGGCGAATACATTCGTCCATTTCGTTGCCATTTCGTAAGTATTCTAGGAAGCGAGAAGATTTTTTTTAAATATTAGGGACTCGTCAAGTGTGAACTGATAGCCTTTTGAGTTTTTACAACAACTCGTCCTTTAACGAGCGAACTCGAAAGAAATACTCATTTCGTTCGACGCGCCGCGATCCGCCATTACTGCCAGTTGCACTGAATCCAAAGATAAAACTTTATTTAAACCAGTGGCATCGAGTACTAAATATATAAAAAAGTAGATTAGATCTTAATTTAGAATTCGATGTAAATTTAGTATCTAAAACTTAGTTTTCAGTTAATTTATATGTTGATAAAAAAATATCTTGTTCAATTTTTTCGAACAAATCAGGGCACCTTACTCCTAATACATACATACAATCAGCGCGTTCTATTAGTAGCTCAAACCTTGAAAATGCCCCTTAGGCCAGTGGTTCCCAAACTTATTTTGTATACGGCCCACTTTGAGAATAAATTATTTTTTAGCGCCCCCATTTTTTCACCTACTTAAAAACCACTATAAATTAAATTAAATTAATTGATTATTGAGAGCTACATTAGACGCTCAATCGTACTCAACAAGTAAGAACAAGTATTCTATGAACCAGCCGATTGATACATTAATGCAATTGCCCGCGGTCTATTATTTACGAAAATTACCTATCTAGGAATACTGATTACTATTAAAATGCGAAAGTGTCTGTTACTTTTTTAATTGTTTGTGTCTACTTTCATTTCGAAACGGAGCGACCGATTGACATCATTTTTATTTTATTTATGCAATAAAACAGGACAGATGTATGAACTACGCTGAGTGAAATATCGAACCAAGTTTGAGCAATCTCTTTGTTAATATTGGTTGATGTTCACAAGTTGTAGTCGAGAGTCCAGAGTTCAGTCGGTGTCTAAGAGTTCTCCTACTTAGATGAAATTACAAATCGCCCCCAAGCCTACACAACGCCCTCATTTTTTTTCTGGGTCTCTTACCGCACCCTTTTAGGCCTGCAGCGCCCACAAGGGGGCGTTATCGCCCACTTTGGGAACCACTGCCATAGGCGATTCACAAGACGACCGGTCGTTGTGGTTGTGGCGAAAACTTAGCTAAGACGTCATCATTTTTGATCACACAACGCTCACAACGATCCATGTCAAGAGGTGGTTCGAATAATCGTTTCACTTGGGTTTACGATTGCAACACCGGCAAACAAGTGGAACGGGGAGAATCGCATTCGTAAACGTGGCCGTTGTGAGTCTCTAATGGAACGTAGCCTTTATGCAAGCAATTTTTTTGTCATGTATTTTTTTAATAATTGTTACTTTTGACATTTAAGGGCTTTATGTTTTATTTTGTTAATATTATTACAATAAAAAGGTGTGGCCGCGCTCTATAAACGTTATACCGGTTGTTTAAACTATATTTACGACACAGCAATTATTATTCGCATAGTTACAACATTTAGCATTTTAATTATCCTGTTCTGTTTTATGATCTGTTTTTTTCCCTTTGTATGGTAGCGTGGTCAAATGGCAAGAACAAGCAATCATATATACGTATCTACTCGTCATGTCTGTTTGTCTCTCTGCCGTCAATGTATGTATGTCATACATACATTTTTCTCAAAAATCTATGTCTGTGGAAAAGAAACTAGTTTATTAGAATAATACGATTAAAAATCACCTGTGTAGGACATACCTCTGAAGTTTTCCTGAATTTTACCTAAGATGGCACTACGCCATTCTTATCGTTTTATTAACCGAATTAGTAAAAAGTTTAAAGTCTTTATAGACCTATTAAATTCAGCGATAACCAATGGAGAGATTTTAAAAACTTAGGCATCAATACTCAGCTAAAATCCATTTGATAATCTGATGGCTGTTTGGTTCATCGTTGTCGCTGTCGTAATGTTCACCAGCTGGCTAATTAGCCAATTAATGGACAGGTTAAACGTGGCTACTTTGTGAACAACGGGAATTGAGCTGGTTTTTACAATAACTACGTGACACAGTCACTAACACTAACTAGCCCAGGTGTAGCAGGAGCATTATAAATAGCCATCCTGACACGTGCCAACTAATCCTTGGTGAGTAGTAGTCGCTAAGGTATTTTTGTCTCAAAGTAAAGTGTACTTACATACCTACCTTTTGACATTTAATCACCGTATTCAAGACGTTTTAAACATATATCGGAGCCCTGCAAGCAAATCTAGAATTCAATATTACTCAAGCATTCCTCCACCTTTGCCCTTTCCTATTTTTAGACCGACTTAGATCTCGTTATAAGATTTTCTGCTTTTATAATACGATTTCCTCATATTGCCCTTTAACACCTACAATGTATAATATAGGTAGGTAGATAGATAGATAACACTTTATTGTACAACATTACAGAAAATACAGATGAACTTGTAGCCTAAAAATATTCTACATGTGCACAATGGGCGGTCTTATCGCTAAGAAGCGATATTATAAAATTCTAAACATACGGGACTCGAATTAAAATGCCGTTGGAATTGCTTTAGAATTTATAAGAACTGTACAAACACGTATAACACAGGTACAAATATAACTGGACACAACCAGTGTAAACATAATTTAGAGTAAACGATTCAATAACACGCGCAAAGCCCGTAACTAACGTCTTACCTTGCTTGTGACTATCGCTAGACTGCCTCACCACTCCGTTGGGGCATTAATTTATACTGTACAAATACAATATGTGTGTCGTGGACTGAATTTTCCAAGAATCACACGCGCAAAGTCCGTCACTATATAGCTTATCGAATGTACATACGTCTTGTCTCGCTTGGCCCTATCGCTAGACTGCCTCACCCCTCCATTCGGGTATTCTTTTATACTAAACTATACAATATGTTTCGACACAATACTCAACCGCATGGACTGAATTACCAAGAATCACACCTGGCTAATGACTATTACAACAGAATAGTGGGCTGTTTCTTTATAATTACAAATTTTAAGCACAAAGTAAACAAAAGAAGTCCAAATCTAGGAAGGTGTGAATTGGTCTTTTGTCGGCATTTGGTCGTAACAATGTCTTGAAATCCGCATATACAGTCACTCATCACGATATCTCAGAAACTATAATACCTATACATTTGAAATTTGGCATGACCTTCCTTTCGCCAAGTAGATGTCAGCTAAGAACTGATTTTACGGCACGCGAAGCGGGCGGGTATCAGCTAGTAGATTACGAGTATATAAACGACGGTGAACATGATGCCATTTTTTAAATATTTCTGGTCTGTTTGTTTGGGATTCACGTGAAAACTACTGGGCCGATTTCAGCAAATTCTTAGATTTAATATCTGCGCTAGTTTTTATCCTGGGAATTCCCGTGGGGATTATTTAAAATGGTCAAATAAGAAGACCCCATTTGTCCCTGCGCCACAGTTCCAAGGAACACATCTTACTATCTCCAATAGTATGGGGATCTTGGCGTCGACATAACGAATGACGTGCAGTTTCGGTGTCACCTGGAAGGCAAGGCCAAACTTGCCTCCAAAAAGCTTGGTGTGCTAAACCGGTCCAAGCAGTACTTCACTCCGCGGCAACGACTTGCGCTGTACAAAGCGCAAATCAGGCCGCATATGGAGTACTGCTCACACCTATGGGCCGGAGCACCAGCTTACCAGACTGGCCCCCTCGACTCCATACAGCGTCTCACCGTTCGTATCGTCGACGATCCCATACTAACAGGCGTTTAGAATCACTTGGCCTTCGAAGAGACTTTGCGTCCCTCTGCGTATTCTACCGCCTACACAACGGAGAGTGTTCCGAGGAACTGTTTGATCTCGTGCCAACGCCTCACTTTTACAACCGCACCGCTCGCCAGCGACGGGATGTTCACCCTCATTTCCTTGAGCTCCCACGCTCAACTACGCAACGGTTCTCCAGAACATTTATTCCGCGTACAAAAATGATTTGGAGAGAACTTCCCGCCGCGGTTTGCCTTTGCGCTACGACATGGGGTTCTTTAAGAAGGGCGTTATAAAATTTCTTAGAGGTCGGCAACGCGTTGGCGACACTCCTGGTGTTGCAAACGTCCATAGGCGACGGTAACCACTTTTTATCAAGTGGGCCGTCTGCCTATTTGCCTGCTTAAGGCAATAAAAAAAAACAAATACTAATTTAATTTTTTCACTGATCGATAGCAAATATCTTATATGTCGAGGATAGCGCGGGATTTTCCCGGCAGCATTTTGTACATGTTAGGGTGCATAATAATTAGCTTATCCCGAAGCAACTTTCTCTAAAATGACAGCTTATATTATTTTTTAATGCTGCAGTACTTTGTGTACAGGGAATCCCGCGGGAATTTAAAGTCACGAAACGAATACATTTATTTAGTACAACTAGCTGTCCCGGCAGACGTCGTCCTGCCCGGAAAAGCTTGTCGATATTTAACTAATAAAAAATAGGGGTTAATCGTAGAGGGTTGAAAATTTAACGTTGTATGTATTGTTTAATGCTGTATCAGAAACAATTAAAAAAAATCTAAAAATTAAAAAAAAATAGGGGTGGACTACCCTTAACATTTAGTGGGATGAAAAATAGATGTCTGATTCTCAGACCTACCCAATATGTACACAAAATTTCATGAGAATCGGTCAAACCGTTTTATACTCCCCGTATGGTAACTAACATTGTGACACGAGAATTTTATATATAAGATATTACATCTGTGGCCTCCTACGCGCTGTACGGTTAACCGCAGTCCGGCTCGCGGATTGCGGCAGCAGGAATCGCAACCGCAACACACAGTTGAATATCGGCCACACACTGAACTACATAGACCATAAATTTCATACACACACATATACCTACCTGCGGCTAACCGGACGGCTGCCCGATACTCACATTAGTACGTAGAGCGCTAATATAGCACTACTGAAACAATTTTAAATTAAGCTTTAAAGCAGTTTCTATAAAGTAGTGCAGATAAGAATATTTCGTGACTAATTGCCATCAAGCTGGGCTTTTTGGCACAGCTAGTCGTTGTTTGGCACGATATCTGAAATTATGCAGTCTGTATGGAATATACCTACCTAGGTTATCACTACCATTGTGGGTTTTATATTTTTTAGCTGTTTATAGGTACGTAAACTGACTTACGGGACGTTCTCTCAACTTGAGGGATCATCGCGTTAATAAGCAGTAACTGTTCCACTACACATTATTAAATAGTGTAGTAATTCATCGAAAATATCCTGTTGGTGATGTACAAAAATGATCTAAGTATGTCGATAACTAGAGGTTCGCAACTGCGCTCATTTGATAATTTTACGGGAACTTGCCGTTTCTGTAATTTAATGTAGCTACACTGTTTTAATCCATACAAAATAAAAATGTAAAATAAATCAGAGGGGATTTAGATTTTTTTAGTCTAGATGTACCGGCTAATCTCTGAAACGGCTGGACCGATTTTGACAGGACTCTACAGTTAATGTCCCGTCTCTGCCAGTGGAGATAGCTGATGTTGTAAGGAGTAACTTAGGTCACGTTTTCCTTTTATTTAGGGTTCTGAGAAAACCAAATTCACGCGGACGAAGTCACGGGTACAGCTAGTCTGTTATATTTTAATAATGCTACATTCGGCACAGACTCTTGAAAATGTACAAAGCAAACAATGACGCATTTATAATATTCAACGGTGCCGTATAATAGAATGTCACCTGTAACTGACTTCACGTTTTAATAGCAACGTGACGTCACAGGGCTCACGTGAGAGCTTCCCGTGGGAAATAGTTGTGACGTTAAACTGAAACAAATTGGCTACGTTCCGTTAGAGCAGTGGTTCCCAAACTTATTTTGTATACCGCCCACTTTGAGAATAAATTATTCTTTAACGCCCCCATTTTTCACCTACTTAAAAAACACTATAACGTCAAATTAAATTAACTGATTATTGAGAGCTACATTAGCGGAGAAACATTAATTCTAAACGAGACTTTTATTATAGCCCGCAAGAGTTAACTTGAGACCTAAGCGCAGTAGGTAGTACACAACGGCGCTGAGGTCTCAAGTTAACTCTTATGGCCTTGCAATGCTTTTTTTTTCTGGGACTCTTAACGCCCCCTTTTAGGCCTGCAGCGCCCACAAGGGGGCGCTATTGCCACTTTGGGAACCACTGCGTTAGATACAACGACCACGTTTACAACCGTGATTTTTCCCGTTCCACTTGCTTGCCAGCGTTCAATTGCAGACCCAAGTGGAACGGTTATTCGACTAACCTCTTGACATGGGGTATCCTGTTATGGAAAAAAGTCTTGACAGGGTCGTCGTGGGTCATTGTGTGCGTTGTATGATCAAAAATGATGACGTCATTAGTGACGTTTTTGCCACGACCACAACGCGATCGCCTTGTGGAAAGGCTAACGGAGCATTTTGGGCGTTGTGAGCTACTACTAGAACGTGCTGTTAGATGCGTGTGAATGTTTTAACGTAGACTTCTTGCCTCAGTTTGCGTCGAAGAAGAATATTTTTACAGCCTTATGTTTTTGCTAATTTTTACTAAGTGATTAGGCAACAAACATTTCTGATTTATGATAGTAGCAAGATGCTGCAATGAGAGAATAGCATAGGGCTTAGCTAAGGTCAATTTCTGGTTTTATTCAAAAACCTTTTAAGTCTTAAAAACAACTGATTTATGTTTGTGTATACTTGCTACCCAAAGCAAAGGGCAGCCCTTGTAATTCGAAAAGTTAGATTGCGAAAACTTTTTAACTTTCTGTATTTTGTAAATGTCAGGAATTTTCCGCAAGCTTCTAAGGTTTTCTTGTGAAATTAAAAATTGTTTGTCGTAGGTGTTTTGTTGTTAAGAAGTATTTTCCTTTTGTTGTATTTATGAAAAGAAGCTAGTGTTGGGCACTTCGTCTTCTAGCGTAAATCGGTTTATTTTGTGAGGCAATCGTATACCGAAATTTCGCAATAGTAAGCGAAGAAATGAATACTTAAGTTTCTTCATCAATAACAAAGCTATGCTCGTTATATCTTCCACGTTAATTCCGAATCTTATACTAATTTATAAAGCTGAAGAGTTTGTTTGCGCTAATCCCAAGAACTACTGGTCTGATTTGAAAAATTCTTTCAGTGTCAGATAGCCCATTTACCGAGGAAGGATATAGACTATATATCATCACGCTAAGACCAATAAGAGCGGAGCACCAAGTTTCAAAATCGGGGGTTTTTTAACAATTCCACGCGGACGAAGTCGCGGGCAGAAGCTATTATATCATAATATCAGTGGCGTAGCTTGCCTTAGACGAGGAAAGAGATTTTTTTATAAAGGAAAATAATGCTCGAATTAAATTAAAATAATGATATATTAATTATAAGTTATTACTTATAATTTTACTTAATGCTCCCAGGAGCCGAGTGAGTAAACAATTTAAATCAAAGAACTTTTCTCGACAAGATTATTTATGAAATCAATAAAAATATTGTGCCATTGCATTGACTTTTAAGATAGTTATAAGCTGAGTTTCATCAAATCCGCTTGAAAACTGTAAGATTTAAGGGTCAATATTCAATGACCAGGCGATTATCGTTCCTCCACGTACGTGTTTAGTTTATTATATTCTCGATTTCAAGAATCATAATTATCTTCGAGGCAAGAAACTCTCTAAATGGCCTTTAAGAGTAGGCCCCCAAACACGAGTTATTTACATATTATGTAGATGTTCAATTGATCAAAATGTATTTTAATTTCGAAAACCTATCCATGTCCTCGGTAGTATAGTGGTAAGTATCCCCGCCTGTCACGCGGGAGACCGGGGTTCGATTCCCCGCCGGGGAGAAATGCTTTTTTTGAGATCAACACTATACAAGTCCTCAATCAAATAAACATGGAACTGTGGCCTATTAGCAAGTTCCCATCATTTTTTAAATGACGATTTTTCAATACCACAGTCAGCTTTGAAAAGAGGAGTCCGATATTGACAATCGTAGTGAGACCCTTCGCTTTGCATGCTTACGCGAGCAAAACTTACAGGTGCAACTAATTAAGCATATATATAATTTGTAACACCTTTATTAATTTGTTTATTTCTAATAATAACAATATGTTTCAAGTTTTAATCTATTTGACAGAACAGAACAGAGACAGACACTAGAATATGGCCATATTTCTTATTTTAATAATACTTACCTTCAACATTGAAACACTAAAAATTAATCATTAAAATCATTTTTCAAGCACATATGGTACGAATTGGTAAAGAAAACACTGCAATACCAAAATTAAATGTCTTTATTTTACTTCTTTATAATACAAACATGTAATATTATATTATAAGTATATTATAAGTAATTGCAAAAATAAAAAATCGACAAATCAAATATAATTATTTATACATCATAACTTGAACACTTACACTCTTAGTGCGGCTTCCTATATCTTATTAGCCACTCGATTGCCTTACAAATTAACTTAAAATTTTAACCAATAGTAGTAGCGTATGAATGGTTGGTAAAGTATAGAAACCGGTCACTATTCATAATAATAGTGATCAAAAAATATCTCAACAATGTGATAAAAACATAACCAACTTCTGATTTTTTAAACGATCCTTTACGCATTATATAACTATTATGAATAATGTTCTATTTTGACAGTACATAATAAGACACGTTTTCATGCAAAATCAGATAATTCACTGTTGTCTACTGTAAAACGAGTATTATATATTATATCGCTTTGACTGGCGAGATAAAGAAAAGGTAAATGTCTTCAAACTCAATTCTGACCAGCTTTTCTATATGTCTATAAAAATTACCTTAATATATATAACTCCTCCTCGAGGATATGCTCCTCGATTTCGTCGACACTTGACTTAAAATTCCCGCGGGACAACCGGAACACAAAGCAGTATTTAAAAAGTAATGTAAGCTATCATTTCAGTGAAAACTCTCTCGGAATAAGCTGATTTTTATGCAGCGATCCAGGGAAAATCCCCACGGGGTTCTCGGGTTTAAATTTCTGGGAATTACTTAAAATGGCCCGATTAAAAAGACATCGAAATATGATTTTTTTCACTGATCTATAGCAAATTTTATGTAATAAAATGTGTTTTTTATCCCGCGATTCCCACGGGAATCTTCCCGGGAGCGGTTTATAGTTGTTCGGTTGCATATAAATGAACTTATTCCGGGCACAGATTTCACTAAAACGATAATTCACACTCTTTTTGAATGCCGTGGTGACACTTTATGTCCCGGAAATCCTGCGGGAATTTAAAGTCAAGCGTGGACAAAGCCCCGGGCTTTTCCTAGTAGTTTATAAAATTATTATAATTAAAACGGATTGTAATATTTAATTACTAACATAGATGATGATGTGGAAATAGATCCTGCCACTGTATGGACGCAGAGTCCGTATTTAAAAAAAAGATAAAATAAAACCTAATGATTTTATATGTTTTGGACAATTAGAAATGTTTGTATATTGCAAAAAACTTTCGTTTTGTTTATACACATTAAAGGATGTTCGACACATCTGATTTTGTTAACAACGCAGGGTATCCTGAGATAAATTATGAAGTATAGCCTATTAGTATTTTGCCGTTAAATTGTGAAATGTGAGTAATGTCATAAATGGAATGTGTAGAAATACTATAGAAATGAATGAAAGTAAGGGGACCTGGACATATGTTACAATTTATTTTATTGCAATATTATTTACATATAAAAGAAAAGGTGTTAGAATAATACTTTACTTTAAATATCTCAATACAAATAATTTTATTTATGTTATGTTACACAAGATATTTAGATGAACCTGGAGACTCCATTGCAGTGGACGTGTTAAATAATCTACAGTGGAGACTCGAGACCCAGTTCCCATTTATCCAGATTGGCAGTAATTTCATGACTAATATGCACATATATGTGTGGTGAATCCTCCTCCTCTGTTATAAATAAATGAAGACATGAGTGGATGAAGGTGAAAGTTGCATAATTACAATTCTGAGTAAATCAAGATAAAAGTTTTACTTTTATTTGAAACTGAACTGAACTTAACACCTTTAGCAACATTTTATTTCTTAAATATGCCTTATATCTATGGTCTAAGGTCTGTAGTCATTTGGTATCGACTTATAACATTCATCTACGCAAAAAAAAAAGCAAAAACCGAATATGCGACATATCTTCCCCTCCTTCATCCACTCACATCTTCAAATGTGTGTTCTAAAAACCAATATGTACATGAATACATGTGAATAAAAATAGCTTTTATTCATGTATTAGTAGAAGGTTCACTGAAACGCCACTGTCATACTGTTAAGAGTGTATAATATCAATGTCACTCTCGCTAAATTATAACGTAATCAGTGATAATATCAAGAGATGATTGTTATTTTAGCAATAGAAACATTACATTGGTAAAGATATTAATTTTGTAAATATACCCACATACATCATTCCATGCCATGCTGCCATTCTGATCAATAAGGTCATCATGAGCTTATACAGCTATGATGAGCTAGCTTACATATACGACTATCGACTATATATCGCGGGCTTCAAGCTAGAGGGGCTATTCAGGAGAAACAAAAATTTTAATAAGTTTTTTTTTCAATGTATCTCTATAACTGAAAATTTGCAAAAGTACTTCCCTGATTATTTGATTATACCTATTAAGAAAAAAACAGAGGTGGTTTATCGATAAAAATATAAATGATAGACGAAATTTAAAAAAAAAACGCAGTTTTTTATACGCCCCTCTGGCTTGAAGCCCGCGATGTGTGTTACAATATGGTCAAATTTAATTTATGTTTGGCCTCAGCACTGAAAAATAACTAAAAAATATTCTCAGTTTTTGGTCTTAGTCACAAGTTATTATTATTATATTTACACACCTAAAATTTTGTAATGCTACCCAGCTGGTTTTCTACTGAATATAAACAAAGTTTATTATTATTATATTGATGTCTCTGAAGATTATTATGATTATTAGCCAGATTTTCAATTATTCGAACTACTATAACAACAATCAGTTTGGTTAATCGAGTTTCCACTGTATGTGAAGTTTCAGCTGTTTGACTTTCATCTGTATATATACGACATCATTACTTATTATCAAAGAATGTTTTAAATGAATTGTCCTTTAATGTTTCTGATGGTGACAACGCATGTACATAAACAAAATACATATATGGCCTTACTTATAATCGGTTGTTAAATTTTGAGAGACTGCTCAGCAACTGATTAACGAAAATCTTACCCATAAACTCCTCTTAAGGATAAGAGGTGGTGGTAAAGTAACTCGTAAATAACTGTAAAAAATAACCAACGTAGAGAGGTAGTTTAAGTGACTGCTAAGAGACAAGATAGCAAGTTTTATTTGAAATTGCCATTGATTAGGCACTTAAGAGTCTCTTATTTAAGAGATGGCTAATCCTTTCTTAACGAAATTATTGTAAGTAAGGCCCTTAATTTCTACAAGACAGTTGATTATCAATATATTAAAGAACCAACCTTCTCATCCTATTGTTGATTTAATTCACTGATCACAAGTGTTATTTCACTTCACTTCACTTCACTTCACTTCACTTTACACAGTTTATCGCCAATATCATTGCTTCCCACGCTTGCCGGGTGGCTTCTGCAGCTGGAAGCTGGTGGAGGGCTCGGCTGCAGGCGGCATCCCAAGGGAACCGATGCTCAGGGAGGTGCTCACATTCTGCTGCGGAGTCGGCTGCCATGTTGGACCTGGAAATTAACACAGCTTTAGTGTCTCAGTTATGATATTTTTTTGCTCATTCACCTGAACTTAATTTTAGATAATCTAGATTATTACTCAACTATTCCAATAAATCAGGCGGCTATAGCCTTTGGTCCAGATTTAACATGTGCCTTCTGTCGAGCAGTACTCTGGCCAAGCTATTGCTGTAGGTTTTATATACTTTGCTGTATTTACTTCTTCCTGTACAATAGGTGTGATCAAACGCTCGTGCACTTCAGAATGAAAGAACCATGGGAATATCAAAATATTGAATAGACTTGGATATTTATGATTTATTTATAGTAACGTGACATTAATTTATGGTTCTATAAAGATAAAGTTTTATATTAATTTAATAATTTATTGATTAATTAAATAATGTAATTATGGCCAGGCATCATTACAATCGCCTGTATTGTACGTCCGAAAGGACAAACTGTCATTCCAACAAGAAACCCGAACAACTTTGTAATTTTATGATTGTGACAGTTAATACAATAAATGTTATTCTATTCTATTCTACCCTTTTTTCATGTGAGTAAAACAAGTTGAATGAGTCAATATAATAATAAATTAAATACTTACCGCTAGTATCAGCCGCTGGATAAGGTGACAACGCGCTGCCAATGTACGAGAATGGAGTTGGACCAGCCAACTGATTCAAACTACCTGCAAATAGAATATAAAACAAAGTCAAAAAAACAATACTAGTAAAGGTTAATTTATTGCAGAACTAGCGGCCCGGCCTTACAAGGGTATCTATCTAGCAAGAACTTTTTTTATAGCCTATGTCATCCGGGGATAGTGTAGCTTGTTCAGCCAGCACCCGGAGAGGCAGGTACGCGCATTACTTCCCTCCCTGAGTTAGGTTCCGGAACGAGGGGGCCCTTAGCTACTAGGTAAAGCAAGGGATTTAACAACTACCCCCGTCTCGAAGTGGAGTGTGTTCTCCCAGGGCACACTTCAAGCACTATTGCGCTGGATCGACTGTTGCGTAACTATGTTCTATATCTCAGTCTTTCCAACACACAAAAGCGCAGGGCCGCGTAGGGAGGAGGGGGTTTTTAGTGGGTATTGAGGTTGCTCGCCCGTGCGGCATCACTCGGAGTCTCCACACTCCTCTGTGTAATCCATCGCGGACGGAACGCAAATAAAGCATACAATTGCTAGCGTTACCGCCCCCTGTGGATTCGTGCCGTTTCCTAGTGACGGCCCAGAGAGTGCGTAAATCGGTTAGTCATTTTTCCCCGCCTCAAAAAAAAAAAAAAGCTTGCCAACAGTTAAAGAATTTTTGAAATTGGTTCAGTAATAGCCTATTTAATGCAAACAAACTAATCTTTCCTCTTTATAATATTAGTATAGATAAGAGGCCATTCATACGTCACACATTAAGGGGGGGGGGGCATCGACGAAGTGTGACAATGGGTGGGAGAGGGTCCTCAACTTCGTGACGTCACCTATTAAAATCTAATATATTTAAGCTTTACAACACGAAATTTCAAGTATTAACGACTAATGTTAAAAATATTTCCAACTCTACCTGTATGAGGATGGTGTTTACATTATTAAACAATAATTTTAATGGGAATAAAACTAATTACGGAACTGCTGTTTTAATTTAATAATTTCTTCGTGTAAAAATGTATAATATGTGATGTCGTCATAGTAGGGAGGGAGGGTCAAAAATTATGAAATTATTGCGATGTATTTTATGAAAAAGTGTTTCAAATCGCATTTTGAGGTCTATGTTTATAAAAACACTTCTTTTACGAACCCATTAAACCTCGTATAACCCTTATGAATAAGGCGGTTAAGGTCACATATATCCTTGTTTGTTCCATTTAAATATTTTACGTCTCACAGACGTGTCCCTGTGGCGCAGAGGATAGCGCGTTGGACTTCTAATCCAAAGGTCGTGGGTTCGATCCCCACCAGGGATGGGTGCACTTTTTGAACAAAATGTATAAAAAATCATATGTCCGTTTGTTTATGACCACCATTTCAAGTTAACACCTCTACACTACTGCAGAGTCAAGTTAAAATTTGGATTCAAATAGCTGCACTTCGTATGCTTCTGTGATGATTAAATACCAGATATAGAGGTTTCAATACATTAAAAAGTCTAGATATTTTAATTAAATTTGTTAATTAAGTCATAATAATAATATTCAAGAACCAATAACAGCTCATTAAAGTTCCACAGCTGGGCTCGGGGTTCCCACTAAAGGGGAACGGACAGTATATCCGTCATGCTTGTCCAAGGTGGCTTGGCAAGTTTGACACATTGGTTTTCTCAATGTGCAAGTTTCATCACGATATTTGCCTTCACTGTTTAGCACGTGGTAATATATAACAAATATTACCATATTATTATGTAAAAAATATATATAAATAGATAACACTTTATTGCTCACCAAAACAAACAAATAAAAAAAATGCATAATTATTTTTTTTTATTTTTTTTATTGCAGGAGTTCAGCACACAGGCAGATGGCCCACTTGATGGCAAGCGGTTACCATCGCCTATAGACATTTGCAACATCAAAGGTGTTACAAATGCGCTGCTGTTCTCTTAACGGATACTGGAACCTGGCCACTAATGCCGGAACACAACTCAAGGTTGTTATGGCAGCATACTCTAGACCAGTGGTAGTGGCCATCCAGTCGGGCAAAGACCCTACCACCTGGCAAAATTATAATACTTCTTGGCAAAACAACAGGAGCCCTAATCGGCGTAAACAGCTTAAAAGAATTCTAACTATCTAGGTGGAGCAGAAAGAAGATAAGACTCTACAATTTAAATATACAAACACTAATTTATAAATTTAATACATATATAAATATAATAGTGAAAATATGATATTTATATATGTATTAAATTGAAAAAAGTGTGTGTATATGCGAAATAATCTAAATATATATATTTATATTTGTCAACATTATAAGTAATTTATATATTACAATAGATGAATACGTAAATGTTTAATATATTAGACATATTTATTTAAAGATAGATAGTACTTTCTAAATATTAAGTTATCTACAACTATAAATTTTATATTGTTACTTTTTAGTCTCGAAACCAACTAATCAAGCAAGTGTGAAGACCGGAGGAGTGGTAATGGTTTCAGTCAGTTTTCAGTAATAAGGGATATTTTTATTTTGTTTATATAAACTTTTATTGTATTGTCATCGATCTTTAATATATGGTGCAAATTTTCAAATTAATCAGACCAACGGAAGTGGGAAAACATTATGTTGAATTCCCTTACATACAGGTCAAGCTCATAAAAGTCACATCACGTTGTACTTGTCCAAAGTGGATCGGTGGGTTTCACACATAAGTGTACTCAATGTGCAGTTTCCTCGAGATGTTTGTTTCGTCATCGCTGATTGTAAAAAATATATACTAAGGCTGGTGTGCTGGTGTGTGTTCTAATAATAATAAACATGAAATTTTTACTGTTGGATAGCGAATATGATGAAGATTAATGTAAAGTAATAAAAAAAAGGTAGGTAATGGGGGCGTTTTATTGAGAAATTTTACGAGTATTGTAAAAGTTAAAAAAAAACAGGTTTTTGTTAAAAAAACATGTTTATTTTCAATTGAGCCTAGTTTTTTCCCACAATTTTCTTTTTTTTAGGCCGCCTAATGACTTCCAATCATGATGGAGTTTGTTTCATCGTGATAGATCATTTAGTTTAAAAGTAACACAGTTTTGTTTACACTGGAGTCACAGCAGCGAACAAAATTTTTAAAATCCATAAAAAAAAATTTTTTTTAGTATCTTTTCCGTAGATAAAATTAGGTTTCAGTATAGATTTCCTAATTTCGACATGTGCACATTATGAAGACTCACACTGTATATATCTGTATTTTTATCTTTGACAAGTTTTGACTCAATTGGTCCAAATGAAACATATCAGTGATCCGGAACATTTTACTGTTCCAGATACAAATGTTCCAATCGCAAAAATGTGACATTTCTGCTATGCCTAGTGCATGATTTGAATGCACATCAAAAAGCAACACACAGTCTAGACTTCACCTTAAGTTTAGAGTTGTAAAGAAGAAAAAGCTTACCTAAAGCTGCTTTTGGATCCGTGAGCACTGCGCTGCCCAAGCTCAGGTCTGTCAGAGTGCCAGACTTAACTTTCTTCCTATTGTTTTCCGAGTCCCGCAGAATGTGGTCTAAGCTTGTGCTCTCTGGAATATTAAACATAATGGGCCTTACTTATAATAATCTCGTTAAGAAAGCATTAGCCATCTCTTAAATAACACTCTTAAGCCCCTAATCAATGGCTGTTTTAAATAAAACTTGCCATCTTGCCTCTTAGCAGTCACTTAAACTACCTCTCGATGTTGGTTATATTTGACAGTTATTTATAGAGTTACATTACCACCACTTCTTATCCTTAAGAGGAGTTTATGGGTAAGATTTTAGTTAATCAGTTTCTGAGTAGTTTAAATACGAATTATTACGCGCAACCATGTTTTTATTATAAAAATATATATAATAATACACGCAATATTTCGAAGAAAGTTGCTTTATTGAAGCCTTCCTACGCTTCATGGAGGTATTTTACTAAAATTACCGTTTCAGGCATCCAACCCAGGACCCCTGATTACCAGTGAGGCAGGCGGGTAAAGACTTAGCGCACTCGACCACAAATAGAATGTCTACGACAAGGTGTCGCGAGATGGCACATCACCATTATTCAAATGGCAACACTAAAAGGTTGTGCTATTATTGTCTTCTTTGGATGGTGTGCACCGACTTTTTACCGGTAGTTATATAAATTAATCGCTAAAAATGTATGCATAAACAGTGATTATTTTATTTTAACTGTCGGTGCACACCAACATTACAGTGGCAACACTAAAAAGTTGTGCAATTTATATTCCTTACACTGGCAACACTAAAAAGGTCACGGAAAATTGTACACGGAAGAGTGGTAACACCAAATAAAATAAAGTCTGAAGCGGTGGCAAATTAGATTAGGCTCCCATAAAGTAAATAATAACCATAAACAAAATTAAAACTAAATAATTAAAATGAACAAGTTGGCGGCAGGCTAAACAAAACTTTGACAATACTCGTTGGACAAATCTTTGTCGTCCGTGACCACGGCCACTGAAAAGCGGCCGAAACGTCGGACAAACCAAAATCTAATAAATGACCGCGCTTAAAACCTTTAAAACGTAGTTTTATTATTTATTAAATAAAATCTTCTTGATTACACATCCGTGTCGATCTCCAATAACCTAAAATCCAAATATATCTATTTAGTTGCTAAATCCCTATTAATATTATAAATGCGAAAGTAACTCTGTCTGTCTGTCTGTTCCGTTTTCACGTAAAAACTACTGGACCGATTTGGCTGAAACTCACTATTTTCGATGCCGAGAATGAACATAGGATACTTTTTATCCCGAAAAATGGGATAGTTTCCGGGATAAAAATATATTTGTCTTTCTGTTTGTTATGCTTTTACGGAAGAACTAATGGGCCGATTTGGCTGAAATTCGGTACGTATGTAGATTAAATACTGAGGGTAGACAAAGGATACTTTTTTATTTTGGCCTTTTTGGCAAATTTGGCCTTTTTGGTCATTTTGGCTGTTTTAGCCTTTTTACTCATTTTGGCCATGTCGGCCACTGTAGCCTTTTTGGCCATGTCGGTAATTTTGGCCTATTTGGTAATTTTGGCCTTTTTGGTAATTTTGTCCTCTTTGGTCATTTTGACCATTTAGACCTTTTTGGCCTTTTTGCTCAAGTTTTGTAATTTATGTTGTAAACAACATAAATTACAAAACTTGAGCAAAACTGTATCTGTAAACAGATAGACGGGGGATGGTATAGTTAGCGATATAAATTGAAGTGAATCTTCCGTGGGAAAATACATGAAAATGTAATATAATATAACCTGTAGCACTTGCTCATAAACAAGAGACACACACTAGAGGATAACAAATCTAGTCAAGAATAAATACCAAAATACTCACGATAAGGTGTAGTGTCAAATACGTTGGTTGGGTCTTTGAGTACATATTTCCTTAAGTTCAAGTATTGTTCCTTCTGAGCTTCGACTTGGGTGTGGACCGCTTGCAGGCGACCCGCCAGCGCCACCAGGGACTCGTGCATGCGCCGGATGCCCAAGTTCAATTCTGGGTCGAGGAAAAAACATATGTTACAATATTGCTAAAGACCCATTGAATGTGGATTCGGAGGTTAGTGGTGCTTATCGTTTTATGTGCAGGCTTTGCAAATGTCCCACGCTCATTTTTAGGCACTAAATAATATTATAGTGCAGTAAAAAAAAAAAAACTAGCTACCAGCAGAGCAGGATCCGTGATCTAGCATTGCGCAACTATAAGAACTAAATTATGACTTTCTGAAATAAACAAATATTCTTAATTCGTAGAATATCTTTCCCACTAATTACATCACTCGGCACCATGCCATAGCATTAAAACCAAACTAAAATATAGTCATTTTATTTATTTTCAATAGTGTTTGTAAAGATAATCACACAATAAATAATCAGTATACAAGCATACACATTTTAAATTTCCAAGCTAAGCTTGTTATAGTTGTTATAGGTAATATATAATAATTATTGAATGGATCAGTCTGGGGCCGTCCCACACACCCAGACTTAGTAAATAATGGCAATATTGTTACCAAAATTTACCGTTTCATGAACCAAATCCAGGACCCCTGAATTCCAGTAAAAGCCCTCAACACTAGAGGCCGTCAATACCAAACTGTCATCTAGCTTTTGTATGGAATTTTAAATAAATGTCAAATTTATCTTGTAGGCTAAGAAACCCTCATGATCGACCTTCATCCATCTGAGATATATTTTTTTATAGCTAGAAAAGAAGTGTTCATAACTATTTTTAATTAAATAAATTTTATTCATTTTTTTTCTCATAACCTTCACTCTTTTGATAACTGAGCAAATTTAGTTTCAACTAATAGTTTTTAATATGGACAATATGCCTTGATAGGGTTGGCTACTTATTCCTGTTCATGACTACCATTCTGTTAACCAATAAATAAACCAAAAATCTTATCTTGTAGCATCATTTTACATCAGATGGCACTGATAACCAAATTTAAAAAAATCCAAATGTGTGGGATACATAGTAGAAGGGAAACTTCAACAGACAAGTGGAAAATCTTCAATTGACAAGTAACAAAATGAATCACAACCAAATTTGTAACTTGAAGTGTTTCGGGCAGATTAATGTACTTGTCCAATTTGAAAACCTGCCTGTGTAACCCAAGGTGTATAAAATGCCTAAAATCGTGTGCGCTGCTAAAACTATTGATGATAGAATAAAATAATGTACTACGACTTTGCAGAACACATCATTGTTTACAAAAAGTGTTGCGACAGTATGTCTAACGATTATAGTTATGCCACAATAAGTGTTCTTTTAGTTTAAAAATTTAATTAAAATGCCGCCGCCAGAAAAGGCTGTCTATTTGTATCTTGGTATTCATCCTTATCAAAATAAATTACTTCATATTCAAGACTGTTTCAATACCTGTATATAACTTTTTGAATTATTCAATTCGGACATTCCATTCCAAAGATATCACGAGTTTAAAAATGTAAGTATTAGAACCCGCGGCCGTGACGCTTTTTCGTGACAGAAAATCGTAAGACCCCGTCTATATTGAAGTTTCACTTCAAAAAATACAGATACTGTTGCGAACTTTACATATATAAATTATTAGATTCATAATTTAATAATTACCTTGTTCAGTGAGGAGTTTCGTTGAGGACTGCATCTGTTTGTCGGCGACCTCCATTTGCCTCCTGAACGTAATCAGCTGTTGCTCCAAATCGGCTATTAGCTCTTTCACGTAAGATGGCGGCGCGGTGCCCTCCAACTCCGAACCTATAAATCAATGATCAATGTTAAAAAAATCGTAATAGTTTAAGTCTAATAATAGATTTTTTATTAAATGTTGCAACATTAAGATAAGAAACCTCCTTTTATCCTCACAAACTATAAAACATATACAATGTGCAGACGTTGGGTTGTCTATTATTTACGAGGACGAACTACCGGGTTGCCAGGTAAAACAATAATCAGGTATGCCGATGCTAGTTACTTTCACTAGGTTGGATAATAGAAAAAAAAATCAACATAAGGAGACAGTTGCCTAGACCAGGGATTTGCAACCTTTTGAGTCGAAAAAGTCAAAAATACAATTGACTAAATTTTAAAGTTTTCAAACGGCCACAATTTTTTCTTGCCAACAATAAATATTACTTGCATAAATTAAGTGTTTGATAGGAACAAAAAATCTATTTATTTATATATAAGTAGTGTTTTTCACAACAAAAAGATAATATTTATGTGACATTATTAGATAATTACTTATTATTAAATAAAAAAAATGAAAACAATTAACTTATTAACTTACAAGACTAACTTGTGCTTCAATAATAAACAATTGGGCAAACAAACTCAAAAGCAATGTCAAGCATTGAGTTTTATAACATACTAGCTGTCCCGCAGACGTCGTCCTGCCCGGTAAAAATAAAAAAAAATTTTAGAGGTGGACTACCCCTAACATTTAGGGGGATGAAAAATAGATGTTGTCCTATTCTCAGACCTACCCAATATGCACACAAAGTTTCATGAGAATCGGTCAAGCCGTTTCGGAGGAGTATGGCAACGAAAACTGTGACACGAGAATTTTATATATTAGATAGGGATATATGCAAAAATGCCATTTTTTTATTGTTTGCAAAAAATATGCATATTACAATTTAGGAGGTCTTATCAGTATACAAGTGTACCTAAGAAGGGTATTCCGGATTTCAGCCTTATACGATCAACTAGTTTTGTTTTCTATACAATTTTGTGCATTGTGTAAAACTGCACTTTTGTCTGTACGCCCATTTGTTATGAAGCCCTTGATGTATAACTAAGAGTCGCAGCTCTACATCTAAAGAGCTACATGTGGCTCGCGAGCCGTAGGTTGCCGACCCCTGGACTAGACTCATTCCCCGCGTCCCGCTTGACAACTAAAGATACCTAGGGCCTTAAAGCGCTCTATACACGTTCCATCTTGGTGTACGTCCCGCCAAGGCCATGCACGATGCACGATGCAAAAGTACCATGAATAGGCTTGGCGTACGTCGATAATTATTATTTGTTTGCTGGATTTGCACGATCAATTTTGCATCCAGCGAGCGCCCCCACCGCTGCGAACGTCGTGCAGATTGACGGTGAATAGAGTGGACGTACGTCAGAGCGATCATGCGTCGTGCGTGCTTGATCGTGTATAGACTTGCTGTACAGCAGATTTAAAATTTAGAGAAGAGACTGCACGTTAAAATGGATCGTGAAACACTTTCAATATTTATTGATAGACACTAGTGTTTACCCCGCGGCGCAGCCGCGGGTTAACCTCTAGTACGTGTCTCTTGTTTATAGAGCAAGTGCTACAGGTTATATTATATTACATTTTTATGTATTTGCGCACAGAAGATTCACTTCATTTTATATCGTTAATTATATATACCATCCCCGTCTATCTGTCAACAAAATAAATTACAAAACTTGACCAAAAAGGCCAAAATGGTCTAAATGACCAAAAGACCACAGTGACCGACATGGCTAAAATGACGGAATAGGCAAAAATGACCAAAAAGGCCAAAATAATCAAAATGGTCAAAATGACCAAAAAGGTCCAAATTGACCAAATAGGCCAAAATGACCAAATAGGCCAAAATGATCAAAAAGGAAAAATGACCAAATAGGCCAAAATGACCAAATAGGCCAAAATGACCAAAAAGGCCAAAATGAAAACTACCCCTTGTCCATCCTCAGTATTTAATTTACATACGTACCGAGTTTCAGCCAAATCGGTCCAGTAGTTTTTCCGTAAAAGCATAACAAACAAACAGACAAATATCATGCTATCCCGGAAACTATCCCATTATTCGGGATAAAAAGTATCCTATGTTCATCCTCGGTATCGAAATATATATATATATATATATATATACTGAGTTTCAGCCAAATCGGTCCAGTAGTTTTTACGTGAAAACGGAACAGACAAACAGAGTTACTTTCGCATTTATAATATTAATAGGGATTCCACAAACATGTGTGGAACATGTTTGTGGAATGTCTCAAGCACAGACTATATGAATCAACAAAAAAGAATAAACGTATTACAAGATCTGGTGCCCATTTTAGGGGCAATATTAATAATATTCATGATATTATTTATTTCAGTATACTTTGCACGTTTATGATAAAAAAAAATCATCCACAGGTCTTGCTATTTTTTTTCCTCTCTTCTGCTGTTGCTGACAACATCAGAAGAACTCCCATTTTTTGGCGTTTTGATAAAACAGCTGGCATTTCAAATAAATTAAAACAAGTCCTCACATTTAATTCGTTCGATTTATTCTGTTCACGCTTGATGCGCGCACGTCTGATGCTACATCCAGCACCGCGGCCTTGAGCTGATGTACGGCCGTGATAGATCGTGTATAGGGCGCTTTAGACTATTATTTGTGAGAAGTTATTTGTATACAAAGCGTATTATACCGGCGAGGGTGTGGTCCCTGTTGGCGGCCTCGGTGGCGGCGAGCGCGGCGGCGGCGGCGGCGATGAGGCGGCGCGAGTGCGCGCGCGCGCGCGCCACGCCGCCCCGCAGCGCCAGCGCCTCGCGCAGCCGCGCCTCCGCCTCGCGCGACACCTGCGCCACCGCAACCACATTATTCATACGACACCAATAATAATATGTTATATTCATAGCATAATAATAAATTCATATTATTTTTTCAACACACTTGCTCATAAAGTGGCTCTAAGGTACCGCAATTAGGCACAGAATGACACCCATAATCAAACTGGACTAAAAAAAATTATAACTCACTAGTGAGTTATAGATTTTTTTTTTAATTTTATTGGTTGAGTTGCTTTGTTCTTAAAAAGTTTTATTAAAAAAAAGATCGTGTTCTATAGAACAATAAATTAATGTTCGTATTGCTTGCTCATTTCATGCAACTCTTATTTAAATAGATAATTTTAACTCGTACGTGTTTAATAAATAAAACTTTCACTCATCATATATAACTTTTTTTTCTCTGTAATAAAAGAGAACTTTAAATTCCCCATTTTGTACGTAGCAGAATAGGCGCAAACCCTATGCACGGAAAATAAAAAAAAACCTCATCCCTTTAGTCTGTGGCCGATCGTAATGCGCGAGCATAGGAAAACTGTTATCTACTAAATAAAATGAGTTTTTTTGTTATTTTATTCACAAGTGTGTTGTTAAACGTCGTATGATATACGTATGTATTGATGATTACCGTCTCGGCTCTCTTAAGACCCTCGCCTGCGGCTCGAGTCTCAATGGCGCCTCGGCGGCAATCACCAATGTTACACACTAGTACCATAATGTACTATTATTAGCCCACCCGCAGAGGGCAGGGGCCAAGGCAAGGCCCCCGCCTCCGTGCTTGCCTTGAACAGCCGGCACGGAGTGGAGATGGCTAGAGCTAAGACTCAAGCTTAGAATTACATCTTTCGTCTCACTTTGTCTATATAGTATAAAGTGAGACAAATGTATTGATCAAAAGCCCTTCCAAGAAGGTTGAATTATTCAGCTTATTTATATTCATAACATAAACTTGTTGAAATTCTTATATGTATCTTTTTTCACTTAAGTATCTATTTTGCCCTATGTTACGTTGTATATTAAAGCATTTTTTGAGCAAATGTGTTGAAAATTGACTTACCTTATACAAGGGTTTGATTGACACCCGCATCACTTCGGAGCTCATTGCCTTTTGCTTCTTCACAAATTCCTTAAAATTGTCCACAGAAGTGGATATTTCGTTGGGCAGTTTCGTCTGCTTTGGTGGTTCATCTAAAATTAAAACAGAACACATTATACCTTCCATTCTGTATTGATAGTATCCCTTATTTGAAGTCTTAAAATAATAACAACAGCCCATAAATTCCCATATCTAGACTCAGGCTTCCCGTGAATGGGAACGGACAGTATACCCCACCACGCTTGACTAAGGCCGATTGGGGGGTTTGACACATCGGTTATCTGAATGTGCCGGTTTCATAACTATGTTTTCCTTCACCGTTAGCATGTGGTAATTGGCACCACATGATAATAGGTCAGAAAACTGGCTACTTAAGTGGTGTATGCTTTACAGCCAGGGTTTGAATCCAAGCTCTTTTAGTTTAGTAGACTAAGCTACCACAGCTTCAACATTATCCAAGACCTATAATTAATTATAAAACTTAACTATTATATATATATATATATATATATATATATATATATATATATATATATATATATATATATTATATATATATATATATATATATATATATATATATATATATATATATGTAAGGACATGGGCACTACATCAACAACTCTGGGACAACCCGGAAGATTGCTGGTAATGCCTCGAGTAAACTTGTGTTTCTCCAGGAATGTCTTAAAGCTCAGTTGGTCCCGGCTGGGACTAGCTATTAGAGCAGCCACAGGACATGGCAATTTTACCAGACATTTTTACAATATAGGTGTCACCGACAGCCACCTGTGCAGAGCATGCCTGGAGGCAGAAGAAACAGCCGCCAATGTCCTGCTTGAATGCGGAGGGGTGGCCCAATATAGGGTGAAGAATCTGGACGCCCCAGGCAGCCTCTGAGTAGTCTACCGTTGCACCAGTTTCTTGACGTTTCAAGAAACTGGTGGACTTCCTGGAGGAGCTAGGCTGGATGGAGTAATCCCTCATCTACCCTCGCACGCAAAATAGGCGCTTTGTCGTCGAGTTGCGGAAACCGCTCGCAGCGAAAGAAGTACACAACACACACACACACACACACACACACACACACACACACACACACACACACACACGCGCCGCGCGCGCGCGCGCACACAATATATATATATAATCTAATTTATATTATGGGTATGTGACACTGGCCATGTTTATGAAGAAGACTACTTACTTTTTGAGTCTGTTGTTGTGCTTGTGATGCCACTAGTTTGCGCAGCGCCACCCAAACCCAGGCTTGCTGTTGCTGAAAAAAAATGTCACCTTAAATTATATTATTTGTATATAGACGGCCTGAGGTTGAGCAGGCTAAGCTGGGACTTAGAGGCTCCGGTTTAATTCCCGGCATGGTAAATTTCGGACACGAACTTCCTGTTATTTACCGTGATCTGTGTATCTGGCATCGGCCACAGAGTGGTTCGTTTTATATCACCCATAACACAAGCATAACTTGCTTAGCTTGGGCATATACAATGTGTGTGTTTGTTTATTTATTACATATCCAACAGATTACAATATTTTAAACATAGACAATAAAATAAAATATTTTAAAAATAAATTAGGCATAGACAACACTTTATTGTCCACCAAAACAAAAATTACAAAAAAATGCACAACAAGACAGTAGTTACTTGGTAAAACAAAAGGCGGCCTTAACGCTAAACGCGACCTCTTCCAGGCAACTTGACTTAAATGAAATTCTTAAACTATCTATAATTATTATTATAATGCAACAAAGGAAAAAATAAAAATGACATACACAGACAGCAGACTACAGTTAAAAATATTGTAAACTAGCACATACATTATTGTGTACGACTAACATAATGATTCCTAAATGAATTCATAAACATGACCAAAGATTTAGCCTTTCTGATGTCAGTGGGTAAAGAGTTCCAAAAGTAAGACATGCCTGCATATCGAAGGAGTTGGAATAAAATGTTGAAGAGTGTGCAGGTGCCGTAAACAGGAGATTATTAAAGGAGCGCAAATTGGGATTGTTCACTTTTTGTCAATTTAGCTTTTTGAAAAACCATTTCGAGGAATAGTGTCCCTAATCATTTCTGTCTAGTTAAAATTCCAAAAAATGTACGATCTTCTTGTATTTTGTAAGAAATGCGTTTGACCTTTATTTGACCTTACTAAATTCAATCAGGTGGGCCGTCTGCCTGTTAGCCTGCTGCAGGTGTAAAAATAATTCTAGCCCTAATGTAAAAGAATATACCACGAGAATTTAAGAATTTATGTAGGAAAGTAAAACGCAGACTTTTATAAACAACCAGGAATAACATTACGAAACCAATATTATTTCATTATGTTACTTATTTAAAATTAATGTTTTCAAAATATTACTTACGTAGCGTTGATGGCTGGGTGCCTGTGACGCTGGTTGTGCTTAACTTTGGACCTATAATGTGAAAATAATCTTTATAGACTGAATTTAGAACTGGTAACAACTATGAAATAACTATACTAACTTACAAAGAATAAAATATAAAAAAAACGCATGAGTCACATGTATGTAGAGCCTTACACATTACACTTACACTTGCATTAGTCTTAGAAAATAAGACCTTATTATCTGTCTGTAATGACATCTACTAACAGAGAACTTACTACTTCATTGCAAAAGTTCTGTCCAAATATAATAAGGACTTCACTCACCAGTGTCGCTAGAAAACTAACTACTTAACAAATGCATACAATGTAAATCAGGCTTAAGTTAACTATAACTACTCTAACATTTTGTGCTTTGCAAGCATGTACAAAAATAATACTAAAAGACTGGAAAAGTTTTGAATATTTTACATTAAATGTAAACAGGGATCATTGACTAACGGAAACAAAACAGGGCTTTTGTTACTTAATAGTAATAAAAAAAAAACAAAATTTCATTCAACTGTTGTATAGTGATATAATCTACAACTTCCAAATTACTGAGAGGTGATAACAAAAAAAAATAGCTACTTTTTCAGAGAAATAACTCTTATATGACAAAGATGTTTTTTGGTTACAGCTTTAGCTAAAATCCCAATGGAACCCTAAAAATCCTGAAAGTGTACAATTTTATTTTATCATATTTGGGGGTCTAACAGCTGTAATCTTAAAAGATCGGGTACAAAGATGAGCAATAGGTACAGAGAAGAGATTGATAAGCCTTCACTTATGACAGAGAAAATAAAAATGAATATTTAAGCAAAGCTTAAAAAAGTTATTCAAAATTATGGATAACTACAATTTTCGAATAGGAAACTAATTACACCGACCCACAAAATGTTGAGGTTTTATGGGCCAAAAGACTGAACCTGGGGTCAGTTTCGTCCATACACCTTCAAGACCAAACTGAGAAAGACAAATACACAGGAATAAATAGGTCTGGTCAAAAGTACAGACCACTTTTTATTTTTTGTGGACTGGTATTATTATCACTAGACTATTCGCAAATAAGTCCATGTCCAATGTGATGCAACTTACTTAGTTTGTGAAATTTACTGAACATTCTGGTACAAAAAATGTGTAGTGACATGAAACTGGAGTGACAAAATGAAATGTTGTAACTTACTAGTACTTCTACATAATAATATAAATATCATGTAATATAACACATTATGGCCACAAGTTCAAAACATAATTAACGGAATTACTGCTAAGTAGCAAACACATCACATAATTTTCTAGTAATAACTCCTAAAATGGAAAAACTGAGCTAAAATGATAATACTCTGATATACTTTGAAAATTCTCACATTTTGGTGTGATAGTGTTATATTTATTTCTGCTAGCATCAAGAATCTTATAACCACACCCTGTATCATGTTTTATTGGACTCAACTCATAGTTGAGTCTATTATTATCTATGGTTGGGAGCATTCCAAATGTTTGGGTTATCGGGATAAAAGGACATCCGGTTGGAGAACTTTGGTTTGGGTACATTGCACTGGAATCAGGAATATTAGATTAGGTTTCACAGATACCCAGACCAGAGTAATATAAAGATGAAGTGTTAAGCTTCTAGGAATTCAGTAATTACAACTAGATCAAAAAGGCTATTACTTTTTAGACCTTGATATATATTGAAATACATGAAATATGAAATGGTGCAGCTGCACCTGCAATAATATTAAAGATATTGACTGTTGTGAAATGGATCTTATTTAAAGCTAAAATTAATGCTATTATTGAATAGTCAAATTAGTGTTTAAACATCTTATCTGTCAATATGTATGTAACCTCATTAACAATTTAAAAAATGCATCACAAATAATACATTATACTCATTGCTATATCTGCATGAAACAGTCTATACCTAACATTATCCCAGATGAAGTTCTGCCATCATATGAAAACAAAAAAAATGATGTTTGAAATATTACCAAAAAGGCTGTTTGTAGTCGTGGCAGTGCTAGTGGAGCCAAGTAGACCAAATCCACCACTTTGTGTGGTGGTACCAAACCCAAATCCTCCCAATCCACCAAGACCAGTACTTGCTGTGGTGGCTGGAGTACCAAAATTTAAACCTAAAAAGACAATAATTTGCATGGATTCAAAATGTTTATGGTAAAACATATGACATATTTTTTTTAAAATTCGAAATGAGTTCCACTATAAGAACAATAAAAAAAACAATCACACATATAAATTGAAGTTTAAATCTAGTTCCTATTCTATGTACAAACACAAATATCAATAACACCTCTCATGTTATCACTGTTTAAGCAGCAAGAACTCCCCAACAACATGTGTAGCTAAAAATAATTTCTTTTCATATTTATCTATTAATTTTAGAAATATTATTGGAGCCAAACAGCATATACTTATACTCAATAACACAAAGACATAATAAGACAAAAAAAATATTATTACCATTGTCACTACAAAACATTACTAAAAGTTAATATTGAAATATATGTCCATAGATTCTTTAAATGTTTGCTTTGCTGGTTTACCAATTGATTTTGCATTCATACATTACCTGTGGCAGCAGTAGATGTGTTGGTTCCTGTTCCAAAATTAAGTCCTCCAGTGCCAAGTCCTGAGGTGCCGAAAGCAGGGGTTGTTGTTGATCCGAAAGCTGGTGCTGCAGACACTCCGAATGCAGGTGTTGTGGTCGCTCCTGAATACCAGATTTTAGACAGTGACTAAATGAATTAATAATTTTAATAAAATTTTATAGGTCAATCCATACACCACAAAGTTTTATAGTGTGGGAAATGCAATAGAAAAGAATAACACATTTTTAAGTTTTATTTTTTATTGCTGAATCATAAAGGACAAACTAACAGCCCAACTGTTTTGGAAAGTGGTAACCGTTACCTATGGACATTAGTAATACCAGAGGTGATGCCAGTCTTGAAGGAGAAGCTGGAACCTGGCCACTGATGCTAGTACACAACTCAAAGTCATGGTGGCATACTCTAGAGCAGGGGTGATAGCCATCCAGTCGGGCAAATATCCTAAACTGTGGGTTTTATTGTGAGTGATCATGGTGTAGAAAAATTATATTATTCAGAAAAAAAGATGGAACCTCAAATCTTACATAAGTAAAGGGGGGGGGGGTGTCGATAAATCTTATATATCCTTACAAGGAGGTCAAAAATCATGAAAATCATCTTTACATAATTAATGAGTGGCCAGTCAAGATTTGTGAATGTCATTGGAATGAGATAAGAGGTTGTAGCCACCAAGCCACCATAGCTTGCATTGAATATCCATTACTATGCATTTTGAGGGCCAGAGAGGCCTGAATTCATAGCCTTATTATTTCAGTATCATATATGATAGTCTTAAGTCGGTGCCGGTAGACCGAGACATACACCATGATCAAATTGAAGATATTTTGAAGAAAGGTCAGATAAAAAGTAGTTTAAATAAGCTTGTATGTATGAGAAGATTAATGAAAGTTGATGAAGCGAAAAGTGTTTGTCAGGATCGTAGCAAGTGGAGATCCATCGTCTCTGCTTACCCCAATGGGAAACAGGCATGACAATATGTGTGTTTATGATAACCAGATATTCATAGATACTGGAGATGAATTTTCACATTAGATTATTGAGAACAAACTGTTTATCATGTAACTTGGCATTTTTGCTTTTAATACAAAGATGAACATATAACACTATAATCCCAAAAACAGAATGACTTCCAATAGAAATAGCTCGAGTATTATGGGACCAAAGTCACTTAGAAAACTTGTTTTCTCATATTTTGTGGTTTACAGAGTATGGGGAATATAATACTTGTGTGTTAGTACTGACCAAAACTAGGAGCTGCTGTCCCAAATGCAGGTGTAGTAGTTCCGAATGATGGGGCAGCTGAACTAGCCCCAAATGCGGGTGTTGTTTGCCCGAACGCTGGTGTAGACCCAAAAGCTGGAGTTGCAGTCCCTCCAAACGTGGGGGCACTCGATGTGGCGCCAAACGCGGGTGTTGTAGAACCAAACGCAGGGGTTCCAAAAGCAGGCGCTGACGTAGTCGGTGTGCTTCCAAATAAGCCAGTCGACGGTTGAGAAGTCGCGGTTAGCCCAAAACCAGGTGTTGCAGGTCTGTAATATAAAGTATTCGACTTTTAATTGAAAGAAAAGTTGACAATCAGAATAATTTAAGGTTAGAATTTATTCGACCGCCAAAATGTCATTTATACTTTTTGAATACCGAAAAATAAATCAGTATCAAAAAGTATTTGTTATGATGTCTAAAAGCGTAATATTTAAAAGAGGTTTACTAGTATATCACCTTGATATATATGGTATACATACTTGTTAGTACCAAAGCTAAATCCACCTGATAAACCCCCAGTGGCAGGCGCACTCGACGGTGTGCCGAAAGAAAAGGACATTTTTAAATTTAATTACAACTATTTGCACTGCTTTCACTGTTCTAATGGAATTTTAACACAATTTCACTATTCAGTATTCACAACGGTTATAAAATACAAAATAGTAGATAGCCACCATTGCAACTGACTGAACTGACAGCTGCGAATTGCTAGAGGGACAAAGATGCATATATTGTATTTGCTTGTGAGAAAAAAAGACAAAATAGTTCCGTTTTACACAAAAAGTTTTGTTATTATTTTGTAACAAAGGCTTCGCTTTAATATGTCATTAGTCCAGCACCAAAAATTAAATTGTCATAATCAATTGTCAAACATTTTGGATTCCTAAAATTCCTAACGATACAATAAAGATGAATCATTTTGCTAGCGGAGGACACCTTTATAAGTCGTGTAATGCTATGTTCAGGACTACCCCGGTCAATGTTGGGATATCATTCGTGATGAGGACTTACCCAACTGCTGATGAAACAAAACCAGGACTACATCTCGTAAAGGGCTACGACCAGCAGCTTGCAAGATTGCCCAAAGGGAACATTAGAATAGAAGCTGGCATTACTAAATCTGCTAATATAGTGCATTGTACTTATCTATGATTTTAATAATAAAAATATTTAAAATTTTGTTTTTATTTGATTTATAGTATTTTATTTTTGACTGAGAAATTTTTCTTTTAGTTTCGCTCCTTCATATTTCTCCTCCATATCTCGGAGTAGCAAACTTATTTGTCAACTAAAAAATTCTCATTCAAAAATGTTTTGTAGGTACAAAATCTGTAACATATCATTTTTGCGGTGTCCACAGGACGCTCGCGAGTTCCTGGCGGGAACTTAAAGGAGATGTTGTGCTGTGCAGTTTTATTTTCTAAAAATGTGTAAAATTACTTTAAAATTAACAATAGTTGTAGTTTGAGTAGTAATTATGTGTTTTGTAAGAAATGTGAACTGTATAGTCCAACGAGGCCTTTTAAGTTGTCACAAGAACTCCGTGGAATGGCACTAGCTGATTACCTACAGCTCAGCTGTGCTACAATAGGGGTAAGAAAATGAAGAATCCATAATGTATATCTGCCTTAAAGCCCTAGCTGCCAAGCCATATACCTAAATAAATAACAGGACGCTCGCCCCACGGAGACGTCCACTTTCATCAAGTTCCATATTTTTTATATTTTCGATGCCGAGGATAAAAATAGGATACCTTCTATCCCGAAAAAAGGAGCTTCCGGGATAAAAATATATTTGTCTCTCTTTTTGTTATGCTTTTACAGAAAAACTATTGCACCGATTTGGCTGAAAATCGGTATATATGTAATTTTAATACCGCGGGTGGACAAGGGGTAATTTTCATCCTGGCTAATGGGTCAGATTTATAAAGGTTATCCCAGAATATAAAGGTTATCCCAGAAAGTAGGATAGATTTGATTTTTTTGTGATCTGTTATTTTGGTCATTTTTGTCAACTATGTAGTTTGCAGATAGAAGACGGGGGAATAAATAAATAAAACTAGAACCGGACGAAATAGAGGATGAACGTTTGTATGGTACCAATATTTTCTCAAGTTTATAGATATAAAAATATTCATCTATAAAAAATGTGACACTCACTTGATCTGTGTGTCTGTTAAACTTTCACGGAAAAATTACTAGGAGTACTGGATGGAATTTGCTGTAATTTTGTTTGAATGTAGTTTTGATACCGAAAATGGACATAAATAAATAATATTCATGCCGGGAGATGAGATAGTTTGCGATATAAAATGAAGTAAATCTTATGGGAGCAAATAGCACTAACAAAAAAAAAGGTACAATGTAACCTATATAAACGCCTGCTCTTTATACAAGAGAAACGCACTAGAGGTTGAACCGCGGCTCAGCCGCGGGATATAGTTATTTTGTAACTTTCTTGTTTAAAAAAATAACGTCCAAATATTTAGTAAAAGGAATATAAAATCTTGGCTTCCGCCGGCAATGGAGCTTGGGGTCCAGGCTACCTCCTCACAATGTATGCCATGTGCTGCTGCCTTCTGTATCTGGCTCTTCACCCAACAGCCTAACGAGAGACTCAAGATGTCGGTCGAGGCTCTTCGCTATAAGACTATTTACACGGACTATGAATGAATATGCT
The DNA here is from genome assembly GCA_012273795.1 of Dendrolimus punctatus. Lineage (NCBI taxonomy): Eukaryota > Metazoa > Arthropoda > Insecta > Lepidoptera > Lasiocampidae > Dendrolimus > Dendrolimus punctatus. The sequence continues at coordinate 17,547,360 of CM022546.1, read as the reverse complement.
TTATTGTGTTTTAAAGACACAGTTAACAGAAATAAAATTTTACAATACAATATGCGGTCTTATCGCTATTAGCGATTTCTTCCAGACAACAGAGGTATGTTGCATTATTCTCGCTACCGAATCATTTATTAGTGACGGTTTCACCACGACCCATGTCAAGAGGTGGGTCGAATAACCGCTTCACTTGAGTTTATGATTGTGACACCCGCAAGCAAGTGGAATGGAAAAAATCACGGTCGTGAACGTGGTCGTACTGAGCCACCCATGGAACGTAGCCATAGTGTGGCAAGGGATAGGAGGGGGTCCCAAATTTCGTGACATCACATTTCAAAACGTAAAATATTGAAGTTTTAAAACACGAATTTTGAACAATGACGAAAAATTTCAAAACATTTGAATTATTAAGAAATAATTTAAATTTAAATAACATTAATTACAGAACTACTGTTTTAATTTACAAATTTCTTGATGTAAGACTCCTATTTATATATGTGATGTCACACTAAGGAGGGAGGAGTCTTTGCCAGGTGGTTGGGCATTTGCCCGACTGGATGGCTACCACCCCTAGTCTAGAGTATGCCGCCATAACAATCTAGAGTCGTGTTTCGGCATTAGTGACCAGGTCCTAGTCTCCCTTAAGAGAATAGCAGCGCATTTGTAGCACCTCTGGTGTTGCAAATGTCCATAGGCGATGGTAACCGCTTTACATCAAGTAGGCCATCTCCCTGTTTGCTGAACTCCTGCAATAAAAAAAATGTCTTACGAATGTGTGAGCTGGACAAGGAATATCTATCTATAGGTGAACTTTTCAAATGGCCTCCAGATACGGTACCTAAATATAATTATAGTACGATTATCCACGATTCATGACGATTTCAATCGTGGGCAACCGGAGGGGTTCAACCCTGGTCGAAGTTTAATTGACTTTCACGATTTTTAATTACAAACTTAGCGAAAGATACACTGAAGAATTGCTTGGAGTAAGTATTCAGGTCCGGAGTTAGGGCGAGATTTAAAGTGATTATTAATTTTTATTTTATATAATGAAGGATATTCATGTACAGTATGACACAGCGGGCAAACCTCCGTAGAACTATAAAGTACGAAAATGTTCCAAGAACCTTTCAGACTCCTACCGTCTTAATTTTCAAAGAAAAATGATAATGCAAGATTTAAACCTACATTAATAAAAAATATGTTAACCATAAAACTTTACGAAAAATATTCATAATGGTTTCAGTAACACACGATGTTGAATTATGATAAAATTTTATAAATACAGACCCAGAAGTTTTCGAGAAGAAGAAAGAAGAGACATGTAATGACAGGCGGAGAGACCGACAGTCATAACGACTTTATAAGGTTTTAAAGAACCAATAGTGGCAGCTTCGCATTTGTTTATAAATAGCCAGGAAAAAAATTTACAATTTTGATTATGAAATATTTATTATTTAGTACACTTATGATTAACAGATTAGCAAATAATTACTATGGCAGGATTAAGTAAGGCGATTACAGCACCGAGGCTCTGGGATATCTTTTGTGGCGCGAACTCACCGGGTACTTGACACTGGCTGATTCATAAACTATGCAAAACCATATTTAAAAAAGGACACGAAATGAGCTTACTGTAAATATAGCAATATATTATATGAAACAACTTAATTAGCACCCTCAAAGTACGCAGTTCCGGCCCTGGCAAGCCCTCCATTTATAATGAAAGATTTTACAGTTCCCAAGAAAAAGTTGATATTTCATTCCGTCGGTCGAACGGTTTTTAACGAACAAAGTTCCATCGCTGTTTGTCTAGTTTAATTAATGCAATTGTTCCGTCCATAGAGGTTAGTGATCTGTTTTTATAATTGCGGGAAATGCAATGAAACGAGGACTGTTATGAATAAACCATGACGATGCTTTATTTATTTTTGATTAAAATTATGGTTTCGCAAGGATTATGGGTTTATCCAACATCAAGCAAACTTTGGTCTAGACAAGAACTGCTTCGTTTCGCATCGGTCTAGAATTTGACTGAGGCTGAAGATTATTTTTTTAAAAGTAGAAGAATTAATCACTATGTTTATTTCTCGTATAAAATTCTGCATTACATTGCTTCAGCAATAAAGAACAAATTAAACTGCAAAGTCCCATAGCTTATATAAAGTACTTCAAACATTTACCGTGAAATCTGTAAACGCAATTAACAACTTCACTTATCACTGCTTCCTATGTATCCAACAAAAATAACATTGCTCTCATATAGGACCTTACCTGCATTAAAATAAAGGCACTTTTGGATTGACTAACACTGTTAATAAGTTTGGCAGACCACCCTTTGTTGTCTAGTGCCTAGACAGAGGTTTTGTTTTATTTGCACCGTCGGCATTTGCTTGTGTGTGTCTAGATCGATCACGGATGAACATACACTGCGTACAACATAATCATTATGTGTTCATAATAATCACTAGATGAAGTAAAAACCTTTCATGGTAATAAGTAAACTGAACTGACATTTTAATTTAATTTAATTTCAAAAATAGGTTAAAGACATAAGAACCTGTTATTGTTTGTGTAATTTTTATCCAATTGAAATTGTATTACATATCCTGGTTAAATATTAAAGTAAATGCAAGGCATCGCATGGTACAGATAAGACAAAAGCGTCGACCATTTTGAGTGTTCCTTTCCCGCCTCCAATGCTGTCATAAAGCGGAAAAGGCGGGAAAGTGCGGTGTGTTTGTGGCAGACCACAGAGTACGTTCAGACTGTCGCGCCGTATCGATCGACACCTGTAACACCTACCTTTGTGAATTTTCTTCTTCACTTATGGCCGGTTCTTATATCTTACTATTAATTCACTTGCCTTACCATGGGATGAATGTTGATATTACTTGTGTGCTTAGCTTAGCTTATATTGCATTTTAACCGATAGTAAGGCAAATGAACCGTTGATAAGATATAGGAACGGGCCATTAGAATGTAAATTTAGTCATACGGGTAATGGACATCCAAAATAGAATACAATAATGTTGTTCTTTGTTCATAATATACAGTTCAAGAAGTTAAAGGACAGAAAATAATAAGCGGTCCTATTACTAAAGGCAATTTCTTCCAGACTACCATATAGCTAAGTAATAACTTTAAAAAAAACCGAAATTACATTTTGCATTACATTTTTTCTTAGTAATTTTTTTGTCAGTCTGCGTAATTTATTGTTGATGTATACGTGTTAATCTTTGTTCGTTTTTTGTTCCGAATGGTGTTAAAAGTATAACTAATATACTATATATTTTTCTTTATGTCACAAAAGTTAGTTACTATACAAATTACATGTAAGATTGTTCGTGTAGTATTTTATATACAGATAGGTAGTCTATTTTATAATTACAGATGTATAAGAGCGTTACGTATTCAAAACGCCCTGAGGTGTTGCGCAGTCTTACATAAGGTAATAGTGTCTCGGCTTCTAAGCGGGAAACCGAAATCATGATTTACAAAACCGTCATACGGCCCATCCTGATGAACGGTTGCGAAGCCTGGACGCTTACCCGAAAGGAAGAGAACCATCTGTTAATGGCTGAAAGAAGTGAAGAGGGCCTATTGGGACGATCGGATAGGAGACGTCCGGTCGGTCGCCCCAAGTACCGGGGGAGGGACAGAGTGGAAGCTGTGTGAGAGCTTCAAGCCCTTAAATGGCAAGAAATCGCACAGGACAGAAACAAGTGGCGTGTTCTCGCTTCAGAGGCCAAGACTCAATTTGGGTCGCTGAGCCAACGGAGTTAGTTTATAAGAGCGTAGAAATTATAATTATTGCACTAGCTAGATTTAAAAGTAAAACTAAGCCATGAAAGTGCTGTCATAGACGCCGTTATAAATAGTTATTTATGATACTAGTGCGGCAATTTGGTTTTTACAAACGACTAGACGAATGTATGTCTTTTTTTGCGGCGGGGGAATTGCATTTCGCACACTACCGGGTCCTTTGCTACGGATTAGACCAAAGCGATATGAGTGAAGCCACTAGTAGCCACCAGAGTCAATCACAGGCATGTGTGGAGACTCGCTAGGCAATACTCCACTAAAACCACCCTCCTCCCATGTACCTTATGGTAAGAAAAGCGTGAGACTTAGAACGTAGTTACGCCCACGCTGATCGTAGCGCATCAGTACTTGAAAGTGCCCCGGGAAGCAGGACAGACTCACTTCGTCAACAGGGGGATGACTCCTCCACGATGTCGAAGCTTTAAACCTCCTGGCGACTGATTGTGGGACAGAACTTAAGGTTGTTATGACGACATACTCTAGAGTAATCTAGACAAGGGGTGGTAGGCATTCAGACGGGCAAATACTCGACCACCTGGCGGCTGTGACTTGTTTTATAGCCTCTTACGACAGGCTGCCCGGCCTCGGGAATTTGTATTCTATCTCCGTTCTTGCAGGGATAACCGTAAGAAAATGTAATCTAGATATATACATATATATAAATCAATAGCTGTTCATTAGTCTCGCTAAAACTCGAGAAGGGGGGAACTGATTTGGCTAATTTTGGTTTTGAATTATTTGGGGAAATCCACGGAAGGTTTAAAAGGTGAGAAAATATGAAAAAAATACTTGAATATAGTAAAAACAACCATTTCGCTTTCTCTTACCAACTGTTCCTACCTGTCAAACTTTTGACGTTCGTCCTGTCGTTTAGAAATCAATTAAATTTAAAAGTCGTTCAGAAATCAAATTAAATTTAAAAGTCTATTCGTTTTTTGGTTTTGAATGTCAAACGTTTGAAAACATTCTGCAATTATGATTCAGATTTTTTTATTTATTGATTCTGAGGCGGTACGAAGTTTGCCGGGTCAGCTAGTAAATAAATATAAAGCGTGAAAGTGCAGGAAACACTGGTGTTGCTATAGTTACTCGTACATCTATAAACTACGAGATCTGAATATTTAGGACATCTCAGCGGAAGTGTCCTTTGGGTCAAGGGCGCGCCCATTCCGAAGGGACTCCCGTTATCTGCCTTTCTGGGAAATAAGCTAGCACTCTTCCTACAAACGGAATTACTCTTTACGTTGGAGCCATGAGATACGCGGTTTATTACTTATTAAAGAATTATTACTAATAATGTGTTTATGCGTGACCTGCTTATTTTGCTATCATATGGGTTAATTTAGTTTTTTAGACATTAAACATTATACATATCGCCAAATTAGCTAAAATGTTTATTTATACATATATATTACACAACTCTCAGGCCGGTTCCACATATTTAACGCGAATCGACAACAAAATTCTTCATGGTACACCACCAGAAAAACAGTAACACATCATCAACATATCTTATATTTAGAAGGTAGTACAATGGGCGGCCTTATTGCTTAAAGAAATCTCTTCCAGCCAACCTTGGGATGGACAAGGATCTTATTCACAATAATAAACTAATAAGTACATACATACATACATAATATCACGCCTGTTTCCCATGGGGGTAGGCAGAGACTATGGATCTGCCCTTGCGACGATCCTGACAAACAATTTTCGCTTCACCTACTTTCATTAACCTCTTTATACATGCACGTTTATTTGAAATGTTTTTTACCTGATCTCTCTGTAACAATTCTGACATTTGGTCATGGTGTGTTCGTCTCGGTCTACCGGCAACAACTCTACCATTCACAATACTATCATACACCTGTTTTGTGATTCTACTTTTATCCAGTCTCTCTACATGTCCAAACCACCTTAACATTCCTTTTTCAATTTAATTTCATGTATATATATATATATATATATATATATATATATGTTTATACGTATATAGGCATGTACAACAAATATATATTATATTATAAATAACGGAAAGTGTATTAATAAATTTATCTGTAAATGACTGAATTAGCGACTATACGTAAATGGACAGGATTAAGGAGGACAAGGATTCCGTTTTTTCCCAAAATAGTCTGGGAACCTCACAAATGTTGTAGAGATACATTTTTTATTGTTGCCAAATGGGAGTAAATAGATTTCCACTGCATGTTTGACACGCTTTTTTCGCGGCCACTCATTAAGGTTCGCTCCAATCGTTGAGTTAATGGCCTCTCGTTGTAGTTAATCACCGTCGCCGTCATAACGTGTTTTTTATTTCACCCCCACTGCCCACTCCTAATGGGCAATGGGAATGATACTGGAGTTCGACTACACGTCTGCTGTGCTTAATTTGTCGTAATTGAGAGCTAAGCCAGACTGAGGCTAATTTACACTTTTTGCTACAGACCTACCAGCTTCTGGTCACTTGAATAAAATAAATAATAACTGCCCACAATACGTTCCACTGGTGGGCTCGGGCCTGCCTTGTGTAGGGGAAGAGACAGTAGTCCCACCACGCTTGTTTAAGACGGACTGGTGGGTTTGACAAATCCCTTATCTCAATGTGTAGGTTTTTTTTCTCTTTTTTAACTACCACTCTACGGACTCAAGTTCCGTACCCTTTTTTGAAGCTTAAATTCTAAATTTAATTTTTAAAATTTAACACGCTTGTTATTTCAGTTCTTGTGTGTGACATTAATTAATTTGTGTTGATGTGTATGTATCTTACGAGTGACTTATTATATTAATTTATCCTAATTTTAATACTAAACTTATAATAATGTAGAGTGTATCTGCTACATGCTGGTGTTGTGAGGAAATAAGTGCATGTACACTGTGAAAATTTTCAGTTGGTGTTAAAGATGATGGATGGTTTAGGAGGGGGATTATTTGTTGGTCCTCCATTAGCGTTGGATGTGTAGGTTTCATCACGAATTTCATTTACCGTTGACACTGTTTGTGGGGCGCTGTAGCCCTCTGAGAATAAGCTGGTTCAATTTATTATGGACTGTATGAAAGAACCTGAATCCTTACACTAAAAAAGTAGAAGCTAAATCAACCTTTAGATCCGCCCTCTCCTGGCTCAGTTTAGGTGGCTTGCACACAGGAACAGCTCACGGCACTAAATTCCACTTTAGAGCTAACACTTGAAGTACAAAGTGTTACTGATAGCAAATGTACTTCACATGGCCAGTAGTCACACGAAGATTATAAGTTTTAAGAAAGTGCAGTGTAGTTCTCGACAAACATTTACTGAGAGAGTTCAAAAATGGCTGCCTTACCCTGTTCTGCATAGGCCCTCGCGTAACACAAAAAGAGGGTAGACAACAAAATTAATGGAGCGATGTTCTGCTTACTTCATACTAGGAAATGATTGAACACCGTTAGCACGTGATAATTGTAATAATACGTACATTAATTAGGCCATAAAATTTACTTAGATAATTTTGCAGGTGCGTGCATTTCGGCCTGGATTCGAATCCACGCCCTTTGAGTTTATGGCGCGCAAGCTTGCCATTACTCTACCATAAAAAGCGTTAGGCCGCGTACAGACAGTGGTCTTCAAACGGATTTCCGCTGTATAAAAAAAGGCTTTAATTTAAGGTTCGCTGGCAATCACCGCGTGTCGGTATATCAAAGGAATCAAACCATTCCACCGTCCAAAGAAATGTCTACACAAGGCAAAATTAGCCTAATCATTGAGGATATATGTACATAGCCTATGCGTATTTATTTTGTACATTCTACACATCTGGTAGAACGAGCAGACCAGATTTAAATATTTGTCTATCCGAGGATGGATGTATACAAACTTCAGCTACGTTTATTAAAAACCATACCTATCGAAATATAAAGACAAATTATAAAGAATTATTAAAATATCGTCATGTTATGAGTATATTAGACAACGTACGGTAAATCCATGAGGTTTCTGTGCCACGTTCGATATGTTTTATGAATCTTGTACTAATATATAAAGCTGAAGAGTTTGTTTGATTGAAAGCGCTAATCTCAGAAAGATTTTTTTAAATCAGACCCTACGATTAGAACATTTCTTTAAGTGTTACATAGCATTTATCGAGGAAGTTTATAGGCTATATATCATCACACTAAGACCAATAGAAGCAGAGCGCCAATGAAGAATGTTTCAAAATCGGGGGTTTTATTTAACTTACTGTTTTTTAACTATTCCACGCGGACGAAGTTGCGGGCAGAAGCTTGTATGAAAATAAATTTAAAAAAGGAAGCGAAAGGTGCTGTACGTAATACGAATATTCCGAATGATAAGTATTTATTCAAATACTAGCGGTCCCGAAAGACGTCGTCCTGCCCGGAAAAGCTTCAATCGATATGCCGGCAGCAGCGCCACCTATCGAGTCCATTGTGAACCAACTCAGAAACCTTCTTTGGCTTATGCATAACAACATTGCTAAATATCATCACATGATTAAATGTATAGTTTACGATTCTATAAAGGGCATAGAGACAAACATTAATTTTTATATAAAAGGTAACGTGAAATTGGCGTAGATTCGATATTTCTGCGTGAAATGTAGTAGGTAGTTATATATTCATATATGTGTCTGATGATCAGGGGCCATAAAAAGGGCCCGGACTTTTATGGAGCCATGAGAAGGCCCTACGGGCTCTTGACATTTAATGCAAATGTGTCATGACACTGGTTGACGACTATCACTGTCTACACCACATAAAATGTACTGGGCTTTTGGGATGAACTGCTAGTGGACCTAGAGGTCTGGTCTATGAAGACTAGCGGCTGCTCATTTTCAATTTTGGGGGAACATGGAAAAAATGGCCAGACAGTGTCACGCCCTCCTACATGGGCCCTAAAAATGCCGTACAAGATGTGCGAGGGGCAACATGGATGTGGGTGGTTAAGAGGTGTGGAGAGGAGGAGCGAGCTGCCGATTCACTGAGGCTACTTCCGACGTTAGGACATTTATCACTTCCACCCCCGGAGCTTGATTCTTAGCTGTAGCAATCGCCACTCCGTGCCGGCTGGCAAGCAAGCACGGAGGCGGAGGCCTTGCCTGGCCCCTCAGAGTCGGGTCCAAGTGTCGCTACTCACCTAAAGTTTCACCACAAGGCCTCCCTCTCCCTTATTATATATTTATTATTAAAATATCGTAGAATAATTATCTACTACACTTTGTACATAATTAGAATATCTAGTACTTGTCTGTAATGATGATACAATAAAGGGTTAGATAAATATCTATCTATATCTGGCTATGTATAGATATCTCAATTTAAAATTATAATCACATAAAACGAGTCTTGGACTGTCATTGTAAATTCGTCGATTCGATAGTCGATCGATTGAATTAAGAGTACATTAGAATACATTCATTCCGGAGCACAGGACAAAAGAGTGAGACCGTTACATGACTATGATGGCAATAAGAATATGTTGTCACTTGGGCAGTGGTAAAACTCTTCCCAACATTTGGTACTTCCTTAACTAATAATATCGTAGCCTCAGAACTATAACTTCAGAACGTAATTGGCGTAGCTACTGGCATATGTTTGTAGTCTGTAGCAAGTGTAGCAGTACATACAAATCTAATACAAATGTCTCACTGCTACGTTCTTTCATCTATGTGCGAACTGTTTGTAACATTTATGGTTTTAAGACAATATTGAAAAATATTTATATTGTTATCTTAATTGAAGAATTTTTTATACCAGTTATTTAAATAGTTTAATTTGGATTTTTCTTAATAATTATATCGATCCCCGATTTAACCACCGTAATCTGAATTTCGCAGGCTGAGTAACGTTCTACACAGTAGATACTATATTAAAATAGTCTAATTTAAATAGAATTGTATAATTAGTAGAAATAAAATAAAAGTAATATGCTTAATATAATATTTTTAATTGTTTTGGTTTTAAAAATATCTTAACATAAAAGGCTTTCTAATTCAAAATATACTATGTCACACTTGTTAATATTATTTTAGATTTACTTTTTGTATCAAAGTTTATTCTATAAAAAGGTTCCTCACGTTAAGGTCGCTTGGAGGAGGCATAACACGTTTCTCTTACGTAATGAATTCGCTAATGTACTCTACTATAGGCTGCGTAAAATAATTGGGTTGAAGAACTTTATTTCTACATACATACATAACTTCACGCCAGGTCCCTTGCGGGGTAGGCACGAACAACAGAGCGCCATTCAGGCTTATTCTTACACACCTCACTTGCTTCTTTGACATTCATAGCTCTTTCATGCACGCTCGTCTGTTTTTTTATTTATTTTTATTTATCAAACTTTATTTCTCATAAAATAATTTTACAATTCACTTAAACTATGAGAACATTTATAAGTTGTAATATGTAACGAGATTGAAAGCACAAATACTAAAAGTTGCAGGTAGTTTCTAATAACAAGTTGCTTCGGACCAATCGAAACAAATGTTTTGTAAAACGTGATTTTTAGTCATTTTTTAAACACTTATGGATTTTGTTTCTTTCATAGTTTTTGGAGTTTATATGTCTGAGCTCCTTCAAATAATATGCAGCTTGTACCGTAATTTGTTGTGGGTGCCGAGAGTACTAAATTATCTTTCTTACTTAGAAGTTTTTTTTGTATTTCGTGCCTTGTGTTAATTTTTTCGGAATGAACTATGATGTTTGTTTTTATAAATTAATTTACATATGTCAAGAGTAAACTGTTCTTTAATATCAAATTTAGTTCTAAAAAGATACACTTTTATGACAATTTTCTTTCTTAGTACTTTGCATCTTTATTGGGATTTCGTACCAATGAAAGCCCAATTTTGGATCGCTAATAAATCGCAATAGAAGGTAATATAGCCCCAAGTATTTCTAATTAAACCACAAACGGTTCAAAACCAGCATTTATCTCAAATTGGAGCGGCGCAAAGGCGTTCGAGGTGCGCTTCGGATCCTCAAGGAATAAATTGTCTTTCACAATGTAGGTCGGGCTTCTGTTTACTTTGACAAATCCGCGCGTTAATTGGAAGACACGATCGGTTGGGCTGCTAGCATGTTGTATGAGCGGCAGCGGCAAAATAAGAACCAGCTTTATGGCTGGTTCTCTATTAACCTACTACTGGTGGTCTTTTTCCTCTTAGCCATTTGAGGCGGCGAGGAAGTTGGGGCCTCGAGGAAACCTCTTTGCCCCGGCTTCTTCTCGACGGACAACTATCCGTCGGTGGCGAGGCTTGGAGCCATTGGAGCCTTCCTGACGGCGGCCTCTCAACGGCTCTCGTTGGCCAGTTTGCGGCATCCGATGGCCTTCGCGGGCTTTGCGTTGACTTCGTCTGCGGCTTAGTTGGCCATTTGTTGGCGTTCGGTGGCTATCTCGGGTTTTGGGCCATCTGTGTCTTCTGGTGGCCTGTCAGCGGCTTTGTGATCTTCACGACCTCCTAGCACCATCGTGATCAAGCGAGCGTATGAGATCTTCTATTAACCTTTCATTTGCCATATGAGCGGTAAAAATTTGACACAGGCCCCATACAATTAATACCAATTTCTGCCATAGAAACTACTATGAGTTTCGTTATTGTATTCAGCAGCACGCAATGCCTGTTTGGCGTGGAACAAGGCAAAAACAATTAATTATTAATAATAATTAATTAATCATATCCAAATCTAATTAAATTAGTAGATTAACTTTCCATGTTACGTGTTACATGTTAAGCCATTTTAAGCTTTTTGATATTTTAATTTTAAGCCATCGTTGATAATAGTCGTGTTAATGCAAACAACTTGAACATTGATTGACAATGAGAGCTTCCATTCATGTAATATTGTCACACCCTTAACAAGCGGTTAGTCCTCTTCAAATAGTCGTTTCATTGTATAGCTATGAGTCTATATACTATAAACATAGAAATTATAATGAAGTTATATTCATTTTAAGGTCCATTTAGGAGACCACAGAATTGATAATAAATTTCCATTAAACAAGATTAATCTGAAATTATTTATTTTACTTCTTTCTTGTTTACATTTAGATCGCAAGGTACATTACACGAAGAATATAAAGTTACATAATAAGTATGTTTGTATAGGTTGATGGTGTGTGGTGCGACTATGATAGCTACCCCGTTGGATGGGATGACACACCACTGCCGAGAACCATGGCTCTCATGGGAGCTAGGCATGTTCGTTGTAGGGGGGAGTACTAACTCGTCTTGAGTTTTGTGTTATTCTTGTATATTGGTTACTTAATTGTTCTTAATTTAAACTGCATTTTCAAAAATCTTGTCGACTACGGACGCGTTCCTTTAGTATCTCACAACGACCAAAATGCTCTGTCTATTGTTCCACAAGGCGACCCGGTCGTTATGGTTGTGGCGAAAACATGACTGAACATTGTTAATACTGAGTCTAAGTCATCGAAATAAATGGATAAGCTTCCCAGAAGGCTGGCTACGTTACCTTGCTGGATCGCTATATTGAACCATTGGCCAGGGTAGGTAGGTCTGATCACCTGAAGAAACAATGAGTCGTTTTGAAATATCTTTGGCCCAGAACCCATGGTCCAAGCGTTTCAACACCGGATAAGGCATAAATGTAAAAGAAAAGCAGAAAAATGTAATAATATTAAGGTCCTTTACAAGTTTTGTCTGTAAAGAATAAAAAAAGAAGAAAAAAAGAAATTTATAAAAAAAAACTGGTCAGATCTTGTCCTCTGGCGCAGGGGAAATATTGAAAAAAGGGATTCAACACCAAACTCTATAAACACACAACTGTAATCGAGGGTTGCATATCTGAATAGTAGATAATAAAAACCAAAATAATTATGTAGTGGTCACCCTTCCAATAGCTGACCACAATAGAGATTGCTTAACTAGTTCATTTATTCATATTGATCTGTCCAGCATGGCCACTGGCACTAGTATACAAGCATTCGTCGGTGAATTCCATCTATTGTTAGTAGCCTCTCGAATATAAGATCATGTACGCAAGTTTAACGAGATCCCAATTAGGGACAACAAAGGTTGTATTGTGGTTATTGGTACAAACTGTTTGAGTACTTATGCTATTAATGTTAATTATGTACATGTTGCTTGCAGCAACATTCAAGCTAGAACTACAATAGGCACACGTCGGCCACGTACGCTGATCTGGGTACGTCGGCACAATGTCTTTTCTATCCATATTCCTATATGCTGGTATACGTCTTCTATCACACCACAAAGCATCATGTCATACTTACGCACTACCAATCTATCTATTTTTTGGTTTACTTTTATGCCGGCTGTACACTTTCGGCGAGGGATGGCGAGGCTGGGTGAGCGCGATAGTGTACAGTGTACACTCGCTCTCGCGGATCCTCTCCATTCCGAGTCGGTATTTTGAGCACAAGTCAAAGGGCCTCGCTTACCCTTGCGAGGCGGCGCGAGTGCGTACATTCTCGCGTCATTCAGTTGAGCGCATGCTTTCTAACCATATGGCGTCAATGCCATTATTGTCTAAAGAGTGACGCCTACGTAAATAGTATACGATTTCTCGCCCCAAATCGTGCGATAAACTCTCATTTAAATGGCCTTTTATTGACATTAGGCTACACAAAATATGGAAAATAAACCAGAAAGAATAGAAGATTTACGAAGAAAATACAAAATTATCGCCAAGGACAGTCGCAGACACCGTCACAATACTTTGGCTTCACACCAATGCATCATTTTTCCAACTTACACCTACTTCAATGTCACCGAGACGTCACAGAAGCTATTTATATGTAAATTTTAAACCTAACGTAATAATAGGTTGCTTTTTAAGGGTGGTTTGCATTTCTTTGTGTTCTAACATTTTTAATACCTTTATACTATTCCTAAGGAATGACAATTCCTAGAAGAAACATGATTAACTCCTGTAACGATTGTTCAATAGCAATTCAGTAGACATTAAAATATTTTCTTAATTGTCACGCCTACTAAGTAAACACAATTAAAACTACGTTTCAACGATTTTAAGCGCGGTATTACGTTCAGTAGCCGTGATCGCGCAAGACAAAGATGTTAAATGTCAATGATTAATTTCAATTTTTGTTTGTTATTATTTATACTGTGGGAGCATAATTTATTTTACCACCGTTTCGCAACATTTTGAAGAGCATAAGCGGCCAAGAAACTCTTTAGTTGTAGAAGCCTGAGTCTGTTGAGACTCCGGTTATGCTTTGGTGGACTGTATATTAATGCTTGAGAATGAATGGTTCATGTTATGGTTATGGTAAACTAAAGTAGAAAATAATAGCGGCGCCACTGTCGCTTTGTCTAAACTCTAGCAACTCCAATATTAGGTCACGAGTAATTTCGATACTTACTAGTAATTTTTAGTACGACATCAGACGTCATGTAAGTATAATAGATCAGAGTGGATCGTATTAGAAATAAAAAAAATATAGTATAGTTACTTCAAAATTTATGTGAAAAATTAAAATAAGCGAGTTTCGGATTTTTTTCGTGAAATTTGGTGAAAATGTACCTGTTTATGTGCCAAACACACTGTAATTTTTTGATTTAAAATATTTATTTTTTCACCTTATTTGGTCTTAATATCAAAAAATACCCTAATTTTCAATCGAACATTCTCGCGTCAAAATATCAGCTTTTAAAAAAAATCGGCGGGCTTTTGGTTCGTTGAAATCTCTACTTTCTGATGGTGTACATTACTATGGTAAATGCTCTCAGAAAATGCAAAGAAATTACAGGTAGTAAGGGCCAAACTCTCCTAGCCTTTCCCGACTTCTCTATGAAATAAATTTTGATGGGCTAAACTCTATGCCGAGATAGCCTATTTATTGCTATTAATACGTGAAGTATTTTGATATCAGTCTTGTTTACTTGATTTTTTCCTACCTCTCTCTTGGTCATTATTCTTATTTGTTTAAATTCCTGGTAATTTAAAATTTTCCCTGGTCTATTAAGTGTCAAATTTTTGAGAGTTGGACTAAAATATATAATGTATAAGAGAAAAATATCACCATTAATAACGTTGCGATGTTACCCGCTGCTAACCAAAAAACTTTAATTAACCCCTAACACAACAGCGTACTTGGAGTTAATTTTCGTCGGGAAGTCACCAACTGATTTATGGGGGCTTATCGGGACAAATTTATTCGCTAGACCTGCCCGATAGCGCCCGAGCCATCGACTACGGGCTGGCAGTTCGACAACTTACCGGCATTATATACCTGTGCCCTTAGTCTGAAATTGTTCTTTTTATCACATTTCTGCGTTGTAAAAGATGTCACAAGTTGAGTTTTTTTATCAGTAATAAGACACATTGAAATGTCGATATTTTGCATTCTATAATAATTTGAAAAGTTTCATATTTCTCTTTGACAGAGAGAGGGATATATAACCTTTTATTGCATACCAAAATGGGCAATACAATAGGCGGCCTTATCGGTCAAAGCAATCTCTTCCAGGTAACCTAAATGAAAGAGATTTGAATAAGGCGATATAGCTGGTGCAGAAAAAGGAATTAGATACATGAATGTATGAATATTCAAACTAATTTAAGAAATAAGTAGAAAAATACATACGTACATACAAATAAATATCAAATAATACATTTCAAAATACATAAGTTATTGTAATAAATGTATTAGCATGATTATATTATGTGAAACAGACGTAGTAGATTATACAAATAGTGTTTACTGCGCTAAATTGAAAAAAAAGAATTTATTT
The DNA here is from genome assembly GCA_012273795.1 of Dendrolimus punctatus. Classification (NCBI taxonomy): domain Eukaryota; kingdom Metazoa; phylum Arthropoda; class Insecta; order Lepidoptera; family Lasiocampidae; genus Dendrolimus; species Dendrolimus punctatus. Next base: position 17,531,806 of record CM022546.1, on the reverse strand, counting down.
ACATAAAATATGTACATATCATCACGTCAGTTTCTCCTTAGAGAGCGGCAGCACATTGGTGTTATAAATGTGACTAGGCGTAACCGCTTTTCATCAGATGCTGAACTCTTTCAATAAAAAATACAACGATCGTGGCAAATAAAGAAAAAAAACAAGTACACAAAATAAAAACGTTATCTTGTTATTATACCTATTACTTAGACCATTCCATGCTTTAAGAGCTATATTTAAGTCCTAAACAATCTTTTAATGTTAATGACATTTGATTTCACATGCTATTTTTAGATTACAGTACTATTTTAACAAGTTTATTTACTTAATATTTTCTTAAGTTTTCACGACTTGTATACATAACTACGTTTTAACGATTTTAAGCGCGGTAATTCAATTTAATAGAGAAGATAGTTGACAGGTACCACCTGTTTGGGATCCGATCATCAAAACTATCAAGACCCAAACCCAGCAAAAACCAACTGCCAGACCTCAAGACACTGTGAGCTCTTTCTGCGTGCAACGGAACAAACCAACTCGACTGATAATTTCTTTTATTTATAATAATAATATTATATACAATTTTTAGAACTAGGCATGTTTGCTGAAGAATTTCTTGCGCCGCTTCTTCTCTTCAAGTCACAACATATTGTGAAGCGGTGGTAAATTAGATTAGGCTCCCATAGAGTAAATAATATCCATAAACAAAATTAAAACTAAATAATTAAAATGAACAAGTTTGCGGTAGGCTAAATAAAACTTTAACAATACACGTTAGACAAATGTCATCTTTGTCGTCCATGACCACGGCCACTGAAAAGCGGCCGAAACGTCGGATAAACCAAAGTCAAATAAATTACCGCGCTTATAACCGTTAAAACGTAGTTTTATTAAGTTTATTTACTGACAGAATAGTAATAGACGGTAATTTGTATCCATTAGCAAACTACACGGCTCGTTCCGTCATCGCTCGAATATAAAAGCGTGCAGACGATACGATGAGACAACACTACACCGAACGCTTCCAGGAGCAAACGTCGTCCTCGCAATGTCATCATTGACGAGCCTGACAAAATCACTCGACTCCTCGCGATAATGAATCGAGGCTTAGAACATCAGCCTGGCATAACAGACCCCGACTGAACAGATGCCGGAGACACTCACACAAGGTTAAGCCCACCAATCACATCCACTCATTAGAGACACAAGTAGACACACAAGACTAGCTTAGGCGTGTTGCTGAAGAGTTTCTTCCCCCGCTTCATATCTCCCAGTTATAACACGTTGCGAAGCGTTAGCAAAGATAGACTAGAATCGGCGGAGTCCACACCAAGTCCCCATTATATCACTTCAGACTGTTGACTTAGTTCTTTCAGCCTCTCACGGCTTATTCCGATAGAGTCATTCCTCTTGCAGTGGTCGAGCCGAGGTCAAACCTCGCTGAATGCCTCCCTCCCAAGGAGTCGGGACGCCCACCAAGCCCGGAATCGCTGAAACAGCCATCTACGGCTATTCAGCTGGATCCTGGACAAAAATGAGATAACATTCCTACTCCGACTTTGGTCGGGTGCATACTCACTCCGGCTTAGGTCCGAGGCATGTTTAGTAGCGCTCTAGAGTGGTTAATTATTGTGCGTGAATATATATTATGAAAATGTCTGATAAAAAAATGAATGTAAACAAAATTAATTTTGCTTTATTATTTTAAAGTACTTTTAGTGATTTACATTGTACATATAACAACCAAAATGCGGAAAGCTAAAAATTAATCATAATAGTATTTGCACAATTAAAATATATAATCCGTCGTATAATTTAAATTTAAGATTGATTTAATAAAACTACGTTTTAACGGTTTTAAGCGCGGTAATTTATTTTATTTAGGTTTACTGTAATATCAAATTTACTATGGAACTAGAGGCAAACCATAAATTAGCTTTTCTTGATGTGCTTATCCTAAGGAATCCTGACAATACTCTTGGCCATACGGTGTATAGGAAACCTACCCATACAGACAAATACCTTAATGGTTCGTCTCACCACCATCCTAGTCAGTTAGCTACCGTGGGCAAATCTTTGTTTCAGAGAGCACAAAAAATCTGTGACGGGAACCATGTGGATGGAGAGCTTCAGCATGTCAAGCGAGTCTTACAACGCAATCAGCTGAAGACTCCACACCAACGTCACAAAGGCCCCAAACCACCTTCAGTTGAGCGGTGCCCTGTTACCCTACCCTACATCAAGGGAGTCACAGACAGAATTGGTCACATCCTTAGGCGAGCTTCAATCAAAACATATTTCAAGCCGCATAAAAAGATAACCCAATTTTTGAGACCTGTGAAATGCAATGTCCCACTCCAGGATGCAGGTGTTTACAAGCTCGATTGTGAATGTGGTTTATCATACATTGGGCAAACAAAGAGGAGCATAAAAACACGGGTAAAAGAACACATTGCTGACATGAAACACGCAAGGTCTACGAAGTCTGCAATCAGTGAACACACGCTGGATAATCCGAACCATTACATCAGATTCGATAACCCACAAATCCTCGCGAAAGAGAATCGTTTCATACCAAGAATGATGCGTGAGGCTATTGAAATCAAAAAACACCCAAATTTCAATAGAGAAGATGGTTGGCAGGTACCACCTGTTTGGGATCCAATCATCAAAACTATTAAGAACCAAACCCAGCAAAAACTAACTGCCAGACCTCAAGACACTGTGAGCTCTTTCTGCGTGCAACGAAACAAACCAACTTGACTGATAATTTCTTTGATTTTTTCCTTCCACTCATTTTAATATTATATAAACATTTTTAGAACTAGGCATGTTTGCTGAAGAGTTTCTTGCGCCGCTTCTTCTCTTCAAGCCACAACATGTTGTGAAGCGGTGGTAAATTAGATTAGGCTCCCATAGAGTAAATAATATCCATAAACAAAATTAAAACTAAATAATTAAAATGAACAAGTTGGCGGTAGGCTGAATAAAAACTTTGACAATACACGTTCGACAAATGTCATCTTTGTCTTCCGTGACCACGGCAACTGAAAAGCGGCCGAAACGTCGGATAAACCTAAATAAAATAAATTACCGCGCTTAAAACCGTTAAAACGTAGTTTTATTATGTGTACAAGTCGCGAAAACTTAAGAAAATATTAAGATTGATTGCATAATTTAAAACACATAAACCTCCATTTCCATAAATGAGTAACATTTATGTCAATTGTCAGTGTCACACATGACAGCGACTCGAAATTGATTATTTGCCCGCGTGTATCGTACATTTTTAATCTGCGCCGGTTACCGCGGCACTTGTGTCCCCTGTAATCCGTGTTAAGTGCAAATTAGTGTGAATCTGAGGATCCCATCCAGATGAAATACGATTTGACGACGGATTCTTTGAGGCCGTATTCTGGATAACGAGATTGTTTTAGCCGCGGGAAAATTCCACTTAAATTCGAGTTAATATAGTACACTGTTCTTATCAAACTTCTTGTCCATACAAAGGTTGTCTGGAAGAAATCGCTAATAGCGAAAAGACACCTATGATATTGTAAAAAATTGTTTCTGTCTACTGTATCTTTAAACAAACAACAAAAGATATATTCATACCTAATCATGTCCTCTTACTGTCTACCTCAAATAGGACGGTTTGGTTGACACATCCCATAGAACGTAAATAATAATACCAGACTGGGTCCAATTTGGGTGGGGGTGGACCAACCGCGGCGAGGAGCATCGCACACCTTGTGCGAAGACTAGGCAGAACCTACTCCATAAAACTACTCCACTAAACTTTTAAACCTGCGTCCCATACCTGTGTAGAACAACATGAGGTCAAGAGCAAGACTACTCCCATGATGAACCGCGCAACAAGCTTTGATCACACCGAGAAGCAGTGACCAACTTCACCAACAGAGGTTAGACCCACCGCATCCTCAAGCTGCGATGTCCATCCAGGGGTCCCCCTGCGATGGAATTGGCAGAGGAGAAGAAAGCCAACACTCGGTATTACAGAATAGGTGTACGGGAATACAACTCAATATAGAGTAAATCATTATCAGTCCCGCTTCCATTGGCTGTGTAGGTGTTGACACACGAATATTGCGCGATATTCTGTTTGCTTAAGACTCATTTCTCGCGTTTATTCCATTTTAATCACAAACTGGTAATCGTTATACTAAATAAGATACTCTGTAATATTTTGATGTAAAAATACACTCGTATCTGTTTATTCTCTCGTTTATACCTTTAGAATGATTAAAAGAAGATCCATAAATTCCATATATACATTATATGTTAATGTATTTTTTTTAATTATAAGAGCTTTGTTACGGGCTGTTTATTTAAGACTATTTACATCAAACACCTAATTATAAATAAAATGAATTAAACTATATATACAAACTAAAGTTAAACAATAAAATCTAGTATCAGACCGCTGTCAGTTGGAAATGTGCCCAAAAGTTCGTTCCCCGAGGTGTACTCGTGAAACAGTCTTTTGGTCACGTGAGACATCCACCAGACGTTTGGCTATGTCTCGATAAAGCTTCTGCACCTCAGGCCCTCATGGTCCCAGGGTCTTGACCCCAAAACCCGTATATATGTAGCCAATGGCTGAGTATTTGCGGCGTTTTAGGTGGTTTAAAGTATGCCACCATAACTCGATAGAGCTTACAATGCCCTACGAGCCCAATACAATAACTCCCTCAGGTTGCTGTTGGGCGACTGTGTTTCTGTAGTGCGTCGTCTATGTTCACCAAAGCACAAATGGGCTTTATAGGGTAAATAAACAGCTTCGTTACTAAGCAGATTGCGTGGAACAGCAATGACATCCTGAAGGGAATAGCTAATAACTTTGACTGTCCATTTGGTCCTTCATTAAGAGGACTAAATCGGTGCTAGTCATTAATTACTACCATAGACACAAGAAAAACATTATTAATAATAAATAATAGTGGCGAGTCACCGTCTGCCCATTTTTCCATGTTCCCCGAACATTGTGACGGACAGACGCCATAGTCCCCATATCCCCAGACTCCTAGTACCACTAGCAGTTCACCCCGATAGCCCGGTACTTTTGGTTCTCATTTCCCATAATAGTCCTACACTGGCCGGGGCTTGTCCTTGGGTGTATTTTTATATTGTGCAGACAGGGATAGTCACCGGTTAGTGTCACGTCACGTTTACATTAAATTTGTCTAAGGGGCCTCTACGTGTTGGCCTTCCCATGGCCCCACGCAAGCCCGCCAAAAGTCTGGGCCATTTTTATGGCCCGCAGTCTTCAAGAAAAGATGTAACATAATCTAATATATAAAATTCTCGTGTCACAGTTTTCGTTGCCATACTCCTACGAAACGGCTTGACCGATTTTGATGAAATTTTTTGTGCTTATCCGGTATCTATGAGAATCGGCCAACATCTATTTTTCATCCCCCTAAATGTTAGGGGTAGTCCACCCATAATTTTTTTTATTTATTTTTTGGACAAAATTTTTAATTTCTATTTTTTTATGATACAACATACAAAAATACATACAACCCTAGATTTTCAACCCTCTACGATCAACCCCTATTTTTTACCGGGCAGGACGACGTCTGTCGGGACAGCTAGTAACTAATAACATTGTTGTGTGTGTCTTGGAAAATTACATTGGACTGTGTTGTCTTGAAATAAATAAATAATAATTGTTATTATAAAAACCCGGCATTAGTGGCGAGATTGAGGGGACCTCTTTGAGAGAGGCGGCGCATTAGTAACACCTTTGGCGTTGCAATTGGCCATAGGCGATCATAACCTGTTGTAAAGTGTATGAATGTAAGTGTGACTTGTATGTATATCAAACAACTTGCAATATTTATAGAAGATAATCCCGAATTGGTCCCTAGACGTCCCGAATTGCGGACGCGGCAACTTAGGGTGAAAACAGACAATAGATTATTGTTCCCCAGCTGCAAATTGTCACTACAATAAAATTCAAATTACATGTCGGTTAAGGTTTTTAACAAACTTCCCTTTCCTTTTTCTTTTCTTTCTTTTCCTTCGTTGACAACTCCTTCACAGTCCAGGCTATCCGTTTATGGAACTCACCGCCACTCAACATCAGACAAGCTAAGTCAGTATCCTCTTTTAAAATCATGGTTTTTAATTATTTTTGGTCCTCTCAGGTATAATAGTGCTGCTTTTCTGTATGTATTATGATATTTGCTGTGTTTATATAGTATATAATTAAGATTTTTATTTATTTACTTTATATATTTTGAATATTTTATATTATGTATTGTCTACACCGCCACTGTCATGTTTTATTATTTTCCTTAGTTTAAGGGGTTGCCTGGAAAACTTCGCTTTAAGCGATAAGGCCGCCCTTTGTTCAACATTTATTGAATCTAGCTTTTAAGAACGTAGTTTTAATTTTGGTGAACAAAAAGTGTTTTCATCCATCCATTCATTAATTCATTTATTCATTAACTAGCGACCCGCCCCGGCTTCGCACGGGTGCAATATAAAAACATAGCGGCCCGCTTCGACTTTGCACGGGCATCACTACATAGAAATCTCTAAAATTGCAATGTTGCCTTAGTATTATACATATAAACCTTCCTCTTGAATCACTCTATCTATTGGAAAAAACCACATCAAAATTCGTTGGGTAGTTTTAAAGATTTAAGCGCACATAGGGATATAGGGACAGAAAAGGCGACTTTGTTTTATACTATGTAGTGATTCCCGAAGATTTTTAAACATCCGCCCACAAATATATTCAAACAACTCTTTGTTACTACACAAAATATGGCTGTTGACTGAATTACAAATTCTAAACATAAAGTAAACAAAATAATTCCTAAATCAAAGAAGGCAATAAACTGCGTTTTACGACGGGCAGGTGTGCGCATTTCTTTGTCGGTATGTAACAATACATTAATTCTATATATAACTAGCTGTCCCGGCAGACGTCGTCCTGCCCGGTAAAAAATAGGGGTTGATCGTAGACGGTTGAAAATTTAGGGTTGTATGTATCTTTTAATGCTGTATCTTAAAAAAATAGAAATTAAAAATTTTGTCTAAAAAATAAATAAAAAAATTTAGGGGTGGACTACCCCTAACATTTAGGGGGATGAAAAGTAGATGTTGGCCGATTCTCATAGATACCGGATAAGCACAAAAAATTTCATCAAAATCGGTCAAGCCGTTTGGGAGGAGTATGGCAACGAAAACTGTGACACGAGAATTTTATATCACTACATAGTATAAAACAAAGTCGCCTTTTCTGTCCCTATGTCCCTATGTGCGCTTAAATCTTTAAAACTACCCAACGAATTTTGATGTGGTTTTTTCCAATAGATAGAGTGATTCAAGAGGAAGGTTTATATGTATAATACATGCATCATATACTAAGGCAACATTGCTAATTTTAGAGGTTTGCACCCGTGCGAAGCCGGGGCGGGTCGCTAGTATTAGATAAAATAAATAACAATGTACTAGTTATTTATCTGTCAGCCTCTAACATATACCTTTCCCGGGAATTATGTATATAGTTGAGAATATAAGTACTTACTTATTGTTCCTTTAGTTGTCATTTTTGTGTATTAAACAATAAAATCATTTCAGTTTTAAATTTAGAACGTGATATTACATTCCAAGCGACAGAATAACAATCGAATTATATCAGTTGGAATTTTAAATCGATTATTCCAATTGTCCAACGCACGCCTCACTTCGGACGATGAAATTATTCGATAATCGAATCGGTATTCACGATACCGAGTGAATATTCATACCACTTGCGCTGTAATTGGTCGGACAAGTGCTTTATAGCAGTCTATGCATAATGCTCTGATAGAACCGGCAATTATATTCAACGGACGCCCTGAGGCTTTTAGGAACATTTCCATCTCCGGGAGTTATTGTGTAACGATTAATATTCAATATTATACGTTCGCTTCCAAAGTTGTGAAAATCACTCCTTTAACTTATAAAGTAGAGATTGAAAAATGTTGAAAAAAGTTAAAGTTATAATTGAAGTATTTCAATCGAAAATTCATTTGTAGCAGCGAGAGATATAAAAAGGAGCGGGACGATGTCCGAGCGAGATAGAGCAACTATTAATATGTGCGCTCCTGCGTTGCGCTAGTCAGAGTCAGTAACTACTTCGTTGTACGCTGCAATGACTGCAGCTCCCATACATTTAAACAAGATACTATGTGCTAATATTTGACAGATCAATCAAATTGAATAAATATGGTTAACAGGCCCAAAACTAAACAGAACACTTCGGTATTCACTAACGCTGAACATTTATTTCTATTTAATTGCTGTAATCAGGCATACAGTTGCAACACTAGGGGCGCTGCCAAGATAGCAGCCTCGAAGAAATTCAATAGTTCTTAAAACTAGGATCGGCTGATTGGTTGCTTGTATAATCAAGATCACTAGCACGACGTTTCGACTGCTTTTCAGTTGCCGCGATCACGGAAGGCAAAGATGACAATTGTCAACGAGTATTGTTAAAGTTTTATTTAGCCTACCGCCCACTTGTTCATTTTAATTATTTAATTTTAAAATTGTTAATGGTTACAATTTACTCTATGGGAGCCTAATCTAATTTACCATCGTTTCACAACAAGTTTTGGCTTGAAGAGAAGAAGCGGCGTAAGAAACTCTTTAGCAAACATGCCTAGCTCTAATTACTTTTAAAATCGTCATATATTACGCACGTGCAATTTCTTTTAATTATTAAAATATCTACAGTCCACAACGAACTAATATTTAAAGAAGTGTTTGTTTTGTCGCCTCTTACGACAGGTCGCCTGGATATATACCTTATAACATTTAAGAACTTGCTCAGGTAATTCTATCTGCAATGATATTTATTTTTCTATAATTAGTAGATATTACATTTTATATACTTGTATGTTTATTATCTTTAAATAGTTGCACATTATCACCATATCTTGTATATGTAAATAATTTATGTGTATATTTGTAAATATAGTATAATTATATATTTATTATTAAAATGTCAGTAATCGTACAATAATTATGTATACCACCATCGCCACTCCTAATCAGAATATTCTTGCCACGGGTTGTTTGGAAGAGATCGCTTTTTAGCGATAAGACAGACCGCCCTTGGTACTCAATTAGATTAATACTAGTTCGTAATTTTGTAAATTTGTGATAGGAATAGAAATAATATATAAGCCTAACCTAACCTTGTAACAGTTATAAATAAGAATATGTATGAGCAATAAATAAATAGATAAAGCATCCTCCACCAGCCCCAAATCCTCCCAACAGTATAAATAAATATATATGTGTAGTATAGTATCATAACAAGTAGGGCACAGGTAGATAGGAAAATATATATGTATGTGTCCGATCATCTTCCCTGGGCCAAAACAACCAACACAAACGCAAATCATGTTCGCGGTTTTGACCTGGGAAAGGCAACGCGGGCGTGTATGTATATATGAATAGAATATATATTAGTATAAAACACCTGTATCTAGTTTGTGTAAGTATATAATATTCTATCCAATACATCTAATTAACCTAGAACACCCTTTCCCTTTCCAACACAAGCCAACCACTTCCAACCCGTTTTTTTATATATATTACAAACAGGTAGAATACAAATAGTAATTGACCTGGGCATATCTTGTTCGCCCGGGCTAAAAAAAATACTAGTTTGTAAGTTTTCTGTAATGGTGTACAATAAAGTGTTATCTATCTTATAAACAGTTTATATTGTTTGAATCGTAATACACCTAATGATTCCCCTATCGAAAGCGACACACCGCCGACATTTCGTCGCCATTTATATTTAATAACATCGCGTCCCAACCACGGGGGTGAGCAGGGAACACAAAAATCAATACGTCTGTCTGGGGGGATGATACCCTCCGAAAAGCGTCCCCTCCCGTCAAAATATCTGCATCAGGCCTATTGCAACGTGCAAAGGGCAAGTTCAGAGCTTCCCTATATACGTATAGCGATGTATAGAGAAGCCGTGTTTTGTTAATGAAAATCGATAGCATCTGAATTAATCTGTTTGAGGGATGTCTAAAATATGTACCATGTACACATACATGTATAAGAGACAGATTATAATGTATATGTATGTAGACATTGTTGTTCCTTTGTTGATCATTTTCGGTGGTCATAACCAGGATTTTGCAATGAATCACAATATTTAATGATGTTTAAATGTCAGACGACTAAAGTCACATAAGTTTGCATGTACAGTTAGTTAGTTACAGTAGAAAAAGTTTTACATTAAACTCCATTGCACTGCTCTAGCAACAGCTCCGGCACTATTTCTAAATATTCTTTGATTTTAATTATTGGCAAAATAATTGAAATTTTTGTTGCCTGTCCGACGTGGACGAAGTTGAGGGAAAGTGCTTGTAAAAATATATATAAATGTGTGTGTGTGTGTGTGTGTGAGCGCGTCCGTGTGTGCGTGCGCGTGTGTGCATGCGCGTGTGTGTGTGTGCGTGTGTGTGTGTGTGTGTCTGAAGACCGACAAGAAATCTAAAAAAGTAGCATCGTGATGTCCATCGTTTATATGTAAGTATAGGTGTATAGGTTATTTCAGTTGTTTTTTTTAAATACCTTCAATCTACAGACACGTTTCGTTTAGAATTTTATAATAAATATGACATGACATATGTAACATATAGGAAAAGATAACATTCACACACATATGTGTGTGTGTTTGTGTGTGTTTCTTTTCTGTTAGGGTTCACGTAAAATTAATTTGATTTAAATCTGCGCTAGTTCTTATCCTGTGCATCGCGGGAATTATTTAAATTTCCCAAATTGAAAAAAAGAACGTTTTTCAAGGTGAGTTTTTCAATGACCGATATAAATTAATGTCTAATGACATATGTGATATTTTTTCCCAGGGAATTTTCTCGGGAGCGATTGTAGTTGTTCGGATGCATAAAATTAACTTATTCCAATATAGTTTTCACTGAAACGATAGCATACATATCTTGTGTGCCGGTAATCCCCCGGGAATTTCAACTAAAGCACGGACGTAGTCGCGGATATGCCCTAGTTACTCATTTATTTAACGATATAGTATGTAGTTTTATAATTTTAAAATTATATTAACCCATACGCGTTACGAAGTAATAAGTTATACGGGATAAGAGATCAGAATTCATATGAATATGTAAATACAAAGTTTTCCCATTAAAACATTTTACGAATGCGGTCTGATTGTGAGATTGTGGTATACAGAAAATGCAAAATAATTTAAATTGCAAAATATTTTTTACCCTATTTTAAACAAGCTTTAATGATGAAGAGGACATATTTTCATCTAATGCATTTTATGTACAGTTCCGGCAGACGTCCTGCCCGGAGAAGCTTTAGCCGACAGCAGCGCCACCTACCGGGTCCAATTGTGAACCAACTCGGAAACCTTCTTTGGCGCATGCACAACAACTTTGCTAAAGATCATCAAAGATCAAATGTGTAGTTTACGTTTCTATTTAGGACATGCAGACAACCATTCATTTTTATATATGTAAAATTTGTAATTCAGGTAACTACCTGTATCGATGACCAGATCAAGTTTGTTTTAAAACCTAAAAAAGAAACCGACTGTAACTAACTGTAATTAAAAAGCAAAATTAAAACAAAATTTTCTAAATCATCTTGAAGTTGGTGCGAAGTAAAACAACCATTAGGTATTCTTATATTTTATTTGTGCGTTATATAGGCGCCAACTTCAAGATGTTGTATAATACATTATCCAATAAAAATGAAATTCATTGGGGATTATTTTGAAGCTTTAGAAATTCAACGTAAAAAGAAACATCCAAATCAGTTCAGAAATAAAAAAGTTATAGTTGAAGATACATAGAAAAAACTTTTACATGAGAAATATTTTTTTTTCTTTTTTAACCAAAAAAGGAGCAGGTTGGACCTTTTGTAAGAGGTCAATTTGAATGTGACACGTTAGTTTTCTTACGTGAATAGTAATGGCGATTGACAAATTTTAATGTAATTTTTAATCTGTGTGGTAGAAGTCTCCTGGCGACAGCAGCATTGTTCTATTTTGCATATTGCAATGACCGTATGAACACACGTTGAGTTGAAATTTAAAATAACTAGTGGTCGCCCAGGAGTCGAAATTCGACGATTAATTTAAACTACAAGTTTGAACATTATCAAGCTTCTGTTGTCAAAGACTATACTTCTATAATCACTGATTTCGCCAAGACTACACTGTTGATTTGACTTTAACAATATGTAAAAGAGTATATCGCTTCTTTGCTTCAATAACGTGACATATCCCAATACTCACTTATTTCACTCATTCAATATATTTTGCTAAATGTATCATATTATCACAACTTTCTAATATATTTCAAAAAGCTTAGTAAATTGGCACTAAATTTACAAAAAAAAATATACAAAAAAGTGTAAAATATGTTTGGGTAAAATCTTTTTTTGAAATTTTAAAAGTGGCGTACTGTAAATTTGGGATTATCAAGATACCACATTATTGAAGCAAAGAAGCGATATATATACCTAGTCTTATCATAAATATTGTAACAAAGAAAAAAGTTTTTTTTCTATTGCAAACAACATTTAAAAGTTTTACAGTGGGTTAGTTTAATACATAAATATAAAACAATTTAAAATGTAACAAGCTTATTCGAAGTGGTCTCCATTGGCTGCAATACAGTCCTTTTGAAACGTGAAACGTTGAGGCCAGTTACCAATAGAAGCACGCAATCTTACCAAGGGAAAATTGTTCACTGCTAATCGTATGGATTGTTTTAGGGACTCCAAATTATCATGGCGTTTAGAGCAAGCCTTTCTCTTTAAAACTGACCATAAATCATAATCCAACGGATTAAGATCCGGACTAGACGACGGCCAGTCTGCAGCTCTGATGAAGTCCGAAACGTTCCTTTCCACCCAAGACTGCGTGGACCGAGCTTTATGACCCGGCGCCGAGTCTTGCTGGAAGGACCATTCTTGGTTATTGTACATGGTGTTATTAAGAGGCTTAACTAGCTTCTCAAGAATGGTATCTTGATACACTTGTGCCGATATTTTGATACCTTTCTCACAAAAATATGGCTCAGTCACTCCTTCATAGCTAACACCCCACCAAACCATCACTGAAGGCGGATAATGCCCACGTTGTACTTTGTCGACTAATTGAGAAGCTTCCTTAGAGCTTTGAGCATAAATATGGTCATTTTGTTTGTTAAAATGTTGCTCAATTGTTAAAAATTTCTCAACCGTAAACAATTTTTTTTCTGTGATCTCCCTTTGCGTACCGCTTGGCGCTTGGCTCCATACGTACTTTGTGTAATGCAATCACAGCGATTCGGTTCTCTTTATCGCCCCACAGTTTAATATCGCAAAATGTTGTACAATGCGCGAAAATGAGAAAACACAATGAACAATCATTTATAAAAATTACAGATTCCAAATTAAAATGTAATATTTTGTTTCATTTTCATTTTAACAGTATTTATGTCTAGACTAAGTATATATATGCGTGAGTGTAATGTTTAATTATTATAATTATACTTAATTTAATGTTTTATGCATAATTTCTCCGTCCGTGCGATTAATAAACGAAATTATTGTACGAGTGCTGGTTTAGCAACTTTTGTTCTCCCTCCTATACTCCATCCAAAGGTTGTCTGGAAGAAATCGCCATGGGCGATAAGATCGCCGATTGTACTTGTATTTAATATTCTTGATTGATTTTTGTACAATAAAGGATATTCTATTCTATTCTAGATAAGAGGCAGAGGCCAGCTCATGGAAACTGGTTATCATTTTCAGCCTTTAAGATGGCATAGAGGGGATGGGATAGATAGGATGAAATGGGAGAGGGGAAGATATCATCGTATCTTTCACTCCTCGTAAAAAATACGATTATTTATTTATTATTTCACATATTTATGGCCTCAAATTAATTGCATTTCTCTTTAAATAAATACTACATACAAAAAAAATAAAAATCGTTGTCTGCCGGCAGTAGGTCCCAAGGTCCAAGCTACCGGTGATTAAGGCTCTAGATACAGGAACCTCCTCACGATACGGGCAGCGTCCAGCAGGGCTGCTTTCTGCGTCCGACCCTTCACCGAGATACCAAGCGAGAGCCTTTCAAGGTGGCGTTCAAGGCTATTTATTATTATTAGAGTTAGGCAGTAAGATAATCAAGGTAACCGACATAGCTCGCAAAATTAGCAAATTGAAGTGGCAGTAGGCCGGTCACGTCTGCTGTAGAACCGATGGCCAATGGAGCAGACGAGTCCTGGACTAGAGATCGCGTCTCGGTAAACGTAGTGTCGAACGCCCTCCAGCCCGATGGACCGACGACCTATAGGTCGCCGGTAGGCGCTGGATGAGGAAAACAGAGGACAGGGATGAGTGGCGCCGTCTTGGGGAGGCCTACGTCCAGCAGTGGACTGCGATTGGCTGATGACGACTACGAGAGTTAGGCATGTTTGCTAATGAGTTTCTTGTGCTGCTTCTTCTCTTTAAGACACAACATGTTGCTAAGCGGTGGTAAATTAGATTAAGCTCCCATATAGTATAACTATAAACAAAATAATCAAAATGAACAAGTTCGCGGTAAGCTAAATAAAACTTTAACAGTACTCATTGACACTTGTTTTTTTGTCTTTAGTGATCACAGCTACTGAAAAGTGACAGAAACGTTGGAATAACAAAATTCAAATAAATTACCACACTTAAAACCGTTAAAACGTAGTTTTATTAAATACAGTGTAATTATTATTCTAGCAAGAAATACTCAACTCATAATGATGTTTTTTATGAATCATCATCATCCGAGCATCATTGTATAATCTTATAGGATATTATTAGTCAGCAAAAACAATATGCATATGCTCACCAAGGATTCGAACTCACTTAATTTTAAATGACACGCGATTGGTTTAGTTATTATAATAATACTTACTTATTTTTGTTGAAAATTAACTTTGAAACATATTGCTCAAAAGAAGTGGTCTGGTGTAAAAAGTAATTAAGTTTGTACAATACAACTTTCCGAAGATCGATAGTCAGTGAAATGCTTCGGTAACAAGATCACGCTTGAAATGTTATGTTCCACTTTGCTCTACGTTTGTAATTGTTTATTTCATATACATACATACATACATAACTTCAAGCCAGGTCCCTTGCGGGGTAGGCACGAAGCACAGAGCGCCATTCAGGCTTATTCTTACACACCACCTTACACACCACTTGCTTCTTTGACATTCACAGCTCTTGTCATGCACGCTCGTCTGTTCTTAAGACTCCTGACGTCACCTTCTGCTAGTACACGATATATTATTTCATATACTTGTACAAATAGGTAGAAATCGTAGTAAATTAGTGATTATTTATATTTTGAATCGCGTCGCGTTGTATTTAAGACGATGTGGATACGTATCCTGTCCGGACGGAATGAACTGCTTAGGTACTTTTATTGAACTAATGTGCATATTGTTAAAATTACACGTTATGGTCTGGTTTCAAAAGTAATTAAGTTTGTACAAAACAAGTATGTATACAAAGCATTGGTATTAAGATCACGCCTGAAATGGTGTGTTCTACCTTGAACTGCCTTTAACATTGTTTTTATATAACCTTAATTAGATATAGTTTTACAAGTAGGTGGAAGTTATGGTGATAGTGACAGTCACACGTCTTATGGGGGTAACCAATCCTGGCCGGCAAGTATGGACTTAAATATTCAATGAAGTGGAATTTCTTTATAGG
Source organism: Dendrolimus punctatus (assembly GCA_012273795.1). NCBI lineage: Eukaryota > Metazoa > Arthropoda > Insecta > Lepidoptera > Lasiocampidae > Dendrolimus > Dendrolimus punctatus. Next base: position 17,516,035 of record CM022546.1, on the reverse strand, counting down.
CGTTGGGAAAAAAATTACTGTCACATTTTTCGGTTACGTGTCATATTTTTTCCGTTACGCGCCATCTGTTTCTTGTAGGGGCTTTATTTATTTAACCAATTTCTATAAAGTTGCATATAGTAGATAATTTTTCGAAAAATAAGGTCATAAAGAAGTTTGACTTCTTACGTGTGTACTGTACTAGTCCACGCACACATTTTTTTGCTTATTAGTTTAGAGTCAGTATTGTTTCTGGCGAATATTTTTTTCGAAACTGACGCCAAGAGCCAGAGGGGTTAGGGGTGGCGTTGATTTTGAATAAGAAAGGAAAAATGAAAGGGTCACTAGCTCGTAGACATGCGAATATATTTAAAACATTTTTAAATTTATCCCTGAACCGTGGTTAAAATAAAAATAAGTTTTAAGCAGAACGAAACCGTATAACTTTGCGGCTGTTTTAATTAGGGCGATGTTCGGTGAGTACGCATTCGCAAGATCAGCGCGGAACAAATGTTTCAACTACAATTCACATTTGCTGTCTTCTTAATAAGAAAGAGGTTTATTTTACTTACAAACTATTAAATCATAGAACCTATATAAGTACAAAACGTAAAACACACCAAGGTTTTACGCCTTAAGAATACTTCTATCGAATTCAGCGAAAGCTGCATCCACATTCTTAGTAATGTCCCTGCCTGGCTTATCTTCTGCTGAATACCAGATGCTACCAGGAGGACCAGTCTCGTACATCTGTACAACGGCGTTGACTGCTGAAGATATCTTCTGGTATCCACCTGGAATTGCCGGTAAGAATTCTGCTAACATTTTTCCAAATTGTGGGTTGTACGATCTCTTTTCTAAGCCTTCCAGCAGAGGTGTATCGGTAGCACCAAAGCACATTGTCATGATTCTTACACCAGTTTGAGCAAAGAAGGGGTCCATAGCGATACTTTGACTGAAATGGAGAACAGCCATTTTTGAGCCGCTATAAATGGGCATCAGTGAACCCTTAGATATCGCTGCTGCTGATGCTATATTGATGATAGTACCACCAGCTCCACCATCGGCTTTGCTCATATGATTAATAGCTTTCATAGTAAAGGAAACAACTCCTTGCCAATTAACATCACAGGCTTTCCTCCAGAGGTCTGGTGAGTCAAACATAATTCCAGCGTTGTTAATAAGTATATCAATTTGCTTAAAAGTTGCCAGCACTTCATCAAATGCTGCTTTAATATCGTCTTCTTTGCTAATGTCACATTTTATGAAAATTACTTTTCCAGCATTTGTTTGATTAAGGCGTGCAACTAGAGCTTTACCGGCTTGTTCAGCAACGTCTAGAACTGCTACATTTTTAGCGCCTAAGCTGTGGAATTTTTCCACATAAGCAGCACCGAGTCCTGAAGCTCCTCCCGTAACAAGTACATTCTTGCCAGTTACTTTGTGCACCATGATGCTTCAAAGATACAAAGCAAATGTTACGTAAAAGAGTTGTGGAAAACAAACTAATCGTTTCAGTTTATAAACGGAGCCTTATCTTTAGAGATCAATGTAAAATTGTCGAATCTGACATTTACGGTTATCACAAGATAATATTTATAATGAAGCTACGGGGGGGCTACGGTGTGTAGCGACAATTTGGTACGCAAATAAAGTCTCAGTTAATGTTTGGATGGAGCTCGCAAGAGCTTCAGAAAAGGAAATGGGTAGTTCAGGTGATACTCCCATTACTTAGCCATACGCACATGTTGGAATCGTATTTGTTATTGTAAAGTAACCCATATGACGGAAGTAGTCGATAACCGGATAGTGTATTCATTAATGTAGTAATCGGATGTCGTATAACCAGTTGTCAACGTAGAAGCATTTATTATCAAGCCAACGGGTATCGAAAATTAAGTAACCGGAAGTTAGAACTTATACGGATGGGGGAAGTTGGTTTTATGAAGGAAGTGAAACTAATGTGGCGCCAAGCCATTGCCGGATGGTGTCACTGCGGACGCACTACGAGGATCTTATAAATACTCGGTGTTCGGGCAGAGGGGGGGCTAGTCTACAACTGACAGTCTACAAACATCATTTTCATTCGTGTAGGAACGGAGAAAGAATACAATTTCCTGCGGCCGGGCGGCCTGTCGTAAGAGGCGGCAAAACAACCCACGGCCGTAGTAGGGAATTTGCCCGACTGGATGGCTACCACCCCTGGTCTAAAGTATGTCGCCATAACAACCTTGGGTTGTGTTCCGGCATTAGTGGCCAGGTTCCAGTCTCCCTTAAGAGAGCAGCAGCACATTCGTAGCACCTTTGATGTTGCAAATGTCCATAGGCGATGGTAACCGTATTCCATCTAGTGGGCCGTCTGCCTGTCTGCTGAACTCCTGCACTAAAAAAAACAACAGTCTACAACCATTAATCTGCCACGACGGTAGAACAGAGCGAAAACTCTGTTGGGCAAGAGGCCCATACTATATTCTGGTCAATAATAACTGTTCGATAATCGCAGTATATTCTTTAAGGGCAAATTGCTGCTCGACACCTGACAAGCGTGTAGACAACTCTTAGAGTTGTAAGAGAAATCGATACTAGCATTTTACACCGGTCTGATTATTGAATTAAAATTAAATAAAAATAAAGATTATTTCATTATGAACACGGTGATATAAGGTTGCCTGCGAAAAATCAGTCCCGAATTCCGGTTGTCGAATTTTGAAAAGTGAAATATTGCTGCGAAAGAATATGTGTGGCTGGGAGGTCCCAACCAACCATGCGATAGAAGAGGACACAGCATAGCAGCTGCTTGAAGTCCGTCCATTTAAAGAAAGAGAGTATTGATTGAGAGTATTTGATCTTGAACATGAAAAGGATTATACCAGGCTACCGAAGAGTTGTGACCGGAAAAAATCGGCAACCTAACATTTGCATATTCTATGGGCTACATACTTTTGCTTGGTATAGAATTTGTTTAATAAACAAACCGGTGAAATGTAAAAAAAAAATTAACCATATACTGGACTGAATTTTTTAGGCAACCCATACGCAATATATTTATTGACACATTAAATTAAATATAAAACAGGTTTCATCAAATAAGCATCTCGGTGAAGGTCGTTGTATAGCGGGATTCTTCCTATACTATGATTGAATTTCTTCCCAGTTGCTGCTATTTTAAGGATTGAAACATCTCAAAATCAACATAATACGGAACCAATACAAATTATCTTTTTCAATTCATTTTGTTTACTGTAATATTATCAGTTAAGAAATATATTATTAATCTAAGCTCGATGTTATATATTTAATCATAATTATATAAAACAGGCCATGTACACGTGGAACCATACACAGTGATAGGGTTCTGTAGAAAGAAATCAGGCGAGATTTTTCACGAGCAGCATGGTATGAGATTTTTTAAACTAATCTTGATATATATGGCTCAGGCTCAGTATATGAGGAAATGAAACTAGCACGTAAAATATTTAAAGGAAAATTAAAATGGTGCCAGAATCATCAAGACCAAATTAAGATGGATTCTTTGGTTAAATATCATGCAGGAGCAGACTTTAAAAATTTTTGGAAATGCACTCGAAATTTAAATGTTAGGCCGATAGCCCCGGTGAGTGTTGGTGATGCCTCAAGCCCTGCAGAGATTGCAAAATTATTTAAAGAACAATTCTCTATTAAATCACCACTGGGACCATCCTGTTGTCGGATTGATAAGGAGATTGATAAAATAGCTCAAATTTCATTTCGTGTTTCTGCAGAAGATATAAAATACGCGTTACTGAAAATGAAGAAAGGAAAATCGCCGGGACACGATGGTCTTAGTGTGGAACACTTGCGATATGCGGGCTCACACCTAAATCAGATACTGGCGTTATTGTTTAACATGTGTGTGAATCATACATATTTACCGCCAGATTTACTTAAAACCATTGTAGTACCGATTGTAAAAAATAGAACAGGTGACGTCTCTGACAAGGCAAATTACAGACCAATCTCGCTTGCTACGATTATTGCTAAAGTATTTGATAGTGTGTTTAGTAGTTATATAGCTAAGCACGTCAAGCTGCATGATGCGCAATTTGGGTTCCGGCCGGACTTGTCAACTGACTTGGCAATACTTAGTTTAAAGCACACCGTTAAATACTATGTAGACAGAGAGACGCCGGTCTACGCTTGTTTCTTGGACCTCTCGAAAGCATTCGATCTAGTATCGTACGATCTTCTGTGGCAGAAGTTAAAAGACAGGGATCTACCAGTTGAGTTAATAGAGCTTATTCGATACTGGTACCTTGGTCAGGAAAACGAGGTGAGATGGGAAAGTGAACTTTCGGATCCGTACCGGCTAGAATGTGGAGTAAGACAGGGAGGTCTGAGTTCACCCTTGCTTTTCAACATTTATGTTGATGATTTAATAGAGGAACTCAGCTGCTTGAATGTCGGATGTTCCATTGATGGCGCATGCATAAATAACATCAGCTATGCGGACGATATGGTGCTGCTGGCTCCGTCGGTTGCAGCATTACGTAAGATGCTTGCAGTGTGTGAGACATATGCCTTATTTCACGGTTTGGTATATAATGTAAAAAAGACCGAATACATGGTGTTTAAGGCTCGGGCCAAGTGTCCATCATTTGTCCCGCCTCTATTGCTCAATGGAACTCCAATAAATAGAGTTAAGGAATTTAAATATTTGGGTCATTGGGTAACAGAGGTCCAGGACGATAATGTGGACATGGATAGGGAACGTAGGGCATTGTCAGTCCGGGCAAACATGTTGGCCCGCAGATTTGCTCGGTGTACAGAGACGGTTAAAATAACTTTATTTAAGGCTTACTGTACCTCTCTGTACTCGGCAAGTGTGTGGCTCAAATATACCCAAAGAGCTTACAATGCCCTACGAGTCCAATACAATAATTCCCTCAGGGTGTTGTTGCGGCGACCGCGTTTCTGCAGTGCGTCGGCTATGTTCGCCGAAGCACACATAGATGGTTTTGATGCTTTGTGGCGTAAAAAAACTGCGTCGTTGCTAAGCAGATTGCGTGGTAGCAGCAACAGCATCCTGAAGGGAATAGCTGATAAATTTGACTGCCCACTGATTTGGTCCTTCGTCAAGAGGACTAAATCAGTGTTAGTCATTAATTATTAATTACTAACGTAGACATAAGAAAAATAAAACTAATTACTAACAACATTATAAATTGTATATTAGTGTAAATTCTGGACTGTTTTTTCTTGTGTTGTGTATAAGTGACTGTGTTGTCTTTTAAATAAATAAATTATTATTATTATTATATAAAAATGAATGTCTGTATGTATGTCATTTATAGAATCGTAAATTATACATCCGATTTTGGTAAAATTTTGTGTGTGTTTGAATGGGTCCCGGGATGGTTTACATCGACAATTGGAACCGGTAGATGACGCCGAGATTGGGTTCTAGAATCCTATTAATCGACTAGACCGATTTTGGTGATTTTGTTTTTGTGTGTTTAAGAGGGTCCCCGGACGATTTAGATTCACAATTAGAACTGGCAGGTGGCGCTGAGATAGGGTTCTAGAATCCTCCTAATCACCTGGAACGATTATGGTGGTTTTGTTTTTGTGAGTTTGAGTGGGTCCCCGGATGGCTTAGATTCACAGTTAGAACCGGTAGGTAGCGCTGAAATCGGGTCCTATAATCCTCCTAATCAACTAGACCGATTTTGGTGATTTTGTTTTTGTGTCATGAAACAGTCTTTCAGGAATTCATAAAATATGGCGGTACGAAGTTCGACGGGTCAGCTAGTGTGTTATAATATTTTCTGAGGCCAGCAGTACGTTGGTAATACTTCTGGTCTTTAGGGCACTGTTATTATTTTCCATCGAGTGGGTCGATAACCAGCCTTTCTTTTCCAGGGAAAGTCCGATTGAGGACCATAGCGGGGGAAAAGTTGTGGCCCGTGTGTGGGATTCGCGTCGTCAGGGTGGCACTAGCATCCCTGTAGGTATGTTATAGCTATGGAGGGTAGGTAAGGAGAACCATCTCAGTATATCAAAAAGTGTCCACTGAAGGGCAGCAAATTAAGATGGCGCCATAATAGCAAGTGGAAAGTATTTTAAAATAGCGCCACAAATAATTAGAGTAGGATACTAAATTAAAGAAGGAAAGAAAGACTTTATCTTTGTCACCGCGCATTTTACGAAAATGTAACTATTGCTGAGTGAAATGACACTGAAAGAGAGTGTCGGGGTGAAGGTAAGGAAAGGAATGCTCCGGTGGTTCGGGCATGTGGAAAGAATGTATGATGAAAGAATGACTAAACAGATATACAATGCAATAGTGGATGGATGCAGAAGTCGCGGAAGGCCACGACACACCTTCCGTGATCAAATTGATCGTGTACTAGCAGAAAGTGATGTCAGGAGCCTTAAAAACAGACGAGCGCGCATGACAAGAGCTATGAATGTCAAGGAAGCAAGTGAGGTGTGTAAGAATAAACCTGTATGGCGCTCCGTTGTTCGTGCCTACCCCGCAAGGGACCTGGCGTGAAATTATGTATGTATTAGGGTTGTAACGGAGGCCTTCTTAGCGGAGGCGGAGGCGGAGGCGGAGGCGGAGGCGGATGCGGAGGCGACGGGTTTCACCTCCGCGGACGCGGAGGTTAACGGAGCGGAGGCGGAAGTGAAATTGGATGTAGAAAAAATAGTAGTTTATGGTTTATAAATTACATCGCGTCGGTAAAACTTTGTACGTACGTCTAACGCGTCTAAGCGATTCGACAGGTTGATTCCTGTAGCGTATCATTCATTTGAGAAATGACGTTTGCAAGAACCCCCGCCCCACCCCAACCGCGTTCCCGCCGCGCACGCGTTGGTTTTTGTTCATTTGCTGCGCGCGGCCGGACGGCTGATTCGTCGCGAGCGTTGCCGCTTGCGTATGATTCGTAAATAAACCTCGGAGGCGGAGGCGGAGGCGGAGGTACGATTCCTTGCGGAACTTCCGCAGTAACGGAGGCGGAAGCGAAGTAAATTTTTCAACTCGGCACACTTTACATCGTTTATAACTGCTAAATTCATATAATTTCCTTTTCCTACACTAGCGGTATTTTGACGAGTTTTCGAAACATAATTTGTTGTTTACAGGTGGACACTTTTTCAACTGATCCCCCATACGAGATCCTCCTTACCTTTACCTTCCATAGTTATAGCTTATAACTGTGATGTACACAGACTCACGTAGGTACGACCATCATAATATTATAAGAATTTCGTTATTACCAATTCGATACGAAACCCAAAACGATTTTGTTTGCCAAGTCATCATTAATCAGCATTCATTAATACCTGTTATATCAAGAATGCTCGGGCTCCACCTGCAACAATGTTACTGTTATTATATTATTATTGTAGACAAGTTTATATTTTCTTAAGTTTCACGTTTTCAGTTTTCACGGACGACCACACTCCACTCCACGGCCACTGAAAAGCGAACCGTCGGACAAACCAAAACTTAATAAATTAACGCGCTTAAAACCGTTAAAACGTAGTTTTATTATATAGACAAGTAATTTATGGCGTTAAAAATAACCCTGATAATGAGTAGCTACGATAGTGTATTAACATACGTTATCTGTCAATATTTAACGTCATTAACAATTAATAACAATGCAAATATCGGATGAAACCGATTGCTATATCTGCTTAAAACGGACAATAACTATAGCATTATCCCAGATGGAGTAGTAGCATAAAATAAATGAAGTAAGTCTTACGGCATGGACACAAGCTGATCGGCAGCAGTTTTAAACCCAAATAGTCATGGTGACTTAGGAACTAGCGTCCGCTTATCTGTTTTGTTTTTATATATTAGCAAAACTTAACTAAGTTTGGAAAAATTGAGAATATTCTAGAAAGAAAAGATAAGGATACATACATTTAAAGAAACAGATAGATGATGAACAAAAAAGTCGAAACGGACAAGTGGAAAAACGAATCGTAAAGTACAAGTGGAAAATCTTCAACTGACAAGTGACAAAACGAATCGCAACAAAATTTTTACTTGAAGTGTTACGGGCAGATTGTTAATGTACTTGTCTAATTTGAAAACCTGCCCATAAAACTTCAAGTGAATTTTTTTTGCGATTCATTTTGTCACGTGTCAGCTGAAGATTTCCACTTGTACTTTGCGATTCGTTTTTCCACTTGTCCGTTCCGATTTATTTTTTCACTGATCCGTTGCCATTCGTTTTTCCACTTGTCCGTTGCGATTCGTTTTTCCACTTGTCCGTTGAAGTTTCACTTCTAATATGTGTCCCAGCACACATTTCGATTTTTCGCAGGTTTACTGCAAATTATGATTTGGTGAGGTTAGTCACATTTTAATGGTGTAATACGCTACACACGCACTGACCAATATTTTACGTCAACACTTTTGTCGTTCACTTTTGTTATGACTTTCGAAAAACTGAACCGTCGGCAAAGTTTTCTTGTTGTTATTTTTGTTTCATTAACAAACTCTATTTATTTATTAATATTTTTTTACACATACCACAAATAGAGGCAGTGATGCCTTGTCACGTGGAGAGCAGAGGTATAGTTCGATGTAAACTTACTCCATTAATATCGGCTCGGAACATCGCACTTTCCGATGCGCAGAACGCAATTTTAGATATTAGAGGGACGAGGTCGTCTGAGGACGCAGTATATCCTCGCTCCTCTCCGCTCGCTTTCTCGTTTACGAGACTTCCCCGGCGCTCGGCTCACCAGAGCTGCCAATTTAGCGCTTTAGGAGCTAGATATAGCGCTTTTTAGGGCAATCCAGCTCCCAATTTTATTAAACAACTTCCAGCGCAATATCTTGCGCTTTTTAAAATATACAAATATCTAATTAATTTTATAATAAATATATATGAATATCTATACTAATATTATAAAGAGGAAAGATTAAATTATTTGTTTGCATTGAAGAGGCTCCAAAACTACTAAACCGATTTGAAAAATTCTTTCACTGTTGGCAAGCAAATATACGTAGATATATCAAATATTACTATGTTGCAGGTACCTTCAAGTTAAATAAAACCCAAAAAGCTAAGCAATGGCCGTTTTAATAAGCAATTAAGTTCCAATTCGGAGTGCAATCAAGATATTTAAGTTCTGCAGATAACCATCATATTTACGACAGTCAAGCTAGACATTAACTGTGAAATAGTGGACGTGTTAATTTTACAGCCAGTTTACTTGAAAATTCGAGGGAGTGTCTTAAATTTTGTCTACAGCATATTTATTAAGAAAATACGAATTTCCAGTCTCAATCTTATACTAATATATAAAGCTGAAGAGTTTATTTGCTTGAACGCGCTAATCTCAGGAACTACTGGTCTGATTTCAAAAATTATTTCAGTGTTAGATAGCCCATTTATCCAGGAAGGCTAAGACAAAAAGGAGCGGAGCAGCAATGAAGAATTGTTTCAAAATCGATATCGAGCGAATACAAACGATAATATGTATAGATAACGTTCTATGGACTTTCTTTAGTGTGAAATGGGCATTCTTATTTTGTGATTATTATAGTCTAATATTATATCTATATTCTTATATTATAAGGAGGAAGGTATATTGTATTTTTGTATGTTTGTAATGAATTAACTCAAAAACTACTGGACCGATTTCATTTGAAATTTATTTCACCATTAGAACGCTACTTTCCTTTTTTTAATAACATTAGGTTTATACTATATAATTCAGGTTTAAAAAAATTACCATAAAATTCATAAGTCATTCATCACATGCGCTGCGGAAACTCTTGATATCAATAGGTCCAACTATTCTAGTTATGTCACTATATGTACTTTTTTACATTGTAAAAGTTGATAGAAATGCCGAACAAAATCAGATCATTTTGGTCGGCATTTCTATCAACCTTTTTTCACTTTTGTATTGATCCTTCTCCAAATAAATCAGTTTGTATTCAAGACTGCTTCAATACCTGTAGATTGCAGAACTTTGTATCTGAGCATGTCAGTCACGCGAGTTCAGTGCTTTTCCCCATACCAAAAATGCCCAAGGTGCCTAAAGAATTTTTCACTCCAAAACACTGTCACTGATGGAACTACAAGTAAAATCTTTGTATCTGAGCATGTTAGTCATGCGAGATCAATGCTTTTTCTCTATATTAAAAGGGCCCAAACTGCCTAAAGAAGTTTTCACTTCAAAACACTGTCACTCATAGGACTACATGTCAAAAGTGAAAACTTTGTACATGATATATGAGCGTGAAGGTCACGCGAGTTCAGAGCTTTTCCCCATACCAAAAGTGCTCAAGGTACCTAAAGAAGATTTCACGTAAAGAAATTACATAGACATATTTCATATTATTCCATAAAGATACGCGTGGGTTTTTGTTGTTTGTTCGAGAATCCGTACAAACAAGCTGAAAAATTTACTTCCAGTAGAATATTATTATTATCCACAAGAGCATCGTTAGTAAAAATAAACACGCGAGAAAAAATAAAATACAAAACTAATAAAATATAATATAGTTACGGGCACAAAGGAGTATCGTTCACAAAAGGAATTATTAGCGCAGAGGGTATCCCGGATCGATAGTTTTCCCCCGGGGAAGTCCCGAGAACTGAATCAATATTTGGCCGCGTCACTTATGTGGATTGCAGAGTTTATTACCAAAGGATTGTGAGAATATTTGCTGTGATTCTGTGTCTTGCTACCCATGTTATACAAATATACACATATTAATAACTAGGATATGCCCGCGACTTTGTCCACGCTTGACTTGAAATTCCCGGGATTCCCGGGACATAAAGTACTACAGTATTTAAAAAAGAATAATAATAAAGCTATATCTTTCTAGTGGAAACTTGTCGGAATAAGCTATTTTTAACGAATTCAAAAAAAAGGAGGTTCTCATTCGTCGGGATTTTTTTTTGTTGCTTTTCTTATGTATGTTCGCGATTACTCCGTGATTTATGATCGATTTACGTGATTCTTATTTTGTTCGACGGAATAGCTTCATTGGTCCCTAAAATATTTACATAGTTTGGCCAGTAGTTTTCATTTTATGAACATTTTTCATGGAAATAATTTTCACTCCGTTCCATATGTACACTGATTACTCTGAGATTTATGATTCGATTTACGTGGTTCTTTTTTTGTTCGACGCGGAATAGCTGCCATGTAGTCCCCTAAAAATTTTACATAGTTTGGCCCAGTAGTTTTCATTTTACGATCATTTTTTTGTTCCTGTTTCTTGGGACCTACATTTTTTAAGATGCGCGGCACCATTCGTAGGTCCACCTATACATAGCTAGACACTAAAAAGTAACAAATAAAAAATAAAAACTTCGTTTAAAAAAACCGAGTTCAAAAACTAAAATGAATAAAATAACTTATTTCTAAAGCTATTATTATTAATATTTTGACGGTCTCTGTGGTTGAGCGGGCTAAGCCTTTGCCGGCCTACCTCACTGCAACCCAGAGGCTCCGGGTTCGATTCCCGGTATAGTAAATTTCGGAAACGTATTTTCTCCGTTATTTACCATGGTCTGGGTGTCTGGGATCGGCCCCAGAGTGGTCCGTTGTATATTACCCATAACACAAGCGTAACTTGCTTAACTTGGGGATATACAATGTGTGTGTTTGTCTGCCGATTATTATTATTATTATTATATATATTATCTAAAACATCTTGAAGTCGGTGCAAAGGAAAACATAAAAATTACTATATTTGAAATTACTAAGCACCGACTTTAAGATGTTTTAGATAATATATATTAATAATAGCTTTAGAATAATTATTTTATACATTTAGCTTTTTTTTTGAAGTTGGTTTTTTTTATGCATCCGAACAACTTGAAACTTCTCCCGGGAAAATTCCCGAGGGATACCCGTGATAAAAAATATAACACATTTTATTTAATTCGGACCAGCACATTCCGTAAATACAATTTTTAGAAGGAAAGTTAGAAAATATTTGTTTCCAACTGCGACATGCACAATACTTATTACTAATGGTCGCCCGTTCTCGAAATTCGACCATAATGATTTATGTCAATGACTATACTTCTATAATCACAGATTTCGCCATGGCTACACTGTATTTGTATAAACAAAAGAGTATAATATGTGTGTGTGTCAAATACATCGTAGTGTGTCTAATGGTTTTTTATATTGATTTAATGTACTTTTTGTGCATATTTAAAAAAAAATATTAGCATTCGTCGTATTTTAAAAAAATAATATAAAATCATTATAATTACACGTGTTAACGATATTGGATACATCGCAATGAAACTTGCACATCGAAATAACTAATGTGAATCTTTGCATCAAAACTACTGTTTTTCCTTCGGTAGCTCGATACGAATCAGTCTATGATAAGATTCTCACGTCTTTTATTTTGGGAGCTTTACAAAACATCTCTTTCTTGGAAAGGGAAGGGATAGAGAGGAGTAATTTTGAATAAGGGATGGAAGGTTGGAAAATGAGAAGGTGAATAATGCGTACATACATAAAAGCGAAAAATAATATTTCAAGCATTATTTTTACACATTAGTCTTAAAAACGATTAACATAAAAACAAATTTCTAGTGGAACCAATCAGTATAACTTTGCGGCTGTTTTAATTAGGGCGATGTTCAGTGAGTACGCATTTGCGGGCTCATCGCGGAACAAATATTCCAACTAACAACCCACATTTGCTGCTTTCTTAATAAGAAACTTACAAGCTTTTAATTTATGGAACTTATATCAGTACCGAACGTGAAATACACAAAGGTTTTACGCCTTCAGTATACTTCTATCGAATTCAGCAAATGCTGCATCCACAATCTTAGTAATGTCCCTGCCTGGCTTATCTTCTGCTGAATGCCAGATGCTACCAGGAGGACCACTCTCGTACATCTGCACAACAGCATTGACTGCAGAAGATATCTTCTGGTAACCAGTTGGTATTGCTGATAAGCATTCTGCTAACACTTTCCCAACTTGCGGGCTATATGATCTCTTTTCTAAATCTGCCAGTAGAGCTGTATCAGTAGGACCGAAGCACATCGTCAGGATTCTTATACCAGTCTGAGCAAAAAAGGGGTCCATAGCGATACTTTGACTGAAATGGAGAACAGCCATTTTTGATCCGCCATAAATGGGCAGTAGTGGACCCTTAGCTATCGCTGCTACTGATGATATGTTAATGATAGTACCACCAGCGCCACCATTGGCTTTGCTCATATGATTAATAGCTTTCATAGTAAAGGAAACAACTCCTTGCCAATTAACATCACAGGCTTTCCTCCAGAGGTCTGGTGAGTCAAACATAATTCCAGCGTTGTTAATAAGTATATCAATTTGCTTAAATGTTGCCAGTACTTCATCAAATGCTGCTGTAATTTCCTCTTCTTTGCTAACATCACATTTTATGAAAATTACTTGCCCTGCTTTTGTTTCATTTAGGCGTTCGACTAGAGCTCTACCAGCTTGTTCAGCAACGTCTAGAACTGCAACATTCTTAGCTCCTAAGCCAAGGAATTTTTCCACATAAGCAGCACCGAGTCCTGACGCTCCTCCCGTGACAAGAACATTCTTGCCAACGACTTTCTGCACCATGGTTCTTCAAAGATACAATTAAAATGTTAAGACAAAAGAGTTGTTGAGACAAACTGATCATTTGTTGATTACATTTCCGTTTATAAACGGAGCCTATCTTTAGCGATCAATGTAAAATTGTGAAATCTCAAATCAACAATTATCAGAAGATAACTATATTAATTATCACGCTACAGATACGGAGGCTTTATAGCGATGGTTACGGTATGTAGTGACATTTTGGTACCCAAATAGAGTCTCAGTGCATGCTTAAACCGGGCGCGGGATGGAGGTTGGAAGAGCTCCAGGAAACTGGATGGGACGCCGTCTCCTCCTTCTGCGAGCACGTTATGCTTGCGAAGGAGGAGGCGGAGCGGGAGCGTGAGCGGACGTCCTTGCTCCGCTCCCGCCAAAGAAGGACGCGCCGACGCCGGAGGGCGGATTTCGACCTTCGGCCACCGTAAGCGGGCGGCGCGGGTGGGGCCCCTTGGGGTATAGGGGTTCTTACTCACCCGCATATGCCGTCGAGATGAGAGCGCGAGTGTTCCGCGCGCGCTCATCTCTCCTTCCGTGGGGCGCGTTACAGACCGCCCCACGCCAAAGGGAGGATGACGATGCCGGGGGATGAGTCCCTCGGCAATGGAAGAGGCCTCGTGAGGGGGGCCCACGCCTGCCAGGGCTGCGGAGAGGCTAGGTCATATACCCGTAGCCCTGGCATAAGGCGAAGGACGGAACACCCAGGGGTTTTAGTGGGTATCCCTAACCGGGGAGTGGCAATAGCATGGCACCAGTTCTGACTGGGCATGCTAGTGCCACCCCCGATCTGGCGAATCCCACACCTGGTCGCGAATTATCCCCCCAAGGTTCTGCCCTTGTCGCGGCTTAGTCCTCAATAGGATTTCCCCTGGTAAAAAAAAAAAAAAAAAAAAAAAGCTCCAGGAAAGGAAATGGGTATTTCAGGCGAAATTACCATAAACCCCATAGCCATTCGCAACCATGTTTCCCTCGCTGTTCTTATACAGCATTTTGGAAGGCCCGAAAAGTGATTGGCATGTCAGCGCCTACCTACATTTAAGTTCTTTCAATATTGCAATGAATAGGCAACATAATTCAGCCAAAATTCTCCTCCTTTCAGTTTTCCTAGCAGCTAGTGATTGAAATCTTTCCCAGTTACTGCTCTGTAAAAGACTAGTAAAACGTCGTATGGGAGCTACATAGTTACATACGTCTAGTCACCGCAGCGGACAATGAACAGTAGTTCGTTCGCACATAATAGTTGCTCCATCTCGCTCGCACATCACCCATCCCGCTCACACACTGTGCTATACATTGTACTAGTAGTACGACTTGTTAATATTTGTACTTGAGGTTACCGTCTCTATAATAAATCAATCGCAAAAGCGTACAATTACTGCCGGTGTTCCCCAAGGCAGCTGTCTGTCGCCAGCATTATATGGTCTGTACACAGACGACATCCCGACCCTAGAGGGCTCGCTACGACTCGGGGAATCGGATATAATGCTGGCGTTGTACGCAGACGACAGCGCCTATATCGCGACCTCTATGAATGCCGATCACGCAGCTCGCCGAATGCAGCGCATGCTCGACAAGATACCGGCGTGGCTGGACAGGTGGCGCATGGCGGTCAACGTGGGGAAGACTGCCGCGCTACTAGTCGCCCGCCGGCGCATCATGCCGAAGCAGCTCCAGCTTCGAGGCCAGGAGATCGAGTGTCAGACCTCGGTCAAATACCTCGGGGCACATACGTCGACAGGTCGTTGAGCATGCGGCTCCAAGTGGAAAAGGCTGTGAACACCACACGAGCCGCCAGAGCCCTGCTCCGACCTGTCCTATCTTCCAGACTGCCCCTGAGGACGAAGATCGGGGTCTACAAGACTCCTATCTCCGCTCGAGGCTCACATATGCAGCTCCGGTATGTTATGCGCTGTGCTCGGCCACCAGCAAGAAGCTGTTACAAAAACAGCAAAACATCACCTTGCGGATGTGCACGGACGCGGGTCGATATGTCAGGAATGACGTCATCGCTCGCGACTTGGGCGTCCCGTCGGTGGAGGACTTTATGGTCATGTCGGCGCATCGAATGTTCGACTGTGCCAACAACTGCCGCCATACCCACTTGAACGGGATCGCCCCGCTACATGCGCGACCCCCAGACGATGGAAGAAGGAAAACCTGGCTATGGACCCCACGTGACCTCATCCGCCGGGATTACGGGGATGTCGAGGTCGCGATTTATGCCCCTAACGCCACAGATAGGCCACCAGACGCCAACGATGGCCAACTGAAGCCCGGGAAGGCCATCGAAAGCCATGATCGGCCAACCAAGCCGCTGACGTAGCCCACGCAAAGCCCGTGAAGGCCAACGAAAGCCGCGGATTGGCCCGCGCGAGCCGCCGACACCACGGCGGCTCCCACACATAGTTACCGGAGGGTAGTGGCCCTCCGAGCTGCAGCCGGGGTAAAGAGCTTCAGCTCGAAGCCCCCTCACCAACGCGTCGAGTATTCGACGTAGTTGAAGACAAGCGAGAATAAATCAGTTCATTGGAGCACTCGACAGTGAATACTACTCTGCCAGCTGATGTATTATTTAAATTTCGACCTCTCGCTGCTACAGTGTTAAAATCAACACAATACGGAACCAATAGAATTTATTTTAATTAGTTCATAATGTTTACTACAATATTATTGAATAACAAAGATATCATTAGTCCAAGCCTAATATATAAATATAAGTAATCAGCATGACATAAAACAGGCCAAGTGCTCTTGAAACCACACAAGATAGGGTTCTGTAGTCTTCCTACAGAACCCTATCGCTGTTTTATACGTGTTTTTACAGTTCTAATAAATTCTATGGTATTTTCAACGGCATTTTAATTCGAGTCCTGTAGCTCGTAACAATATTATATATATAAGTATAGAGCCGTTAGAACACACCTTTGAAGTCTAATCTGTATAGTGCCAATAATTTATATAAGTATGTGACAACTACTAAAGGTGCCATTCGAATCTCGGCTGCAGGCTGCGAATGCAGGTAGCACACGCATGACACGCAGCCGCTGCCTGCATTCGCAGCCGGGTGTGATTCCGAGTATGGCTGCACGTACTGCGGCAGGCAGCAGGTGGCGGCCAGTTGCTTCCAATATTTCAGAATATCGGACGTGAGGAACAGTCGTCAGAATAGTTTGATGTTATATCTTTTATTAGAACAGGAAGAGGATGATGATGACATGTTGTCATTGTGAACTAGCCAGAGAAGAGAAGCCACACGTCCTTATATAATATGTAGACCTACTGATGGAAGTTATTCAATACTAATTAAGAAATACTTGAAGTTTGATGACGATCAGTTTAGGAATTATTGTCGATTTAATAAGGTTGGAGTGATAAAACTAAGTGCGCATCGGCTTGCAGCCGCAGCATTACTGGTCTGCGATTGGCTGCGGCTGAAAGTCGCAGCAGTACTTGTAGGCGACGCTCGGCACCACGTGCAGCCGCAGCCGCGTTCGGAATGTTTTTCACAGAAATCTATACTACTACATAGAAAACCAGTCGTGCAGCCACCTCCCGCTTCGTGCAGCCGCCGCATGTGCTGCCTGCATCCGCAGCCTGCAGCCGAGGTTCGAATGGCACCTTAACTGTGATGTGCACAGATTCAGGTGAGTACGGCCGTCTTAAAATTATAAGAGTTTTGTTATTACCAATTCGATACGAAGCCCAAATCGATTTTGTTTGCCAAGTCATCGTTAATCAGCACTAACTAATACCTGTCATATCTAGGCTCCACCCATAACGATTTTAAAGTTAGTGACGGGAGATAAATGTATTTTATTTATAGTGTTAACAAATAGCTACAATAGCGAAACTTTTTTAGCAACGGTAGTGAATTCTTTCGATGGGTACGGAAAGCGTGACGCCGTGATTTTAATAATTTAAACACTATGCTCATGCAGATAGAGTTGGAAATGTTTTCAAGTTTTTCCTTATTTAATCATTTAAACACTATGCTCATAAAGATATTTTGAAGTTCATAAATCGAATTGAACCTAGAGCATTTTTTTCCTATTTTAATTATCATAATGTTACAAAGATTCAAAAAGTCCAAAATCACCAATGTCCACAAGCCGAACGAGCGAAGCAAGCGTGCCGTGTATCACAACCGACTAGTAACTATCGTTTAATTATTTATCAATTAATATAAAGTAACCAATCTGTTCTGACACTCACCGGCCGCGACCACTGACCAGAACAGAAAGTTAGGTTAGGTTAGCTTCAGACCAAAGCCAGAACAGATTGATAGACATTCATGCATTGATAATTGTTTAAATAATGGTAGCAGGAGGGCCAGTCTCGTACATCGGTACAACAGCATAGACTGCAGAAGATATCATCTGGCATCCACTTGGCATTGCAGGTAAGTATTCTACTAACATTTCTCCAAGCTGCTGGCTGTATGTCTCTTTTCTAAACCTTCCAGCAGAGGTGCGGAAATTTTAAAGGCATAAAGTCGGGAGTATTCCGGGCGACACTGCAACACACTCTTTGGGTAATTGCACCCATGCTGCCGTTGCTGTTCTTGTACAGCAGTTTGAACCACCCTTAAGTAAGTGGCAAGCTTAGATCACATAAACGTCTAGATCACGCATCAATTGCACAAAAACGGCCCAAAAAAAGTGCACCAAATTTGGTGCACTCGCTCCCCACGCCGGTCACGCCTGTTAGTGTCGTTTCGACTACTTTACTGGTTAGAGCTCTCGCAAAAAAACATTATGCCGTCCACGCTATTAAAATGTATCGGAACTAGTTTAAAAGAGGAAAGGATAAGATAAGATGTAATTTCAACGAAAAACTTAACACTTTTGTCATGATTTTTTAATAAAAACATGTAATTTAATTTCGATATTTCCAAGGTTATCAAATTCACTAATGTTGTCAGGTGTGAAGTGGCAATTATTTTAAAAAATTTGGGGAGTTTGTTACGACTTTTTTTAAATATAAAATATGAATAATTTGAAAAATCTATAGAAAACAGATATATAATGTTTGTGTGTTCGTCCGATTTTCTTAAATCAGTTTATATTACGTTTTAAATTTCCTACAAATCCAATTGTAGCAAATCATTGGATAAAAGAAATCTGGGAATCGCAAAATTAGAGGTGGAATAAAAACTTTTGGAAATGAATATTTTTATTTTAATAATAGCCCTTTTTTAAGTGGTTTAGTTGCTCTTAAGTCCCTGCACTAAACTTTTCTGTTTACATACCCCGTAGTTCCTACTACTACAGACTTATAAAAATGTACTAATATCTGTACGGACATTTTAATGCGAATTAAAATTACTACATATACTAAAATGTTTTACGAATTCATTGGTGCATGTCGTTCCAAAACACAAGTTTTATTGCTAATACTTTAATTATTAAAAAAAACTAAAACCTCTGAGTAATATTAAATTACAATACATAAAGCGATTAAATCATAACGATCATTTAAACTTTTCACTTAAGTAAAAAATATTTAATTATAAAAAATGGGGTAATATTTTTTAGCTGATATCCCGAAACCACGCACACATTGATAGTTTTTGAGAGTGAATATAGCAACGCTTCGCGTTTTTTATGCCGTTTTTGGCGATGTTGTTTGTTCGCATGCGCTCTCTCTAGACATGTTATATCTCAATGGTGGCAAGTCACCGGTTACTAAATTCTTCAAAAGATAAGTAAGAAAAATAATTCGTTCCAAAATCAACAACCAATATAATACAGATCATAAGATAAAAGACAATATTAAAAAATTGTTGTTGCGAGCTGATACCAATTCTTTACAGGTTTGTCTCGCCTCTTTGAATTGGAGTGATCTATTGTTCGCGCTAATCCTTTTGTATGACTCCCAGTAACACGTCATAAATCCTTCTTTCTTGTAGTTGCATTTCGTTGTAAATTCTTAGAAGCCATTACATCGGGACTCTGGGTTGGTTGTACTTCAATTGCGAGTTGCTACTACTCTTACTACTTACTATCGGAGCTAATATCTTATAATTATGGACTTTGCACGATTATGTTATTACCATTTTGTGCCTTACGGTTTGGTTTTGTTGTATTCAATTGTATTTGTAAGAACTGTCTAAGAATACGTGTGTGTATTTCTAATAAACTTGTAATAATTCCAACGTATTTTAATTCACACCCTATATCATTTAGCGTGGAATATGTAATAAAAAAACAGGAAAGTACGCGTGGAACCACACACAGTTGATAGGGTTCTGTAGGAAATAGAACTCAGTACAGGTTTTCCCAGAGAACTACGATATTAGGTGTTTTTTAACAAATATGTGTCATAAAATTCCTTCGAGGTCGGCAGTAGGTTTGTTTATAGTTCTGGTGTTAAATTTAAAAATTAAATTTTCCATCAGGTAGGTCGCAATTGTGCCTACTTCAACAATAATAGAAAAAATAACAATGTTCACTATATTTTAATAAACAAATTATATCTTAAAATCTGCTTTTATTTGACATTATATAAGTTTATTTTTTTCATTATTTTCCACCTTATGGCTGATTTGCATTTTCATTTTTATATAGTCAGCTTAGATTATATATACCACACTGGTAGTTAGTTATCTTGCGAAACTAGAGAATTAAACCCTTATCGTCGTTTGGTATATGCGTGTGGGTACTTAGCGACGTGGGGTAGTGGGACAGCTGGTGCTGTGGTGTAATGGATGGATGTCACTTTTAAATTATCGATCGTTCACTCTGTTTTACCGTCGTTTAGCCCCATCTATGTTTTTTTGCCTGTTTACGATAGTTAAAAATATTTTGGATACTATCATTAGCTACGAGCTAGATGGCGCTTTAATATTTAGACATACATTCTTTATTATTTAAACAATAAACTTAAGGCTATATATACAAAAATCTTAATTGCTACGTTAAAATATGTAAGACCTAAACATATTCGTAAATGCACCTCCGAAAGTTTTCTGTTTTCTATATTGATAGATTTTGTAACGTTTTCTTTTAAATTATTCTTTACTTTGTAAGGCTTTAATTTTTTGAGAGTTATTCAAATTATAATATTAAAAGTTAGGGTAGGTAATATTTTTTAAACTTAGAAGCTTATCTCTCTTCATATATTCAATCAAATAAAAATATTCGCATACGTTTATTTACACACGTTCTTCTTTACGACATATTATCATTTTTCTTTTATTATATTATAAAATTGTATGAATGAATGAATGTTCTTTATTGCATATATAGATTAAAACAAAACAAATATTATACTAATATATAAAAATTTTAAAGCTGAAGAGTTTGTTTGTTTTTTTGAACGCGCTAATCTCAGGAACTACTAGTCTGATTTGAAAAATTCTTTCAGTGTTAGATAGACCATTTGTCGAGGAAGGCTATATATAATCACGCTAAGACCAATAGGAGCGGAGCGCTAATGAATAATGTTGTCGCCGCCGGCGATATCTTCCAGACCACCTGCATAATTTTTAAAACTAACTCAAATATAAGTTAAGTGTCAGAATGTCAAATTTATTACTATATTATAATTGTAAAAGTGTAGTGTTTTGTTCTTTAGATTTTTGTGTTTATCTGTATGTACGGTATCACGTAAAAACTACTGGACCGACTTCGATGCGGTTTTAGTTGATCTACAACAAATTATTTGTCTTAAGATCTACGCTAATTTTTATCCTGGGAATCCCACGAGAATTTCCTTGGGAGCAGGATATAATATTTTCACTGTTCAAAAGCAAATTCCCTGTCATAAAATCTGTGATAATTCGTTTCCCGGGAACTCCGGGATTTTTCCCGAGAGTGGTTTCAAGTTGTCAGGACATTAATAAATTAGTAGATAGATAGATAAAATTTTATTATATACTAATACAAAAATGAACTTAAAGACTAAAATTATATCTAATTATGTACAAATGTGTATGGTTGGTGTATGTACAAAGGGCGGTCTTATTGCTAAATAGCGATCTCTTCCAGACAAATGTTCCAACTTGCAACCCACATTTGTTACCTTCTTAATAAGAAAGAGATTTACTTAATTTACTCGTACAAGCTTTTGATTCATAAAATCTATATCAGTACGAAACGTCAAATATACCAAAGTTTTACGCTTTTAGAATACTTCTATCGAATTCATCGAATGCTGCACTCACAATCTTAGTAATGTCTCTGCCTGGTTGATCTTTTGCTGAATACCAAATGCTACCAGGAGAACCAGTCTCGTACATCTGTATAAAAGCATCGACTGCAGAAGATATCTTCTGGTATCCACTTGGTGCTGCAGGTAAGTATTTCGCTAACAATTTTCCAAGGTGCGTGTTGTACGCTCTCTTTTCTAAACTGTCCAGTATAGCTGTGTCGGTAAGACCGCAGCACATAGTCAGGATTCTTATACCAGTCTGAGCATAGAAGGGATCCATAGAGATATTTTGACTGAAATGTAAAATAGCCATTTTTGAGCCGCTATAAACGGGCACTAGTGGACCTCTGCCTAACGCTGCTGCTGATGACATATTGATGATAGTACCGCCAGCACCACCATCGGCTTTGCTCATATGATTAATAGCTTTCATAGTAAAGGAAACGATTCCTTGCCAATTAAGATCACAGGATTTCCTCCAGAACTCTGGTGAATCATCCATAATTCCAGCATTGTTAACAAGTATATCAATTTGCTTAAATGTGGCCAGCACTTCATCGAATGCTGCTTTAATTTCATCTTCTTTGCTAACATCACATTTTACAAAAATAGCTTTCCCAGCTTTTGTTTGATTTAGGCGTTCGACTAGAGCTTTACCAGTTTGTTCAGCAATGTCTATAACTGCTACATTCTTAGCTCCTAATTCTAGGAACTTTTCCACGAAACCAGCACCGAGTCCTGACGCTCCTCCCGTAACAAGAACATTCTTGCCAGTAACTTTGTGCACCATGATTAAGGTTAAGTCAAGAGTTGTTGAAAACAAACTATTCATTTGTTGATTAAATTTCAGTTTATAACCGAAGTCTTATCTTTAGAGATCAACGTAAAATTGTGGAAGCTCACATTTACGATTATCAGAAGAATTATTGCTCATTAGTAATAACAATTAAACTTAACAAAACAGTAATTAAGTCATTACTTAGGCACTTGAATTATTAAACCATATCTTACCTAAATAGGTCGTTTTCACCTCTCCTTGCTCTGCCAGATTTCTTATTTACTAGTAGTATTGGTGGCAATCTACCAAAGTAAACTCAATGTGAAGTGTATAACCTATTATTTACACTTAAATTAAAGCTATATATAGACGAGTTACACAGAGAATGATGAATTGCATAGAGTAAAGTATTGCGTATTGGTGCCATTTTTATGTGAGTTTTGTGAACAATTTCAGACTTCAGGGCCACTTCTTTTATCCCCCGTTCCGTCCGACGTCTAGCTGCTAACTGTGCGAGCTATGGGCGTCTGCAGTATGCGGGGCGTGGAGAGAAGCTGTGTCCCGGTGGGCCGGTTAAGGGGTTGCTCTCTCTCCGTAACAACTGGTAAACTCCTTTAAAATCGATATTAACACAAATAAATCTCAAACTATTCATCATTCAATACGGAACCAGTAAAATTTGTTTTCATAAATTCATTTTTCACTAGTAAGAAGATAACACTATTTTATCTTATCTTACAATTTTGTTACATAAACTACAGACACTCGGTATTCAAGGTGATTTATCAAGACGGACCAAATCCTATGTTGAAAAACGGTGTCAAACAGTTATTGGCGTTGCTACTTCGGTCGATGCTCATATTCAAACTGGTGTTCCTCAAGGATCTTTGTTGGGGCCTTTGATATAAATTGCTTACTTAAATGACATTTTTATATGACACCAATAGTATTTTTGTTTGGAAATTAAACTCGATGTAATGGACTGTATGATTGTTATTATTGAACTTTTTACATGAATCGAAATAAACATAGAATAAGTACAAATTATGCAAGAGAGTCGTTGTTGAGTATTATAGTAGAATTGTGAATGAATAATGAACCAAGAATTATTTTTTTTTTGCCTCCAAAGCCGTTCCTTTATCCCTCATCCCGTCCGACGGCTAGTTGCTAATTGTGCCAGGTATGGGCGTCGGCGGTACGGGGCGCGAAGAGTAGGTGAGGCCCGGCGGGCGGGTCAAGGGGGTGCTCTCTGTCCGCAACAGTATGTATCTTAGAAATGCAAAATTTGTGCTTTTTGTCTCTGTGTGACTGTGAAACATTACAAAAAAATTAAGCCGGCCAGCTGAGTACAATGCTTAAAACAGAATAAGCGTCAATGTAGGAAAACGTACACACATAAGTTTCACGCGTCGTAAAAACCTATATCTTTAAATTTGTCTATTAACGATCGTCCTATCACGAAGCCGAAAACTGTTAAGGATCTAGGTGTTACAATGGACGCCAAACTTACCTTTTCTAATCACACTGAATAGATTGTTGACAACGCATACAAAAATCTACGTTTTATACAAAGATAATCACAATTTTTTAACGATATGGTTTGTACCAAAAGGCATTTTATATGGCATATATGGTCCGGAGCGTCATAGAATATTGCAGCTTCATATGAAATCCATAATACTTTTACAGTTTATGAATTCAAAAAAGCTGCATTGAAATTATTTCTGCCACCTTTAATTTAAGGACCTTGTTTAAAGAGCTTGCTGCTCCGGACGCCTAGACACTTCGTTAATTTAATATTTCAAATGATCAATAATCATCCGCATGTAAACAAACTCTTATCGTGATGTGTAATGTACCCACTCACACAACTCACACTACATACATCACACTTTACTCTGACCTCGTAAGTCTTTGACATTGACAATCTTCTACTTCTTACATACAACTTCACGCCAGGTCCCTTGCGGGGTAGGCACGAACAACAGAGCGCCATATAGGCTTATTCTTAGATATAGGCATATTATACTTCTTGTAATATATAAAAATGAATGTTTGTCTGTATGTCCTTTATAGAATCGTAAACTATACATTTGATCATGTGATGATCTTAAGCAAAGATGTTGTGCATGAGCCCGAGAAGGTTTCTGAGTTGGTTCACAATTGGACCCGGTAGGTGGCGCTGCTGTCGGCATATCGATTGAATCTGTTCCGGGCAGGACAACGTCTGCCGGGACAGCTAGTATTTTATAAATACAGACTTTTATACTTTTTGAAATACTGACTGCAATTGTTCTGCTTATTTGACTTAGTTTAGATTTTGCCTAACATTTTTATCTGTTGTATTTGCTCACGCCGTGGTCACCATCAGTAATGTGGGGAATATATTATGTCTCTATTATTTCGTTAGATAACTAAACTAATTTTAATGACACTTGTATTTTCAATCACATGTTAAAAATACAATATTTGATTCACATTAAAGATTAGCAGACAAAAATGTAAACGGACATGACAAAATGATAAAGTTTTCATTTCTGCCATTTCATTATTAGGAACTGAAATTTAAAGCGAGTCATGTTCATTAAAATAATCATTAATCAGCGTAAATTATAGTTACAAAATTGGTAATCTTATGTAAACATTTGGTAATCGCTAACAAATAACAATTGAGACTTAAAGTCATGTTGACTCAGCGGCTAAGGTGCGCTCCACAAATTACGTCACACGAATGTAATGATTTCTTGACACCTCATCCATCCTTATCACTGGTGGTCACATTCGTGAGACTTCATCCACAGTACGATATCACATATTTTGTATACCAAGACATTATTAAATTATAACAGCAGTTCCCGTAATTAGTTTTCATCATCATCATCATTATCATCCGAGCGTTAAGTCCCGGTTGCGTTCGAAGCGATCACTTCGACGCCCAGGGTCCGCTTTCCTACTTTTTCTTCTCCACTTCGCGCGATCTTCGATTTCGCTTGTGTTACGACTGTTGGTATGCATGTCATCCCTCACCTGTCCTGGCTGATGATTTAGTTTTATTTTCAACTAATTAATTTAAGTTTGGCACTTAAGAGGTACCTGATTTTCTTTGCCGATGTTTGTGGGTAGATTAGTATATTGGTGCAGTCAAAGGATATTTTCACACATATTATGATGGAGCCTAACCTAGTTGGGAAGAGTTGGCAGTTCAGTAAATCAAAACCGCCAACTCTCCCCAGTCACCAACGCTGCAATCAGTCCGCTTCATACCTTTGTCGCGTGTAATACCTATATTGGGTCGAAATAAAGTTTATCATATTATAACAGCCCTAGTGGACTGTTAGCCTATACCCTCTGTGTTGTTGTGATATAGGCCGGTCAAGACTTAGCCCGTTAAAGCACAAAACTTTATTGGTATTATCCCCGCAAATTGATAATTCGCTGGAACTTTGTCAAATTAACCGTCACGTGACGTCATCCGCAACTCGAGATGTACGCGTACTCACCGGCCAGTGATGCTAACAGTACTGAGTGTTCGGCTACGGTTACGTCACCAAAATGGCGGCCAGGCGCAATAGCGGGGATTTGCGGGGATAATAAATAAAAAAAACTATATTCGTGAAAAAACGGAGAAAGAATACCATTTCGTGCGCTGGGGCGGCCTGTCCTGAGGCGACAAAACAGCCCACAGCCAGGTGGTAGAAAGAAAGAAAAAGATTTACTTAGAACTACAGTAAATCTTACTTAAAATATTAAAATAAAAACAATAAGTAAATGTTCTAAATTGGTCTTAGCTCAGCAAGATTGACGGTCAATATAACCAGCGCTGATCTTCCGTTAGGGCCCTAATTATTATTTTTATTTAATTATTAATTAGTGACATACACAAACACAGCCAAACAAGATAAAAGTAGGCTACTTGCTCGACTGGATGGCGACCACCTCTGATCTAGGGTATGCCGCCATAAGAACCTTGTGTTCCAGCATTAGTGACCAGATTCCGGTCTCCCTTAATAGAGCAGCAGAGCACCTTTGGTGTTGCAATTATCCATAGGCGATGGTAACCGCTTTCCATTTAGTACGCCGTCTGCCTGTCTGCTGAAATGCTGCAATAAAATAAAAATAAAACCAACTTCAAAAACTAAAAAAATCAAAATGTATAAAATAACTTATTTCTAAAGCTATAAATATCTATATATCTATCTATTTAAAACATCTTAAAGTCGGTGCTTAGTAATTTTCAAAATATAGTAATTTTTATGTTTTACTTTGCATCGACTTCAAGATGTTTTAGATAATATATATTAATAATAATAGCTTTAGAAAAAGTTATTTTATACATTTCAGTTTTTTTATTTTTGAAGTCAGTTTTTTTAAACGAATTTTTTATTTTTTATTTGTTACTTTTTAGTGTCTAGCTATGTATCGATGGACGTACGAATGGTGCTGCGCTTCTTAAAAATTAAAGTATCCCAAGAAACGGGAACAAAAAATGTTCGTAAAATGAAAAGTACGGGGCCAAACTATGTCAAATTTTTAGGGGACCACATGGCAGCGGAATTACGCGTCGAACAAAAAAATCACGTAAATGTAATCATAAATCTCAGAGTAATCGGTGTACATATGGAAGGAAAAGGATTTTTTTTTCATAAAAAATGTTCATAAAATGAAAACTATTGGGCCAAATTATGTAAAATTTTTAGGGGACCATTTGGTAGCTTTTCCGCGTCGAAAAAAAAATCACGTAAATCAGATCATAATTCACGGAGTAATCAGTGAACATACATAAAAACAAGCAAGAAAAAAAAGATCCCAACGAATTGAGAACCTCCTCCTTTTTTGAGGTCGGTTAAAAATAAACACTACAAACGTGGATACACGTTACCGTGCTGTACGCGAATATCTGTATAATATGCTTTAATAAAAGTACTTATACATATTATGGCGAATGATGGTAGAACTATCTAGTTAGTTTTAGATCTTTTAGAATCAACCAGAACAATCTAGAAGTAAAAGACAAGGACAGACATATTCAGATAGAGAGAGACGATGACCGAAAGAAAGAGATAGATAGATTTAAGAAAGACATAGATGTATAAACGAAAGTTCCCGAACAGAGGGTTCGAGAAGGAAGAGACAGAGATAGATAGATGGGTTCTAGAAAATTCTTCCGGGTATATAAACAGCGTAAGGCGCGCCTACCGGGCAGTTTAAAGTTGAGTTGAGTCCAAGACGGTGAAGCGACAAGTGCGATACTAAAGGGTTGGAAGAGAAGGTTAATAGAAGTCAAGACGAATTAAGTGGTGTATTTAGTGACAAGTTTGGAGGACAGATACGTGAAGGAGGTGTGTAGCGTAGTTCGAGAGAGGAACTAGAAACGAGCTACACGCGATAATATCGGAGGTGGACTACGCAATACCGGCGACGGTATTGAAGGTGTGACAACTTATCGTCGGGACTGTACATCGTTAGTCGTGCGTATAGGGGCAACCCTCCAGATGAACCCTCGAGGTGCGGCTGTAAGTCAATAAAAGCTTTTAAATTAAAAACTGGTGTTTTCTTCCAATCTATAAGTGCGTAACCCCGCTCGCACGTAACAACATATACTAATATTATTAAGAGGTAAAATTTGCGAGTTTGAATGTTCAGGGTAATCTCCGATACTGCTGAACCGATTTTGAAAATTCTTTCACCAGTGGAAAGCTATCTTATTCCCAAGTGACATAGGCTTATTTAATTGTGATTAATAAATATAAACGATTGTAAATAATTTTATTAATTTAAATGATAGAATAAACTAAAATATAAATGAAACTAAACTATAAAATTAAATACTACTATAAACATATTTACAATATGTTTATAATATTAAAAAAAAATAATGACCTGTGTGAAGTGGGTACCGGAACGCCTGTCAAATATGAAACAGCAATAACGTTCCACGCAAGAATTGTGGACATCCTCGTACGAGGCACTGTCAGTGCTTCTTGTGTACCAATTAATTAAAGGCTTGCGTGATTGCGTGGGAGCATGTGCATTTTTATTACGCTCAGCGAAGTGGGCACGGGTCAACTAGTTTATAGAAAAAATTGTTGCAATAAATACAATAAATACAAAAATAATATTTTTCCTACTTACTATAAAGCGTGAATTATAGCTGTCAGTTTCTTACGAGTGGGTTGTTGGTCTTGTAAGTCACAAAATTTACACATCAAAGGGAAATCATGAATTTTGAGTGTCGTGTAGCACGCTACGAATGAAAGGCTACAAAACTACGAAGTTGCTACGACTCGCGGTGTAGTGATGTACGCTGTGTAGACAAATCGAGATTTCGAGACTAAACTTAAGAATGAAACTCATTTGCAAACTGTTACGCTCTGCGGTATTACCAGGGTATTGTTAAAGTTTTGTTTGCCTACCGCCAACTTGTTCATTTTAATTATTTTATATAATAATAAGTTGGCGGTAGACCAAGTAAAACTTTAACAATACTTTTTAATTTACTTGATACTTGACATGTTGGTCTTACGTAACCATAGCTTCTGTAAAGTGGCCGAAACGTCGGATTAATAAAAATTAAAACGGTTAAAACGTAATTTGTCAACTAAAGTAAATGTTTTTCTCTGTAATATTGCTGTACAATAAAGAGTATTGTATTGTATTTACACTAACCATTTTATATACTAACTCTTCAAATAAAACTCACTTAGCCACAGTCCTATTACCTTTAATATTATCGCAAATATGGCTTCAGCATAAGAGGATCTGAAGTATCTCTTACGGGTTTCCATTGAGTGTGGTGCCCGAAATCACTTATTTGTCACTACCATGCGAGAAGAGTATTAACAGTTATCGTTCATTATCTGTAAGGTACTCATCATTTATATATAAGACAACTCTTTATTATTTAATTTAATGAATTCAAGGAATAAAAACGATGAGTTTCGTCGAAAGGACAAAGAAACGACATTCAAAGTTACCTACACATTCACTTAAATTCTTATTGAAATAATTTTCAAAACTGTTATTTAAATCTAAAACACTTTAAAAAACTATATTTGTTGTCATCGTAAATTTAACTGTGTGACTTAGGTCGCGTTCCACTTAAATTGTGATACTGTGTTATTTAAACTTTATACATGCGTTCCTTTGGTAACAATTCCATTACATATATAATAGTGAGAGATTAATTTATAGGTCCAGTGTATCAAAATAAATCTCAGTAAACAGCAGACAAGTCTATGATGTATTGTCGACACGAATGCACGTCTAGAGAGTTTTTCTGTTTGGAGATTGACGTTAAATCTGTACGGTGTTGCCAGTGACACATATTACATATTGGACCAAAATTAAATAATAATTTATTTATTTACTTCCTATAAAAAGAAAAACAAAACAGAGAATGAAATCAGTAGCCCAAACTAGAACCCTGTATGATGGTCCTCCTGGCCCTCACCTCCGATTATTTACTATTTCTATAATAACCGCCACCAAAGACACTACAATCAAAGTAAAATAGAGAGAATGTGTGTGAGTGTGTGTGTCGGTGGTGAGTGTGTAATTATGGTTACAAGTGTGTCTGGGTATGGGAGTATCAATGTTTGTAAAGTGTGAATGTAAGTAGTTAAATATAATACATATACCTATATAATAATTAAAGAGGATCGCTTTTGAAAATTTAGTCTAGTTTGCTTGTTCTTTATAGAGGCAACTATATGTACCATTATTCGCATTCCCCCAGTAATTGGCACCTTGGCAGTTTATTCAAAATATTATAAACTCGTAATAGTTTTTAATTTGTAGTAGTATTGACTTTTGTAATGTTAGAAATTCTCTGTATGGTTAAAAAATAATAAGTTTTCTTAAAGATTACAACAAATTAATAAAGTGCCGACACTGATATTTTATTATTATATGAGAGCCCATAAACGTCCCACTGTTGGGATCGAGCCTCGAGCCTATCGCTTATAAACATTTGTAACACGAAAGATGGCTCAGTAGCCAAAGTATGCGGAGCACAACTCAAGGTTGTAATGACGGCATATTCTAGACCTAGGGTGGTAGCCATCCAGTCGGGCAAATACCCTACTACCTGGCTGTGGATTGCTTTATCGCCTCTTACGATGGCAGGAAATTGTATTCTTTCTCCGTTCCTGTACGGATAAAAGATTTAGTTTTGCTCACCACAGTCCAGTAGGAAGGCCGTCTGCCTCTTTGCTAGCTTCGCTGGTACTCGCTAAATAAAGCTTGCATATTATCATACGCACCCTGGCAACATTAATACGCACGCAGCTTGTCCGCAACACACTGCGGACGATCCGTCACGCGTCGCGCACGTCACGTGACCGCGATTATTGCGTCATTCGTTGCGCAGTGGCGGATAACTGATCGGCCACCCCATTTTATAACGCTACCCATTCATAAACCTATGCACTATAATGTTTTGTTTTTGTGTTATTTATATATTTTGTTCCTTTCTAATTGGACTACCTGTGAAAATCAGGCGTGCCCAGTCTCTTCAGGCGTTCAACGGACTCGTGAAGGATTATTACCTCGGACTCTAAAGTCAATTTTAACACTTTATCTCTCCCATAATTTCGTAATCCTATACAATATTACTATGTTTATTATTATTATTTATAACACATATATATATATATATATATATATATATATATATATATATATATATATATATATATATATATATATATGATATAATAGATATATGTATATCAATATCTATTATACTTGCCATTTCAAAATTTTATATATATACTTTTTTATCCTAGTTATATTGAAAAACCCACATGTTACACAATTTTTCTCTTATCTATGGCTAAGGTTATCTGAAAGAAATTGCTTATAGTGATAAGACCGACTATAGTCTTCTTTACTTAAACTTATTGAATTGTATCTTAATGTATGCAATAAAGTATTTTTAAATTGTAAATGTAAAATTGTATAAAATTGTAATTTAAAATTTTCCATTCTGCTTTCCATCAGGGCCTGCCTGTCTGCTGAACTCAGGCATTAAAAAAAATAAAGTCATCGCCATGGCAACGCGAAAGTAGTTTCGTTAGCACATCTAGTAAATAACGTAAAGTGCACAATATTTTTGTAAAATTAATAATGTTTATTGTAAATAAGATTTTTTTATAATTGTAATGTAAAACGTAGTCATATACGTATTGTTATATTTCAGACACAAATGTTTTTTTTAATGAATTAATTAATATAAATAGTTGTGCCAACTACTTAGTGCAATGTGCCTTTTCCAGCTACCACGAGAACCCTCTCATTTAGAGTCAGTCAAGACTTGTAATTTGACTTCTATTTCATAACTTTAGCCTTTTGTATTTGAATATTCAGAATACTTGTCACTGGATGGATAAATATACGCTTAGGCGTCAGAGAAGGGCAGGGATAGATTAATAAATGAAACACAAATCTCAAACCAGTTTCTTTATTTCGTGTTCATTATTTAAATACAACATACAAGTAAAATTATCATCAGATATTATTTTATCAATCCTTAAAAGCTATCTTAACTAAGACCTGAGTAACAAGTTATGTATGCATGAGTATTTTACTTTTTAAAACTCGACAAATATCAGTTACTATTATCGAGATATGCAGATTTTTAAAAATTCAACCCACGCAGATAATGCAAAATTCATTGATAAAAGAACAAAGTAACTAACCTCTTTTTTGTAAACGTCATCATGGAATGTTTAAATAATTGATAAGTCAATTCCAACGTGCATGTTGCACGAATCAACGACACAAAAATTAAAAAACACACACGCAGGTAACTTAATTAAAAAAGAAAATGGAAGATTTATAATTTAAAAGCAAAAGCGCCATTTTATTGTTTCTGTAAATATTTCAAAGATAAAATTCTAACGTGTATGTGATTCAGGTTTTATTAACAGAATAATATTGTGAATTAAACAAAATTACAATGTCATTGCTTGTTATCATAAAAAGGCGCTTAAAACATTAGCTTCGAAAAACAGAGCTCAAAAAGGAAATAAATATTAACATTTTAAAACTGCAAAAAGTATCATTTTAATATATATATGTTTCCATATTTTTTAATAAAACAAACAGGTATACATTCAGTATTATTTCGATAACCATAAACTAACAAACACTATTTTTTTAATTTACAATTACAAGGTTTCGAGGAAAGGAAGTCTACAGGAAAGAGGATGATATTGCTTATGAAAATCTCTGATTTAAATTGAAGCTATTTGGACTCATAAGTTTTTTTTATTAAATAGGTTAGCGTTTGACCTCGATCACGTCCAATGTCGGACAATGATGTGGTCGAAAATGGGGCACACTTACCTAGATAATACCTTCTCACACATATACCTTGTAATTTTCAGGAAACACGGATTCTGGTAGTGCATTCCACAATTCTACGATTCATAGAAGGTAATATACTACTATATAATACTTAATACTTGCTGCTGTTATTCTTAGTTTAAATTATAAAACGAATAACGCAAGCAAATTTAGTTCCAACTACTTAATTTTGATTAATTGTTTATTACTTCAGAGAAACATCATCGATTTTCATAAACAATTCTATCGCTGTCAGCATGTAATAAAGTGTCATCAATCATGACTAGAAGACTAAGCGGAGCAGCAAAATTAAACACTAAAATAAAAAGTACAAAATTACAAAAGTTATCAAAAAACTTACACGAATTGAGAGAATCTTAGAAACTAACCTATAAAAAATGTTTGACTAGCGTCGTAATACACACAAGAAATAAGTTAAATAATATTAAAAATAGTTTTAAATAATAAATTAGCGTTAACAATAATACTACAATAGAATTAAAAGTATTGTATTTTGCGACAAATCTCATCACCGCTTATAATAGCTTAGCAATAATGGCTATGCATAAATCAGACATTGCGTAGCTTTCTGTTCCAAACTTATTTAACGAAGTCATAAAATTTGGCGCGAATACAGTCAATTAGTGAGCATAAGTTTGAAACTGTTTGTAACAAACTATTAAAATTAAACCGGTGTCTCTGATAATAAATTTAGAAAGTAATTTTCATATTTTATATAGCAGTCTGTTTTCTTTAAATTTTGCTTTCAAAGTTTATGATTAATGAATTCATTGGTAATAATAACATACAACTTAACTAACATACAAAAATATTACAATTCAAAAACATTTAATTTTGACATTACAATTTCAGACGAGATGAGGTACAATTCTAATTTATTATTTCAATTAATCTGTTATACAAATATTGTCAAAGTAATTGAGAAATTCCAATATAATAAGATAAGTACGTAAAACAAATATCATCAAACTAATTGAAATTAGATTTCTTGGTAAGTTCAGTTTGAGATAAAACTCTGTGTTAGTGAAGTTTAAAACTGTCTTAATATTGAACAAATCCCTAAAACATTTTTTTAATGGTGGATATTACCCGAAAAAAAAAATTATGTGGATACGCTACACTTGCACTTTTACTTATTAATTACATAAAGTGCAAACAGAGAGGGGCCGAGAATAATGCCTTGGGTGATTCCAAAATTAAAATAACAATACTAGAAAAAAACTATATGAAATAAGCTTTGTATTTGCAAAATATTATTAAAAACCGATAACTCATTTAATTTGTATTTAATATTAAATTAAAAATAATACCAGTAAATATACCGGAATTTTATTTTTAACCAATTCAAAAGCTTTTGATTAACTCTTAAAAGGGGCCATCCAAAAATTATGTCTTACAAATTTCATTATTTTTTACCCGTTCCACGTCCTTGTCACACCTGATCACATTCGCGAGACTCCATCAGATATGCTCATTAAGATAGAGTTGGAAATATTTTGAAGCTTTTCGTTAATAGTTCAAATTTCGTGTTTTAAACTTTAATTACAAGAAGTTAAAAAATATAAAAAGTGTTGTAATAGATTATCAAAATTATAAAAACGAAGTGCATCGAATCCACTTTAAGATGTAGGAAAGAAGGGTTAAAGACGACTTTAACTTTAATTAACTTTAATAGCCCTCTCTAAACAGCTATTATAATAGCGATTGAACTCATTGGTGAATCAGATATTGTTTTCCATTGAAAATGTCAAATATGGGATGAACTTATTAAATGTGCTCCATAGTTGAAATTGAGTTTGCGACTCAATTATAAATGCAATTAGTTTCAAATGTGTACACAGAATACCAAGGTTTCTACTAAAACATTAATTGTATCTCAAACTTTCGTAAATACCAAATTATATGGCAGTACTTCTCAGATACATTAAAATATTGTACATTTTGTAAAACTTCTTGTACGTTTCTCAAAAGAATCCAATATTCCTGTTAGACCATAATTATTTCTTATCGTCATTCAAGATTAGAATTTAAAGATAACAGTATACATCGACTTAAAATTATTTGTAAAGTAAGACTTCAAATCATTTTCATATAAAACATTTTTCTCAACAAAAACCGTAATCGAGTTAAGAAGTATGTCGGAAGGTTTATAAATGAAGCTAGTTACATTTCAAATAGCATAGAGTTGTCGAGGTGCGTAAAGTAACATTAGTGCTGGAGAAACATAAGAAGTAGTGGGTTTTATAGATAAATGGAAGTGCTGGAAAGGCGGGAAATAGGCTAATTGTAAATAGACTCCAGAATTGTCGGACACATTCTAATGTAACATGAACACTAAACAACTAAATCGTTTACCACGTTTCACCTGTATTTTAACAATAGCAACTGGTTAAAAGATATCCAAATCAACATTTTATTGGTTATAATCTAGGTATAACGCCTATTTTGCTTCGAAATTCTTTATTAATTAAAATCTAATTCGATTTAGAGTTGTCAAAAATACAGGTGTAACGGTGGAAACGATGTATTTTACCACATTTTAAGTTTAAATTCCTACACAGATATAAACCTTAAGTATCGATTAGCATTCAAGTTCATTATGAAAAAATATATCATTGGAAATATTTTTCAACTTCTCTCCTTAATTTCAAACCACCCAAGAACAACTTAATTATGCATGTGACAACCGATTTTTATAACTACACATTTATTTCTAACAACACTTTGGCAACAAATAGTATTTTATTTTTTTCTTGTTTACTCTCCTCCATTCAAATTTTCAACATTACTGAAGATTTAACATTACCATTGAATTTTTCCAATTGATTTTTTCATCGATTTTTATCGTCGTCTTTTAATCACAGAAGACAGAAAAGTATCGATATTATGATGGATAGCGTGACACCTCTAAAATGTTTGGCAGATGGTTTCACATTTTTTTCTAGAATTTGGCTATCGTAATTATTTACATTACACTAAACGCACCTAACCTATTCACCAAACATGTTAGAGGGTTTAAGAATATTTTTGTTATTGTTTTTTTCTTTTTCTTGATCAGTCTTAAGATTGAGTCATACCATTAACTAAACGAAGAATCCTAAATTATCTTAAATCAGCTAGGCCTGTACTTTTGGTAATGTTTTTATTTCTAAACTGAAACGATTCTTTTGTAATGGTCTTTTGTTAACCGAAACAACCCAGCTTCAAGATCAAAAGAGTTTGTTACCAAGTAATTTATCAAATGTAGAGTCAAGTGATTAAACTGTTTTTTCTTTTAGTGTTTATATTTGATTTGCTATTTTTGATTAAGAAGAAAATTAAGGTCGTACAGAAGGAATTGTCAGTGGCAGTATTAGTTTAATATCATAAGAAAACTTATTTTTTACATTGATAAATTATAGTGTCTTGTATACTAGTATGATTTTTAGTTAAAGAATATTTCTTTTGATTCGATGTTGGATTATTATTCATTAACAAGAAGATCCATAACATTTTCAAGTCAAGTCGATGCTTTTAATGCAGATACTGTTTCTACTGTTACGTTGTTTGTATAAATTAACAATGAAACGACGTCATTTATTCGTTTGCTGTTTTGAAAATGATAACAACGGGACACAGTTTTTTGTAAGATCTTTTGATTTATTGCTATATGACAAATAGGACCACCCTTAAAAACTTATATGTATTCTTTTATTACTTTGTCGTATAACTTATTTTTATGATAGAATCTTCATATTTAACAGATATCTGCATTATAAAGCATATTACGCACGACACTATTTTGCATACATAAGCTTCGCCTTTGCCAAAGTGCAAAATTTTTGTAACGACTTAAAGCAAAACATCCTGTCATTTCAGAACATAATCAGATTTGCGATTATGTATACTGAAACCTGGTTAAAGAATCAAGTTTATAGTGAGATATACGACCAATGCGACTTTAGAATTGAATTGACTTAGCCAGTTCAGATATTGGCAATACCACCACTACAAAATAAAAATACCCTAGAATATAGCTACTGAAGATCAATGGAACCTCTGGAAAAGAAAACAGAATAAAAGTGCTTCCAAAATGTTATCTTTTCTTCAAATAAAGCATTTAAGTAACTGTCTCTAATAATAACTCTCAAACAATAAGTTTGGTACTTTCAATAGTAAAGTGAGATCTAGATTTGTTTACTATAATCAATCTGGTTTGAATAAAAAACATAGAAGAATATTGGTATGATTCTTGCTATTTAGCAATGTTCTCCTAAGTAGGAAGTCAAGAGGCTTTACTTGTTGTAAACACGTATCTGTATGTATGGGACCAAAAGCAGGTATATTTGGACAACAAGCTCGCAATTGATCGATCCGTAAGACAAGCTCATTACCACAATGTAGATATACACATCCAAACACGTTAGAAGCTCGATCGCCGTCGTGAACAGCAGGGATTCTGTAAATTTGCTGATATTCTATAAGTAATTCGAAAATTTGACATTTTTGCATCTTGGTCAAAGGTTTATAAG
Organism: Dendrolimus punctatus; assembly: GCA_012273795.1. Lineage (NCBI taxonomy): Eukaryota > Metazoa > Arthropoda > Insecta > Lepidoptera > Lasiocampidae > Dendrolimus > Dendrolimus punctatus. The sequence continues at coordinate 17,478,634 of CM022546.1, read as the reverse complement.
TTACTTTACATTAGTTTTTTACATTCTATGTGGCATACAGCTGATGATTCTAAGTTAACATCCCTTAAGTAGTAGTAGTGGATATTGCTAATATCCGAACGGACTTTATGTCAAAATCACATCTAGTAGTAGCGCCGAGCACGAAATGAAGTTGAAAAACTTGGATTGATTTAGCGACGATTAATAATGACCAATTTATATTTTTTTGCCACGCGCAATATTACAATGAAAACTTATGCAAGAAACAGGCACATACCGAGTGAAACGGAGCGAACAAATTTTAAACACCTTAGGTATTTAAAGTATGTTATTCGTAAGACCAAGCAGACTTATTCGGACTTGCATAGTATGAATGTATTTGTGTTATTTAAGCTCAAAATATTGAACGCTTAATCCAATACATTATCCAAAAAATTTCCAAGTCGACTTTTAATGCCATCTATCGTCAAATATGTAAATACGTGTAACAACGCTAATCCTGCTTTAAAAGTAACAGAAATGTCCACTAGAAGGCATTGTGATAATGATTATACTAATACTGATATGCATGCTTAAAGAAACATTTTTGGCTCTACTTTAAAATTGACTTATTTGAATAGTGTTAGTATTGGATTAAGCGTGAGATATATTCAGAACTCTAAATAATAATAGGTCAGAAATAACACTACTAGTAAGGACCAATTCCTTGTACACTCGGTGTGTGGCCTGCAGAAGGGGATTTCAGTCGTCTAAGGAAAAGGCGTCTCTAGTAAGGCTCTTGGGAAAACGGGCTGTCACTCAATTGACACGACGGCGGCGTGACGTCACAATGCCCCCCGCAAGTAATTACTGACAAGTGTCCCAAGAGTCGGTTACGTTTAACCACTGTTTACTCGCGGCTTGAATTTGTTGACGGTTTATTTTATGCCATGTAATTAGCTCCTTTTTTAAATTATTTGAGAATTTTGTAAAATTCTAAATTGATAATACTGTTTGATTGATTAGAAACAATTTTGTTTGTTCAAATTTTTAATAGTAATGTGATTATTTCAATAAGGGACTATATTTTATTTGTCGAATTTCACGAGTAACTAAGTGGTACCTACTGTTGGTAGGAGTGATAATAATTGGAAAGACTGACATAAATTTGAGAAAATTTTCCGACATTTTGGTATTACATTATTTGACGTTGATTGGTTCATTTTGTCGATATTTGATAATATTTATGTGATGTGATAATCCGCTACGTGTCCATTGACTAACAACCATAATGTATACCAATCCTAAAATTAATACATTATTGGTTTAGAGTAATCAACATCGAATAGTTTTTCATATTAATATTATTCTTACCGACTAAAGAGTACAAAAAATAAAGGAAATATTAATATTGAATATATGAAAAACAACATAGCGAAAACCATCGCAATTCTCATTTAAGATATAAGAACAACATTTTTTTTATCGTTTACACACTTTTATTAACATTTTAAAATGTACTTCACTTAATAAACACAGAATGGGGCGCCCGACTCTTCTTCCCAACGAGACCGGCGCGTATTGCCTTCTCGATTCCCCCGCAATGTATCAAAAATATGTATTAGCTAAAACAGCCCTTTCCATTAGTGAAAATCTCGATAGAATACGTGAACAGTCTCAAATTAATTAATTAATGAGTAGGCAACAATTACAAACATCTCGTTTACAAATGGGGATATGCACGAATTGAAATACACACTTTCATTAATATTAATTATAATATTTATAATTAATGAAATCAACAATCGTAGGACGTAAAGCGATACCTACATTAGCTGAAAGCGAGAATTATCGACTGTGTCTTTACAATCATTTCGAGGACATTTCACACCATCTAGCGATTTGTGTCAGAACTTCTTACACGTTCGATAGTTCTTCGCGCTCAAGAACAGAACTACGGTACAACTAACCTATCGGTTATACAAGTTATGACAATGTTTACAGTACTTATTTTATTAGAAATAAAAAAGTAAACGCAAAAATCTATACATTCAAAAACGTCCCGAACAAATGAGTTGTTGTTTTTTTTTCACATTTTCTTTTTTTTCCAGGTTTTTATAACACATTTCCTTCGAATAAGGCCACGGCGCAAACTGGTGTTTCAGTAGATTACAAGTTACAAATACTGTTTTTTTTGTTTTAAAAAAGATGACGTAACACTAAGACGGGCCTTATATACAGTGTCGTGACAAAACGACTATTGCTTCGATCGTGAGGTGAAGCTGTAGCGAGTGAATCAGGGCGTCTCTATGCGGCATACTAGGTTTTTAGACCGAGATCGATTCTGGGTGGTTCTGGCCCTGAGTGTGATAGTTTCGAGTCTATATAAGTATTTGATCATCATGCATTGTCAATAAGTGAAAAGAGACCACTCGAACAAAGACGAAAAGCTTACACTAGGGCCTCATTAGAGCCTAATAAAGAACGCCCTTCAGTGCTTAAGCGTGCATTGACAGACTCGAGTGACTTACTCTACTTGTATACTAAGAAAGCGCCTAAAAACTACATTCGTAAAAATACGTGACAGACTCTTACTGTTCGAAGCTCAAGGTGTCTTAAAACTACACGAAAATTCACAATGCAATATCTAAAAATACCAGCTACCCATACACTAAGTAGGATATTTTTTTTTAAATTTAACCTCATCATAAGCATTGTGTTTATTGGCAGGATGGCTTAAGTGTGTAAAATCGATAATTTATTTTCATGTGTGGACATAATTCAAGCAAATTACTAACATTAGGTTTTATCAATTAAGTGCATACACATATTTTCATCATTAAATATATAACATTTTAATATCTAAAAGCAAGTAATCTGGCGACTAGCATCGTTGAAGAAAGATTCCAAATTCACCATACACATTCCATGTACTGAATTTGTTTTTATTTAAATAATTGTTACTCATAAATTAATGTACCAGAACGTTTCTATTCATAGACCAACCCAAATTCGTAGATATTATTACAAAAATCAAATTAAATTCACTTAAAACCTTTACAAAGATATTTTAATTTTGTGTAAAGGTAGCGGAACTAGAGAAATGGTTAAGCTAACCAAAGTATCACTGCTTCTAGAATCTATGGTCATACTTAAGCAGATATACTTTATTGTTTTATGATTCTGCAAATAACTTTCATTTTATTAAAAATGAAATACATAACATAGTAGATCCAAGTCTTACAATAGAATGGACATTTACTAAGTATTTTTTTAAATGATCAGATCAAGAAATTTCTTGAATAGAAACAGGATTTACTATCAACAGCAATAAACAATCCACGAATAATCAAAGAAAAGTCTATCTATTGATAATTTCAGCATATATTAGAGTTGTCTATGAAAATAAACGAATTCGGACACAAAGTTCTATAAGTGTTTGGTTACCCATCGCTTTTGGTAACTAAAAACTTGCCCTTTTTATATTTCCTTCTCAAACATAATCTGATGGTAAATATCCTCTATATATTCCTAACACTTCTTCTAGAATTCTCTGAGATATGCTTCGAAAAATGCGCTATTAAATCTTTTTATTTTCAACATCAAATAAACAGAGTTCCAATATTGTCGTCATAAGAGAAAACATTAAAAATTCACTAACCGTCCCGCCGTAATCCTTTCCATAATAATAATAAACATTGATATGTCATTTTGCTACACCATCATCAACATTTGGAATCTTTCCTATTATACATATTAACTAAAAACACACACCTTACAAATATCAACTTACTTTCGAAATAAATTATGGATTTGAGATCTGCAGTCAATTTAGTTTAATTTATTGTAGTCCATCACATGTCTATTACTAACAGAAGATCTTTGTGACTAATTTTAGTAAGTAGAGAGCAAGTAGCCTGCGTTGTTTTATCAACACAGTCAGTGAAACAGTCTGTAATGAGTCTTAATGGAAACTGCGAAAGGACTTGGGTCTTCAAATGGCTTTTTGAGAATCATTTACTGAAATTGTGTCTAGATTTAATGGTGGGTGCAGGATACAGTAAAAGATTCCACGTTATCTTGACACTTGTCATATTACTAATTCGAATCTATGAAAGTGGTTAGGTATTTTGACCCACCTGGTCGACCATTATTTAAGTAAGTTTCACTCAGCTCTTTCTTGTTTAACTGACTACATTGATTTTGATAAATAGTAGTAGATCAGTGCAGGCTAACTGATTTCTACAACTTACGTTGGTAACTTCAAGAAAATATTGGAAGCTTCAACACCATTTGTCACAAGTACTGTAGTATTATTATTATAATTATTTAACAAACATCTATAGTAATCGACAACATATAAATATTAAATTTATGTATATTCTTATTATACATAAACGCAGTACATCAATCTATATAAGTAATTTCTTATATGATAAAATATAAATAGCTATTGATTGGTTGTTATCTTTCGCGGGTCTTAATTCACAAGTTTTAAATTTGGATTCAGCATAGCAAAGTAACGTATGATGAACTACAATTCAGACCAGATGGGTACATTCTATACATAAAAAGTAGATCTCTGCTCCTTCATAGCGACATTGATCTCTACAGTGTATGCAAAGAAAGTGTATCACGTAAATGTACATTTAAATCTACACTCAATATTAAAGTAGAATCAATATTATAAACACTTACGAACTCCAAAACATTATTTTTAAAAATCATGAAAAATAAATTACTATTTATTTCGCAAACCCTTTAACTAACTTAAGCGATAGTAAAATATGTTTTATTTTTATTCGATAAAATTGTATGATAAATTCAAACGTGACTTATTAAAACAGCATACTTATTTTTTGAGGATGGATGGTTTGTGCTCATATGTAATGTGCTTTGTTTATTTCACCTTATAATAGAATGATCACAATTTGTTAGTTCGAATGTTTGTATGAGATTCAGGCTACGTAAACTCCTCTATCAGAAGTTTTCCTTAATCTCACAAAACGTATCAACAGATTAAAACTCAACTTCAGTCAAATTATTGAATACACATTTCTTTTTAATAATTTAAGAAAAATACATCAAAAAATCAAGTGAAATACCAACGTTCTGTGCAATTCACTTAAAATTATTATTTTCATATTACAATCATTAATCGGCGATTTTATATTCTTTTTTTCATATCAACAATACATCGCGATTGTAAAAATCACAATAAAGCGATGTTACTAAATGATCACCAAAATATACAAAGAATAATGAAATAAAATTACAATTCCTGAGCAAACTGTGACTTTGAAACAACTGTTTTTGAAGAATTCCATTTTAAATCTGACTTGGATCTAGACAAAGAAGCATTTGTCAGAATTAAAATGTTTCTACAAAAATGGTTATTTTAACCAATCTGATCGCGAGAGACCCCGGTTACCATCAATCGCAGAAGCAAATGTAAAGAACATTCTATGAATACCCACCGTTTTACTATAACCGTAAATATAGGGATTTGTCTAAAACGTCTTCATAACCTGCAAGTTACTCTAAAGATTTTGGTTTTATTTTGAGAATCGCTTCCATTATTACCATCTGTAAATAGTTTCACAATTGGATCTCTGAACGGTACAGTTTGGCAGTATCTATAACATTTTTGGATAAATCTCTAAAAAATGTGGGTATTCGTGAAAGTCTCTATATATAAGTACATGTACGGTCGACAACGAAAGTCACTATTAAAAATGTAACGACTCTCTAATTATAATAGTCACCAAATAGTTAACCATATACATATACAATAATACGACAAGCTAACATTGACACGTACTACTACGATGAATAATTATTAACAGGTGATTCAATTAACTCGTCACAAAATTATTCTCAAACAATGATTAATATCGTACATCTATCGATATGGTTAATGTCTATCCGAGGCCAGAGACTGGCGAATTCGGAACATTTCGTTAACATTCATATTAACACAAGCTATCATAACACCCTTAACTTTCTCAAACTAATTCTCATTATAAAAATACACTTTCACAATACATCCGTTAGTTTATTCACTTCCAAAAGCCCATCTTGTACGTTTCCCGGCGTTCCTTAATACTATGTAACCTAACAACATCATTATTCTATATTATAATATTATGTACATTATTTTCTACACACTTCCTGGCCTTAGTATGTAAAGGAAAATCGAAGTTCCCGGGGACGATGAGATGAGGGTAAAAGCATGAAATTTCATCAATGAATAAGTCTTTTTTATTATGTTAGCTACAAAAACGCTTATTTCTTAACGCGTTTATAGATCGAGTGGTTTTGGTCGCCTCGTTTTTATTGAATATTTTTGTAAGTTCGTTACAGACTTCAGGAGAACAAATCAAAGCGTATATACCAAAGAATGCACAGTCAACTTGCTGAAGCAGCAGCAGGCATGTCTTTTAAATACTATTTTACTGTTTGCTTGTATTCAAGTTTGTTTTTATGGTCATCGTTGTTAATGGGTATCTGCAAAATCAATATATCGTCCAGGATATAAATATCTATATTCACCCGTTTTGAAAAATCTCAATGATACAGCCCGCTGGGAAAACTTGGGAAACTCATTCCACATCTTGAACATAAGGACATGGAAGGAAGTTTCTCGCGACGAGATGAGGCATAGCATTTGAATCCTGCAACTTTCTATAAGTTTGACTGTGACTTACTTTTGACTATAAAAAATTACAGATTTCAAATGAATAAAAATATAATAAAAATCATTTTAGTAACTATTAGTTGAATAAGTAAATTAATAATTTCTTTAGAAATTGAATACCAAAGTATAAATTAGTACTTGGCGACTAAAACCATACCAATCTTTACAAGCAAGCCTCTTATAGAATAAAAGATGAGATTGGAAATACAGCAGCATTATTAAATTCTTACTTCGTTAGACGGCGATTGATATCAATAGACTGGTTGATTGTAAAATTGATTTGAAATGGTTGGTGATTGAAATTAAAACAAGTTTTGGAACCATTTTTCAGTATTTTTTTTGGGAAATACTGTTCGCTGTCTTTTTATTTAAGGCAGTAGTGTCATACAGATGATAAAATATAATTATGTGATAAATGTAATATATATTTGAACTAAGACTTATAAACGTATATTTTAACAGATTTAATCTGTGAATTTATTTGAAGCTTAAAATTCCATTATCTAACTCAATATAAACAAAAACTATGACTAACCTTTAAATTAAGATATATCTCCTCATGGGCGTTCCAACGATACATTTTGTATTGTACGAGTAAATATTATTGATTGAAATGATAATATAAAATTCTTAATTTTTAACCAAAATTTTTTATTCTTGCTTTTTTAATGCCATCTATCATAAAATTACGTAAACTACAAAATTAAATTGGCCTTTTATGACTTTCCGTATAGAAAGTCACAAAATATATTTTGATAGGTCTCTTTATACAACAGTATTGTATTCATACGTTGCCAGTGATATTACTCAGATATTGCTACAGAATATTGCTCAGGCTTCTCCACTTTTAGGAAAACGGACATTATACTTGCCACATTTTACCAAGGCAAATTGTCGGACTTTACACAATAGTTATCTCCTAAAGGTTTTCTCAGAATGTGGTAATTGTAACAATAGGCACATTCAGTCTATTAGAAAAGTGTGGAAGAAAATACATAATTATGCCGAACCCAAATGATTGGGAAATTATAACAGAAGAGAGAAAACTGTTGAGCGGTACATGCTTCCTGCGTATAATTCTTGAAACGCGATTGGGATAATCCACTAAAACAGTATTAACATAAATACAATTATTTGATTAAATCAGCTTTACTGAATAATGGTTCCAAAGACTCCTTAATTGTTACCTTAAGAAATTTCTGCCTGAGTACAAAATTATAAACTTGTAAGCCTAGTCTGCTTACTCTATTAAGTGCTAGTTAGTATTAAAAATGTTCCCTATAGTAATTGACTTGGAAATTATTGGTATTAATAGCTTAACCTTCAAGCTGTGCTGCTGTAAGGGAAACTTGTGTCCAAAGGAGTTAAAATTGGTAGTAATTTAGAACTACAGTTTCGTAGAAAAGTAAAGCTTAGTTGGGATATTAATCCTACATTGCACTAACAAATACTTAGAACGGAGACATCTACCATTTACAGGTTTTTAACTACGTGTTACCGGCGACTTCGTCCACTTTTCTTGAGACAAAATTAAGCCTACATCCTAAGCTAGTATTCAATATATCTACTCGCCAAATTTTATTAAGATATGTTGAGCCGTTTAGTTTTGTGTGTCTCAGAATTGTTAATTACTTTCATTTAATTAAGTATAACCCGCCAGTGATATCAATAACGCTCAGACTAAAGTAAATAATGTTTTACAAGATTTATACTGACGGGAGACAGTAGGCTCAGAATTTAATAGGCGATCCGGCCAAAATTCAGACCTTTAGAGTACCGAAGTAACTTAGCATACTTGTAAAGATTATAAATAAATAAATGATCAAGACGATTTTAGAAATGAACTCAGGAATAAAACCTCTCAACTAAGTACAAATGTCAAGAGATTTGTGGCGACAGAAACATTTTCGCACACACCAGTGGGCGAAATTTTATGATATTGTGGGAGAGACAAGTGACAATTACAAGGAGTTAAAATCATAGCTACAAATTTCGTACAGTAAATTTCATTCTAAAACTTTTAAAGATATTCCAATTTGTAAATACTACATACAAAATTGTATATAATATGAATTTACGGGTCGTTTTATTCCATCAACAACACGTCAGATTATAGTAGTTGAAGCGAATGATGCTAACATCGTAGCAAGAGGAGTTCTGTGGTATCTACCTACCCCTATGGAAAACAGGTAAACAGTAATATGTATGTATGGAATTAAATACTTACTTGATTTAGTAGTCATTTCTAGGGTTTCTCATAAGTTTTTGTTAGTGCAATCTGGTCTAAGTACCTTATCATAAACACGAAGGACTTACACAAAGATTTATAGCCTAGATTCATAAGAATATATTGATTTTAGGTATTACTTTTACCGCCTAATCTACTGGAAGTACTGGTTAGAAACTAAATAGGAGGTTTTATGACGTTTTTATAGTAAATGTTGGTTCTTATGTAATTATTTTTAATTGTTCATCAGAGAAACTAAGCAAAGTCCTTTTGGCAGCTCGAAAAGGTTAATTTCACTGAACAGTAATATTTTGAACATTAAAATCTGACTTTAAAACCATATTCTAGAACTATTTTTTTACCAGTTTTAAAAGTGCTCAGTAAATTATACTTTTACGTGCTAGCAATTATTAGCCTCTAAATATAGACCAATTCGTATTTTAAATTATTGACATATTCAAACATAAAGACAAACGTAAAGATTTAAGGTATGCCTTCAAATTGTAATAAAAAAATAATTCTGTTTCTTTTATGTTATTGCTACATCTGGGATAATGTTTGTGTAGTGACCATTTCATGCAAATATATATATGGGTTTATGGTCTATTTATGATGCGACATTGTTATTAACTGTTAATGTCATTAAACATTGTCATATATCTTATGTATATCCACTTATCTGTACTAATATTATAAAGATTTGTATTTTAGTTTGTCAAAATTAATTAATCAAAAACTACTGGACCGATTTCAAAAATTCTTTCACCATTCGAATGTTATACAGTTGCCCTGATTGATAAAGGCTATATAAAAATTAGGAATCCCTACTAAAACTTCAAGGATGTAATCCATTAATCTAAACAATATACTTGGTGCTGCAATCGGGTTCTAAATTTTTATTTTTTCAGGGCAGAAAAACGTCTGCCGAGAACGCTAGTACTAGTTTAGCTAATAAAGACGTTAAGGGGTATAAACAAGACATATTTAGCGACAATTACTAACACGAACATGATCCCAGGTGGAACACGAAAATTAGAAGTGTGGTTCCTCAAAGTACAAAAAGGAATGGTCTGGAGTATGGAATGTTATTAAATTTATTTTTAGTTCAACGGTAGATTTCATTAAAATTAAAATTTGGTATAATTTTTTTGTAATAATTATACCAAATTTGATACTTCTGAATTAGTAGCATAAGACTGCGCAGTAAATGAGTTTATAAACAAACACTATCTATTACGCAGCTTTCTGTTATTAATTAAAAAAGATCGCTTGCCTAAGATGATTCTTATTACGAATTTTAGCAGAGCTTTAGCTTTATTAAAGATATTTTGAGAGGAAACAAGATATACTTACGTATTTAAAATTACACCTCCAATCACTAAATGCAAAAGAAACCGAAACCACACACAGGATTCGCAACGGTTCTACTCTAATAGTACGCTAAGACCATGGCGACACTCCTGATGCAGGAAATCCCCGTGTTATAGGGTAGTTGATTATCAAACTGTTTAACGCAATTCTTGTAGTAATACTCAAGGATGTCTTTTTTTTTATTCGTCATAAGTGAGGTTGTGAGGTGACCTATGCGATGAATTATTTCACCACATAGCATATTAGTTCTTGCCAACATCGAATATTAGTTCTTATGGACTAATTTTAAAGGTTGTTAAGCAAACTGAGCGGAGTGTCGTTTTTATTTTTCTATTATGTGTATAAATTTATGATATATGAACCACCAGCATAAGATTTCATCACAGAAATATGTAAGAACTTTCATACTACTTACAACTCCTTATTCAGTCCTCTCGAGGACTGAACTATTGGTATAAATTGCACAGCAGTTTATATTGTTTGAAGTAAATTTTTACTGGTTTATTGTATTGGTATTGTGTAAAGCTGCTTGATGTAGAATTCAAACTACAACTACCTCCATTAAAAGCGTCGACTTACGGCTTCATCTAGTTGTTTCATTGGGTTCATCCTGGTTATTGGACTCGGTAGTCTGATTTTACAGTTATGTAGCATTTTTTATTTTACATACGGCGTAAAAATCCTCAAAATATGCTATTTTTTAATCTCTACTTCAAATAAACTTTTTCTTTCCTTCTTTCTGATTCTGTAATATAATAATTTAGTATCGTAATATACACTATTGTAATAGGATAATATAAGTAACAACTACCCCAATCCACATTTTGGTAGTGTATATTAATGATTGAATATGTAGGTACTAATGGAATTCAAAAACTTTAATAACTGTAAAACCAGTATTTTGTTTGTGCGAGATGTTTCTAACATTGTTTGTGCTAAAGAATCAAAGGATTTTCCATCACATATAAATATTAAAAGAGAATGCTAAAATTTTTAATTGTAACATCGAAATTTTCAAAAGTGAAGTTGAATTGGAAATTTTATTGATGAGTAATTATTGTCATTTTTATTAATCGTGGATTAATTAGCACAAATATGCATAATTATATATAATGTGATTGGTTGCGCTGTATTTCATAGTCGGTGTCAAAAATAATAAATTAAGTGATATAAGCATACGAAAAAACAAACTTAATAAATATGCCAATAAAAACTTGCAGCCCCGACTCAAAACACCCAAAACCAATCAAAATAATTAAACTACGTAAGCAGAATAGGGCGTAAAAAATAAAACACTCATAAAAACTGCAATGAACTGGTATTATTATAAAAAAGCAAGTATACAACAAAAATAATTCAAAACAAAACGATGTACATTAATTTAAAGAACAATTGTTTATACAAATAATTAAAAAAATATAATAGTTATAACAACAAACATCGACGTAATATATTTAAAGACAAAAACATGTTTCAATTTTTTTTCTATAAAATCAGTCCACGAAATTGAGAAATGCAATTTTCAGAATGATCGTTTTAATTTCAAAAAGAAAAATCATTAATTTCAACTTAATATTATGCAAGAATCTAAAAAAAATATTGTTAAAGAAATTGGTACCAAAATTTATAAAAAATCATAATTAAGAAAAGAATTTCTAAAAGTGAAAATTATACAAAACGTCCCAATTTAAGAGAACCTTATTATTAAACAATACTTCAAAACTGAAAGTAGTTGTCATAGTTCGCAACTCTTAAATAAAATCCAAAACACTATATACTATACTTACTATAAATATAATACGTTGAAATGTTCTCAAAATAAAAGCGTATTACCCAAATGATGATTTCAATGAAAAAATTGCAACAGAAAATACTGAGGCAGTATAGACAATGTCACAATTTTCAGATGAGAAATCATATTTAAATTCTAACAGTTGTATATCGAAACGCCAATTTAAGATGTCTTAAGCGATTTCACTCATTGCTGAGATATAGGCAATAATCAATGAGAATGTGGTTTAATAGGACAAAAAGTAACATAAAATTAAATGACGTTTCAGTGTACAACGGTAATTCATCCACAAGCGTAACCTCAGTTTTTAGTGAAGAATCAAAATCAAAAGTAGTAGTATCAAAACAATTTGTGTAAGCACGCGCGAAACTTATAGCAGCTTTTGGAACAGCAGATAGTTACACAATTCATGATTTTTATGCAAAATCAAATACTGTGCAATCATCTCTTGTTAATCTTATAATGCTATAAAGTTTTGCGAGGACTACAATGAAACATGCATTCGCGTTGAATTCGTCATAAGAAACTGAGGCAAGGCAAACGTCGTGTTTCATCCAGTGGTTTAAGCGAAACGCATCAACTCCTAGAAATTTAGGAACAGGGAAGTTAAATTAAAATCATTGGTGACAAATCACTGAATTTTGGACATCTAAGGGTTAAATGCGATTCGGCTAATCCAGTGGGTATTCAACTAATCGAAGATGCGTCAGACAAATCTCACACCGTGGCTTGCAAATTGCAGAAAACTGTGAAAAAATAATCAAGTGCTGTTCTTCTATTCTTTTTCGTTAGTGCATTAACAGTAGAATAAAAATACCAAAATTGTTCGAAGATTATGATACATTGCAACGAATTTATTTTATTTTATTTTCAACTTCAAAATCAGTTTTCATTAAAAATTTATTAGCTCGATCAATTCATCTTATTTAAAGATTTCAGGAATTTTCAATTTTTTTGCACTAACAAAATGATCGTCAATAGACTTATTATTATAATTAAAGTTCAGAGATAATATGGTACATATTTACAAAACATTAAATATCACTTATTAAAATCACAACATGATTGTATGGCACATGACAAACAGGTGATTGCTGCCACGGCGTCCAAATTTTGGTCCGTCGACGCACCTTCAATAATTTATTTAGGAATATCACCAAATAAAAAGTATTAATCCTAAATACACTAATACAGATCAAATTAAGAGCGACCCTAGACCTAATACGGATCGCATCAGATCTCTTTATTGTCATAGATTCAGCAAAAAATACTAAAAAAACATTATTTACTATGGAAACGCAAAATTTAAAAATCGAACTAAAATAATTCTTCTAACACACTCAAACACGCGGTAATGAAACTAAAAATTAAAATAGCATAATGTTCATAAAATAAAAATAATAATAATAACGTTTACACATGCACCGTATAGATTACTAATGCTAAAAAAATAAAATTGTTTCCATATCAAAAATATCTTACCAGAATAACAAATTGTATAATTAGTTTATATATCGAGTAGGTTATAATACTCCTGTAAGTAGTAAACGCGAACTGCGCGATCGCACTTATTTTCTATTTCCATGGGAAGGCAAATAGAATCTCGGCACTGCTATGCTTTTTTTACTCTGCTAAAATCTCAAAAAATCATTATTTAAAAACTCTAGCGAAACGACCATTTCCTAAAAGTGCTCTACTAGTTACTACCTTCTCCAAATGCAAAAAGAACTTACTAAAAAAACGTATAAAAACGAACAATATTACTATCAACTAAATGTTACTAATCGATAAAAAACAACGTAAGGAAAATAAAAGTCCGTGGGCTCTCAGTGACTAGGCGGTAACAAACGGATCAAATTGGAGAAAATGTCTTCAGACATAACCTAACTATAATCGTTTGGATTTAAGTAACATCATGAGAAAATACTTTACAATTCTCAGTCGTCAATGGAAAGCAGAGTAAGACATGTAAAATATTTTCGACAGCGTTGTGACGTTCTTTCAAATCAGTATCCTAAAGACGTTCAGTTAAAAATCTACAGAAGTCATCGATCGACTAATTTCCAAACGCCGTAGTCAACTTTGTCATTGATAAAACCCCTAACATCACATTTCCCTATAATTTTGTTAACTACTTTAAAATGGGTAGTAACTAAAGATTGTCCATATCAGCTCAATCAATTTAACACTTACCTAATAATAATGCAACAACTTCTTACTTAGTTTCATAATCATATTTTTCCACCGACACGGAATAAGTGCTAATTAAAAACAGGAAGTGCCATTGTGCCGTAGAATAATCTTAAAACTAACAACAATACCGCTCGATGCTCCCTTATGACATAAAATCACACTCTTAACGCCTAACAATTTGTTAAGTAATAATAGTTAAAATATTGGTCCAACAAATGGGCTAAATAATACAAATGCCCTTAATATTCATCCCTAATTTAACGATGTGGGATATGAAAAAATATTATTCAATAGATCAAAAAATGATAAGGGTTCGAGAACACCATTCGCAAATGTTTCGATCGATCCAACGGAATAATCTCTATTCTCCATTAGGTACTCGAATAACAATGTCAATACTATAACTAATCTCATTACAGTTTCGTTTACAAATAAAATTCATTACAGAGATCTCACGCCAAAATGTTTTTTCAAATTGCCTTTTTATCGATTGATCACATTGAGATATATTGCATTTCTTGCACTAAAAATTGCAAGATCACAAGTAAATTGTCACTTGAACTATTCAAAAATTGACACGTACAGCCGGAACGGTGAGTCCTGATTTATTTGCGTTTCAGAGTGTCGATTTTTGGCCTGTAGTTCGGTCATTCCGATCTCCTGTGATCAGAGCGCGGGGCTCACATACCTATAGGCGGCACTTGCACATAGCGATAGATGTAAAGCCGGTAGTCTTTGCTTGCGAGAACAACCGAACCGTCATCCATAAGCGCCACGTCGAAGCATTGAGCGTGTTTTACTTTACTTTCCAAAGCTGATACCAGCTGGCCATCTTGCGTAAATATTGTCAAATTGAAGTTATTATGGTTGTCAGCAATGAGAATTTCACCTGCTGCGTTAATACCAACGCCGATCGGGTAGTTCGTTACACCTTCACCTCCGATTTGACGTAAGTAGATACCCTCATAATTAAATACTTTGACGCAGTGCGCACGGTTGTCGCTGATGAAGATTTCCTGTTTGTCATTAACTACAACTCCGTTAGGAAATTCTAAGTGTTTCGAGCAACCGAATTTCTGGAGTACGTTACCGATCTGATCGAAAATTATTACGCGCATTACTTTGCATTCTACAACGACAATTCTGCCTTTATTGTCAACAGTAACGCCACGCGGATGTTGTAGGATATTGGCACCGAATTTTCGCACGAATTGTCCGTATTGATTATAAATTTGTATTTGGTGTGTTGGTGATCGTTCAGTTACTATAATATCTCCAGACGTGCGCACGACAGCTACTCTGTTTGGATACAATAGCTGGCCATCCCGTTTACCACATTCACCGAATTGGAATTTAAATCGGCCCTCCTTATCAAATATCTGGATGCGATGGTTATTCGTATCGGCTACTATAATGTCATTTTGAGCGTTGACAGCTACACCGCTTGGTTCTGTGAATTGTCCTTCCATAACACCAAATTCGCCGAACTTGCAGTGATAAATCATTTTTTGTCGTTTGATTTGCGATTTCGGTGGGAATATCGCCGTCGATATGAGTTTATTCGTTAGATCTAAAATAGGATCAGTGTGCGCAGCACTTGTTAGAGAGTACGGATCTGCGGTTGCTGGCGTGAACAGTGTGTCGCAGCCGGCATTTGACCACTTTTCATAGGGGTTAATTCCATTCAAATTCATATCTCCAATGGCAGAAGAAAACGGTCCCAAACTATTCGCGCTGTTGAATCGTTTTGAGATTATGTTAGACTCAAACGGTGATGTTGATTGACTCGTGGGTCCAAGGAGGCCATTCGTGTATGGCCGATCTAGGACACCGTTTAATCCAGTAGGCAAATGGATTCCACCGTTTAAGCTTCCAGAGCTTCCGTTGACACTGCTACTGCTAGATGAAGAACCTCCATTCAAAAGTGATCCATTTGTCGGCCGAGCAATAGGCGGTTGTTTTGTAGGACCAACATTTGCTTCGAAACTAGAGCGTACATATCCAAAAGTATTTCGAACACCAACTTGAATAGCTTGATAGTTCGAAACGAATTCTAACTCGCATGCAGTTTGCACGCTTTGTTCGGGATTTGAGCTCATTAGTGATTGCAACTTTGTATCTAGCAGTTTCCTGAACATAAGTATCTCGGCAATGTTAGCACATTTAGTGAGTCGCTCTACAAAATCACATGTTTGGTAGATTTTGTCGACGGTTTCTTGAGCTTTTTGTCCAACGACTGTCAAAGCGACCTGTTTTGTTGTAAATACGCTTTCGAGTTCTTTTAGTAATTCTTGCTTACGCTCTTCGAGCATAGAGCGATAGAATTGGAAGGTATCGTTGATTTCGTTTTGAGCTTTATGATATTGTACTTGTAATTTTCCGGCGGCATGTTCGACTGTTTTCACGACGTGCCTAATCTCAGTGGCGCGTGTTTTTGCTTCATTAACGGACTGTTGCATCAATTCCAATTGTTTGGGTCCTGCGTCAGAAAGATGTTCACAGTCGTGTAAAGTAGCTGGATGTTCAATTATGGTACATTCTTTACAGACAGGTACAGAGCACGTACGGCAGAAATATTTTAGAATATCATTTTTGTGTCTCGGGCAGAAAGCTGTTTTGTCCCCACTCGTCGTAAGCGTAGATCCAAGCATACCTTTGTCGTCTTTTAGGTCCGCGAAAGCTAGGACGCGGTGACCGTCAAAGCAATGCATAAATTGGTGCGCCATTACGCAATTTGGACACAAGAAATTGACGCAATCCACACAACGCGCTACGGCGTCTGATTCTTTAGATTTGCAGCCGGTGCAGCGGGCTGAAGGTGAATTTGTTTGGCGAGAGGTCGGCAGCAAATCAGCTTCCTGCTCAACAGCGGCTGCTATCACTAAGTTAGTTAAAAGGCCAGGTACGCCCCCAGGCGGTAGTTGGCTATCAACACGGCAAGTGACGCAAGTGACTTTGTCCGGGTGTGTTTGTTCTCTCTCCAGGCAACCCCGGCAGAAGGTGTGAAAGCAATTAAGTACTTTAGGGTCAACGAATGTCTCTCGGCAGATCGCGCAAGTGGTGTCGAGGCCGTCGAACTCGCGAAGGTCACATACGGCGGAGTCGCTCGCAGGGGGCGAGGATCCGCTGAGGGTCAGGGGCGATATGGAGCCACGCTCCAGCGAACCTATTGAGTTGGCACCGGGTAGCGATTCAAGGGACGGGGTGCGTGAGGCCATCTTCAGGAAACCGGCATCCCTGTAACAATTAAAACAATTCATTAATTTCTAAGATCATAAATCAAAAGATAATTAAATAATTGTAGATATCAAGCAAGTTTAGTTATATTTATAAAACATTATTTTAGAGGAACCTGTTTACACTGAGATAAATCTTGACACATCGCAACATTATCCAAATTAACAATAATATAACCTAAATATACTAAGCCAAGACACTAACAGAATTAGGCCTCAAAATAAACCCAGCACCTGTGCCACTTAAAGCAAAATTTATGAGATTATAACTTCCAACAAACGACTGTTAGGAAGCTACACGGTCTCACAAACTCGGCAACATCAATAGTGATATAAAGTAATGCATTTGCTCATTTAGAAGCCGCGACCTTAGACATAGATAGGGTTGCCACGTATATAAAATGATTTCTTGATAACTTCCTCTATTTAACAAATTTTATTGGTGACATTTTACATTTCTACATCCACTAATATTTTGGTTTTAATTTAATCATAACATTTTGATTATTGCAAATAAACGACGTGTTCACCTATGTCCGTAAATAAGTGAACCAATTATTCTATTTGTAATATTTGTTTCATTTTAATTTCTGCTGTCTTTATTTTATAATTTATTTTTATTTAATAATTTGTATGTTAAAGTTAAAAAGTATTTTTTGATCACCAGTTCTATATATTATCGATCGCTCAATTGCTTTAGTTGCGGTTAAATTTGTGCCATTAGCTCCATACATATCGAGAGCTTCGTAACAAATGGGCGTACAGGCAAAAGTGCAGTTTTACACAAGTGACAAGATTGCGAATAAAACAAAACTAGTTGATTGTATAAGACTGAAATTTAGAATACCCTTCTTTTTGGTACAACTTGCATAGTTTTTAGTAAAAAACAAAATAATGAAGTTTTTGCGTATACACTATATGTTTACGAAGCCTTCGATACAATGTTAAAAAATCAATTGTCGCGTTTTGTTTCGCCATTAAAGTTTGTAACTATGCATCTTTGTAACTGTTTATTTCGGTGAACAACAACGTTATAATGAAACTGGCAATGTTATAACGTAATCTTACTATCTATCATATTAATGTATCTATTCAATAATATGTGACACATTAATTAAATGTGATGACGAGTTAATATTTGTGCAGTTTGCTATCAAGATGCTGGGCCATGAGACAAACTGAGCTTCTTAATTTTCAAACTAAAAATATATTGTTACGAGCTACAGGACTCGAATTAAAATGCCTTTGGAATTACTATAGAATTTATTAGAACTATACAAACACGTATAATGCAGGTACGATTATAACTGGCCACAACCAGTACAAACTACACGATTCAATAACCCGCGCAAAATCCGTCACTATATAGCTTATCAATGGACACGTCTTACACGTATCGTAATCGTCACTTGACTGCCGATCTCTCCATTGGCTGGCCAATGCTGCACAGATACAATATGGTTGCCAGTCAGCATGATCGGATTTCTTAGCATCATTTCGACATACCTGCCTAATGACTGTCATAAAACAAGTACAATAACAATAGTTTTTTCTTAATTACAAATTTTAAACAGGAAGTAAACAAGTCCAAAGGCGGGAAGGGTAATAAACCAGGTATGCATACACTTTTCGGCATGTAACAATATCGATTCTGGTGAGATTTTTTGGCTCTTCTTCCCTTTAAATAAGCAAATTACCTTGCGAAGCTGTGTACATAGAATAGGGAGTAGCTAGTATATTTCGCTTTTAATTGTATGACATTCAAAAAATCTCAACCAATGAAACTTACTCTGAATAAACATTCGAATTTTGTAGTTAAAAAGAATAAAAATACTGCATTAAAAGCAACAGAGCAATATTTCAAACGGCGGCTATCATTATTGACGTTGAACTGCAAGCCAAATTCACGAAATGTTTACAACGGGGAATGATGCACTTTGTAAAAGAGGGGTTACCATGGTTACGGTTAGGGCGAACCGTGAGGGGCATACTCAGTGAGCATTCGAATTAGGGGGTGGATATTCGAACCCTCTTTTACCTTGAGGGAGAAATATTTTGCGAGGTTAACGGCCTCCGTGCTACCGACATTGTGCGTTACGTGATAATATAGCTTAATGTCCAATTCTAAATAGTACTGTTTAGAATCGCACTTCTGTTATGCTGAGGGTGAATAAATATGACCTTAAACTGTAATACTTCTTAAAGCAACACGTCATTTAGACTTATGTACCGTCGCGGTATGAAAAGGTTCACCAATTATCGAATTGATTTATTTACGTTCCGCGAGTACGTGTTACCATTTCAAACTAAATCAGAGTACTTCCACAGAAAATTGTTTAGGTGTTTGACAATAAAATTTAATATTACTTAGATCAAAGTTGTTTGAATTTTTATATTGTATAAAAAGACTAAGATTATTTAGAGATGTAAAATCTTTTTGTTGATTTTAATATTTAATAAGCGTAATTATCTCCTTTTTGTTACTGATGATTAAGACTTATTGTTAATCTTAGTGTCTGTCATTGCAATTTTCTTTCTTTACGTTCCTATATTTTATAAATGTATACATAAATGAAACTGATAATATTTTTTTTATACTAAACAGTGAAAAATTGAAAGCTATACTAAGAAGTTTATATTGAATTATATTATGTTGACGGTTGTAGGCTAAAGGAATTATATTGATGTTAATAAAAGTTGAAGAATTATCTGTGAGTATATCCTCTGAAGATTTTTTGAATATTTATAATGAAAAATAACTGCAACCTATTATAGCACTCGCACACAGGAGCAATAATAGAAAGAATAACGAGAAAAAAGAGTTGATATAAATACAGTAAATAATAATCATAGTAGCATATTTTTTTTTATTCTAGGACTTCAGCAGACAGGCTGACGGCCCACTTGATGGAAAGCGGTTAGCATCGCCTATGAACATTTGCAACACCAAAGGTACTACAAATGCGCTCTCTTAAGGAAGACTGGAACTAGGTCACTAATGCCGGAAAACAACTCAAGGTTGTTTTGGCGACATACAGACAGACCAGGGTGGTAGCCATCCAGTCGGGCAAATGCCGTACCACCTGGCTGTGGGTTGTTTTGTCGCCTCGTACGACAGGCCGCCCGGCCGCAGGAAATTGTTTTCTTTCTCCGTTCCTGCACGGATGAATAACTAATTGGGGTGGTACAATATGTCTTTTTCTACCACACTCCTCTATTTAGATTCATCTTCTGTCACACCACTAATCATCATATCATCCTTATTAAAGATGCAAATAATTTGTTTAAAATATATTTTAACATTTTTATTTTTAACAAGTTTTTAGCTATCAACTCATTCAAATAGATTAATTAAATGTATTTGTTAGTTACTAAGTGGACACGATTTACTATGAAAATAACACAATGTCACAACAAACAAAAAAAACATATAACACCAGCATGTAACAGATACACTTTTTTCTAACGCCGATAAAGAAGTTTCACTTCAATAAACAATAAGCGTTATGAACTCAAAAAACTTTCATAGTAATTAAGTTGTGAAAAGGGTACGGAACTCGAGTCCGTAGATTTGTTAATAAAAAAAACTATAAAAATATATAGTTGCTTCAATTTCAGTATGATCTTAAGCTTTTATACCAATTTAAAATATATACTTTAGTACACGACGTCTGAAAGAAATAGCCGAGATAAGAATATCCATTGTATCATTTTATTTTATAGCAGCATTCTTTGTCCTTTGTGTTATCTTAAGCTGCTTCGCTTCATCAGAAATAACGAACTTCAAATTCAAGTATAGAATTTAAAGAGTAGATTGTTGCACGAGATTTGAGTGACCTATTTAGGCACGAGATGGTTTGGCGCACGAGAGTCGCAAGGGGCTAATAATTCGAGAGTCTTTCGTTTCGAATACGAGGAGAGTATACAAAAACTGATTTGTTAAACAAACAACTACTTCTCTTATGAAATCAGACGTTAAATCCATGTGGTCTAAGAGCCCGTGAACAGCTACCTGTATGTATTTGACCAGACCTGAGTTTTTGTACGTTGAGGCCCTATACCTTACCATGCATGAGGTCGGTACTCACTAAGCTAAACAGAGATCGGAAAACAACAGGGTAGTAGCTAAGATTTTATTATTTTTGGTTAATTTAATACGACACATATGAAACTTCAAGTAAAATTATTTTTATGTGGCATTTTATCAGCTATTTTTATCACTGATGATAGCAAATATTTAGCTCAAATATATGTAAATTAAATAATAATTTAGTGAAAAGTAATTTATAAGTATAAAATGATGTTACAAAATTAATGATATTTTTTATTACAATTTATGCTGCGATTTAACAGTGGCTGTATAAATAGTTGGGACATGAGTCTGTTTCTTCGGGTCTCACGTAAAAACTGCTTGCCCGATTTCGATGCAGTTTTCACTAATCACTAGCAAATTATATTTAATATACTGTTTAATACTTTCATCTCGGGAATCCCGCGGTAATCTTCCCGAGAGCGGTTTGTAGTTGTGCGGGTGCTTAAAAACTAGTATATTTCGACACAATTTTCGTCGGTATTCACTGAAACGACACCTTATATTATTTTTTAAATGTTGCGGTATTTTGTGTCCCGGCATATCCTAGTTTCCACATAAAACCTTTATTTCCTTGTATAAAACAAGTAAATAGCGAGAAGTATAGTTCAAATAAATTTTGGCTATTTTTCCAAGACTATTCCGGGCCGCTTCCCAGAAAGGTTCCCGTCGGGTTGGCCGACATATAAATGGACACCGTTCCCTGTGAAACAGTAAATTTGTCTGCACACACTTGATAAATCGGTGGAGGTGGTCTCTGGGAGTGGATGGTAATAAACTTGGGTATTATTAGCCACTTACACGAAAGTTATTTGTTAGTACTAAACTATAAGAAAAATGAAAACGAAATTATTTATTGCAAGTCATGGGTCTATTACCGCTTCTAAAGCAGTTATTGTTAGCGAAGAAGGCACATCAAACTCCTCAGCAACAGGTTAAACTCTTACTTAGTAAAAATGTAGATTAGCTAGATCCGTGTTATTGTTTGGTGATCGCCTCTATTGTTGCAAACATCTATAGGTAACGTTAACAACTTTACATGAAGTGTCTGTCTCTCAGCCCGCTTCATGTTATAATTTTTTTTCCTACATGCATACATAACTTCACGCCAGGTCCCTTGCGGGGTAGGCACGAACAACGGAGCGCCATACAGGCTTATTCTTACACACCTCACTTGCTTCTTTGATATTCATAGCTCTTGACATGCACGCTCGTCTGTTTCTTAAGGCTCCTGACCTGCTTCTCTTTCTTTTCTCTCAAAGGTAAAAATTTCCTGAATATAACTTTCTAGGTTTTAATTGATTACTAAATAAAGCTCGTAACGAATTGCCTGTGACACCGAGTAGTCATGTAAAATTTTTGAACTTTTAAGACGTATATTTTCACTAAGAGTATATATTTTTTTATTGCAGGAGTTCAGCAGACAGGCAGACGGCCACTGATGGATAGCGTTACCATCGCCTATGACATTTGTAACACCAAAGTACTACTAATGCACTGCTGCTCTTGAAGGAGACTGGAGCTGGTCACTAATGCTGAACACAACTAAGGTTGTTATGGCGACATACTTTAGACAGGGTGTAGCATCCAGTCGGCAATGTCTACACCTGTGTTGTTTGTCGCTCTTACGACAGGCCGCCGGCGCAGGAATTTGTATTCTTTCCGTTCCTGCACGATAAATATATCATTCTTAGAATTACTCTATAACAAAATACACGAAACAATATACCTATTTGTTATATTATCTACAAGTGGGCTACAGATTACATAACCTAAGTATACAAAGGCATAGGTACATCCTTCACCTGGCAACTTTAACAATTTCTTATCGAAAACAATACACACAACACCGAACTAAAATAATGTTCTACCGACGCACGACCACAATTCTCAGAGAGGGTTGCCTACCCTAAACATTTCTATTTCTCATCTACTAGCATATTATCTACTTTACTACCTTTATATATGGGTTGATATTCGATTGTGTTTTGTTGTGATTTATGACTGTTTCGAACTGGTATTTCGCTTCGGTAATCTGCTCTGGGCCCGAATTGCAATTAATGGCCGCCCGAAAACAGAGTTGGTCTTGGCTTGCATATACATTTCCATGGAAATGACAATTTTAAGGTGTCTTATGTATCGAGTGAGGCCTATTATTATGTTGTAGGGAGATTCTTAAGTTGTAATCAACAATTTAGCGATGATATTATAAACGGTCAGCCAATTCCGAACCTAAGGAAATCGGACTATGTAGCTTATCAAAGAGACACAGACCATAATAAATAAAACGGAAAGATCCTGTACACAATTAATCACGTTAGGAATCGAGCCTGGAGACTGCGCAGAAAAGAGATAAACCGGCGGAGAGAGAGAGGAGAGAGATAAAGGGCGCGGGTTAGGTGCTGATCGGAACGCATGCACCATTAGTCAGTTTTCTGGTCTAATGTGCATGTAGTACAATATTGTACAATTACCACTTGCTAACAACGGTGAAGGCAAACATCGCGATGCAACCTGCACATCGAGATAACTGATATGTTAAACCTGCGAAGCCGCCTTAGACAAGCGTGGCGGGTTTACTGTCCATTCCCCCTAAATTGAAAGTCCAGCAGTAGGACATTTATAAGCTGATATTATTATTATATTATTAAGTAGGTACAGTCGTGAAGGGAAAATATTCGTCACTTTAAAGTCGACTTTTGCTTGCTCGAATACAAGAAACAATACTGCCAACATTTTAATAAACGTTACATTTATAAAATATAAAGACGTGAGAAAAAAATGCAACGTTGACAATGACAGACGCTAAGATTAACAATAAAAAACAAAGAAGATATAATACTACGCCTAACACATATATTAAAACCGATAAAAAGATTTTACATGTCTAAGCAATCTTCTTAGACGAGATAGAAAATCTAATCTAAGTAATTGCAACTTTACTGTCAAATAGTTAAACAGAATTTTCTATGGAACAGTCTGTTCTGGGAGTGAGTTTTGAAAAGGTAACATATGCTCGTGGAAAGTTAAATGAATCAATTTGAAAACTGGCAAACATTTTCATACCACGGATGTACAATGTATGTGTTATTTGTTATTTTACTTACCTAATTTTAATTGTGTTGTGCTATACTATTATCTACAGCTTTACTTAATTCTATTAATATGGTTACCACTTGCAGTATTGCTACGATAATCCCACATTGAAAATTTTTAACTCACATTATCAGGAGGAAAATCTTCTAAATCCAAATCATTTGTTTCTCGGTACTGTCCACGACTTTTTCATTTATTTTATCTCAACTCAACTAAAAACTTTTGCCGATATCTTAACTACTATTTCTTCCAATATCTTTTCTAGCAAAACTTTATATGTCTGCCGAACTGAGATCTCCCTTAGGATTTGTTTGTACAATGCTACGTTTTCAACTATTCCAACCGATCGACCGATACAAGCGGCCTGTGATATGATTCGACCGAAATAGGGGTTCACCAGGGGTCCGCTTTGGACCCCACTTTACAAATTACCACATAAATTTGGAGGGTTGAAATTTCCTCCTTATCTTAAAATAGAGGGAAAAGTTTGGCAGCCGCGTTTCCTTGTCGACATCGGGCTGATACGAGGGTATGGTTAGTTTGGATGTTGCACCTGTTCTACTTTTAAGCGCATTTTGATCAGTTCGAGTTTGGTAAAATAATGGTCATTTCAATAAATTTCTATTTGATAACTTCCAAAGGGCTATTCGAATTAGCTACATTCCGGTTCTTTATTTTCCTATAGTCAAAATGACAAAATTAAAGAATAAATAAAAAATAAAGCTCGGTTCTCTCCATTTTGGCGAAACGGACGATATGTATGTATAAGGCAGACTGGCGGGTTTCATTCATAGATAATCTCGATTCCTCACTTCTTCCTTATCTTGTCCTTGAAGGACGTGGTAATTATAACAAAATGTACACAATAGTTAAAAACTGCCTCATCGTTACATGCTTACCGATCGATATGAACCAGCGGCATTGGTATGAGAGGTGAGTGCATATCCACTGAGCTATCACGACGTTATTTTACTTATACAATAGAGATTTGATTATCCAGATTAGTATCCGCGAACAACTAACTCTGTAACTAACTCGAGCGCGCCCTACACGTTTCGGTATTATCTTAGACTCCAGACGTTATAATCATTATTCTGCAGCGTCGTGTCACATCTGTACTTAAAAAGATCAATCTGTGATAAATTATGTATAAGAATAGCTTTTCGTGATAGACTCAACTATCCGGAATTACGAATATCACCTGTGGACATGTGGTATTAAGGCCAAACGAATAAACAGAAAATGCATGGGAATGGCCTATGATTACGCTTAGTATTTAAAAAAAAAAAAGGTTTATTTCTTAAACTTAACATATTCTAAAATTGTTATATAAATTAAAGCGTATTAATTGAACTACACTATAAAAAAGAAACTTAAAGATAAATACTAGAAGTGAACTACCACTGTATGTGACACTGGGAACGTTCCCGAAAGGCTGGCGGCGTTACTACGTTATATAGCAATGCTTAGGCATTGTTATGTAATGTAGTAACGCCGCCAGCCTCTATGCGTCTATTTTGCTCAAAGGTTAGCCTTAGAGCGAAATAGACGCCAGCCTTTTGGTCGCGTGAGAGGTCTACTAAGCGTTCGGCGACATCTCGATATAGTTTAAGGCGCCGTCCTATTGTCATCGCTCGCACGATGGTTGCGATGCGATTTCCTCGTACGATGAAACCGGTCGCGCGATTAGAAGGCGCTGTCCTATTGTCATCGTACGATGAAACCGGTTTAGAATCGTGTTTTGGAGCGATGCGATCACACTCGAAATGGCTTTTAACAGAGATGCACAGTCTCTGCTATCGGAATATTCTTAATCGTAAATAAAAAAAAAAAAACGACAAAATAAAAAAAAAACTTCGAAAAGCACCGACTTTAAGATGTTTTTGATAATATATATTAATAATAATAGCTTAGATAAGTTATTTTATACTTTTTAGTTTTTGAAGTCGGTTTTTTTAGTGTATATCTATGTATGGGTAGACCCACGAAAGGTGCCGCGCTCCTTAAAAAATATAGGTCCCAAGAAGCCGGAACAAAACAATGTTCGTAAAATGAAAACTACTGGGCCAAACCATGTTAAATTTTTAGGAGACCAAATGGCAACTATTCTGCATCAAAGGAAAGAAAAATCACGTAAATCGGATCATAAATCTCAGCGTAATCGGTGTACATATGGAACGGAATGGAATTTTTTTCATAAAAATGTTCATAAAATGAAAACTACTGGGCCAAACTATGTCAAATTTTTATAGGACCAAATGACAGCTATTCCGCGTCGAACAAAAAAGAATCACGTAAATCGGATCTTAAATCTCGAAGTAATCGGTGAACATACATAAAAAAATAGGAGATTCCGATGAATTGAGAACCTCCTCCTATTTTGAAGTCGTTTAAAAACAGAAATCAACGCAGTGAATTTTAGAATACTGTCTATGTCACAGACATTACGTTTTGTACGATGACGTTTAGAATCGTTTTTGGAGCGATCGATCACAGTCAAGTTAATGCTATCCCATATTTCTTTAATCGTAAATAACATTAAAAAAAATAAAACGTGGACGACATAATATATCTACTTATAAAAACAGCAATCAGCGCGGTGAAATTCACAATCAGTTTTTCGACGTACGGAAAAAAGAAGATTTTTACGAATGTTTGTCTATGTCAACAGAAACACTTGATCCCTCGAGCGGCGAGCGCTATAGGAAAAGACATTCAGTACTGAATAGACAGTATTTTTGCGATGCGTCGATGGTCGCGCGATGAAATTTAGACAATTTGATCGCATCGTATGATCGTGCGACCGTCAATAGGACATTCAGTAGTGATCAGTATGTTTGAACGCACGGTCGCACGATCATTTTTTGATCGCATCGCATCATCGTGCGAGCGATGACAATAGGACGGCGCCTTAGAGCGTTAGAACCCACGGACCCCAAACTTTCCACCGCAAAAGCTTAGCATTATGTCATCCCCATACATTTTTATTCTATTGGTTTAGCACTAATGCTATTTATCTTCAGGGCCTGAAGGCCTAACAAAAATATTCAGTCCGTTTATTCGAGTGTCAAATGTTTTCAAATAAAAATATTCAAAAGCTTCTCCTTTATTACCTAGAATAAATTTAAGAAATAAGCACGAATTAAATCAATTATCATACTCCAGGTGCCTACTTAATTATTATAAATTAATTACATAGTTTCCTTTCGTTGGTAATCTCTAATTTACAATTTTTCTTTTGTGTTTTGTTTTGAGCATAATTTAGTTAAGACTATAAGGGTTTATTACTTCAGTTGAAGTAATTTAAGGTAGAGCTCTTTATACATTGTGTATGTAATTTGATTAAGCCTTGTATTGGATAGTAATAAAGAAAGTACAATTACTTGGATAACTTCATTAAAATGATCGAAGATAACATGAGTATCTTTTTCTAAATCTTTACCTAATGGAACATGTCCACGAGTCACAATAGTAGGTATATATGACATTTTAAGTGTCGACTTAGAGACGGTGGTTTATTGGGAATCGATATATTTAATTATACATTATAATTATTATATATTAAATTAATTATTATGGCATTATACATTTTTCCACAATTAACATAACAATATAACGATGTTCTTCTATATTGTCAAAACCCATAAACGGTCAATCCAAAACAAAATTATTAACTATCAGGGATCAGGATTTCAGGAGCCAAGCAGTGTCTCAGTCTTTAATTCTTCAATAAAATTACTTTGACGGATATATTATAATACTAGCTTCTGCCCGCGATTCGTCCGCGTGCATTTTTTTTTCATAAAAAGAATCTTAGTAGAAGTAAGTTCTAATACCTCCAAGAATATGTGTACAAAGTTTCATGATGATCGGTTGAGTAGTTTACGCGTGAAAGCGTAACAAACAAACTTACATTTACATTTATAATATTGGTAGGGATGTCTGCATGTTACATAATCAACATATTGTCATTCGCGAAAGCCCGTAGTTGGCTGTCTAGAGATAATCATAATTAGATTTTTGTTAAACAACAAAAAAAAAATATTCATTCAGTTTCATTCATCATTTCTATTCAGTTAGTAAATAGCCTTAAAAATAATAACCTCGATAAAAATATGCGTAAAGCTTCAAAACTAAAATATGCGTTTATAGGACAGGGATGCTGCTGACGTCACACAACAAGAACAGAATTTTTAATATATAAAAACATCTTAGTAACTAAGCTTTTGTTGATTACTAGAACGTGGACCGTGACGTCACGATTTAATTTGCGCATTTAACGATTTTAAATTTGCAGCGCATTTTAAATATATCTTACTCATTCAAATGCATAACTATAATGCAAAAAATAAATAAAAACAAATATATTTTAAATAAAATTATTTGACTTGAAATGTTTCTATCTGCAATAAATATAGTAAAACACGATGTATACACGTATTCGGGTATGCATGAATAGGACGGGGCATTTGTGCACTCCCACCGGCAATAGATCACCGAGTCCATCTATCTACGATGCGACAGTCGGCTACGGCGACTGATCTGCAGTTGCAGGGTTGGCACGAAATTGAGTTCTAATCACGATAATTCTGAAGTTAGTTCAAAAACTCGCACCTCGATAGATAGATAACACTTTATTGTACACCATTACAGAAACTTATGTACTAGTAATAATTGGGCACAAAGGGCGGTCTTATCGCTAAAAAGCGATCTCTTCCAAACAATCCGTGGCAAGAATATTTTGATTAGGAGTGGCGATGGTGGTATACATAATTATTGTACGATTACTTACAATATAATAATAAATATATAACTATACAAATATACACATAAGTTATATACATATACAAGATATGGTGATAATATGCAACTATTTAAATATAATAAACATAAATTATATGAAACAATATCTAGTAATTACATAAAATTACATATTGTTATATTGCAGATAGAATTTTCTGACCAAGTTCTTAAATGTTATTAGGGATTTTGCTTGTCTGACAGCAACAGGCAATGAATTCCAAAGTTCGACAGCCTTAATCGTGAATGAATTATTGAGTAACATTTGAACACAGACGTGACGATGTGTGTGCTACTCGTGAGTTTAACTTGCTCACGTTAAAGTAAACGCAAATTTTGTTTGGGCGAAACTTGCACTCATAAAACAAGTGTATGACAGTATTGTCAATGGTAGTGTTGGTACCGGCAGACCACGACGTAAACGCCATGATCAAATAACAGAAGCGCTTAAACGAGGTCAGGTAATAAGCAAATCAAATAAACGTTAATTAAAAGGAGTTTAATTAAAGTAGATGAAGCGAAAGTTGTTGTCAGGATCGTTGCAAGTGTAGATCTATAGTCTCTACCTACCCCCATGGCAAAAAGGCGTGATAATATGTATGTATGTAAGACTTGCGCCATCATGCGAGCATGAAGGGTATAAGAAATCGTGACATATAAAATTGCGTTAACTTGACTATGATCGAGAAGTAAACAAACAAACATACTTAAGCATTTCTAATATTAATTAAAATTAGGCGTCTGCCAACCCTAATAGTATATATAGGTATTTATGTGATTCATGCAAACGCCAGCAATGCATTACACGGCCGGCTTGGTCCCCAGCGTCAAACGCGTCGGACCGTCCGCATACGCAATGTACGTCGAATGCAAAATCATCGCTGGGAGACGGAAGCTTGGCTCGGCTAGAACGCTTTGTGTGAAATTCGCGAAACATTATACACCGTACTTGTGGAATTACATGAAATAAATAAACAAATCGCCAGACAAACACATACCTTGCATATCTTTCGTTATATACAACGGACTACTCTGCGGCCGATCCCAGACACCCAGACCATAGTAAATAACGGAAAGTCTGTTTACGAAATTTACGCCAGGAATCGAACCTGGACCCTCTGCGTTGTATTGAGCTCGGCCGGCAAAGGCTTAGCCTACTCAACCATAGAGGCCGTCAAAGTTGATCGAATTGTGGTAGAATGACATAGTGTGAGTTCATATTTATCGTGCAGAAATGGAGTAAGTGTAGTCGTAAGAGGCAACGAAACAACCCACAACCAGATGGAATGATATTTGCCGTCTGGATGGCTACCACCCCTGGTCTAGAGTATTCTACCATAACAACCTTGAGTTGGGTTCCGGCATTAGTGGCCACGGTCCAGGCTGCCTTAGAGAGCGGCAGCACATTGGTAGTAACTTTTGCGTTGCAAATGTCCTATGACGGCCTTGAAAGCGAGCCTCGCTTTGCAGGTATCCCGGAATCGCTCGGACGAAGGAAACGCGTAACATAAATGATTAAACCTATCTACATATCTACCTCAGAGAATTTTCACACCATATGATACTGTTAAGAGTTGCGAGACTCGAATTAAAATGCCGTTAGAATTACTATAGACTTTATTAAAAACTATACAAACACGAATAAAACAAGTACACATATAATAACACGCGCAAAGTCCGTCCCTAAATAGATTACCGAATGTAATACAAATATATATAAATAAATAAAAATCACTAAACTGTTTTGCTTCGCTTGTGGTTATCGCTCGACTGCCTCGTTCATCAATCGAGGTATTGCTTTATACTGCGCGGATGCAATATGTCTGCCCGGCCGCGTGGACCGAATTTCCTAGAATCACACCTGACTAATCACTGCCATAAAATATTACAATACACTGTTTTTCTAATCACAAATTTAACACAAAGTAAACAAAAGAAGTCCAAATGCCGAAAAGGTAATAAAATGTGTTTCTACAGGGCTGCAGGTGTGAATTTGTCTTTGTTGGCACCTAGGTTGTAACAATATTTTTTTACGCAATGACGTCTCTAAAACAAATGAATCTCTTTGAAAATATTTGTAATCCTTTTCATAAACAAAAAGGTGATCTCAAACAGGCTGTTGCAGTACACAAAGCCTACATTTTCCTCAGTACATTATTGAATTGTACTATATAGCTAACAATAACTTAGTGTCATAACAACGGCCTTACAATATTTCATAGAATCTCAATTAATCTCGTCCTATAAACGTAGATCTACAAAATAAGCAAAAAGATTACAAGAAAAAAGATCATCCCAAGCTCAAAATATTTCATCCGCCTCAAAAGAACAAACAAGTTCTAAGAACGGGACTACATTATCTATATTTAATGAAAACTTTCTTAATACCCCACTGTATAATACTGGCTTAATTTCTACTCCCGAAATCCCTCTAGTAAAAAAGCCCAAAAAATATTCCAAATGTGTCAGACATGTAAGGCCGCGTTTACACAGGTTTTTATTTTAAAATTAAAAACGTGAAATATATTTGCTAATTAATAAATTTTTTTGTAGTTATATATCCTCAATAGTAGGAGGCTCGAGCCCAGCAGTGGGACGCTTATGGGCAGTTATTATAATATTTATACTATATAATACAGAAAGAAAGAAGATGTAATAACAAGAGTTGAAAAAAGGTGGTTTGGGCATGTAGAGAGGATGGATGAAAATAGAATCACAAAACAAGTGTACGACAGTATTGTGAATGGTAGAGTTGGTACCGGTAGACCATGACGTACACACCATGATCAAATAACAGAAGTTTCAAAACGAGGTCAGGTAAAAAGGATATCAAATAAACGTGTATGTATGAAGAGGTTAATGAAAGTAGATGAAGCGAAGTTTGTCAGGATCGTCGCAAGTGGAGATCTATATTCTCTGCCTACTCCCATGGAAAAAGGCGTGATAATATGTATGTAATAAATGTGGAAATGGTTCGAGTTTGTATAGTGCGTTAAAAATGTGATAATATCAGGGGGGATAATGCGGACCAGGAGATTCCGAAAATACGATTTTTAGAATTTTTGTCTGTCTTCTCTCTCTACAGGACGCAAATTAAAATACAATTCAATAACACGCGCAAAGTCAGTCACAATATAGTTTATCGAATGTACACACGTCTTGGTCGTATCGTAATCATCACTTGACTGCCTCACCCTCCGTTCAGGCATTGTTTTATACTAAACTATATAATGTCTCGACACAATACTCGACCGCATAACAATAGTTACTAAGAATCACACCTGGTTAATGACTGTCATAACGATTACAATACACAATAGGATGTTTTTCTCATTACAAATTTAAACACAAAGTAAACAAAAGAAGTTCAAATGCCGAAAGCTAATAAACTGCAGATGTGCATTTACTTTTGTCGACGTGTAACAATATAAACACCTAATTAAATGTACATGTACGTAACATGAGCTTTTTGGAAAAAAGTAAATTGGAATCAATCACAAGTGTGAACGAAGCGCTATCCTTAATATTGAATGACACGACATAAAACTTGTTCAATAAACCTCGAAAAATGCAAATTGCGAGTCCTTTATAAATAAATAATGTATGAGAGACGCTTCGTGTTCGAAGAATAGGCAGGGAACAGGATAAATGTTGTATGTATACATACATACATTTGCCATGTACTGTCGCGCAGCACTCGTGGCAAGGCCAAAACAATACTCAGTATTCAATGTCACTGTATTCAGCGAATTTTCATGCAAGAAAAAACTAGATTTTTACATGATTTGAAAATAACATGGAAATGATATTCGACGACCTAGTGTTTAGTTTAGACTCTAGTGCGTAGTTCCGTGAAAAATTCGTCTGAGTTTTTTATAATGATAAATGGACAGATAAAATACAATACCTATTTATTATACTCGTATATCCCCAAGGTAAGGAAGTTACGCCTCGGTTATATATTCTAATATTATAACGAGGAAATATTTGCATTTTTGTAACGAATAAACTGAAAAAATACTGGATCCATTTAAAACTTCTGTCACCATTCGAATGCTACATTATCCCTGATTAATATAGACCATATAAAAATTAGAGAGAAAAGAGAGCGAACAAATGGAGCCAACAGGTCAGGTTATGGGTATCCAAGGGATGGCTCAAGACTACGGAAACGTCCACCAAGAAGACGGGAGAAGAGTCCCGGCAGACAGGGAGCAATGGAAACAGCTGGAGGAGGCCTATGTTAAGCGACACACCGAGCTTAAGAGACATTTTATAAACCATGAGACTAAACAAGGAGGAACTAGCTCGGAATTTATGCCGATGTAGCCTTTTAAGGCTCCATCATCATCATCATTATATAAAAATTAGGGATCACTACTAAAACTTCAATAATGTAACCTATCCATCTAATAAAAATACTTGGCGCTGGAATCAGGTCTTACAATTTTGCTAATATTTTATGTGTGTTTGAG
Organism: Dendrolimus punctatus; assembly: GCA_012273795.1. Classification (NCBI taxonomy): domain Eukaryota; kingdom Metazoa; phylum Arthropoda; class Insecta; order Lepidoptera; family Lasiocampidae; genus Dendrolimus; species Dendrolimus punctatus. The sequence goes on along the minus strand of CM022546.1, from coordinate 17,444,699 downwards.
TGAGTCCCGGGGTGGATACATTCACAATTAGACAATGTGGGTGTTTACTTATTAATTTCAAAATGTTTACTTATTAATTTACTAGCGGCCACGGCAGACGTCCTGCTCTGAAAAAATAAAAATCTAGGGCGCGGTCAGCCGCCGGTAGGCACCACCTACCGGTCCCAACTGTGGATTCAAACCATCCCGGGACCCACCCACTCAAACACACAAAACCAAAATCGGTCCAGGTGGCCCATTAGGAGGATTCTAGAACCCGATCTCATTCTCGTCCGATTCCAACGGGATAAAAAGTTCTACGTCCTTCTCTTGGTTCTAAGCCCCCACCAATTTTCAGCCAAAACGGTACAGCCGTTCTTGACTTATAAATAGTGTAACTAACACGACTTTCTTTTATATTATAGATTTAAGGCACACCAACAGCACATATTATTGTTACATTACAAATCGTTTAATATAAAAGTTCTGATGTGTGAACCCATTAAAGGAGTGCACAGCATTTACAATTCGAATGTCATTATTAGTAAGTCAATTAATTAGTGTCAATATTATGCATATGTCAAGTACATATAGTTAAACGTAAATGGTGTCAAAATTAATGAAGTAAAGCAAAATGTTGAATAGCTCTGAAACACATAACAGATTATGATGTCGCTTGTAATAAACCTACAAAAATGTGACTTACGATAAACTGGTAATGGTAACAGATAGCTGATGTTATGAGGAGTATTTGGCTAGTTTTTAGGGTTCCGCAAATTATTATTTAAAAACAGAAGCTACAACTTCACTTGCTTACAAACAACACCCTATGTATCATTAATATAGACTATACAATTACACAGAGCGACTATCCACAAAACGGGCGGCGTCACGCCACGCCATCCCAAATTGCCATCATTAAAATTCTGCGGGGGTTGCTAAAATGCGAAATTGTCAGTAATGAATCTAAGCGCTGCCGTGAAAATCGAATTTGGTACATGGTAATATTGTTAGATAGCGTCGTCTCTCTCTCGCACGCCATCAAACTAATATATTGGGGGCTAATTTGAATTCTGACGTAACGTTTTGAGTAAAAGCGTCCTTAATTAAATTTTCGTTTCGTTTCTTTTTCAATTTCAGTATTCCTTTGGTTGATTTATGCGATTCCATAAAGCTATCTACTGATATGGCCTCAAATTTCTTGGCGATTTGAAGATTACAAACTTTGTAATTCTTAGGTACAATTTAAATCTTATACGATTTTATTTAATGATGACTTCAATGCCGTTTATACATTGATTTTGTCAATGTCGAGAATATAACAGCCAGGTGATATAAATATGAAGTAAGATATTAAAAGTATAACTACCTATTTACATTTTAAAAGTTGATATAAATGCCGACCAAAAATCAGACCATATTATCCATACCTTTATCCAAATAAATCATTTCGTATTCAAGACTGTTTCAATGCCTGCAGATTACTTTTTGAACTATACAAAAAGAGTTCATTCAAAAAATATTTCGAATTTTCAAATTTCAATCTAAACAAAATACTTGGCGCTGGAATCGGGTTCTAGACTTTTATTTTTTCAGGCCAGAACGTCTACCGGGACCTATCCTATTCCTAGACCAAGTTTCTTTACAGAAACCTTTATTGCCCTTGAACTGACATGTACTTGGCTGATTTCCTATTAGTACCCATGTACTCATGCCACCGTCGTAGCAACAGGTAAGTAAATTGCGTGTGACTTTGCTTCACGATTTTATCATGCCGTCGCGCTTGCCTTCCGACTTTTACAGATAAAACATATATAAACATTATATATGTATGTAAATAACGTTGTTTATCTTTCAGGTTCAGGATGTGACACACTTTTATCCGTACTAATTCGATTGTTTAATACTGAGTGTATTAAATAATGTAATGTGTAATATATTTTACACTCTTAACGCACTGAGGCGTGATCGGTTTCTTTTGTGGCCACCCTTTTTTACCCACAGCTCCCGATCCGATCTGACGACGCGATCTGAACGCATGCGTGCTCTGTATGCTTTCCCACTGCTTTCGGTAGCAACATCGTCAACTGATCACACGCCGCTCGTGCGATCTATCTCCAGTGACAGTGAACGCGTGATCGTCAGGACGTTTTCAAGATGGCGGATAATTTTACTGAAGCTTTGATTGACGCTATGCCAATATATCAATCCTATCATCATCATCATCAATCCTACCATCCTATCAATATCCTGTGTTCTATAACACTAATCAACTGATTTATGAAGATTTAGGAAAGGAGAATGCAACATGTCACAGGAGATAAGCAACGTTGCTTTCTTTTCGAAGACCCTATGTGTATTTTTTCACGCGACCATCGCGACGTAATGTTGAAGTGCAATGAATGGTTATGCTTCTTAGAACGGAGCCAGTGAAAACATTCTTTCAATCCGTTGTAGGATCGTATTTAGTGTTGGGCAGTACATAATTTTAAAATAATTTTGTGCTAGTTACATGACATTTTGTACTGAATCAGTGCAATGTACCACATCAAATGAGGTGACGACGTTTGTATGATTTGTACCGTGGCAGTGCATTTGAAGCGATGAGGCCATGAGGCGGTGGGCGACTTTACTTCATTAGTCCCGTTTAAAACTAGTTCGGAAATGTTCGTAAAGAATCGGATGTGCTTGGCCTTGGTCACCTCATTTTATTAACAGTTCGTACTATGTCGTGTGTACTATGATGTGTTGTCCCTCTTTGTCATGTGAATGTTCGTAGAGGCGTTATTGTACTGTTGTAGCCTCGTTCCGTCCTGCCTCTTACTTTTAAGTAGTAGCGCGGCAAACATTTTGAAGTGCTACATTCCAAATTTTGAGCCGTATCATAAAAAATGTATTTTGTACGGGACAAATGTACTGCTCACACGTGTACTGCTCAGGCCTTCAGCCTTTACTCTAAGAAGCTAAAGACTAGGTCTACCTACTTTGTTAGTCTAAAACTGTGTAGTATCAGGTATATTAATTATGAATTGCAATCATTAGCATAAAGGTCATTCGGCTATTGTTATTACACACCTTTGCATTAAACACTAATCTATTATTTATTCTGTGACAGATGTGGGATTTGTACAGTTGTTTGTCGGCTGGTGCCGTTTATTTGGAGGATAACAGCCGTGTCAACAGCCATGTCATAATACGTATGGCACGCCAGTGTACAACTGGATTATTAATATTAAACCCAGGGCTAAACAAGCATTCATTGTATGTATGTATTTTGCGTGATGTTATGTAATGCTGAACCAATGTAGTACCACAACGGAACACCTAATAAAACTTTAATGATATAGGTTTTGACATGAAAGAAAAATGCTAGAAATTTAATGACAGCTGCCCATCGCAACACTTGATTGCGAATTAAAAGATTTATTTTTAATAAATACGTGTACAATTTTTAGAATGTTGCTGGGATCTTAACTATGGAAGATCCTAAATATGACTATAACGATAGATCCATTCTATACTGTAGATGAATTTCTTAATAAAAGTGCTTGTCGTTATTATCAATATGGAAAATCTTAGTGAATTATTTGTTATTTTTTCTTTTTACATTAATTGCTTATACATAATTAACAAAGCTTAATTATCATTTTTTTTTGTTATTTATGTAAATTTAATTTTAATTCATTTTGTACAACACTATGTGGTAGAATGTACTGTGCATCTACAATTGTACAGGGTGCGCCAGAGAAACTTACTTATTTGAAAGGTCAATAAAAAAAAGTACTTCAGTTATTGTTTTAAAATTTTTTATTTGAATACATATCCAATTTTTTTTTTATGCAGTCTTAAAATGACATCGATAATGGCGACCCCATTGCGCATACACTGATGAAGTCGATTTTGAATTCGTATCCACTCTTCGCAGCATATCATCGTATGTGGCAATGGCGTCGCGAATGTTGTTCTTGAGGTGTGCTATGGTCTGGTCGATCGACATAACAGGATTCAATAACATAAAAGAAATGCATGAGTCAATCTGGAGAGCGTGCGGCATGGAGATCGCTCTGAGGAGATGAGCGTCGGGAATGTGTCGCAACAATTCATCGAGTCTCTGTGTGTGCTGTGCTCATCTTGCTGAAACACGTCTAACGTTCATTTTCGAGTCTTGAAGAAAAATTCTCGATCATGTTCTGTAGCGACGTTAGAAAAAGTTCAACTGAAGCCGCTCTCTAGATCAGAGATATGAATGACTGGAGAAACAATGGAATCTCAGATCGCCCCTTGCCTCTACCCCCACTCACCGCGAATTTTTTAATAAGTTTTTGCAGTTATAACGTGTATAAGCTACATTCTTGCAAATAAAGATACTGATGGTAAGTTTTAATAATACTTTTGATTTTTGAATAATTTGGTGTTTTAAAGAATAAAACATCAGAGAGCGTCAAGAATGGACATGTGGCTCTATCTAGTTGACGGAATTCGGAAATTTCCATATTTCGGTTATAAGTAATTAAAGAAGGTTTTTTAAACGGATTTGATTAACTTAAACGTTATAAGACTTGTTAGTAACGATTCGTGACGTCCAAAAACACTCCAAGACACGGAACACGTATATTGAACTTGTCAGTTTCGATCGAAGAGTTCTCTCTCTTCACAAATTCTTAGTGTTGAATTCAATACACGATTAGCTTTACTCAGTTTTTTTCGTATAATTTTAGCTAGTTACCTTTGTTTTATTTCTATATCTTGTCATATTGCAAAACCCACATGTCTCACAAACTTTATAATCCATCCTAAGGTTGTTTGGAAGAAATTGATTTAGTGACAAAACCGCCATTGTTTTCTGTTCTTATGTCCCTTGAACGGTATATTAATATTAGCAATAAATTATACCTATTCTATTCTAGAAGATTTCTTCTCCAACGTATTCATTGATCTTTCGAGTCTAAAAACTGACTTCTTGTCGTTCTAGTAGCTTTACTATTAGTGTACTTCAAGACTATACCTTGTAGCGCAGTAAGCCCCAGTCACGTGATAACTTGTACAATGTACTGATGAGGTAGGTACTTACCTGAAAAGAAAAGAAATAACATATAAGTATGAATTGTAGAAAAAATATTCGAATTAAATAAGTATGTTTTTTTACTTTCAACTGAAGTTTTTCCTTCAATTACATTGAAAGATTGTTAATAAATTTATTTTTTGTCATAAAATTTGAATACAATTTGGAAACAACGAACCTAGTGGAAAACAATTATGACCTGATGGTTGTTTCCATTAGGGAAAAATTAGAAAAAAATTGTATCACCACTAACAAAAATGGCGTAAACTCAAATTAATATCGAAAAGCCACCAAAAATATTTAAAATACAAATATTTATAAAGATAGAGTAGCGTACCACGGACATGCCATTGCAGTCAGCGGAATACCGCAACCAAGGAAAATTAAGATTCAGACGATAACGCCCGGAATTTTAACGAAATGGTAATAGCTGTTTGGCCCCTGGTCATTTCACATCACTAGACTAACCACGTGTTTCTATGTCCCGCGGCTTTGGTATTCAAAATTAATTATTTTAAGTAGGCCAAGTTGTAAAGGCATTTGCCTATCTGGATGGCTACCATCCCATGGTCTAGTCTATGCCGCCATAACCACCTTGAGTTATGTTCCGGCTTTAATGGCCAGGTTCAGTATCCCTTAAGAGAGCAAGCAGCGCATTTATACCTTTGGTGTTGCAAATTTTCAAAGGCCTTTGAAATTTTGATTGATTGGTATGGACCATGATTGGATGGTTATCACTTTCCATCAGATGGGTCGTCTGGCTTTCTGCTGAACTCATGCACTAAAAACAAGAAAAAGAAAGGTGACATTTGGTGCACAGATGTTTACTTAAGAGTCTAGAGATGAATAGCACTATTTATCCCGGAAAATGGACGAGTTACTTCAGGATATCAGTGAGCGGGGCCCACGCCTGCCAGGGCACGCGGAGACGGGATAGCCTACACCCCTAGCCCTGGCATAAGGCGCAGGACGGAACACCCAGGGGTTTTAGTGGGTATCCCTAACTGGGGAGTGGCAATAGCGTGGCACCGGTTTTGCCCCCCCCCCCCGATCTGACGAATCCCACACTCTCACCGGGTCGCGAGCATCCCCTCAGGCTTCTGTGCCTGTCGCGGCTTAGTCCTCAAACGGATTTCCCCTGGCCAAAAAAAAAAGGATATCAAACGCAAGTTGGCAGTAGTGAACCGACATAAAACCTGAAACAATTATGGTTTGCGAAAACGGAGCATACCGCTGACAGTGGTTTTTTACAGCTGCATTTTTTATACACGGCATAAAGCTTGGGAAAAGGTTATTGTGGCAAAAGGAATAAAAGTATTTTATGTCTAATTAGAATGCTGGCGTTGTATATATATATTACTAGCTGTCCCGGCAGACGTAGTCCTGCCCGGTAAAAATACGGGTTTGTCGCAGAGGGTTGATAAATTAGGGTTGTATGTATTTTTGTATGTTGTATCATAAAAAAATAGAAATTAAAAATTTTGTCTAAAAAATAAAATTAGGGGTGGACTACCCTAACATTTAGGGGGATGAAAAATAGATGTTGGCCGATTCTCATAGATACCGGATAAGCACAAAAAATTCATCAAAATCGGTCAAAAAAAAAAAAAAAAAAAAAAAAAAAAAAAAAAAAAAAAAAAAAAAAAAAAAAAAAAAAAAAAAAAAAAAAAAAAAAAAAAAAAAATCGGTCAAGCCGGTCAAGCGTCAAAGTAACAGTGTAGCCTTGGCAAAATCTGTGTTTATAGAAGTATAGTCTTTGACAACAGAACCTTAATAATGTTCAAACTTACAGACGTCTTAGAACCTTTAAGTCTCAGAAGAGACGTAGGCGCTCTAAGCGCGTTCTACCGTCTGTACAATGGGGAGTGTTCTGAGGAGCTGTTTGGTATCTACATCGCCATTTTACCACCGCGCTGCTCGCCGGCGACTGGGAGTTTATCCCCACTTCCTCGACACCTGGAAGTTATCCACTGTACTTGGTGTTCGCTCTTTTATGCCATATGTGAGCAAGCTGTGGAATGAGCTTTCTCCTGCGGTTTTCCCAGAGCGCTACAATATGGGGCTCTTCAAGAAGGGGCGTAAACAGATTTTTAAAGTCTCAACGAGGTAAGCAACGCATCGGCTCCCTTAGTGTTGCAGATGTCCATGAGCGACGGTAGCCACTTGCCATCAAGTGGACCCGTCTGCCAGTTTGCCTATACGCAAACATAAAAAAATATATAATTTAAATCAATTATGGTCGAATTTTGACTACCACTAGTTAAAATAATAGATTGTCAATAATCGATGAAAAAATGTCATGTGACGTCATCTGGTAGTCAAATTACATTTTAGACCTATATTTTTTGATTGGCGCACGTCATTCAAGCAGTTCTTTTCTAATATTTGAATTTAAAAAAATGACGTATTTAGGTATAAAGCCTGAACTCTGAAAGTATATAATTACGTCATAAACAAACTTCATAAAGCCAATCTCGAGCCTTTTATGTTGATTTCTGATTCAAAGCAGGCAGGGGCATAATTAAACACAGCAACAGTTTTATTTCAATGTAAAATTAATATTCAAAGGGAGTACGAATAAAACCTTTGATTAAGCTCAATGGCCCAATTAGGACTGATTTTTGAGTCCTCCCGACCGGAATATATAATTAAGATTTTTCGAGCGTTTTTCTAAATTAAATTAAAAACTTTTATTAGTTCACTCACAGATTCTTTAGAGAGAGATCTTTGTAATGGAAATATCGTATTATATCACAAACATATATTGTATTTAATCCTACCAATATTCTTGTTACGAGCTACGGGACTCGAATTAAAATGCCGCTGGAATTACTATAGAATTTATTAGAACTATACATATAACATAGGTAATATATAACTAGACACTACTAGTACAAAGTGCACGATTCAATAACACGCGCAAAGTCCCTCACAATATATCGCTCATCGAATGTACGTCTTGCTCGTATCGTAACCCTCGCTTGACTGCTTCACCCTTCACACTCGGGCATGGTTTTATACTAAACTGTGCGTAACAAGAAAGGACCGCGTGAACTGAGGTTTCCGAGAAACCGTAATCTGCACACTTGGTTGATTATTCCTTTCCTAAATTTTCTTCTCCACTTAGCGCGGTCTTCGAGACCCTTAATTGTGAAACGATTGGTACGCATATGATCCATTACGACATCAAGCCAGCATTTCGTGGAGCTACTCATTCGAGCGGGACCTGTGGAGGTGGCATAGCTAGACATTTGTTCCCCACGAAAATAGCCAGTTTCCGTACAACGAAGGCGACAATTTTGCAATTTATCCTGTATTATGGAGGCAGCCGCGGATAGGAGAATTCCTAACGCGGTCCTTCCGCGTGACTCAACACACCAACCGCAGCATATTCATCTCCGTGATGCAACTTTTGCTTGTGCCACTCAAGTATAGCCCAGACCTCACTGCGAATAAAAAGAACATGCCTACCAATGTACCCCTGGTCTAAATCATGCCGCCATAACAACCTTGAGTTGTGTTCCCACATTAGTCGTCAGATTCCAGCCCTATATACGAGCCAGTAGCACATTAGTAGCACCGTAAGTGTTGCAAATGTTTATAGGCGACGGTAGCCACTTTCCATCACATTTGGGCCGTCAACCTGTCTGTTGTACTCCAGCAATAAAAATAAAACCGATGTCACTGAACTAAAAACCTCAGAACTACATTCTTGACATATTTCAACAGCACACCTAAATCATATAGACGCAATACAGCGCATGTGACGTAATATGTCTTATAGGTAACTACATTTCTAGGGATAATAGCATCTGACGTAACTCTGGAGTGAGTTCGACGATACTCGTTAATGTGAGTTATCAGAGTTTTCCTGTGACAGTAGTGATGTGACCAGCTTTTTCTATCCCGATTGTTTCGGAGCAATTTTGGGATGTAATTGATTAACGGTAAATTCAAGTGAAGGAATGTCAAACGGATAGTTGTTTTTGAATGAAATGTTCTATTTTCCACACAATATTTAAACATCAAATTGTACCGGTCATTTGACCGCACCGCATTTGAATGCAAACAATATTTAACCATTGACTGATCTGATTGATTAGAGTAAAATAACGTGCGTTTCGAATATTAATTTACAGATGCTTATTAAAAATAAAACTATTTTCATCATTTCCATATTTAATAACTGATCACTTGATCGCTGAGCGTTATTTGTTCATTAAATAAAATTTGTTGGAGTAAATAGAATTATATTGTTCGCATGTAGGTATATGTAATTTATATTATTATAATCGATTTAATGATGTATATCTATAGTAGTTTATTGTTATTATTATTTTCTTTTTTCTTCGTTAATTATATTTAATTACGTTTAAATTACTTTTAGTTTAGTTAACCACCAAAAAAAACTTATTTTTTTCTTTTAATGTCTCCTTGGACACTGGGTCGCCTGGAAGAGGTCGCTATAAGCGATAAGACCGCCCATTCTTCCAATGCAAATGTATTCATATTAAATTGTCGGGGTTTTAGTTACGGTGAACAATAAAGAGTTTTAATTCATCCATTCAATAATATGAGATGAGGTTTAAGAGAACATTTTATCAGGGTGTGTTAATTTTTCAAAATCAGCCGATTCCATTCCTGGCAAGGATAATTGATTTTTCAAGAATCTAATGATACCACTTTTGTCAAAATCGACCTCGAGATTCCTTTCAGTATTTTTCGATATTTCGTATAGATCAGGATTGTACCTGAAGACCCACTTGAAATATTCACTCTATATAGATAGATTAGGTAACACTTTATTGTACACCATTACAGAAAACACAGAAGAACTTATAGCCTAAAATATTCAAAATGTGCACAATGGGCGGTCTTATCGCTAAGAATCGATCTCTTCCAGATAACCCGTGGCAGGAATAAAACATATTGGTCACAGGTGGTATACATAAATATTAGAGGATATGCAGTTACTAACGTATATTTTATACTTAATAGACATATATAAATACATCTATTGATATTATATACATATATAGGTAATAATATCAAACTATATATATTAATGAACAACGATTGATTGTGTTGTTAAAAGCTGTAACCGAATATTGCTAAAGAACTATACGAATCTTAACGCTCCGACAGAATGTTTACAAGAAAAACTTTTATAACATACTACGTACTAAGTTTCAATTCGACTGAAGAAAACTATTCAAACTTATGAAAGAAATAACAATCCGGGATATCCTCACACGAAATCAGCACAACACTACGCATTTCGAAATAGACGTGCCGCCTCACCGGGGAATTCGAGAAGACCCCCAACTTTGTGACGGGATTGCTTTTATCCCCAATTGACATGGAACTTTATTGCTTCGATAATACGATCGAAAATAAAATAGCAAAATTGTGTAACAGTTGTAAACAATTGTTGGATATGTTTTTGTTAGATGAATGAAATTACATCACCAGATTACCGAATGACATAGAAGTCCATTATGATAAACAGATAAATAAATAATAAGAATTGTTTACTAGAAATAAATGTGATTTTGGCCTGATTTCTTTATGGGTTTGGGACAAAATATCCCTCGTGTTCAGCCCATGTGTTCAACTTTAACACAACTATACAACAAAGGGAAAATTATGTTGTATGCAGGTAGGAATGTGTGTGTTGTTTTTTATTTATTTAATTCGTAACATCTAAATGCCCAAACATATTCTGTTACGTTTTGGTATCAACAGATAGTGTTTTAGTCTTTCGCGCTACTGTTCTACCCGGGATTATTAAAGAATGTTTAAACTAATAAAGTCCCGATATAAAGTTACGTGGTTCAATTCAATTTAGTTCCAAATATCAAAATAAAAAAAAAAAATCTTTTAATCTACTATAACGTGCAATCGAAACTTCGTTCGCGTAGTTGCAATGACGACGTTTCTGTTAATAATGTCAGCAACGGTCGCACCAACTACCTCTTCGCTATGTTCGTCTGTCCCACGGAACGACGTTATTTATCGGGGAAAATAACCATCCAAATAAACCAGTTTTTAAATCGGTTCAGTAGTTTTCAGTTGATGCTCTAGTAGCCATACAGAAGAACAAAAAGGCATTTTTGCATTTTGGCAAAACTTGCATTTTCGGACTTGGATTTCCTGGTTCGATTTTTTTCATATTTTTATGCGCATTTTACAAACTCGAACCATTTAGAGATAAAATTGATTATAATAATAGTATTATTATAATAGTGGCTTTATTTCGGAAATCTATAGAGATTTCCGAAATAAAGCTACTAAATCGATGTATAAGTGTTCGGAAATTCGAAATATCAATTAAGAATCTTCTAATACAGTATTTAATATTTATCAGCAAAAGGAACACAATTCGAAATCAAAACTTGTCATCAATGAGAACGCAGTCCGAAATTCAAACTTGTCATAAAAAGAACGCAATTCGAAATTCAAACTCGTCATCAAAACGAACGCAGTACGAAATTCTAAATTTCAAACTAAAATCTGTTTCGATTTGTTATGTAATCCAGTGGTACCCTTGCCGTCCAGTAAATAACGATCGGCGTTCCATATGATTACTTTTGTTCGAAACAACATATGTTTTGGAGCCGTGTGTTGATAACAGTTCCAACTCGCATCCCGGAACGATTTTATTTGTCTGGTTTTCATAAATTGAATTGAGATCTTTACTTGTTCGACCAATGATAGATTGGAAGTTAATAATGCGCGTTGCTTTACTGTGAAAATTAAATCCGCAATAATTAATAAATAACCATTTAAAATAAGGTTTCACAGTTACTTCTTATTACTGTTAGAAAAGTAGCTCAGATATTTTAATGAATATTATTTATTTAGAATATCATCTGTGCAGGAACGAAGAAAGTAAACGATTTCCTACGGCCGAGCGGCCTGTCGTAATAGGTGAGAAAACAACCCAGAGCCAGGTGGTAAGGGTATTTGCCCATTTGGATGGCTATCACACCTGGTCCAGAGTAAAAACCACCACGACTGCCATCAGAACAACCTTGAGTTATGTTCCGGCATTAGTGGCCAGGTTCCTGTCTCCCTTAGAGAGTGGAAGCACATTGGCAGCTGGTGTTAAAAATGTCCATAAGCGAAGGTAACCGCTTTCAATCAGGTGGGCCGTCTTTTTTCGAAAATCAATTGCCCTTGCCAGGAATCGAATCGAATGATTATGATCCAAAATAGTAGGTATATTAATATTAATATAATTAGTGAACTTATGAAAATGTTGATATGTGTTTGTTCTTTTTTAACGGCTTCAAATGGACATAACCATTTTAGACATGAGAGAGAGAGAGAGAGAGACAGAGAGAGAGAGAGAGAGACAGACAACGAAACACGAGTCGGAAGTATTATAGCCTTAGAAGTTAATAGAGGAGATATATTTATTACTAAATCTGTACTTGTGGCGCAGTATTGAAAGCACTCCGTCTGCAATAAGACAGGGTTTACGTGAGAGTATTAACATATTAATAAGGTGGATGGTACCGGAGTTAGTATCTTAGATATGCAAATTTGGCACCGACTGTAGAGAAGGCTTGGTTTTGTACCTACCATAGGCAACATGAAGATATTGATTGAAGACTAGTTTGCATATTTCTGTATTTAATGTGCTTAAGATTTCTGGCATTGAGTTGAAGGGTATAATAATGATTATATTTGTGTTAAAATCTTAGATATATCTTGACCTGTATCGATTGGGTATTGGTTGCTTTTAAGCAAGAACAAATGAATTAAAACTATGTACTTAAAAACTACTTCTTAAAAACAATAAATGTTGAACAAAGGGCGACCTTATCGTTTAAAATGATCTCTTCTAGGTAACCCCCTAAACTGAGAAAAATATTAAATAGAGCAAGAATTGTGACTTTTCGAGATACTAAGTTAGGTGCCACAAAGTAATGTAAAAACCAATAAGACTTGTCTGGAAATGATTGCTAGTAGACCATTAAGTCCTAAGTAAGAAGTTATTAAAGGTAGAGTTTATAACATAAAAAAATGCTCGAATTGAATTAAAATTACTAAATATTGATTATAAGTAATTTCTTAATGGTCCTAGGAGCTTAGTTAGAAAAAAATCACTTTCTCTCTCACTAGAAAAAGATACACTTTCCTCATCTTTTTTTCAGCAACTTATTTATCAAATGCTACATAGCAGAAGAGAATTTCAGTTTTTCTAGATTTTTCTGCCTGTAGACAATAATGACAAGTCTGATAGATGTTTCTGTTGGCCTAGCAATTATTCTCAAAAATATTATTTATCCATAAAATATTGGGGCTAACATTTAAGAGTATTTGCTTACACACTTGTGGAGCCTCTGTAGTCTGATGGCCTCGTAGCAACAATACGGCTGATATGGCGGTAGCTATGCCCCTGGCAGAGACCAGCCTGTCTGTTGTAAGCTGTTTCAGTCAGGCATACGCGTGCCAGAACTGCGCTAGGTTCAACTCTGTCTCGCGGCTTAAAATCTAAAATCAGACCTAACATACTCACACAGACCTAGCGACTCAGAGGGTGACTAACCGTAGTACATTATTACTTTCAATTTACAGAACAGACTTTATTAACCGCACCTCAGGTATACGGATTCGCGATTATCCGGATTGGTAGGCATTTCATGATTGAGAGTGCAATGGAGTATTTTAAGAAAATACGTAGGTACTGTAATACCTACGGAAATGTCTAATCTGTCAGGGCCAAAGTCAAATTAACAGTGTAGCCTTGGCGAAGTTTGTGATTATAAAAGTCTTTGTCAATAGAACCTTAATAATGTTCAAACTTATAATTTAAAATATTATGGTCGAATTCCAACCACCGGCGGCCATTAGTTTAGAATAAACACGGGTACGCGAACAAGGTAAGTTATCTTTCTAGAGTCGATAATAATTATGTACAATCATTAATTTATCCGGATTTTCGATTATCCGGACGCCTTACGACAACTATCAGTCCGGTTAAAAAAATGACAAGACAAGACAATCAAAATATTTTCGCTCAATTAAAATACTACAATTTAATTTTGATAATATAAATAGTTAATCACAATCAGTTAAGTTATTAACTAGAACGTAATCAAACCAACATAACACGTTATTCCAAATCCTATTACCGGCTAATGGGTATCACATTAATCGACACGCGCTTTCAAAGGCCGTTAAATTACACACCGGGTGAACATGTGCAAAAATAAAAAAAATAACCACCTACCCGCATACAAAAATCAGCTGACGACTTATTCATATCGCCTACCTCCCAAATAAACGGCTGAAAATCGTTAAGTCATTTGAAAAAACGCCAGCCAGTGAATGAGTAGTCACTCAAGCCATCTGTTTCCTGTGCACAGCTGATCGACCGGATATTGGCTGTTAGAGAGACGTTTCCTATCTCTTTTACTTGTATAAGCACGTCTCTTTCTAACCTTTAATTTCTATCTTCAAAAAGTATTAACGGTTTGGAGTGAGGACCTTTTTTATGGATTCGAAAATGAAATACGGTGAGCGTTAAACGATTTCTTTCTCTTAGTTTTAACGGAAGATGTTCACCATAATAGCAGACATTCAAATAAACTGAGTTTACTTTATAATAAAGTTATAAACGTCGCAATCTATGTATATATATATGTATATTGTGTGCGAGTGTACCTACTTAGATAGGGAATGTTAAAAATGTGCTTTAATTTCCTTTGCAAAAAAAATCTGTTTTGGAAAAATTACCCAAAATATTATAATATTTATTGTCGAATTGAAGTTTCCTTCTAGTATCTGCAAGACCACGGCACGGGTTTCTCAAATTTTAACGCATGTTCTTTTCTGTGTAAAAGTAATAAAATATATTTGAACGTGTGTCCACACCCCTATTATGACTGATATGTGTTTGAGTTTAATCGCCTTTGAAATAGAATAAGTATTTCTAAGAGCAACAGCCATAAGCGTAAGTGTCAAGATATAATGATAATTACAAGACATAGTACAAAGATCTACTTTATTATCATACTTCACGTTTAACATACGAATCTGTGACAATGGCCGCTTTAGGTTCTTTGTACGTAGTCTGTTTTCCGGTCTGTATGTTATTTATGTAATAGCTTTAAGTTATTAGCATTAAGCTAATACAGTTAATTCTACAAAAGATAATACAAAACATTTCAATTGTTTAGGAATAGATCGTTGACCTTCGAGGTGTACCTATGGAAATAAAAAACTGGCCATGTGCGAGTCCGGCTCACAGTTAGTGCTCTTTTATAGAATACAATATGGATATTAGAAGTTTTATTCAGTTAATTTATATTTAACAATTAGGAATCTGCTTTAATATTCACCGGTCGGTATCACCGTCTGAGCTTAACTCCTATATTTTCAATGTATTTTTTGGCCTGACTTCAATAAGGCTAATAGCAATATAACTGAAAGTAATCGTATTAGAGCAGTATACGCAATTTTATCAAACATTGCAAAAATTTGGAAAACCATACGAAAGCAAAATTCATAATCGATTATCCGAGCTCACCTGTACCCAAAATCACGCTAACAGTACTATAGCAAACGTGTATTTGTATCACATCACAAATGACACGCGAATTTAAGCTTTAAATTAAAGCCAATAAAACACGTTAAAGCTGTTACCTACCATCAGATTTTAAGTGAAAAGTTTTGACAGCGGTTACATTTTCGAAGTTAAGCAGTTTTAATATTTTATGGACAACAAAATGTTTGCGAGCGAGGAATTGATGTCTGGCGCGAGGGAACAATGGTGGCTTGTTTTTGTGCCCAAAACCTTTTAATCAATTAAGTGTAACAGAACTCTTAATTATTGTTCTGGAGGCACGGTTCGTTAGCGCCAAAAATAGCAACTCTGTATATGAATGTAATAAATTAAACGAAATTTGTGAAGGTGAGCTTTTTTGTCCTTTGCGGAACCGCGCGGTTTCACCCGCGCTCTGTACTGCTTCCGTGGTATATAGCGTCGTGTTTTTTGGTTTTTTGTGACACTCCCTGTTAACGTAGCTTTCAAACTGTAAAAGAATGTTTGAAATCGGTTTAGTAGATCCGGAGATTGCCCCATACAACGTCACAAACTCACAAACTACCTCTTTATTACATTACTATAGATTTATAGGCATTTATAGTGTGTCAGTTTAATGTAATCGAAACACACGCGTCGGTATTACGAAAAATAGTGTTGACTAGCTCCGCTATACCCATCGAATATGAATAACTAAGGCTGGTGTGCACCGTCTTTTAACCGATGATTAAAATAAAATAATCGCCAAAAAATGTATGGAAAAACAGTGATTATATTTTTGGTTAACCGTCGGTTGAATTTCGGTGCACACCAGCCTAAGTCTGTTTTGGCTTATACCTACTGAAAAATCGCAATTAAATTATCCAATAACAATTAAGTATTTTGATCTTATTACTACACATTTATTGCTGATCGACAATTTGGCGATTGACGTCAATGAATTGTCGACTCGGCAATAAATGTATAGTGGTTAGGGTTGTAACAGAACGCATAAAATTATAGACGGAGCCTACTTACAAAAGCGTCTAAGTGAAGCACTTTTCCACTTGTTTTTGTGTAAACTTATTTAATATACATGTAGTTTTTTTTCTTGCAGGTGTTCAGCACACAGGCAGACGGCCCACTTGATGGAAAGCGGTTACCATCGCCTATGGACATTTGCAAAACCAAAAGTTCTACAAATGCCCTGCTGCTCTCTTAAGGAGACTAGAACCTGGTCACTAATTCCGGAACACAACTCAAGGTTATCATGGCGGCATACTCTAGACTAGGAATAGTCGCCATTCAGTCGAGCAAATACCCTACGAACTGGCTGCGTGTGTTGTTTTGTCGCCTCTTACGACAGGCCGCCCGGCCGCAAGAAATTGTATTCTTTCTCCGTTCCTGGACGGATAAATGTTTCATATAAACAGAAAAAAAGTAATAAATATTATTTTCTTCTATTTAATTAAAATTTGTATATAATTCATTGGCCAAGTAAAGATATTGCTACAAGTTACTTTCTATGGGATGTATCAGCCATACACGGTCGTATTTGAGATAGTCTGTATATATAGTATACTGTACATGGTGGCATAGTATATGGTATATCACTAAAGTCAAAACGAATACAAACTATTTTTAGCAGCGTGTACATAAATAAATCACTTCTAATCACGTAACGTTCATAAATATCCGGTTGTATCGATAAATCCACAATTTATCGATATGATAATCGGTGTTTAGGCTATAATTCGACTTTGGGGAGTCGCAGCCGGGGTCGCAGATGTTCGCTTTGACGGTTCAACATGTACGTTATAGATTGTACAATAATTGTTTAAAATCGTAAATAATATTCGAAATTTAAAATATTCCATAGTAATAATTATAATATTAAGTGATTTTGCATATTTAGATAGATAGATAGATAACACTTTATTGCTCACCCAATACACAATTACAATATTGTCATGGTAGAAACAAGAGGCGGCCTTATCGCTGAAAGCAATCTCTTTCAGGCAAATTAAGGAATAATTTAATCTAAGGGCGTCTGCTGTTGCTGATCTTGCAATAAAAAAAAAAAATAATAACATTAAAGTATTTATATTAATAATAACATACTACAATACACATACATATTTATTAAAATATTTATAAATAGTCTATAATATAAGAATTAGGCGTAAATCGAAGTGTGCGATGTAGCATGGTGACAGTGGCAGGCGTAGTGGAGTTTTGGCATCATATTTGTTGATTCTTCAGGAGTTTGAGTGTAAAAGTTACCTAGAAATTCAGGGTGTTTGGATAAAGAAACATATCTTACATGTACACAATCAAAAGTCAAAGTAATTTATTTTGTGACATAGAATAATTATTTATTTAATCAAAATTAATTTTTAAAGTTCTGTAGTCAAATGAGATAATCTTTAGACATTTCTCTTTGTATGAGTTTCGACACACACTTAGATTTTACAAATATAAATACACAGCATAAGCACCTTTAAAGTTCCGGCCAGCACTTCCAAGTATTAAATGCAGATATCTTGCAAGTTATAAGCCTTAGGGAAACTGCAATGCGGTTTGTACAACACGCAAACCTAAGAAGTTATTTGCTTATTGCTTAAGTTTTAAACTCGAAATTACAACGAGAATGTTGCTCATTAAACATAACTTTCGTGTTTTACAATTTAAGTTAATAAAGCTTAATAATAATACGAGTCACGATTCAGTTTTGCTGCATTTTCTTTATTCTTTATTGCAGGTACACAAAAAGTTATATACACAATTATAAAACAGTGGTGATGTACAAAGGCCAGCAGTTTTCTTCCAGCAAACCTATGAGTCTAGCGAGAAGGGTGAAGAAAAAGGCAGGGTTGTATACTCCAAAGATAATTCAGGTTATAACATATAATATAAATAAATTACCAAAAATAAATTATATACAAGATACTCAAAAGATATATATTAGGGTGGGTCAAAAAAAATTTTTTTTTTAAGTGACTCGGAGAAATCGGTTGCTAGTTTTGTAATTGAAATTTTTCGAATATCTCATCAAAAACTTTTAAAATCCGTAGACATGAAAGTTTGATGATGAATATCTTTTGAACGGTTAATTACATCGCCAAAACATAAGAAACCATTTTTATAGAGCAGTTAATTTCCAACAAAAAATTGTATTGCGCATTTTATAAATGTCATTTATTGTCGAGTTATAAGATTCATAAACAAAAATGAAATTTATCTTAAAATAATCAAAATTAAATCCTAAATATCTTTCAAATGGTGAGGTTTACGGAAAAAATATAAGATACCTTTTTTGTAAAGTATTAAATTTCCTAAAAAATTCTCTCTTTTTCTGTTCAATCGATAAATGATGAGGTATGAATTTTTTTCTATTGGACTGAGAAAAAAATACAAAACTGCGATGCGGAGGATCTTCCTATTAAACTAAAGAGCTCATGCTTGGTGAGAATTTTTGTAAGGTGTCTAGCAACCGATTTTTCCGTGTCAATTTAAAAAAAAAAATTTTTTTGACCCACCCTAATATATATACAATATACATAAATAATGTAAAATATAGACATATAAAGATAATTTAACATAGATAGTGTTTTTTGACTTTTTTTTAAAAAACTGCTCTCCGATGAGCCATCTCGGATCGTATGTGGCAGGCGTTCAATAGTCTAACTGCGTGGACGGAAAAAGAACCACTAATACATGCCGAAGAGTGTGTGGGGGCTTTGAGAAGAAGGGAAGTTCTACAATGTTTGTCAGAAGGAACAAGAAATTTAAAACATTGACGAAGATAGGAAGGCGGAATGGGGTTATGTAAGATTTTATACAACAATGTAACTACGTGAAGCGTCCAGAAAACATACATCGGCGTAATCTAAAAGAGGTAGCATTAAGGACTGAGCAAGAATAATTGTTTTAAAGATTGGAAAGAAATGTTAATTCTTTTACTAATTTCATTTACATTTTGTATCTGGGAAAAGTTTAAAATATCCCAAGTGCTTCTCAATTCGTGTCCAGTCAAGGGTTCGGTAAACATGTGTACAATAACGACTTGGAGGGAGAGACCCGCTGAGGTTTGCCTTCTGCGCTACAACATAGGGTCATTTAAGGCTAAGCAACGCAGTCTTTGAGGATTTTTCGGCACTGATTTTCTGGACGATAGCGAGGATTCCATAGACGCAGTGGTTTTTCAGAATCATTATTATTTTATTGCGAATAAAATAAATTAGTACTTTAAAAAATAATAAAACCAAATTATTTATCCCTCTTTTATAAAGATAGAGATTTTTTTAACCAGTTTTGATAAATTTTGTTTGAATTGAAAATTTGGTGATTTTTTCTTAACTTAAAATAATTACAAGAAAACACTACGTCTCATATCGTGAAGATTTATGTTTTCTTTTGGTGAATTATGAATCAGTTAATATCAACTGTTTCGTTCAGACATTTAATCTTTTGCACAATATACATTTTAATTGCTTGAAGAGCTTTAGAAATAATATTATATTAAGCGCCTGTAGAAAATGTATTACAAGCATGCGTATATATAAGATTTGCCTTTCGACGAGTATAGGCGGCATACAGACAGAGTTACTTTCGCATTTCTAAAATTCAAACATTGTAAAAATCTATCAGTTCTGCCAACATGAAAATAAAATGTAGTGAATACCGCCTATATTCAATTGAAAGATTTTAAATTATAACCTAAACAATTACCATGTCTTATTAAAATTAATTATTGTTACATGTAATTATGGAAAATTAGTCTATACAAAACAGGCGTAAAATAAAAATATACCAAAATTACTATTCAATTAAGGAAATGGCCGATTATAACGTATAGAAAACTTAAAAAAGAAACATTACTATGCAAGTAACTGAGCTGAATTTAACAGGCCATTAGACCACCTTAACCTCCCTAACTGAGTAATATCTTTATTAAGTTACCATTCGATTACAGTCCACTCTTTTAAAACTGCGCCAGAACGTGTTCGTTACAAACATTTAAACGGTTTGCAGTTAACCCAATACAGTTTGAACGATCCCGACGTAATGGAGCTTATACACAATCTGCTACAAACGGTTACCTAGTTCGGTATGCGAATCGGATTTGCGTAATTCGAGTGCTGTGGGGCAATTTACTTAGGTTGATTTTAAAACGATCCTGTTTATGTACTGAATTGAATAAAGAACTTAGGAAGAAATAAAATAATTGTCAGGGGAAACTCACAGATTAAGATGCATCGGGAAACTATACCATTATTGGCAAAATCCCAAGATAATGGCACCATGTATTTTTACTTTGTAGCCATATAATACTGTCATTGTATGGCTACATTTTTTTAAATATATTTATTTTCTTTCCACAAAACAACAATAAAGCGGGTAAAATCTTAACTATGGGTGGGAAAGCTGGGAGCCCAAACTAGGAAAAAATCCTGTCATTATGGCACGCCTGACCCCTCACCTCCAAAAAAAGATTAGTTATTGTTTTTAATAAATATATAGGAAGCCGGAAACCAATTTTTCTGCCAACAACGGTATAGTTTACACTATTTAAAACAACTAAAAATGTGTAATGCATCGATAAAGGATAAAGGGCAAAGAATTGAAGTCCTAAATTTGCTTAGCAAACTCGGAAAACGACGCCCCCACGGAAGCTTCAGAAAACTTCGTTAACCAGTAATAGTATATACATATAATTTAGTTAATACATTTTGTTATAGAAAAATTGCTTTATTGTAAAACAAAGTTTACATTTCTTTATCTTCTCTTTGTACTTCAAGCGTTTTTGCAGAACAGTCCAATATTTTTATGATGTTTAATTTTAATAACTACGACCACCTTCCAGTAGCCCTGGTCACAAAATGACTCAAACGTTAAAATCATTCTATCCATGTTCTACCCTCAACCAGTTTTTTTTAAATTGTTTAATTTTGTTTATAGTTATGTACTATCTAAGTATTCTATCTGGGTCTAGCTTAATTTATTATTGCTTTGTTGTAACTCATAAGTACATACAGTATGTTTAGTTATGGTTTGATATTAAAAAGTGATTATGATGATTATGGGTAATGAAAAATGACAGAAACGTCACTCTAAAATGAAGTTAGTTTTGATAACGAATGTAGGAGAAGCTATGCCATTGTTGGCACCCTAGTACAATGATTGCCACCCTATTTTTTTAATGTTAGGAAATCTTAATATTTTTTATTTTATAGTCATACAATGATTATAATAATATTGTTTTATGCGGCTGGCTACCAAACAAAAAGGTGGAGTCCCAACATTGGCATACTTTCCCTAATAGTCTTATTTACCTTTGGTTATGATTTACATAGCGTATTGAACAACCTGGAAATAACTGTTCATATTAGAATATTGGGTTATAGGTAATTTCACATTGTGTCTGGTGGGCCATTTGTTTCAGTGGGTAAGCACCCTAACATCAACGTTTCACTCCAAACGGGATGCAGGTGCTTCCGTAGTAAAAATCTATATTGTTAGTCCTTAAATATTACATTGTTGTATTGGAACGGAAACAAAATCTGATTTGATTGTTTCCCTTTATTTTTCAATTGCATTATTGATTTTGGTTTATTCTATTTTGTTTATTAAACCAGCAGCCATTGTACAGAATTGCGTAAAGCCAAGAGATAATATTTTGTTAAGTTTTCGCGACCAGTATACATAATAAAACTACGTTTTAATTTTTGTTTATGGTTGTTATTTACTTAAATAATAATCATAAACAAAAATGAAAATTAAATAATTAAAATGAACAAGTTGGCGGTAGGCTAAATAAAACTTTAACAATTCTCATTGACACTTGACATCTTTGTCTTCTGTGATCACGGCTACTGAAAAGTGGCTGAAACGTCGGAATAATAACAATCAAATAAATCATCGCGCGTAAAACAGTTGAAACGTAGTTTTATTAAGCCAAGAGATGTTTGGAAGAGACCGCTTTTTGGCGCTAAGACCGTTCTTTATTATGATTATTAATATCCCGGCTTCACACGGGTGGTTTATGACTAATTTTTTACAAGCTTGGGTAAAATTATTGAAGTATTAGTAGGTATCTATTTTTTTTCTAGTAATAAATATAGCCTATGTTACTCAGGGATAATGTGATAATGTAGATCTTTATGTAACCACGTCAATTCATCTCATTTCACCAGTCGATAAGAATTACGCTACGCTCTATCATAATACATAGCACGTTGTATTCGCGTCAGTAGACGCGCTGGTCGTTAGAGTAAAGCTCTTATGAGCCGTCAAATCCCTCGATTTTTCACATTTTGCGTCTAGACGCTTTTTTCGTGGATTTCTCTTATTACTGAAATATGTTCTCGTAGACCCTTTATAATATTCAACGTAGGGCGATATGCCCTGCGCTATTAACTCGGATGTATAGAACATGATTTGTAAGGTCCTAATAAGAACAAAGTAATAAATAAAACAAAGTGGTGGTAGCCTAATGGCTAGCGCAGGTATCCTAAACTCAAAGGGCATGGGTTCGATCCTCGTCGGAACTCATGCACCACTTAGGCAGTTTTCAGACCTAATGTGCACATCATTATAATTATCACGAGATAACCCACCCATGTGTCACTCCTGCTAAGCAGCCTAGGACAAGTGTGGCGTGGTGTGTGTGTGTAAGTGTGGTGTACTGTCCGTTCCCTCATATGGTTATTCAGGACGGTAGGCCTGAGCCCAGCAATGGGACGTTTTAGGGCTGCTATTATATAATAAACAAAACTAAGTTATATATATGGACACTAACGGTGGGACTGGTCCAAATTCAAAGTCGCTCAATGGTCTAAGGAGTGAACTATGTTAAGTGTTTCTCTCATGGATAGAAGCAAACATATAGATGTAGATCGCAAGATTAGCAAGTTCAAGTGGCAGTGGCCGGTCACATTTGTTGCAGAACAGACGGTCGGTAGAGCACACGAGTCTTGGAGTGGATTCTGCGTCACGGCAAACGTAGCGTCGCCTTGAACACCGGTGGAGTGACGACCTGCGCAAGATCGCCAGCAGGGGATAACGCGAGCATCAAAAATACGTTTATCCCAAAATGTTTATATAATAAATGTCCACCCGTGCGAAAGCGGGACGGACCGCTAGTAAGCATTAAATAAAAATTAAAATGTTCATAATAATAAATTTACATATAATCGAATACAACGCAAATGCACTTATTTGTATTGTATTACAATAGTATTTGTATAAAATAGTCCTGAAGACTAAGTAGAATACTGAGCCTAGAACACAGTTTTCTTATAGGTAAGGTTGAAGCTCAGAAGGCTGACTACGTTTCCTCGCTAGATCGCCATACTGATCTTTGGCCGAGGTTAAATTTTGGTAGAGGCTCAAGAAAGACCTCAGGATCCACGGTCAGCAAACGGCATAACCATGTAACTTTAAGTATAATTAGTATTTACGTATAACAATTTATTTATTTAAGTAAATTACAATTACAATATTCTCTCGCTGAGGATTGCACATTTGCGCCGCTTGAGTGGTTCAGGTGTTCACAATTAAATTAAACTAGATTTACAGCGAACTCACTCCGCTTTCTTCGTCCAGCAGATAGTAGACATCTTTTAAACTAAAGTATTAAACGACGAAAGTTACATCAATAATTCATTATAATTTCTAGTTTCGAGACCTTTCGTTGCGTAATTCATTCAGACAACTGCCTGGACGAAAACTTTGTGATTGACGAAGTTTAGATGTTGAAAACTTAATTTAAAATGTAATTAAAATTAGTTTAAGGGGGGAATAAGATTAATTAATGATAGCGAGTTTACTTTTTCGATTCATAAAATATGATCAAAGGGGACATTTCGTTTTGTTTGTAGATTTAGTAACTCAAAAGTTTATATTTAATTAACATCTAATTGAGTCGTCATTGTGAAATATTAATTTATTATTTATTAATTTGTATATAATAATAATAATAGGTCTTGTCCATTGTTTCGCTTGCGTAGATTAAGTAATTGTCAGTTTGAATAATCAAAGTTAAAAGGTAGGCCCTTTATATAACCACTTTGTTAGTTAATTTCCAAAAATTCCGATATTTGTATCAGTTATAATATATACTGTACGTATGCATTTGTTTTTAACCAGAAGTAAATACATAACTTTCGTTCTTTAAATTATAGACAGGTACGGAGAACACGATTCAATTTTATTTAGATTTCTTGTCTGTTGGTTCAGGATTCACGTAAAAACTACTGAGCCGATTTTGATGTTCACTAACCGACAGCAAATTTGTTGTCTTGAAATCTGCGCTACTTTATATCCAGATTAAAAAAAACAAATGGAATGTGATTTTTTTCACTAATCAATAGTAAATTATATGTAATAAAAGGTGTTATATTTTTTTATCCCGGGAAGCCCGCGGGTATTTGGTTGCTTGTTGGTCGAGTGCATAAAAAATGCTTATTCCGGCGCAGTTTTCACTAAACGGTAGCTCCAATTCTTGTTTAAATGCCACGGTAGTGTCTTGGGAATCCCGCGGGAATTTCAAGTCAAACGTGGATGAAGTTACAGAACAATTGTTGCTTTTCTATACCAAACCAAACGTGCCATACGACGTCAGTGATCGACCAATCTGGCACGATTGTAATAGGTAATATGGGGTCTGGGTGATATTCCCGTCACGCTTATCCAAGCATTCAAAAAGCCACCTATGAAACATTTTATAACAATAAAATTCGTCTATATATTTAAGTTGACAATGCCTTGTTTCTGTCAAATTTGAAAGACAGGAATAACAGTCTTTGTCATTGTATCAATTGTCATTACATAGCATTCTTTGTCTATGCTGTTATTACAACTGAATCGCAATAATAATATTAAATCATATCCTCGCTCAGTCCATCAAAATCTCGCCACATAAATTCCATTCCACATCTCTGAGCGACGCACGCCGTCCTGATATGAAACCCGTCGCCATGAACTATGTTGCCGTTTAGCCAATATAAATTCTTGTCAGAAACAGTCCGTTTCGCGTTGGAATATTTACGGGGTGCGCGGCACTTAGTCTCATATTGTTCTTGAGGAAAATGCAATTGGATTTAATGTATTCTTAAGGAGAGTTGCAAACTGGTCTGAAGATTTGTATTACAATATTTAGGTATTCTATTTGGAATAGTTAGGTTATCGTACTTATAATAAGTAGGATTACTTATAAGATAATATTTGCGGGTAGTTGTGATCGTTATTGCTCGTATATAAAAGCGACGGACGATCAGTCTCACTCCGTCTTCGGAGCGAAGCACACGTAATACGCTCTAGAGTGGTTAATTCTTGTGCGAGAAGAGATGAGACGACGAGAGTATGCTGATTTATTCTCTGATAACAACGCTACTGACCTGTGTTTGGCTATTATACTTCGTCTGTGTACGATTTGAATATATAGTTTGAACATTTCAGTTGAATAATCAACTTCAAGCCAAAGCCTCGATTACACTTTAGAGTCCACACCACAAGTCCCACGGAAAATGAAGGAACGAAAAGTAGCACTTTGATTGATTTTGTTCGTAGTCATGAAATAAATTTATATCTTTAGTTATGGAATTTTGTCTTTATTATTCAGAATTACTTACATCGATTTACAGATTAGTAAAAATTTCGACTATATGTCTTCTATTGTGGCGCGGAGTCTATGTCTTGACAGATATTAAACGTCAAGTTTGATTACAGCTTGAATAAACATATTTTAATGAATTTATTTTTTAATTTTTGTTGCACAAATAGGTATAATAAATTAACTGACAATCAAATCAATTTATATAACGTTTATCATATTACATAACGCCGAAGCCTTATTCACTGTAGGAGACCGCGAGCGTACCAAGCTATGATATCTTCGTATTTTTATCTTTAACGAGTCGAATATAATAGAAAATATAGTTTAGCCGTTCTGATAAGCCCAATTTGAAGTTTCATATAAATAACATTGTAACAGTATCAATATAATTTATACCTAATTAAAACACCATAATTAGCATAATTTCTTAAGAAACGTAACACATGACATTATATATTAGTGACCTGGAGATTGAAGTATAATCGGATAGTTTAAACATAAATATTATTTAAGTTTTGCATATTTTCTACATTTCAATGATAAAAAGACAACGATAAATAAGATATAGTTTTTAAAATAATAAATCGTTTTCTTTTAATCGACTATGTGTGTGGTCAATCAGACTGCACTAGCGGGGGCGGGGGCGGGCGCTCGGTCTTGGCGTCTTGGCGTCTACGTATTCACAGTGCCGAACGAGCTACGAGTGTATTGCACATGTGTTGGTTGTTCTCATACTTTGCTACGTACACATTTAGAAGCATGGATGAAGATTTGCTTTAATTAATGGTAAATTCATACTTGAAAAGGAAATTGCAATATACATGTTGCAGATGTTCGCTTTGCTAAATAGCAGTGCGATGTTGTACTGCAGATATAAATTCTTCCGTATTGATATCCATGACGATTGACAACGCTCTTCGGCGGGTGAATCAAAATGTTTAGAACCACAAGTGTAGTCACCTAACAGACGCTACATCACTGCGAAGATCTTTGGGGCGGACTGTGAACGCAACTGGCGTCTGCATGCATTTTGAATTACACGCGCCCGCGCTAGCACCTGCGCCCGCCTCTACTCTGAAAGAGTACTGTGACTTCCTATATCGATTCAAATTTGAAAAACTAATAAAATCAGTTTGATAGATGCCAAAATGGCTTTAAAGAACGGCAGAACTATAATTACTAGTGGTCGCCTGGTCGCCCGTGGTCGAAATTCGCACATAATTAATACTATGGTTCTGTTGTCAAAGACTATATACTTCTATAATCCCAGATTTCGCCAAAGCTACACTGTTAATTTGACTTTAACAATAAACAAACATGGTAGTGTGTGTAAAGTTTTATTTATTGATTTAATGTATTTCTTATGCATAATTAAAAACAAATATTTGCTTTTACTCCTTCTCTATATAAACTATAAGTGTGCGAAATTTCCTACTCCTCCTTCCTCGAAATTTTCGTAAAAAGGGGTACAAAGTTTTTGCTGCGTTTTTGCTTCACGTATTAATATAGATTAACTAATATTAATTCAATTAGAGAAATTAAAACCATTTAATTGTCAATCCCATTCGAAGGTTATATCGAAATCTGAACCAAACTCTCGTTGTACTTATCTCTGATTATTTTTTGTCTTTTAGAATCAAAACCAAAACATTTTAGCTTTAACGTTGTTAACAACAAACGGATTACAAAGGTCTACAATAGGACGTGGGGTGGTCGGAACTTGCCCAAGATTCGCATTGTGAAAGATCCCTTTGTCCCAAGTTTTACGAGGAATCGAACCAATAAACTTGTTAAGAATAAACCCAAAGATACCACTTAGGTTATTGGAGATTTTCATGTGCTGTATACTAACAAAAGTACGGTTTTTGACACGGATGTCTAGCGGTCGGCGTAATGTTAGGGAACGCACTGAGCACAGCCCATCTGGTATAGTTCTTAACCGTGCAGGAGCGGAGAAAGAATACAATTTTCTGCGGCCGGGCGGCCTGTCGTAAGAGGCGATAAAACAACCCACAGCCAGGTGGTACGGCATTTGCGCGACTGGATGGCTACCACTCCTGGTCTAAAGTATGTCGCCATAGCAACCTTGAGCTGTGTTCCGGCACTAGCGACCAGATTCCAGTGTCCCTTGAGAGAGAGAGCAGCAGCGCATTTGTAGCACCTTTGGATGTTGCCAATATCCATAGGCGATGGTAACCGCTTTCCATCAGGCGGGTCGTATGCCTGTTAGTGACACTGCCACCGTGTCGCCGCCACACATTCATTGGGGCGGTTGTATGGGATGGCGGTTAACACCCGCATTACTTACTACTTTACAGAATAATAGCATTGCGGTTGGCGATGTCATCTACACGAACGCTCAGTTTTAGCAAGTTGATTTTATAATAAAACTACGTTTAACGGTTTCAAACGCGATATTTTATTCGATTTTTATTATGCCGACGTTTCGGCACTTTTCAGTAGCCGTGACAATTTATTTTTAATTTACCTTCCACCCACTTTAATATTACATAAATTTATTGCGGCATAGTGCTGAAGTTTCTTGCGCCGCTTTTTCGCTGCAAGCCACATTATGTGTCGAAGCGGTGGTAAATTAGATTAGTTTCCCATAGAGTAAATAATAACCATAAATTAACATTTAAACTAAATAATTAAAATGAACAAGTTGGCAGTACGCTAAATAAAAACTTTAACAATACCCATTGACACTTCGTCTTCCGTGATCACAGCTACTAAAGAGTGGCGAAACGTCATAATAATATAAAACTAAAATATCGCGCTTAAAAACGTTAAAACTTAGTTTTACTATGTGTATTAATCGCAAAAACTTCAGAAAAAACTATTTTATTTATCTTTTTCCAACATTATAAAAGAAGAAGAAATATTATAAGAAGGAGAGCGAAGAAACAAAAAGAGAACAAAGAAACGTAAAGAACTTACCTACTTATCCACCATGTTTTTCACTAACCGAAATCACTTGAAATCAACAACTATAAGAGTAGGTAGTTTAACCCCCAAGCTCGTGTCGTACATTAACTGATTAAACTGCAGGCAGAGGGTTACCAACCGTAGTCAGGCTTAAGTATGTTACATTTAGTAATATCTGTCTAAGAATGGCAACTTACAAAAAGGCTGCAAATGCGAGATTTTTAGCACTTTAGGGTTTCGTAGCCATTTTGCTATAGAGAAAACCTGTATACAAGCGCTATGTCAGTCAATAGAAAGAATAAATACTGTATTGTTCACCAAATAAACCATTACAAAATGAATAATTATAATAATTTAACGGCAAAACAAAAGGTGGCCTTATTGCTTAAAGCGATCTCTTCCAGGCAACCTGACTGAGAGGATACTTTTAACAACTTCTAGGTATAATTAAATTGAAAAAAAGGAAGTAAAACTAAAAAGAATGAACAGTACAATGTAGACAGGAAAAAGCTAAGTTAAAAATAATAGAAAAATATATCTTATAACAAATATATAAAGCTGAAGAGTGTGTTTGTTTATTGCTTGAACGCGCTAACCTCAGGAACTACCTACCAGTCTGATTTTAAAAATTATTTCAGTGTTAGATAGTTTATTTATCGAAGAAGGCTATATATATATATATCAGGCTATATATAAGGCTATATATAAGCTATATATCATCACACTAAGACCAAAAGCAGCGGAGAACCAATGAAGAATGTTTCAAAATTGGCAGGTTTTTTAGAATTACTTTTTTAAATTATTCCACGTGGACGAAGTAGCGGGCAGAAGCTAGTTTTATTATAAACGAGATAATGGTTTTGGACAGGTTTTTTTAAAATGGCAGGTTGTTTAGCTTTTCTGACATCTACGGGTAAAGAGTTGCAAAGGCAAACAGCCTGCACAGCCAAGGTTTTGAAGTAAAATGTTGAAGTATATGCAGGTGCTTTTTTAATAGGAGGTATTAGAGAAGCGCAAATCGAAGGCGTATGATGTAAGAGGGAAGTTGAAACATTCCTTATTCATCAATAATATAATATTGGCAGACGAACATACATCACACCGCAAAGGACCATCTAGGTGTCTTTAAGTCTCGTGTGAACAGGTATCTTCTAGGTAAGTATGCTCACCTTAGACTGCTTTTCCGCGGCGCAATGTCGGTCAAACGAGAACCTGTTCATTTAAAAAAAAGGACAGTCTCACACTGCCGGTTTTTCCCGAAACCTACAACCTGGGTGTCCTCAAGTTTCGTGTGAATAGAGGTGTGAGTAGGTACCTTCTATATCTAGAAGGTACCTACGTGATAGATAATGGTCAAACGTGAACCTATATGTGATAAAATAAAAAATACATTATATTAAAGCGCAATGTCAAGTATTAATATTTTCTGTCCCCCTCTTTAAAATTTGACAAAGTTACGAAACTTATGTCAAACTTTTAACCGCTTTTAAGGCAAATGAACGGCAGGCAAGAAATAGTAGATAAAGGCTGAACATTAATAGATCTTTAGAAAATTATTAAAATATTTTATTTATTCAATGAAAGCATAACAATGAACAAATTACTACCACATTAACCGACTGGAATTCGGCTACCCATCAGAGAGCCTTTTAAAGCCTTTCAACGTACTTTAAATCAGGGTTGTCTACTAAACCCTGGCAGACCAAACAAGTATTATTGCAGAAAACATTCATATAGAATGGAATATACTATTAAAAGAAACAAGTAGAATAGATTATTGTAAAGGAAATAAAAAAACGTGCTATGGAGAGCACGATGCGGCTTTTTATTTTTCGACTGTTTTTCGGTATGTCATTATACTAAGAATTAAAATTTGCACTACTTTTTATCGATCCCGGAGAAAATTGTATGGAATTGGTTTAAAATGGCCAAATAAAAATATAATTCATGTAATTTTTTTACTCATAGATTGCCAATTGTATGTAATAAAATGTGTACGTGTGTGTGTAATTCACTATGTATAACGATAGCTTACATTCTCTTTTTAATGCCTTGTCCCGGGGAATTTCTAGTGAAGCGTGGACGAAATCACGGACATATCCTAGTTGTTGATAAAATCACAAACATATTATCCAAGTAAGATATTGCAAAACGACCCAACATCCAAATGGTGGGGCGTTATAAGGGTTTTAATAAGGGAAGAAGAAAGATAAATAAAGATCAAGAAAAACTTGTGCCTTAGATAATGACCGAGGCAGCTTACGGTTTAAAAAAAAGATGGTGGGGGGGGGGCATTTTCCTGTCTGAGTGGATAGTACTCCTAGTCTAGGTATGGAGCCATAACAACTTTGAGTTGTGTTCCGGTATTAATGACTAGGTTTCAGTCTGCCTTTCAGGTCGGCAGAACATTGGGTGCATCTGTGGTGTTGCAATATCTATAGGCAACGGTACTCACTTTCCATCGGGTGATAATAAGAAACATAAATATTTTTTATGTTTTGGCCACTTTGCAGTAGCCGTGATCACGCAAGACAGAAATGCCAATTGTCAATGTTACAAGTTATTAGTTAATTTTGTTTATGGTTATTATTTACTCTGTGGAAGTAGTTTTGATTATGTGTACTAGACCCAAAAACTAAATAAAATACTATAAAAAAAATATTTACACTTTTGGTCAATGTTGGGACAGCCCTACGAACATTATATAAAATGTCATCACAAAAACGGATTTCGCGCAGAAATCCCTCGGGATCCGAACCCAAAACCGCCTGCTTAAAGCGCTTGATTAAAATGATGTAAAAACAAATTGAGTCTTTGTTAAAATAAACATGTTGAAAAAGCGCTACTTTTAACATAATAAAGCGCTGTATAGTTCAATACACGCTAAATATGGAAATATTCGGGTAGTCTGAGTGTAAATAATCAAGAATTGTATATATGCGTAACACTTTAGAATCCTTGTGATTGGAAACTTGATGAAACAAAATATCGACACTAACCATTAACTAATAATCACTTTGGTAATTTTGTACTGTTTGTTTTAAATAACTTTAACTTAGGTCATTTCGGTCACCTAGGTCTAATTAAATTCTCTGAAGTTTCACTTCTGCGTCATACACATATTTTTTTAAGAAAACTTCTTTGAATCGTTGTGATTTGTAATTCGATGAAACGATAAGGATAAAAAGAGACAATCACATGAATATCAACCTTATTTCATAGAAAATTAAACACATTTCTCTTTACCCGTTGGTATTAATTTTCAATTGAAATAAAACCTAAAAGATTTCAAATTAATTCTAGGTCTACCAGTGTATGCTTAGTGCGGATATTCTTTTATACGAAGATCGAAAAAATGGTACCTAACAATGCATTGTATTTTGAACTTTATGATAGTGGCTTAAAGTGTAATTTAGATTGAATTTTTTGAATTATATTATGTTGATGGATTTAGACTAAAGAAATATATTTATATTAAGAAAGTTAGAGAAGAATTACATGTGAGTATATTCTCTGAAGTTTTTTTCACTAAAACGATGGCTTACAATATTATTAAAATGCAGCGGTATTTTGTGTCCCGGGAATACCACGGGAATTTAAAGTCAAGCGTGGACAAAGTCGGGCATTTCCTAGTATATAGATATAATTTCGACAATTAGATGTTTATTTGTAAGCTTGTAATATAATATACATAAAATAGCAATTAGGACAGGCCGAAAGTGTTACCAGCGTTGTTTGCTGAATAATTATCGCATTCTGTGACTCATAAAGGCGTGTAAAAATAATAAATTAATAATAATATTACTTTATTTTCATACGTGGCATAGTTTTTTAAATTATATTATAACACGAGGGAGTACTTAGTGATGAGTTATTAAATTAGTAGCGGTTACTCGCGGCGTTATCGAATTTATTTTAGTGCTTTATGAATGAAGCTATGACAAGTTTATCTCATCAGATGTTGAGGGTTTTTTGTCTATATTCTGCTCCATGAGATAAACTATAAATTGATTGACCCGTCCTACCAAAATTATATTAAATAGAATTCACATTACTCTCAGCCAAACAATCAAAAACCTCCGTGTGTTCACTAACTGCGAGCTGTCTTGGCAGCCCCATGTCATCGAGTTGATTACAGCAGTTTTTCTTTCTTCTAGGTCACTAAGGAGGTTAAGAAAATTTTTGCCCACTGCCACTAAACTCAGGCTTTCGGAATTCCTATTACTTTCTATTCTTGATTACGCTGATGCCAGCTATCAAGGCCTTACTCAGGAACAACTAAACAAACTTGAGCGCCTTCAAAACTTCTGTATAAGGTTCATATTTGGGTAACGTAAGTATGACCACGTCTCTGATTACGTAAAAAACTCAAGTCAACTCACTCAACTCATATTCTCATTCTACTTCTTTTTGTAATTATACTAGTATGTAATGTGTATACTTATCATTTATCATCATTTAAACGGCACCACCGTTAGCATTATTAATCCCTGCCAAGATTTGCCTGGAAGAGATCGCTTCTTGGCAATAAGGTCGCCCGCTGTACTATCTCTTATATTTTTCTATTCCTGTTTATTTATGCTTTCGTGTACAATAAGTGTTTTCTATCTGTCTATCTATAACCTATCCCTTAGACTAGTTTTTATTAAGATTTATTCAGCCTTTTTTTTAGAAAAAAAAGGGGCAACAGTACAGTTACCTAATAGTAGCTATGTATGTATACTTATTAATAATGTACGAGTTAGACCATCTCAGTTGAATCTAATAAAGTTTTCCATTTTGCAAAATAACAACTGCTTAACAAAAGCAATTTCTGACACTAGACTTTTTTTTATTGCCTGAAGCAGGCAAACAGGCGGACGGCCCACCTGATCAAAGGGGGCTTATTTAGAATTTAAATTTAAATTATAATATATAATATACAATATATATATATATATATATATATATATATATATATATATATATATATATATATATATATATAATATATATATATATAATATACAATTCTATTTAATATAATTTTGGTAGGACAGGTCAATCAATTTAAAGTTTATTTAATTTTAAATTTAAATAAATTTCTAAATACTTAGGGCCGATTTTTCATTCACCAGATAAAAGTTATTCAAAGAATAAAGTATAACACGGTAAAATTAAAATGACAGTTACACGAATAAAACAGTCGAACGGTTTCACTTTTGAATTTACTCAGGCCATAATTTATTCGAACGATAATATTTACAAATAAAATAAATCAGCAAGACTCCAAGCTGCCGACAAAAACTCGAGGAACGTAACTAATCGTAAATAATAAATACAGATAACTAACTAACTGTTCATTTAACAAAATAAATAGTCTAAAACTAATCGCTTACAATATCACAAACTGCTCTAAAACCTTGTAAAAAACATTGAACGAGTTGCGACTATTGCAACAATGACATGTACAAAAAAGGAGGTAGCAACAACAAAAAAAACCAATATCGTAATAATAAGCCGTTCGGTAATAATAATGAATAATTACGTGAAAGTAAAACGCGTGCCGTATTATAATACTGCATTACGCATCAAGGGGGGAAACGACAGCTGCGTGCGAACACCGCATCTGCCAGCCCTAGACACGCACACATGCGCACCGTTGTGTGCACACGCGGCGGGCTTTAAGGGCATGTTGCATTTATACGCTACATAATTATTGTACAGTATGGCGACAGAAACAATATAACTTACAGAGGTATAGTTAGAGATATTAGGGTGGGAGCTAGTTGTGTGTTATTAACTTAATTTACATTTTCAAGAATTAGATATTTTCGTAATGGTTCGGGGGGTAAATTTTCTATTGATCATGGCATCTGTTTAAAAACTTAACATTCATGGATAAACGTCATGGCGAGTTAATAAGAAAAAATAATGACCTCTAGCTTTTTTGTTTAATTTGTAAATTCTTTCAACCAATACCTTATAAGATAATTGACGAGGTCAGGGTTGTTTTATGCCCATGGGACAGACTTAGTGCTGTTTCGGATTTCTCATTTTGAGAAACTAATGGTATACCCATCACGTTTATCCAAGGCGGTTTACACACTGGTAATATCGACGTATACCTACGTTTTCGTTCACCGTCAGAAAGTGGTTTTTGTAATAATATGCACATTAGGTAAGAATAATTTCATAAATAGCCCATATGGTACAACCACAATTGGACGAACGTTCTAGGAACTTGTTAATGAGTTTGATGGATACTAGGCCAAATTATTTTGATGAAAATAATTTATAGTCCGCACTAAACCCAATACTACTAACATAATAAATATTTTTTAGAAAACATTTTATTGCGCGGCCATTTGTTGCTTATTACGGTTATAAAATTTAGTACGTGGTGGTAAAGTACTTCTATCTAATTTTTAATTTACTTCTTTAAAAGTAGATGTTACGTTACGAAAATAATATTATTAATATTTTAAATTGTGTTTATTATATTGATATGCAAAAAACCACTGTTAGTGGAAAGTACGTTTGGGACGCAACACAACCGAGTGAACGGCAATCCGGCCATGAAATGCTTATCGTTTAATCAAATTTATTCGTAAAATACAATTGTATCACCCTTTTTTATGTAAACAGGTCATTATGAAGAATAAATGCACCCTTATTTATTTTTAAATGGAGTAATATTAAGTTTGAAACTACAAAAGGTTTTTGAAACTACAAAATTTAGTAGAAAACAGTTTTATTTATTAATATTAGTCCTTACACGCTATTTTTATTTAACTTATAAAGGGTTATACATTGTTTTAGCGTGTTAGTAACAATTTTTCATTCATAAACTATATTAATAAGTATTTGATTGGACAATTTGTGTCTCTTGTTTAGATGTATGTGTACCAAAAGTTTAACCGACTGATTTTCGGATTATTGATCTAATTTTGTAGCTGTACCTTAACTACGCATACAGACGCAAACATTAAACAACACGCACCTTGTACTTCTATTGGGTGTTTCCCATTGTGCGACAGTGCCAGGGTTGAGCCGATAACATTTTGTTTTTACTTGTTGAACGTTTTTGATTGATGATGGCGGATGATTGATTGGGTCCCTTTCGTAAGCTTTACGATTGTAATAGATTTCGACGAATCCTGCGTTTTGTCGGCTTTTGTTCGGGTTTCGTCGGTGTGATTCTAAACTTAAAATTATTTCACGAATGATGAGTCAAATCTTTAATAAACTATAAGACAGGGTTATCAGTTTATAAAATATTACTATTTATGTAGATACAGTCGTCTTGAATTTTTTTCATCCCTGGTCTTTTCCCAGTCTACTCTTTTCTGTTACTGTAAGCTATCTTTAGTAATACTTCAAAAACTATGTATAACACGTGTTCCATATGAGTCTATACCAAAAAGACAGCCCAATACTTATTGTAACTCAATGGCCTAATCTTTCAAAACTTAATATTATCAAAACGTGATTGTCGAAATTTATTATTAACAATTAAGACTAGTTTGATACGAGACACTTTTAAAAATGTATGCCAGTCATAAGTCAACATACCCCTTTTCATAAAAAGACTGATGGCCAAAGTACGCTTTTAGCTTGTTACAAGCCGAATCACACGATCCTACTACACAAACCATCTAAACACATAAATATTGTTAACGTTACATGTACTTTCTCTTTCTATCACGTGCGTCTATCCCTTTTCGAAATTAACGTCCATGAGGGACTCACGGTCTATTCTAGCTGCTTTGAAAAATGGGTCCATTCTCGTACAGTGCCCCTCGCAAGTTTTATTAGTATATATTATTCTATTTCATATAGTATACGAATGTAATATGTGTGGGAGTGTGTATGCTTGTTGGTGATATTTTAGACGCCTGTTTCGCTTTTTAATCTTGGATATGTAAGACAATAGTGTCTATTTTATGTACATCATAAATACGTACATTCAAAGTATTATAGGTATTATATTCCTTATTTAAATATATTTTATGGTTATATCTTTTCTTATATTTGATTAAAGCTATATATTAAAGCCTTAATTGGATGGTTCATTTCTGTCTTCTAATTCGATAAATCAACTAAAGTGATTTGTATAAACAATAACTTGATTCATTCGATGTCATTGAATATTGACATTTTCTTTCAATTTCTGCAATATCAACCAAATTGGTATTCCATGCGGTGGATCCACCTAATCTGCTGCTGACTTTAATTATGATTTTATGCCCAAGTCTGGATCAGCAAACAGTTAGTTCGCAGTAAAGTCGTGAAGGAAACTGGTAGCCTGAATATATAAATAGGTATATGTCATACGTACTCGAGCTCCCACTTCCTTCAACACTGCCCTGTTCCCTGCCTCGGAAGTGAGCATTAATGTAAATGAGTGGTTAAAAGTATATCTTAGGAGATAGATACCTTTTTACTTGCACTATTTAAAAATTTTCAACATTTTAGTAGTTTTGATCTTTTATGTACTTATCATTAAATAACACACCAACTTCTACAATTAGAGTCAAATACGAATGTTTACTGTGAAAAGTGATAAGTAGTTATGTTTATCATATTAAATCTAAAAAATCACAGTCGCTATTTTTTCATTTATTGTTGGTTGTTTCTAAAAAATCTGAAAGTGTTAACAAAAAATCGTATCAGTTATGTATTTTATTTGCCTTTCTACTTTAATTTTTCTAGAAACTAATATAAAACAACATATTCTATCATAAAAAGTAACACAAAAGTATTTATATTATTAGTATTCGAATGTTTTGGATGTTATTTTCAATTTGAGTGAATTGTACACAGATCTCAAACAAAATGAAAATGCCATTTGTTCTAATAACGCTCTTCTAATTCCACCCCTCGCAGGGCGATATATCGATAAATTCACACAGGGGCTGTCCCCTCGTACAACGATTGTAACGCGATAGTTAGTAAAAGCCCACGCCTAGTTTTTAGGAGCGCTGTTTACACGACCATATACACACGTATTCGTATGAAACGACCTTAAAATGTGTACGTTGTATTATAATTATGGTTTACACAGAAAACGAACGGAAAGTTTGTAAGTGATGCTTTGATACCTTTAAGACCCCGCACTAGGATGCCTGGTTCTGACAGCTAGGCTGAGGTAGCCGCAATCAATATTCCACAGTACGCTCTATAGCAGCCAGCCAGTCCTTTTGTATGGCAGTGAAGCGTGGCCTGTACTTGAGTGATAGTGTTGTAGCAACGCGTCACGGAGGTGAATATGTTGCGATGGATGTGTATAGTCACGCGAAAGAACCGCGTCAAGAACTCTCGCAGCGGTTTTCATGTCCGTAACATATCAGACAAATTGCACTAGAGCCGCTTGTACTGCTACGTCCACCAGCTTATTTTATGAGGAGCAAATGCTTAGGCATGTCACCTCCACCAGGTCCCGGTCGAAGGGTAATCTCAAGAAATTCTGGCTTCACGCTATGAAGGATGACATGCGTACGATAGAAAGACATAGTTCAAGACAGCTCCGCTCCGAATACCTCAATGGCCTAAGTGACTGCTGTCGCAGATTTTTATCACGAACATGACATGTATCAAAATAAAGTGGAACCATACACGATGTCTTAATCCTACAGTATATTTAGACACGGGTGAATTTCACAAAACGATTCTCTAATAGTGGTTATTTTAAGCCCTCAGGACTCGGAAGCTTCGCTGATCATTAGTCTTGCGATTGACATAGGTTTTGAGTGGTCTATAAATATATTTCAAATAACAAACTGTCAAAAAGCGGAACATGGGAACCTGTATTAATCTAGTTATGTAGGAATAGGTGCCTTTCAGTAACAGTTTTAATGGCCGAGCTTTATTCGTAGTACTCTTTGATGCCTTATCGCACGTGTCTGTTGCAATGCAGGACTAAGGATAACAAGGGTGAAGTAGAAACACAATGGAAATAACATATGAGGCGTTTTAATACAAGGAAATCCGCAACCCGCTGCCTGGTTCATACTGATGAATAATTTAGCGGTTGAAAAAACTTCGCAACGGCAGTGCGGCTTGCAGCGTCTACCAACTTTAAATGAATTCATTCCCTCCAATCCATTTTGAGTAGACTGTATACATTTATGAAATATGTAAGGAAGTTGAATCATACTATAATGGAAGTTGTGATTACTTAGTTATTTAGTAGTTTTATGTTAGGTTTTTATATCTTATTATTCATTCACTTGCCTTACCATCGGTAGAAATTTGATATTTCTACGATGGAGCTTACATCTCCAAATAAAGGAACCGTCCCTTAATTTACAAGCTCCAGCACTGACGCCAAGAATATACTATTTCGTACAGACTAATAGTGACTAAAAACTATTATTACTATAACCGATAACGTAAACGTATGTTCTTTAGAACCTTTAGAACGAATCGGGATGGCTATACCACCCATGGTCTAGAGTATGCCGCCATAATAACCTTGAGTTGTGTTTCGGTATTAGTGGTCACGTTCCACTCCCTTAAGAAAGACGCAGCGTATTTGTAGCACTTTTGGTTTTGCAAATGTCTATAGGCGATTATCTGTCTGCATATGTGTTGAACTTTGCAATAAAAAAGAACCTAAAATGGTCGCGGCCTCATAAGGAAACTTTAATAAGCACACAAAATTATTTTCATAATAGATGCTGAAAATAAAAACAATAAGCAGAAACCTATTCTGTAACTAAGTTCACGGGCAGTAATCGGTAAAAACCGCTAGGCATGTTTCGTAACTCCTTAATTAATCGATGTCTAGTTCCCACTTTAAGAAAAATCATGTTTTATTTTCTTTATCTTGAGCGCGCGAGGTTATTGTAATAAATCACTTTTTTAGGTAAAAGTATTATTTGTACGAGTTATTTACAATATTATTAGACTGATAGAGTAAATCTATCTGTTTATATAACAGAATAAGATTGTTGAAGTAGGCAAGTGCGTACAACAAAATTAAAAATAAACCATGGAGGCTAATTCGGATCAGAATCAAATTTCGAATTTCGAATACGCAACTTTTTTATTTTTTTTCCTTTTGCTGAAATGGCTAATAAAACAAAACTAACTCGACACGGATGCCCACACCGACACAATTTACGTATTATATTTCAAATAGTTTTAAAATAATTCCACTATAATTCAATATAATTGTGTTGGTTGCCTCGATACAGTGTAAAAGTCTAGTGCAAAAACTGCCGCCAAAAAAGTACTTTTAATTTTACTCATTTTTAGATATAACTTTATAGAAATAAAAGAATCTGATTTATTAACGAAAATGCACCGCATTCCACCGTCAATAGTCGCACAAATTCAATTTGAAATCCGACCAATATAATAGCACGAATTAAATTGTTTAATATCGGCCATTTTGAATCTCTACTGTCATTTCTAGCGCGCAGTTTGACAGCCAATTAGCGTTCCGAATTTGAGACGTGGAGCGTTTTAATTGAAACGAATGAAATGAATGAATGAGTGAGTGAACGACTTGTAACAAAACGACACTTTGTTATTCTGTGAGATGCAATTTGCCACGGTGACAGTTTTCTGCTTAGTCAGCCATTAAGCTCAGTAGGGTGTCTTCGTTTCACGGATCGTTTGTGTACTCGAATATTACAACAATATTTCTAACTCACTTTTCTTAACAGTCAGCCTGTAATTTAATTTATTGTATTTAATAATCGAAGGTGTAAATGGTTCATTGTAGAACTAAAACAAGCCACCTGCCGGATCTAATTGTGAATCAATACCACCCCGGGCCCCGATTTAAGCGCCATCTGCCTGATCCAATTGTGAAAATAAACCACTCCGGGACCTGACTTTAGCGCTATCTGTCGGATCGAATTGTAAATCTATACAATCTGTCACTGTAACAAACTGCCAAGGCGCTTTAGATTTTTAGCGAGACTAATGACCAGCAATGGATTACCACCTTAGGGCGTCCCTAAATTCTTTATAAGCGCCATAGTTCCATCTAAGTATTTGAAACATTATGATTTTATCTTGAGTGATTTTTTCGGAAACAAATCTACCAGAACATTGCCTTTCATACAAAAATCCATAACTTCACAGTTACCAGACATTCCGGACTTAACATTCACCGGTATATTATTATTATCTACACAAACCAATCAAAAATACACCCTATTCTATTCGAAGTAGAATACAGAATTATATTACCCCAAAAAACGTATACGGACAACTTTATTACTGTACGAAGTGTTCGACCCTCTGTATTTGTTCTCTATCGCACTTATTGGATTCTATGCACGCTAGAGCGAGAGATCAGAAGCTTATAGAATACAAAAGGCAAATTGGTTACCCTAAGAATCGCACCCTTACGTACGACGCGTGACTGCTTTAAGGGGATGATTTTGAAAATAAAAGGGATGTTTAAAAGGACCTTCGTTTAATCTTTATATTGTTGAATAAAATAATAGAAGAGATTACTTTTTGGAACCGGGCTTATATTGATATATTAGCGGACCGACCTTTCATCGGTACGTACTATTTGCACTTGGTTTTTTTTATTGCAGGAGGTCAGCAGACAGGCAGACATCGCCTATGGACATTTGCAACACCAAATGTGCTACAAATGCGCTGCTGCTCTCTTAAGGAAGACTGGAACCTGGTCACTAATGCCGGAACACAAATCAAGTTGTTATGGCGACATACTTTAGACCAGGGGTGGTAGCCATCCAGTCGGGCAAATGCCCTAACACCTGGCTGTGGGTTGCTTTGTCGCCTCTTACGACAGGCCGCCCGCCCGGCCGCAGGAAATTGTATTCTTTCTCCGTTCCTGAACGGATAAAACAATAAATATGTTACTTAAAAGCATCGAGATAGTATGTAATGTCTAAATTATAAATGCAGATATGTTTGCAACTTCATTAATTAGATTTTATGTCTTAAAATTAGTTTACGCCAGCCTGAGCCTGTGAGTTAGATTAATAATTATATTGATATTTTTCTTTTTTTTATTAAGCATTTTTTGCTGGGATTATTCTTTGCGCTTCTTCTCTTTTAAACAGCGAAAACACATTGCGAAGCGGTGTACATAGAAAGTAGATTTAATTTTAGTTACATGTATGATGCCTTCAAAAACTGGTCTCCACTGGAGCTTATCTTATACTATTATATAAAGCTGACGAGTTTGTTTGTTTGATTGAACGCGCTAATCTCAGGAACTACTAGTCTGATTTGAAAAATTATTTCAGTGTTAGATAGCCCATTTACCGAGGAAGGCTATAGGCTATATATCATCACGCTACGACCAATAGGAGCGGAGCACCAATGAAGAATTTCAAAACCTAGCGGCTGTGAAAACAGATTCCCCGCGGACGACGTCGCGGGCACAGCTATTTTGAATAAAAACTTTTCAAATTTGAATACGCACACAAGTTTGTAAAAAATACTACATTTCGAATCCATATCTACAAATACTATACAATTGTTCTAATCGTGTAAGAATCAAAAATATATATGACAGGGTGTAGTTGAATACCAGCGTCAGACACACTTGTGTTTGCAATTTGCTGAACTGTACCTATTTCATACGATTACGAGTCATATTTAATATGATACTTTTCTTTATAATATTGTTACGAGCTACATAGGGCTCGAATCAAAATGCCGTTGGAATTACTATAGAGTTTATTAGAACTGTACAAACACGTATGGAATCAGGTACAAATATAAATGGACACAGCCATTACAAACTGCACAATTCAATACACGCGTGTCCGTCACTATATCACTTGTCCAATCTACGTCTCGCTCGTATCGTAATCCTCGCTTGACTACCCCACCCCTCCGTTCGGGTTATGTTTTATACTAACTATACAGTACAAAAAACGAACCCCGTGCACTGGGGTTTCTGAGAAAGAGTAATTTGCACACCTGGCTAATTATTCCTGCGAACGGCCATCAAAGTCGAAAACAATAATAATAGGGGCTATTCTCTACTCGAAAATGCTAAATACGAAGTAAACAAAAGAACTCCGAATGCGGGAGGGGCAATAAACAAGGTGCAGGTGCGCCTTTCTTTGTCGATATGTAACAATATTTTTAAAACATGTCTCGCATTCGTGTTTTTTTAAAGCCAATAGTGACGCAACCTCTTATTTATTTCGAAAATAAAAAACATGCAAAGAAAACGAAAATAGCACCCGAAAAACCAACATTACTCCTCGATACGAGCCCGAATGATATTTCAAACAAAACCCCACAATTTACTCTCAAAAAATTCCGCGCACGCATCGCGTACAGTCGTCAGATAAATTTCAACTTTACCTCCTTACAATAGAACTAAACTGCACAACAACTATTTCGCCGGGTGTACAACAAACGGTACGCAGTCATCCTGTAATGAATGTATTTAATCAACATCAAGTCACGTGCGCGGTCTGACGGGTCCCTTGAGATTGAGGGATATTTCGGCCTATTGTGCCGAATAGTGCACCATTCATTCGGCTACAACAGACCGAATGCCGAAATACGATGGACATTTTTGAGTGTAAGTTATTTGAAGGATAAATTGCTTCTGATATATCCCGACGCCAGGGTGGTTTGATTGGAATTTTATTAGTCTTACCACGACCTACCTTTTTATAGTACTATAAGTAGAGAATAGTTCGGGGAAGAACTGGGTGCACCCCCTTTAGAAATAAAAGGAAAAATTGATGCCATTGAGTCGATAGCCGGTTTTTTTTTTGGTAACATGAAGCTGCACAGTTACTAATAGCACACATACTAATTAAAACAAAATAAAGAAATATTACAATGCTCGTCTCAC
Source organism: Dendrolimus punctatus (assembly GCA_012273795.1). Taxonomy (NCBI): domain Eukaryota; kingdom Metazoa; phylum Arthropoda; class Insecta; order Lepidoptera; family Lasiocampidae; genus Dendrolimus; species Dendrolimus punctatus. The sequence continues at coordinate 17,400,778 of CM022546.1, read as the reverse complement.
AAATTCACAAACCATCTATCAACAACTCGTTGCTACACCACCACCATCGCCATGCTACACTCGGCCATCCTGAAAAACTAAAATGTTGACTATAGCTAACTTCAGGGTGTCGGTTGACTATAGCTAACTTCATGGTGTAGCTTTTTCGTGTGACGGTTTTCGCGCGCACGTAAAAAATTACTCTCATCTTGCCTAAAGAAGTATAACTTCAAAAATAATAAGCCTGTAAAGGAGTCGAGCTTGAACTTGAGAGTAAATCAGGGATCCTAATTCGAGGTTAGCAGATTTTACAAAACGCACCTTTCAGAATCTGTTGTTTCCTGTGGGACTTCTTATGTGGCACGAACTTTACCTAAAGGTTTAGAAGACAAGTATAGCCATGTGTGTTTAATAGCAGCAGACACACATGTACAACGTAAGGTTGACACAGCCAAGTTTTACTCCGGACCCGATCTTCGAAATGATATTTTGTTTTATTGCCTCCAACGCCGACGTATGTTTGTATTCCTCTTCAGTTATATCGTTTCTCGTTATATTTTATTGCAAATTGACTACGTGTAGATGCTATGATGTAATATGACTTAGGTAATATGTTGAATATTAATACATAAATATATTTACGAGGGTGTCTCTTGATGTTTTGTTTATGAACTTATACGTAGCTTGGTCGCGGTGAAAACAGTAAAACTATATTAGAAGCTACCATACGAATAAAATGTTGTACACTACACGTATGTATTAATGTCTAATCGAAGTTTTGCGTATACATGCTGGTAATATATAAAAAGAGATTATAATACGTGAAACAAAAACTTTCTGAAACTTTTTACGAAAATTGCGCACGGAGGAATATGAAGTTTCGCACACTAATTTTATATATAGAACTTGGAGTACAGAATGCTAATATTTAAAAAAATGCATAAGAGTACATTGTATCAATAAAAAAAACATTACACACTACCATGTATTTGATACCCATACGCATATATATTCTTTTGTTTATTGTTCAAGTCAGATTCACAGAGCAGCCTTGGCGAAATCTGTGATTATAGAAATATAGTCTTTGACAACAGAACCTTAATAATATTCAAACTTATAATTTAAATTAATAATGGTCGAATTTCGACTACTGGGCAACCACTTGTATAAAGAGAAAAAATAAGTCTTCAGAATAGGCTTGTTGAAATTTTTTAAGTGACACCCCTTTCAGGTTGTAAGAGGGGCGCGAGAAATTCGGTATCTCTCTCGCCCCACTCATAACCTGTCCCACACCAATTTAAGTAAGCAGAAAATGAATGTACTCTCAATACAGACATGGCGGAATCTATTTTATCCATTTTTATTTGCGCTTTGAACGCGGTTTATTTATGGTTAAGGAGCTTACGTTGAATCCCATGAAATTGGAAATAAGGCACAGAAGCTTTACAGGGAAACCAGTCGGCGTGATGAATAAATTCAGGGATATATGCGAATGACAGCGTACAATAATATCTATATCTGTAGATATTCAGATACCTATTAGACATATATTACAATTTTTTTATTGTCCGAAGCAGGCAGACGGCTCACCTGATGGAAAGTGGTTACTGTCGCCTATGGAAGTTTATAACGCCAGGGGTATCGCCAACGCGTTACCGATCTCTAAGAAATTTATAACGCTCTACTTAAAGAAACCGTGGGTAAACCGTGGCGGAAGTTCCCTCCAGATCATTCTGGATATGCGGAATAAATGTTCTAGAGAATCGTTGCTTAGTTAAGCATGGGAGTTTAAGGAAATGGGGGTGAAAATCCCGTCGTTAGCGAGCGGTGCGGTTGTAAAAGTAAGGCGTTGACACCGGATCAAACAGATCCTCGGAACTCAACCCGGTAAAATACGCAGAGGGACGCCAAGTCTCTTCGAAGGTTAAGCGATTCTAAACCGCCTATTAGTAAGGAATCGTTACTATATAGTAATATAAATATTAACATAAAAATTTTCTGAGATATCAACCTCCTTTGAACTTGAAATTATTAGTCATTAAAGGTTGATTTGCATTAGTTAAGAAAATAGTTAACTTATGATACTGGCGATTCACGAGACAGTATTGCTCGTAAAGAGTATTTTATATATAATCTAGCGCGTCCGACAGACGTTGTCCTGTTCTGACTAATAAAATCTAAGTCCTGATTGCAGTGCCACCTACTGGCTCCAATTGAGAAATTTAAACCATTGAAGGACCCGCTCAAATAATCAAAAAATATTTCGTCAAACCTGGAACGCTATTTCGACATCATCTACTCTAATTGTCCACTTGAGCACGCATGAAATCGGTCTAACCATTTAAGGGGAGTTCAGTGACGTACACAACAACAGAACAGAAGAATTATATATTATATCTTGGAGAAGGCCTCGTTCTCGTGATATCTTCTTTATAGGTTGCAGGTTTAGTGGCCGTCATCAGGGTAAAATGCGAGCATAAACACAGTGGCCACGGTTTATACACTTTTAATTTAGATTTAAAAGCACATTTTAACAAAGTTTAGACCGAGCAGCGGGTTCAGGGCACCGCACATATTTCCAAGCTTCAATACTTTCTTTAAAATTCTCAAAGGTCCAACTCGATCTGTTGTCATCAACCAAATGTGCCACAAAAACTCCTCCGTCTACCGAAGTAGATACTACTAAAGTCTAATAGAGGGCGTCTGACCCCGCTCCGAGCCTAAATACTAAATTACAATATTCATAACTTTTATTAGGTTAGAACGATCTTTAAGTTCTAGAAACATTTAACAAATCATATAAAATAAAGAATTTAAAAGTAGTTAAAATGTAAACAAATAATATTGTGCGTTATACATCCAAATAACAATCAATCCGATTTATAGCTTCTCTCCGACATATATATATATATATATATATATATATATATATATATAAGGCCAGGACAAAGCCCTTATCGTCTTTTGGATAGACATCTATTTAATCAACATAAAGACAGATGGACACGATAATTTTCTAAGAGTTACAATTTTTATCAGAATGTCTAAGGAACCTAATAAACGATTAAAACTTCTCTACAACAACAAGCAATATCTCAAACAACCATAAACAATTCACAAATGAGATTTCCAGCTTGTGTAACAGTTATTACAAACAAGTTCGAAAGAATTCAAATCTGGGAAACTTTATCAAGTATTTCTGTTTAATTTGAGAAATTCAATCACTAATTCAATATTTAAAGTAGGATAAACAGTCAAGTTGGGGAAACATTTACCCAAATAATACGATAGCAAAATTATCTATAGGAAAAACTTTGAATAAATTAATTCGTTTTGAATAAACCACCTTCGAAAGGAAATAAGGCTACCTTCATCCTGGAAAATGGGACAGATCCAACTCGGCAATAGTTTAAGGCTTACGCAAGCGGAACTGCGCTTAAAGCTCTAGTATATTGATGCAAGTGCAACAAAATACATACCTAAATCTCTATAATAGGTATAATAAAACTTCATTGTCTGCCACTTACCTGCGAAAAAACGGAAAAAATACAAGTATTATTATTTACGAAATACATTACTATAAGTTGCAAAGTAAGCAAACAGAAGAAGAAAAACTTTATTTGAAGAAATACCGACGTAATTACATTCTTTATACATTATTATACACAGATCATATTTTACAAACAATAAATACCTACAAGAAAACACTGCAAACGAAGAAATGTTTTAACTATTATTAATATATAATTCCTTATTAAGATTTAAGTATTTATTGAGATGATAGGATGTAAAAGAAGGCTCAAAAACTGCTCAAATAATTGTTCAAATTAACTGTCGTAGGAAAATTGAAAGAGCATTTCTTTACAAATAAATAATAAGAAAAGAATTCTCATTAATTTTCGATTCACTCGGAAAATTGTTAACGGAAATATTAATCAATTTTCTAAAGAATTCCTATTACTGGCCGACCTCTTACATGAGGTTTTCGTTGCGGAACTTCGTAAAGTGTCGATTCCTAGTCGATAGGAAAATTTCTATAAAAAATATAGCCTGCTTAATTAAAAAAAAAACAAGCATAACAAGACCACCAAGTGGTCATGTTACTTCTTAGGACGTCGAACTTTTTCATTCAAAGTACCTAATTATAAATACCCGTAGCGCCATCTAGCATAGCGGAGGTGTAACTAACCATGAGAGGAATACGTTAAAATTCTCGATCTCATGCCATTCTTGTTGCCATGGCGATGTATTTAAAAGCAGTCAAAGCACCGGCATTTCGGTTATATTCGTCTATTCCTCGGGAATGGAACTTTTTCTGGATAAAAATGATTATACATCATTTTATACCCTTGACAACGTGCAAAATTTTGTGATTTCCGTTGTACAGGATTGAAATTTTAGTATATTATCTTTAAAGGTACTGACTGCCGAAATATAAACAAACTAAAATCGATTTTTTTGAAAATTTTACAACAGTATGAATGAATATGTTTTATTGTGTTTTAAAGGATAGAGTAAACAGAAATAAAAATTTACAATACAGTAAAGGCAGTCTTATCGCTATTAGCGATTTCTTCCAGACAACCTTTGTGTGGACAAAAAATTTGATAAGGACAGAAGTATAATAATTCTCCTTAAGGCGTGTGAACGTCACAAACAAAGAAATCACATTTATAATATTAGTTAGGATTACAATATTTACAATTACTACAACCGCGACCTTTTTATTTTAGAAAGTAACAGATGTTCAAAGTTCCGGTTCTAGCTGGCTTTAGGGAGCGTTGACCTATATTGTCACGCACTTGTTGCTTTTTGCTTCTATCCCATTTTAAAATATTTACATACTCTTTTCGATAGATGGCACTACAGTAATGAATAGAAATAAACAATGGAGATTTCCCTAAAATTTCCTCTGTTACGTTTGATTGTTGTTACTCTTTGTTTCGCCAGAATGGTAGGCTAAGACATTAAATCCATACAGCCAGACAGCCACGAAAGGCTACATGTTACGTAACAGTTAAGATTTTCCACATAAATGTCGTTCTTGCTCAAAAGCACATCTTAAAACATTATAAAAGATTACTATATATAAAAAAAACTGCACAGCAATACATATGTCTTCACATTCCCGTCAAAAACCACATAGAACTTAGAAACTTCAGTTTAAGAAAAATTAAAAGCTCTAAAATTATAAATTAGATATAATATGATTTTATCAAGTGGAAATTGATGGCCTAATCCAAAAGTATAAAATACTTATAACGACTAATACTCGAGGAGTGTCGAGGCCGATTTTCATGAAAACTAAAGTATTAAGTACTTGATTTTGAAAAAATACACCTATTATATCAACCCATAATGTAGCAGCTAGTAAAGCCCAATTCCTGAGGAGGAATGTCAATTGGAAACTATATTGCCATGAGACCGCTCATCATCCTTGAATCATTTTGGATGTATTCAATAATAACACTGAGAGTTCAAGCGATTGATCAGAGCAACAATTTTCTCTGGTATATACTGTTTTTTTTTATCAACAACAATATTTCATAGAGTCTAAACTACTATATGGTATACTACTATTTATGTAACGCTATATCTGTGTTTTAAATTTTCTGTATTCACATGTTTAGGAATACGACTTATGATTTTAAAATTGTGTTAAAAATATTTAGATTTATTTATGGTTGTATCGTGGTGTGAAATAAATAAATAAATAGAAGATTTGTAACATTTCTATACAATTACGTATTTTCTTTTATAAAATTGGAGGTCCGATAAATAAATAAATAAAAAATGTATTTATTTCAAAAAGTCTATACATGTAAGTTGGTGGGGCTTCCCAGAAAGTAATCAAATGACACTTGTGTTGGAAACCTCGCTCTTCCTATGTTACATTATTTTTTAAGACTATTAGTGTGCATGTGTGTGTGTGTGTGTATGTGTGTGTGTGTGTGTGTTAGTTTAAATAGAACAAAAATCCCCACTAATCACTACTACACTAAGCATGTATCATATTCAAGCTAATATAAGCAAGATGTTTTCCACTTCATCATAATTAATCCCATGAGTTTATGGGTTAAGTATTATAAAGACATGACATTACACGCCTTTAACCTTTTCCGTGTGTTAGTAGACAAGAGAAAGCCAAAAATAGTTTTTCCCGAAAAGTGGCGGCAAACTTTCCTTTGAATTGGCTTTCAGCCAGGACCCCTGCGTGTTTCTTTTGCACTTAAAAGAAAAGGTAAAATAGGAGGGAGTGAATACGAATTGTATTGGCGAATGCTTAAACGAGCGCTTTGTGAATAGGGCTGACAAGTCGTTCTTTTTTTCAATATTAAATAGGTTAGCGTTTAACCCACCAGATGGAAATGCAGTATAAGATGGAGCACTCTTACCTAGAAGATACACGTTCACGTGACACTTAAGTACACCTAAATTGTATGTTTCAGGAAAAACAGACGACAGTGACGATTCCACTCTTCAGCTGTAGATGCGATAAAAGTGGAAGCATAGCGTTTCGTCCGCTTTGTTGGTATTTCCACCATATATCGGTGGCTCGTACGTCTGCTTGCAGATGTAACAGAGACGTAACTCTAAATAAATAAACGATTTTCTCTCTCTTTCTTTCTTTGTTAAGTATAAAATGGTATGGTTGACAACCCTATAGCCTCAAAGGTATGCTATCGGAATCGAATCGATTTATAAGAAGGAACGGCAGTTTGGACGGTTTTTCCACCAGCTCTCTTTGTGTTAATTTCCCTTTGGAAGCTGCTTTGTTTCCTTTTAGTCTGATTTTGGGGGTTTTCCAATTACGCGACTGAGCGGAGTTATTTCTTATGATTATTCTCTACTGAGTGGGATGTCAGATTTTGGCGGGAACTTGGAGGGTAGTTTTTTCATTCATATTTTACATATACATATATTATCATATCAATTTCCCATAGGGGTGGAAAGAGACGATAGGTCTCCATTTGCTATGATCTTGACATCGAATAAAATAAATATTTTTAAACTTATTTTCATAATTATATTTTGACATAAATTAAAAGTAAACAATTGTATAGAAAAATTCAAAATTATACCGTTGGTTAAAATACGATTTGGAGATTAGCGAAATACTTTATGTAGTATATAAAATTTAATTCATAAATCATAAAACCTATGTTAAGTAAAACACAATACCATATTATTATTATATTTGTCTGCAAGACTCAAAATAGGTAATAAAATAAATAGCTTTATTTTTAAATTTAGTCCAAATAATAAATTTAATATAATACAGAATTAGAATGAGTTTTACAATAAACTTAATCTTATTTATCTCAAGTACAAATATACAAATTATCTAGTAAAAATATAACAAAGCTAAGATCGCAAAATCCAATATCTCTATTTAACCAAGTCTCGGCAAAGAAAAACACAAAGTCTTTAACCCAACGACTCGTTCAACCTTGATTTTCAAACGTTTGCCCAAATATTTGATCAATGTGAGTGCTCGCAAACAATCGTCCCAGCTTAATATAAGGTATAATAAACTTAAGGTTAATTTACATTGATCCAGGTACTGACTTACGAGGCTCAGTGTAAACGTCGAGAACTGATTTCTCCCGTTTATATGAAGCCAATAGCTATTTACACGATGCCAGTATGTGCCAGCACTGGCGTCCTTCGACTTTAGTAGCTTGTAGCTTGATAAATCTCATTCAGCTTTTGTCCATTTATTACAATCATACTAAAAGATTTTTTTTGTTGCATGATTCAGGAGAGGAGACAGGCAGACAGCCCACCTGATGAAAGCGGTTACACCGCCGTCTAAAGGGAGGCTGGAACCTGTCCGCTAATGCTGGAATACAACTCAAAGCTTTTATGGAGGCATACTCAAGACCAGGGGTGGTAGATGGGCAAATACCCTACCACCTGTCTGTGGGTTGTTCTGACACTCTTACGTAGATTGTATTACTCGATTAGATAATTATGTTTTTTTTAAAGTTATAGGTTATAGTAATTGTATGTTGTGTATCTTATACTAATATATAAAGCTGAACAGTTTGTTTGTTTGCTATATAGGCTTATATATCTACACGCGTAGACTAATAGGGGCGGAGCACCAATGAAGAATGTTTCAACATCGAGGGCTTTTTAAGGGACGAAGTCGTGGACAGAAGCTAGTTATTAATATGAATTCAATTATGAAAAGTTCAATTCGATTATAAAAGAGAGTATTTTATAATATACCGTTTGTTTAGCGCAATAAATTTATTGATTTGATATTGTTCGTACATCCATTTTTCAAATTAATAATTGTATAGTAAAATATCTACAATCCTTAAATAGAATTCTTAAGGCCGCAATACTCTTCGGGCGACTCTGTAAATAAAATGTTAATAAGACCGCAGACTAAGTGCGTTTAAATTCAATCCGAAAAGCAGAGATAAACGGGATGAGGACTGAAAGAGCATTGTGGTTTTGAGCAAAGTAAATTGCGAAGTTAACTGTTGTGTTGAGGGACGTACATTTAATGGCCAAAATGGATTAGGCTATTGCCTAAAGAGACAATTTATGCTGTTGTACATGCCAGTGCCGCGGCTTGGAAATTCGGCTAGGGTAAGCCGGTTGAAAGGTCGAAATTCGGCTCCGGGTTCGATTCCTGGTATAGTAAATTTCGGAAAGGTTTTTTTCCGTTATTTACTATGGTCTGGGTGTCTAGGATTGGCCCCAGAGTAGTTCGTTGTATATTACCCATAGCACAAGCGTAACTTGCTTAATCTGAGGATATACAATATGTGTCTTTGTTTGCCGATAACTATTATTATTTTGGGTAAAAGGGGAATTGGATGAGTGAATGTATGGTTGACTGAGTGGAAATTGGATAAGGATAGGTGAATCGGTAAATAGAAATTCGGCTAGGGTAAGCCGGTTGAAAAAAGCATACCGTATGATACAAGCGCCGACTACACTGCTGTTGTAGAAATTAAGGCTCCATTCTCAGCATACAAAAAAAGCACAGCATTCGATGACCTCCACTTTGATGTATGATGAAAGTGGGTTTGAAAAAAGCCTTTTTAGATGTGTGCGTCGAGTTATAAGCTGCTATTTTATCCAGCAATCGTGGAAATCCGCCAATCTTAAGAGACAGTAATACGTTAATAATACATGTACAAATTAAAAACGTAAGCGCCAATAAATTCATGGCGTTTTCGACCAATTGGCGCTAGGCCCTAGTTTCTTAAAGGTAGGCTATGGGGAATCGAGTCGTATGAAATCTACGCCACTGGTACATACCTGCACACATATTATTATACCTGATCAAAAATGGACTTCAAACATGGAGGAGGTTCTCAATTCGTAGTGTAACTATTTTGTTTTCATGTATGTTCAGCTAAAACTTTCTTGTTTCCGATCCGATTTTGATCATTCTGTTATTGTCGGATTCAGTGTACCTTCGTAGTGGTCTGATACAAATTTTATTGGTATCGGATTTTGGAGTTCCGAAGATATAGCAAATAAACAGTATGTGTCGCCTTTGACAAATAGCGTTTCTTTATTTCTTTGTAGTTACTCTTGAAATCAGGTTTTTTTTGTTTTGAATTTTTTTATTTTTACTGGTCGATTGCCATTCCTTGATTATCTTCCTCTACAGTATTACAAATACATTTGTCAATGCAAAGCATTAAGACAATATAATTGTCAACTTTATCCTGGCCTCCAAAGCGTACGCTCTGAACGCAGCCGGAATTTAGATTCTTCAACTCATAAAAAAGAATTTCTGAATAAGTACTTCAAAGGCGAAGAAAACCGTTTTTCCATAAGACTTAACAGTACAACCAAAGACCATTAAAAATAATATTTATTTAAAAGCCGACCTTATAAATTTGATAGAATAAATCCGGATTTTCACACCGTTTCAATTTCACCCAACAATACAGGTTGTTACTGGGTTCATATTGAATTTTTAGAAAAGTTTGTATCTAGGTCGGAGTTCAACAGGTGCGTATGTACTTAGGTACTGTGTGTAGATATCTACAATATACATCATTACGTTGTTATATTACATAAAATATCGTTGCTGAATATTTAAAATATATAACGCGACAGTCGTGGTAGCGTAATGGCTAGCGCACGCGTCCCAAACTTAAAGGACGCGGGTTCGATCCTGGCCTGAACGTATGCACCACTTAGTCAGTTTTCTGACCTAATGTGCCGTGTTACAATTACCACGTGCTAACAACGGTGAAGGAAAACATCGTGATGCAACCTGCACATTAAGTTAACCGACGTGTCAGACCTACCAAGCCGCCTTGGACAAGCGTGGCGGGTATACTGTCCGTTGCCCTATAATGGGAGACCCCAGCAGTGGGGAGTGGTTATTATATTATTATGTGACATTGTAGAACTCGACTTTTTTTGGATATTTAAAAAGCCTAGTCTTAAACCGATACATGACCTAATTACATACTTCAGCATTTATTTTAAAAAAAGGCCTATGACAGATTATATCACATTATTTTATTACATATGCAACAGCTTAGACCAAAATTTGAACCATTAAACTCTATATAATATTAATAACGCCAATTATAGGATACCAGCTGACCCGTGCCCACTTCGCTGGGCATCAGAAAAAAAAATACCTATTATTAATCCACTTGTAACCCCACAGATTGAAAACCACTGTACTAGACGAACCTCTTTAGTCGTCATATATTATATCAAGAAATATAAATATTTTAAATAGAAACGCAGAACGCCTCCCAAAACAATCGAAGATAGAATTGTTTCGGGCAGCTGAGCACATGAATGTAAAAAGTCTCATGATTGCTAATGTAAGCCTAAATCCTGAACCCAGTCTCTTATTGTAGATCCCGGTCAGCTCAGAAATCGCTGGCTGTTACAGTACGTAAAATATAAGGTAAATTTAAGTTTTACCTTTCAAAAATTGTTCTCCAATATTATACTAAGTTGGAATAAAAACTTCAAATCACCATCTTATACTAATACTAGCTGTCCCGGCAGACGTCGTCCTGCCCGGTAAAAATAGGGGTTTGTCGCAGAGGGTTAATAATTTAAGGTTGTATGTAGTTTTGTATGTTGTATCATAAAAAAATAGAAATTAAAAATTTTGTCTAAAAAATAAAATAAAAAATTTAGGGGTGGACTACCCCTAACATTTAGGGGGATGAAAAATAGATGTTGGCCGATTCTCATAGATACCGGATAAGCACAAAAATTTCATCAAAATCGGTCAAGCCGTTTCGGAGGAGTATGGCAACGAAAACTGTGACACGAGAATTTTATATATTAGATATAAAGCTGAAGAGTTTGTTTGCTTGAACACGCTAGTTCAGGAACTACTTTTGAAAAACTCTTTCAGTGTTAGATAGCCCATTTATCGAGGGAGGCTATATATCATCACGCTAAAACCACTAGGCGCGGAGCATCAATGAATAACGTTTAAAAATCGGGGGTTTTTTAAATTTCTATTTTTATTCCTATTTTTTATTCGACGCGGACGAAGTCGCGGGCAGAGGTTAGTAATATATAATTTTGCACAATCGGAAGAAATAATACAACATTTTAGTATCTAATAAAGACGTAACATGTACATGATCAAGAAACGTTGAAAATCGCTCGTGGTAATACATTGGAACAAATTCCCTCAATATATTAAAGAGTTGGACCGTTTTCTGCACCATTTGCTATCACGTCTCACTCGTTATCGATTTTAATTCGTATTCCATAGCAAATGGAGTTACGGGTGGGAAGTACGCGCGATTAAGATTTATCGTGCCGATAATCGATTTGGGTTTGTTATTGAATCGAATCGATTATATCTATTCGAAGTTATTTGTACGGATAAAGAGGACTTTTAAAGGGGATTTGGGATGTGAATTTGAGTGGTAGCTTTATTTATATTTAATTAATATTTATTTTGATTAGGATAGAGGTGAACCTAAAAAAGGATTGCTATGAAGAATGCAGTATTAGATCTAATAAAGTTCCCTTCAATACGATCGAAAGAATTCTCGCATTACCAAAATTTTGGACAACGCATTGGCATTGTTATTTATACAAGTGGAAATGCGGCCCGCATTTTGTGAACTAGAATATATTTTTTATTGGTAAATATGTATATAGTAGTTTTATTTAATAAAAACTTATACACGTATAAAGTTTCTATGGATGTTGCTAGAAAAAAAAGTGTGCTTGTGCAAGTGTACACACGTAAGAAGTGAAACTTCTTTATGACCTTATTTTTCGAAAAATGATCTGCTATATGCAACTTTACAGAAATTGGTTAAATAAAGTTAAATTATGATTTTGCTGATCACTTAAATATATTATATATAAATTTCACTTCAAAAATTAGTCCTTCACAACAACAACACTGTGATCGCGGCTATTGCATAGTGTGCATAGGCAGAGAGAACAAACAGACAAGAGATTTAAAAAAAATGCATCGTGTTGTTCTCCATCGATTATATAGTCTAACTATTCCATTTGTTTTATTTGGTTTGGTTAGACACGGCATGTTTTTTATTTTTATAATATTATAGATAGATTAATACTAGATAGAATTGTAATAGAATCGATCAAGCAACGTATGAATATAAAAGCTACATGCCCATACGATTAATGTGATTCGCACGGACCGCTTACTTGCGGTCTCCAAAAGCATTCAGGCTGCCATATTTTCACAGATTCCGCGTTAATCTTGATTGGATCGCTTTGTTGCAGCGCGCGTTGTAATGGGTGTTTATTGTCACAAAAGCGAAAGAGTAACAATGATAATCGTCTTATAGAAAAAGTAATTAAATTAAAATTCAAGGTTTAACTATCCCACGGGAACTCTTTAATTACCACCATACAAAATTTCATTTAAATCGATCCCGTCGTATCGGAGTAGCCTGCACGGGGAACGGGACGGGTTTCGCTATCTCACTCGGGCATTCCCTTATTATTTTTGAAGATATAAATTGTCAGATCCATGTTTCCACGAATCACAATAATAATATTACAAATATTTACAAAAAAATAATTCAGAGAAGGTTTCAGACAATAATTTCTTTTTCACAAGAATTGCTTTTGAATAGAAATAAATGTATACGAAAACAAAATCAACATTACGTGAAACGTTCGTAATTTGTCTTGTTTGAGATTCGTGGAATACAGACTTGTCGGAAACAAATCTGACAATGTACATAACTAGCTGACACCCGCCCGCTTCGCGTGCCGTATAATCCGTTCTAAGTTGACCTCTACTTGGCGAAAGGAAGGTCCATGCCAAAATTTCATGTCTATAGGTTCCTGAGATATCGTTATGAGTACTATATACGTAGACAGTATATATTAACAATGTCTGCGATTAACACAACCTTTTCATTCTTAAACCTCATTACATTAATTACTACATAATATTATTATACTCGTAAATCACACATGACCCTCGCCTTACACACTTCTAAATATCAGAACCTAACCACTTCTATATAAAATCTAAAATAGTACATACAAAGGCTTTGGAAAAATTCCGAAAAAATTGACGGAAGAAATAATTTACGAAATTACTATTGCGCTCCAGTGCGTTACGCCGGCAAAGGCCTCAAGAGGCCGACAAATCGCCCTAATGTTAACAAAAAGAAGAAATACCAAAAACAAAGCTATTAATTAATAGTAACAAATCGAACTTAGTACAGAAACAAATTACAAAGTGGAGTGCACACACCACAGACTAATGGGCCGTTACCTAAAAATAGAGTTCGCCGGTGTTAGCAACAAGTGCGACCCATTTTGTCGCCCTCCCGCGACTGTTTGTGTGGCCACGCCTTATTTGGCTAAATGTGACTCATGACGGTTTGTTATGACTTTATGACCCAACTTGGATACTTGTATTACAACTATAAATGTTATATCCAAGCAAGATGTCAAACCAATAAGATATTATGAATAAATCTTTATTACGTAGTATAACACAAAGTCGCTTTCCGAGTCTGTCTGGTATGTCCGCTAACTCCTCCTAAGGGACCATCCATAAATTTCGTCATTACATTGTGTGACAAGGAATGGGAGGGGTCTTAAATTTCGTGACGTCACACTTTGAAATTTGGAACCATTAACGAATTTTTCAAAAATATTCCAGCTTTATCTCTGTATGAACATAATTATGAAATTATTAAAAACTCAAACTTAAATGGAAGACAAACTAACTGAACTTCTGTTTTAATTTAATATTTTTTTTATATTAACACTAGGGAGGGAGGAATCTCACGAATGTAACCAACTGTGACAAGGATTTATGAATGACTCCTAAACCACGCAATGGATATTGAAGCGGTTTTCACCCTGAGTTATATTGTAATTTTTCACTAGAAGTATATGATAATTGTAAAAATGATTATACAAGAAAACCTAATTGAACACTAGCTCTAAGTTACTTACATGTAACTTAGAGCTAGTGTTCGTAGGGTCTTTCCAGTGGCGTAAGCTTGCCTTAGATAGGCCCTGTATCAACACATCCTTAATACTAAAAATGTTCGAATTGAATTAAAATAATTATATATTAATTGTAAATTATTACTTATACTTGTACTCCTAGGAGCTAAATTAGACAAGCCATTCATATCAAAGATACTGTACTGATTTATGGACTTTTCTTCGGCATGCTTAGTTTTCTAATATATTTATTTTATTGAAGTTTTCTTTTTTTTAACTAGCGGAAATCTGATTGGAGTCTAATTGACGCGGGGGAGTTGTATCGAGGAAGTACTGTTACCACCCGAGTCGGGTACCACTAAACCCCTCAGTGTTCCTTATGCTAGGGTTACAGGAAACTCGACCAACTCCGCGTGATCTGGCAGGCCGGGGACCAAAGGCCACTTCGTCGCTCTCTAATCCAAGGTGAGGCGGGCAAGACTCACTACACGAGAGCAGAGACGAGCGGCAATATTGGCGGGTGAGACTTTCTTGTAAGTATGAAATACCTATGTCAGAAGGTTCTGCTCGTTACAATACACTGGACCGATTTCGATGGAATATTTTGCGCGAGTTTCAGCAAGTCCTAGATTGTTAAGGACTACATTTGGACCCGGTACGTGGCATTGGAATTGGGTCCCAAGATTTCTACAAAAAATGTGTATGTTTGAGAGAGTCCCTGGTTGGTTTAGCTCCACGGTTGGACCTGATAAGTGGGCTGTAATCTGATTCTGATCTGATCTTTATTTTTCAGGACAGGGCAAAGTCCACCGGGTTCACATATAAAAAGTTTTACTAAAGTTGGACAAAGTTTTGATGAACTCATACTTACACTGATCAGATAAGCAAGTAATTTTGATTGAAGACTTAATAGAAATTGTTTTGATTACTTTTCCATTAGTTTTTGTACCCACTTGTTTGAGTGAATAAGTTCAGTAAATTTTTGTCATCGAAAATTATTAATTAATTTCAACCTGGCTTTAGTTATGTACTTTGCAATATTTGTATTTATTAGGGTTCCTGTCGCTATTTTGGTAAAAACAGAACCCTTATACACATGGATAAAAGTCACAGGAAGGTGTCGTCTATTGCTAAATAGCTAGCTACTAGGAGTGCTGAAATAATGTCTAAAAATTAAGGATGTCCGCCATACATTTTAACGAGGATTGAAAAAAGACAACATAGTCCTCTGGTGGGTTAGTCAGATTTTGAAATAACATCCGTGCTGGAACGGAGAAACAATATGTTCTGTGGACGGGCAGCCTGTTGTCAGAGGCGACAAAACCCACAGTCAGGTGGTAGGGTATTCGCCTGCTACCATCTACCATCCTGGTTTAGAATACGCTGCTCTAACAATCTTGACTGTGTTCCGGCATTAATAGCCAGGTTCCAGTCTCTCTTTCGAGAGCGGCAGCACACATTGGTAGCACCTTTGGTGTTAAAATGTCCATATGGGTTGGTAACCGTTTTCCATCAGTCTATCTACGTCTACCTGTCTACTGAACTAATGCAATGATGCCACGATTTTGACGGGACTTTCACTGGCAGATAGCGGATGTTATAATGAGTAACCTAGGCTGCTCTTTTAGAGTTCCGCAAAAAACTAATTCAACGCAAACGATGTGGCGGGTACAGTTGGTTATAAATAACTAGAGAAATAAAAACTACATACGATTATCTCAGCATGATCAACATTACCAGCACACTTACCTGAAAAGAGAAAAGTATAATTAGCATAATAAACGACAAGAAATATTAAAAAACAATGTAAAACATTTATCCTTCCTATACAATTTCCTGCGGCCGGACGGTCTATCGTAAGAAGCGACAAAACAACCCACAGCCAAGTGGTAGGTAGGGTGTTTTCTCGTCGAGATGGCTACCATTCCTGGTCTAGAGTATGCCGCCATAACAACCTTGAGTTGTGTTCCGGCATTAATGGACAATTTCCAGTCTCCCTTTAGAGAGGCGTAGCGCATTTGTAGCAGCATCTTTGGTGTTGCAAATGTCCATAAACGATAGTAACCGCTTTCCATCAAGTGGGCCGTCTGCCTGTCTGCTGAACTCGTGCAATAAAAAAAGATAAGGGATAATATATAGAGGGGCTTCATAACAAATGGGCGTACAGACAAAAGTGCAGTTTTCCACAAATCACAAAATTGTGAATAAAACCAAACTAGTTCATTATATAAGGCTGAAATTTGGATTAACCTATTTAGGTACACTTGCTTGGAAAGACTTTCTAATTGTAAAATGCATAGATTTTAGTAAACAACAAAGAATGGCATTTTTGCCTATACGCCCATTTGTCATGAAGCACTCGATAATGTACATAATAGATTATAATAATCTGATATAACTAATTTAACGCCTAGTTAATAAAGCAGAAGCAGGTTTATTATGTCCTCGCGTTCCGTACGAGACGGTCGGAGTTCAACTTAACTTGGTTGTATGATAGGAAGTTGCGGCGTCCGTTTACGGGGCTTGATTTAAATACAGCGTCGCCATGTTTTATCTGCCATCTGCGACGTGACGGAACAACTAGGCACGACCATCCTGACGTTTATCGTGAAGTACGGTTAAGGAATTTGTTTTTTACATGGTTTTTTTAACGCCGGAATGATTTTTTTAGAGATTTATTTTTATTCCATTAGTTCAGCAGGCAGGCAGACGGCCCACCTGATGGAAAGCGGTTACCGTCACCTATGAATATTTGTAACACCAAAGGCGCTACCGATGTGCTGCCGCTCTCTAAAGGGAGACCTAGCCGGAACACAACTCAAGGTTAAGGCGGCATATTCTAGACTAGTGCTTTTCAATCTTTTTAAATACGCGACCTCTTTACAGGTTGAAAAATTTGGCATAGATAGACAAAGTATTAGTAATTCAAAAGATGTTTTTTCTTTATTTTGTTACTTATATTTATTATAAGGGTCTTATACTCTGAAAAAACTGCTGAGTTGAGAAATTACCTAAGTGCGAGGTGGTAGTATTGCTTTTTGCCGGCGACCCCTAAGGAGGTCGCGATCTACAGTTTGAAAAACACTGCTCTAGACCAACGGTGGTAGATATCCAGACGGGCAAATACCCTACTACCTGGCTGTGGGTTGTTATGTCGCCTATTACGACAGGCCGCCCCAACGCAGGATATTATATTCTTTCTCCGTCCCTGCACGGTTTAATTAGATTAAGAATTTCGACAGTTTGTTATATTGACTATATTGCAAGCGGCGTCGCTCGCGTAGATTTAAATAGTTATAGATGAGTTGTCAAAAAAAAGGTAGCATTATGTTCACTTCCTTAGGGGTCAAATTTCCTATAACACACATAAGTGTACATTTATTTCTAACCAGAAGCAGGTATATAATATTTGTTACTTCTTACTTTTAAAAGGACAACTCATACAAACTTTCACCGCCTTTTTTAAACACCCTTCTTAGGGGTTGGTTTTCCAAAAACTCAGATACACACACTTATTAAAGAAAGTGGTATGTACAATTTCGTGCTAATTAATTCAAGAAAGACGGAGTTTCATAAACACTTTCATTTCTTTTTCCATCCCTTTTGGGTTTAATGTTCAAAAATCCGTTGTTATACGCACGTACAGTATAGAAGGAACCCGGATGCCAATTTTCACGCTCCTAGTCCCAGAAGTTTGGGCTGTGCATTGATATGTCAGTCAGTGACGACAAGAATTTATATATGTATTGTACGACACTTCATTGTACCTAAAGTTCGCAACCCTAATACCGCTAAGGATCTTTGTAACAAGGTTAATCTGTTCTGGGTACATTATTGGCTGGAAATGCTGTCACTCATGCCAAGTTACATTAGTTGTGTACGTGCCTTTAATACCATATTAAACCTACTGGAGATAGGTACTGTTAATATTTACATGTTATCTGAAAATTGCTTTTGTGATTTTTGCGGGTAGGTTTAACGACATTACAAAATTAGCACATAGCAGTCGTTTACAAGCAAGTAAGCACTTTTGTGTTTTAAGTAAAAAATCATGGATATTTTAACGTGCGTGTACAAAACTCCCGTCACCTTGCTGCTTCTGTGCTAAACTGTTTAGACTAGACGATATCGTGCCACCACCGCACTTTCACTGTTAAGCGGCGGAGCGGCCATACAGAAGAACCAAGGTTCTCATATACACAGAATTACAGCATAGTAGTAGTATAGCAGCAGCGCGGTGGTGGCTAAAATGATATAGCCTAAATCAAAATGTATTTCAATATAGCGTTAATTCGAGGCGAAAATGGTAAATGAATTCTGATTTAAATATGACTTTGCACGAAATTTTATTTAGACAGTAGGTATCAGCAAATAAATCTGCGCGCAAAAGGTTTGCCGATGACTACTTAATATTATTGTATTTTATTACTTATTATTGTATATACTTATGTAAAGAACAATAATAAACTTATTGCAACCATTATTTATGTAACCTTTTTGTCAACTCTACTGACTGACCATTAACGCGTGAACTCATGAGCTATCGACAAACGTTCTGCGCACAGGTAGTAATCAAGTTTTAAATCTTCAAGCAGAAGCATCAGACAATTTTGTGACATTTCGAAAAAGACATCTTTTAATAAACAGTTGATCCACAATTTTGGCTTTAAAATTTAGTAATATTTACAACTGCTGTATATTTAAATAAAAGCAAACAAGTTCCAAATGCCTAACAAAAAGTCAAATATCTATGAATTTCCATATCTATCCTATTATTTATTTCTTAAATCGCTTTTATACCATCCCCTCTGCGCCAAATAGTTTATAACCTCACACCACAATGACCCTAGTTTAATAATACTGTCGTCACTTTACGTTTTTTGAATAAAGAACAAAGAACAACAAAACCGTTAGCCGCCATCTTGAAGACGTTGGAACAGGTATGAGAGCCCCTATTCTGGGATAGCAAAATAGAAAAGCACCTGATCGTGTGAATTTAAAAGGAAAGGGCCGTGTTAAGTTTCTGAGGGTGAGTCATGAGTAGCGAATAGATTAATAGTTTTAACGGTTCTCGGTCATGAATACTACATTTTTCTATTGTAATGGATCCTAATTTGTTTAAGGCAAAAGTGTATTTATTGTTAAGATTTCGTGGGAAAATTTTGAGAGTAATAATAGGTCGTTGATCTTGATGGAGATTAGTTTTTTGATCTTTGGGATTTATAAAGATTCGCTGACTTGTTTTTGTATAAATAAAACATTTTAATCGGTTACATATCAAATCACACTAGTTCTTATATATTTTTTCTTAAATGTAGTTAAAAAATGTATAACCTGTTTCAAATAAATGTAATTATATTCGCAGTATGGACTCTAGTGGCCCTGAGATGGATTGCTGGCAGAGTCAATATAGTAAAAGAAGCAACTGTTGGTTGTTTCCTCTGTCTGATACTAATGTCTGGATTTTTTTACATCAGCAGGCATCCATGTTGTACCTAACTTCTCAAGTTAGGCAATTTACGCTTGTGCTCATTAAGATAACGGAAAATTCTTTTAGAAACTTTATCGCAAATCATACACAGGAATGGAACGTTTAAGAACTAAGCAGGCTAACATTTAGGTCACTAGACCACACAGACTAACATTAAAGTATGACTGATATCACATAAATTCCCGTAACGCCAAATAGCGAAAGCAAAACTAACTAACCATGAGAACAACACATAAAAATTGTCGTTGCCGTGAAGATATTTTTGTTAATTAATTTCAACGGTGGCGCCAAAACTCGCGACCGAAGCGCCATATTTTCAACTATATTAATCTGTATATATAAATAGTACTTTTCCTGAATTAAAAAAATCTGAGTTACTCCTAATAACTTCTGCTATCTGCCAGTGAAATTCCCGTCATAATCGGTCCAGCCGTTTCAGAGATTAGCTGGAACATCTAGACAGACTCAGGCGAAAACGTTGCAAAGCAGTGTACATAGACTAGGAAGTAAAGTTGAACCTTTACTTATATCCCTTAATTTTTTTATTCAGTGCAACTTATTTTGAACATGGCACAAATGCGTCTTCAGAATCTCCTGGTCTGGATTTTCGCCCCTGATTTTTTTCACATTTCAATTTTGACAATACAAACAGACACTTCAATGTTATTTACCTGTGTATAGATTAGGTAGAATTATTTTTTTTAGACTCACTTTTGCCAATGTTCAAACTAGCTTTATTGGGTTGGGATACAAATACTTTAAGCACTGAGCCATCGCGTCTAATACAACAGTAATGTTGGCCAATATTCCAGCAGACCGACTCACGATGACTTAAGACTTACATTAATATTACAGTCGATTTTGCAATTGTCAGATGACATGAACTTTCACCGGCGATTTAGTACTTAGTTAATGTACACTTTTATATAATACAACGTGTTACTGTAACATTTGATATAAGACTATTTTTTTTGGTTTCGTCATATTATTACAAATAAGTCTGCGCACTTCTTTTTTTATTGTTGACTACTTCTTAATATTTCGGAATGCTAGTTTTCTTCTTTGTTCAATTATAGGGGTTTATGAATGAAAAACTCTTTATTGTTCATCAAAAATTTAAACCATATTCTTAAAAACTAGGTACAATAAATTTTGTACAATGGGCGGACTTATCGCTTAAAGCGATCTCTTCCCTGCAACCCCCTAATATAAGTGTTAAAAGTAATAGTCGCGGTGAAGACAATAAATGATATGAAACATTCTAAGAATAAGTTAATAAATAATATACTTTATCCTTTTTTCTATATTTTTATATTAAATGCTGTCTAAAACACTATTAATATAAAATATAATAACAGCCCACTGCTGGGCTCGGATCTCCCATTATAGGGGAACGGGCATTACACCCGTCACGCTTGTCCAAGGCGGCTCGGCAGGTTTGACACATCGATTATCTTGACGTGCAAGTTGCATTACGATGTTTTCCTTCACCTGTCTGATTCTTGTTTTTATTTTTTTTATTGCATAATGTATTCAGCAGGTAGGCAGACGGGCTACCTGATGGAAAGCGGTTACCGTCGCCTATGGACATTGGCAACGCCAAAGGCGCTACCAATGTGATGCCGCTCTCTAAAGGAAGACTGGACTTTGGCCACTTATGCCGCACTCACACAACTCAAGGTCGTTAAGGCCGCATACTCTAGACCAGGGATGGTAGTCATCCAGACGGGCAAATACCACCTGGCTGTAGATTATTTTGTTGTCTCTTACGACAAGCCGCCCGACCGCAAGAATGTTTTAAGCTATTTCACAGCTTTCATCGCGGGCTTTGAGCGCGGCGACCGAATCAAGAAATTCCATAACGAAAATAAACCTAACATCTCCCACTCCGCCTACCACGAGCGTTCGCTTAACATGTATGTGTGCGTCCACACTGAATGCGCGGTGACGGGGGCCTGAGGCGGGCGCGGTGAGCGGAGGCGTGCGGTGGCCACAGTGAGCCGAGAGCTCTCGTAGCGGTTCGAAGTATGTCAGGTATTGCAAATTATGGATGACGAGCTGCTCCGAAATCGGAAGAATACGTAAGCAGCTGTTTGTGACAAAGTATATAGGTGTATAGGTATCTACCATATCTTTATAATGCCACACTCACCGCATGTGCGCCCCGAAGGTATATACGTATACATAGGTGATTTGTTTTTATTCTTTCTCCGTTTCTGCACGGATAAAGTTTATGTACTACATTTCATCCTACTGCAAGAGTGTATATAGGTATATAATTTTTTTTACGTTCCGTTACGATTTGCGTAAGATCGTCGGTAAGCGCTGGTAGAGGACAGCGGAGGACCTAAATAATTATGTGGGGTAAACTTGAGGACGCTTACATCCAGCGAAGTGCGATTGGCTGACGAATCGTACTTCCCGTTCTTACATCTTACAATTGGGATTGTTCACTTTTTTCAATTTAGCTTTTTGAAAAACCATTTCGAGGAATAGTGTCCCTAATCATTTTTGTCTAGTTAAAATTCCAAAAAATGTACGATTTTCTTGTATTTTGTAAGAAATGCTTTTGACCTTTATTTGACCTTACTAAATCCAATCAGGTGGGCCGTCTGCCCGTTTGCCTGATTCAGGTGTAAAAAAAAACTAGCTGTACATTATTTGATTTAAGTTCTATAACATGGATTTTCCCTAAAGATCACTTTAAAAAATTTAACGATAACTGTAGAAAATAATAATGGTTGAACACGAAAAATTATAAGCCTAGCGACAAAAAACACTAAAATGATCACGATACGACGTAATGATTAATGACAGTGACATTTAAATAGTAGCACAGATTACTATGATTATATATAGATAAAACTTACTTTTATTATTTTTGTTTTCTGGGCAAAGAAAGCAATTTAAACTTGTCCCGCTTAAAATACAAAAACATTCAAATTAGTATCTTAAAATATCCTATTTTACGTAATAAAAATATAAAATCAGAGGGAATTTTTTGTGAACAATCCCCATTGGTAAGGCTAGCATTACTTGTACTGCGTTTGTCTTTTACACAGTAATGTAATGAACACGACTGTTTTAATGACATTAGATTCAAGTTAATACGAATCCTTTTGGTCGATTCATGCAAATTGTAAGACAAAATGTACCATCTAATATTGGCTTTAGGCAAATGAATGGAAAGTAAGATTTCAAATACAGCGTATTATAGAGGCGTGCACGTGTTTTATTAACCCACTTTATCTTTAAATAGACCTTTATTTTTTTAAATTATTTCTTGAAAACGAGTCCTCTCTTCTTCCTTTGTGTAATTGTATGTATATTCGGGTATAAAATTTTCCTTTTCTACCTTTCAATTATGCATGTCACCTGTTACCGGAGACTGTTTTCCCATTCATTTACGCCTCCATTTGATTTTCACGAACTAATTTGTCAGCTCTTGGATCACACGTATTGGTTTATGGGATCATAGTCATACGTACACCCATAAAGCAATACAACATATCGAATTTAATCATAAAAATGTATGTATACATTATTCCAACATCCTATTGTACATCTTATTGTCACTTTTCTAGCAAATGAATTCTTTCTTTCTCCTTTCACTTTCTTCCAAGCCAAAATTCTAGAAGTTGCATTTTCGGAATCTGCTGGTACGATTTGACCCATTGAATTTTTCAAATTCATTTTATATTGAAGAAACTCGAACCCTTTACAGATTTATTAAATATATAATATTTAAATTTTGAAAAAAAAAAGAATATAATCCAATATAAACATGTATAACATTTTATAGAGCTGTGTATTAATAATAATGTACTTAATGGTCAAAATGTGTAATTTGTATTTTTCCATAAATATAATTAGAACTTTAATTTCTAAAATATCCGGTTGTTAACCTTTTAGCAGGATGTTTTTTATAAATTTATGGTAATTTTCGCAAGACTTCTTATTTGAATTATTATATGAATGTATTGATGAGGTCACTATTAATATTGGCGAAATATATTTTAAAAAATCTTATGATAACGTATGTGGTCTGATATTAAGCTTCAATTTCAACTCACTCCACTACGAGACATTAGGACAGAGTGTTTACATCACAAATACGTGCAACGGGACCCCAATAGAAAAGGGGTTGAAATTGTTTAAAAGTTATTCATACAATAAAATATTACAAGGAACAACTAAAAATGGACAGTTGAATGAAAAGTTGAATGGTTTCATTTTTTTATTTTTGATCTTAGGTTATTTTTTGTTTATTGCAGGAGTTCAGCAGACAGGCAGACGGCCCAGTTGATGGGAAGCAGTCACCATCGCCTATGGACATTTGCAACGTCAGAAGTGCTACAAATGCGCTGCTGCTCTCTTAAGGGAGACTGGAACCTGGTCACTAATAATGGTTATAATTTATCTCACTGATAAATTTATCTGATGATTAAAAATCGGCCCTAAATAAAAACTATGTACACATAAATATTACGTAAATGGATAAATAATAAATAAAAATAAAAAAAGAGAGAAACCCATACAATATTCAATTTATATAAAAAATACTCAATTTTCTATATCATATTTTGTAAAATACATAATAATGTAATTTAGTAAGTCACCTGGCGTCTATTTTGCTCAAAGATTAAGCATTGCTACACACCAGCTTTTGGGAAACGTTCCCAATAAGTGACAGTGGTACCAATATTTTATCTAAAATTATATTTTTTTTATTTCGGTCTAGTTTTTAATATAGCTTAGTTTGCGATTTATTTTTAACTTTATAATTTACATTGTATTTTAATTGTTTTTGACGACCACGGTCCATAAAAATTATGTTTATTTTTAGTATTTAATTTTAATCTCTATGTTACTAATGTTATACATTAAAATAGTATTTTTAATTTGTTTACACGTGATTTGCCATACGTGAATTTTATAAGTATAATTTATTAAAATCGGTATTTACACAACAATAAACTTACATAGACATAGACAACACTTTATTGTTTACCATAACAAAAATTACAAAAAAATGCACAACAAGACAATAGTTACTTGGTACATAATTACACATCCACGAGGAAAATCCTGGTAGCGTTTAAAATCCAATCATAGATCAATAAAGCCACATACATGTTCCTACGCACAAACACACCAGACACACACGCACTCACACACAATAACGAATATACAACTCTCATTGCAAAACCAAACTTTTGTAATGCAACATTTAATTTGATCTGATAAAATTGTATGAACAATAGTAAAAGCCACGTCGCTTTGTCAATAGTCCAGTTCTTTGAGTTAGAAGATAATACGCTCCATTCATTAATCAAATCTATTGGAACTCAAATATGAATAGGTTAATACAAAACGTCGTTAATCGGGGTAAGATATGGTAAGAAAAAGAGCGTGAAGCGATTAAAGAAACAAGTAATTTTTTAGACTATTACTTTAAAGTGATTTTAAGCCGTGATTGGAGTAATAGTTCTAGTTGCGTTACATCGGAAGACTGTAGGATTCTTACAAAAATTAGAAAGAACGAAAAAAAATGTTTTTTTATCACTTTTTTTTTATAGCAGGAGATCAGCAGACAGGCAGACGGCCCACTTGATGGACAGCGGTTACCATCGCCTATGGACATTTGCAACACCAAAGGTGCTACGAATGCGCTGCTGCTCTCTTTAGGGAGCCTGGAACCTGGTCACTAATGCCGGAACACAATACAAGGTTGTTATGGCGACATACTCTAGACCAGGGGTGGTAGCCATCCAGTTGGGCAAATTCCCTACCACCTGGCTGTGGGTTGTTTTGTCGCCTCTTACGACAGGCCGCCGAGCCGCAGGAAATTGTATTCTTTCTCCGTTCCTGCACGGATATCACATCAAAAAAGAAACAAAATGTGTATTAAATTACGTATATAACAAAAAATATGCCTCGCGATGGTACCAAATAGGTGCAGTTCAACAAATGCCAGGCAACGGGTGCCTGACGCCGGTTTACAACTGCACCCAAGGGCGGACAGATGTTGCACTGTTATTTACTTATTTATATATAGTAAGTAATAATTGTTACGCACATAGATATACATATATTACATACACATACAATTACTATAAACATAATAATAATTAGTACTAAGTAAATGGAATTAAAGAATATTTTTAGTTTATATGTAGTTATTAGATAGTAATGACTATACAGTAAACAGATACAAAAATAAAGACACGCATGGATAGAGTAGATCACAATATTCGGTAAAATAGAATAGTTAAACAACAAAGATTTAAAGCGAATTTTTACATATCATGGCACATGACTTAAATTTTCTGACATCTATGGGTAGAAATAATATATAATGTACAAAACATTATGAGTCCATCATGCGACGTCGCGTGATTGCGATAATAGGTGCGCGGATACATGACGTCCCGTGATTGTCAATGAATGGGTCCTGTTCATTCCTGAAATTATTTGTTGTAAAATGTCATTTTCGTGTCATTTAGTCATACAATACACCTAAATTTAATTCTATTTCTACTGCACGTTACGTGACGGCGTTGGACAACATTCAGATTTGATCGGTTAATCGTTTTGGATTACGACGCCCATTGACATAAGACAGAACGCAAAATATCAGATGAAGGTGCGGCGTTAATGTATTAGCTAAAATCTTTATTGCATTACCCTGATTTTATTTATTGTGAAAGTGCAGTAGACCGGCTGGCGACCCACCTAATGGAAAGCGGTTACTGTCGCCTATGGACATTTTCAATACCAGAGAGATGTTACAAATGCGCTGCCGACCTCGGAAAATATTTCATGAGACCCTTTTTGAAAAAACCCCATATTGTAGCGCTGTGGGAAAACCTCAGCTGGGGGCTCATTCCATGTGCCCTATACGTAAGAGAATTATAACAATTTAGACAAGAATAGCGATTTTCTGACCTTAACTCAATAAAGGTGTCTGTCGCCCGCTCTGCTTGTGCAATACATCAAGACCCTTACTTCAGAGAAACGGAACTGGCTAATAACTATTTGAACAATCTCTTATTAACCCGCCTACGCACCTCTGTTTTGTAATATTATGAAATACAAATCATGTAAGAACGTTTTCAATTTTATGAGGCTCCAGGGGATTATTATAGACTGCTTAGATTTCAAGATTAATATACATACTTATTCTTTAATACATACATTCAAGATTTTCTCTCTGTCATGGTAAAAAAAATATTTATATCACTACGAGTATATGCCTGCGACTTCGTCTATGATGGACTTAAAATTCAGAAAAAGAATGTAAACTATCGTTTTAATGAAAACTATATATATAAGATAACTTTTACGCACTCTAACAACTACAAACCGCTCCCGGTATAAAAAATATCACACATTTTATAACATTAAATTTGAAATTTAGAAAATCACATTGGAATTAGGATTTTTAAATCTGGCCATTTTAATTCTTTCCCGGGAAAATTCCTCCGGGATTCTCAGGATAAAAGTACCGCAGAGTTTAAGAATTAGCTGTTGATCAGTGGACCGCATCGAAATTGGCCCAATAGTTTTTACGTGAATCCGAAAAGAGGACAACAAAAAAATAATTGCATCGTATTCTCCGTCGTTTATAGTCTATTCCAGTTGCTTTTTAAAATAACTTTAATGTACAGACGAGGCATGTTAAGAAATTTATAATATTATTATGGATATTATAATACTCTCTCTATTATAATACTCATTTATCATCAACACGTTATGTAGCACATTAGATCTTAAAAGCTGCATGGAGTGGCGCAAGGTACCCAAATTCAAATCCAAGTCATTGGCACAAGATACAAGCGGCTTAGCCACTAAGCTACTACCACTTTAGGTAAGATAATAAAAAGTAAATTATTATTGTATAACATTTATGAATGAATACGAATTATTATCCCGTAAACAACGTCTAATACTAAGCTTATCCCGATGATCCCGACACGATGTTTGCTCCAATTAAGCACATGTTAATTATGACACAATACTAATTGGGTAAGAAAAACTGGCCTATGAGGTCCATGCTTCTCAGCCAGGATTTAAAACTACGTAAATTCAAACTCAACGCTTTAGCCTCAAAGCTAGTTCTCTTTTTTAACCTTCTCCAATTAATACAATGTCTTTTCCATGATCTTGTAAGCTGCCATACCTTTAAAAAATAACTTTCCCTATATATATATTACGATCGCAAAAAAGTCGTGGTAGCGTAATGGCTAGCGCACGCGTCCCAGACTCAAAGGGCGCGGGTTCGATCCTAACCGGAACGCATGCACCACTTAGTCAGTTTCCTGGCCAAATGTGCATATTGTTACAATTATTAACCACGTGCTAACAACGGTGAAGGAAAACATCGCGATGCAACCTGCACAACCGATGTGTCATATTGTCCGTTCTCCCTATAATGGGAGGCCCGAGCTCAGCAGTGGGACTTTTATGGGCTGATATTATTTTACATATATATTAATTTTATATATTACGATCACATTTAAACAAGGTAGTCAAAGTATACAGTGTATTCTAACCTAACCGCGCAGGAACGGAGAAAGAATACAATTTCCTGCGGCCAGACGGCCTGTCGTAAGAGACGACAAAACAACCCACAGCTAGGTGGTACGATATTGCTCATTTCAGTTTAACCAATTAAAAAAAGTTTTGTAAGTGCATTCATAAATTTGTAATTTGAATAAAGAATAGCTATATAGAATAGATAAAAACAAAAACGAACGTTACGAAAATTTAAAATAGCACGTATATAACAAATAGGTGTTACAAAATTAATTATGTGCGCGATTTTCGTAACCCGCAAAGGCTCCGCGTGTAGCTGTTTCTCAATTGGATTGTTTGGTGGCCCGTCTTATCTATGTATGCTCAGAAATAAACCTGTTTCTTTCTTTCTTTAGTAAATAGTAGTAGAAGAAGTTATTTACTGCCGTCAAAGTCACAATCATCAGTAGTGAGAGAAGGACTTAGAAGAACATGATTTAGTAATCATAAACTTGTTTTTAAAGATTGGCATGAAATAAACACATTTATAAAGCTGTAGTAAAAAGTCGTTTTGACGAATAAGGAGTTTTTGGCGGGAACTGCTGTGCAGTTTTATTTTCTAAAAATGTGTAAAAATTTCTCTAAAATGAACAATAGTTGTAGGATATTGATAGTTTTTGAGTAGTAATTATGTGTTTTTGTGAGAAATGTGAACTGTATAGTCAAATGTGGCCTTTCGAGTTGTCACAAGAACTCTGTTGAATGGCTTTAGTTGATACCCTACAGTTCAGCTGAGTTATACATAGGCTTAAGAAAATGAAAAAATTATATTGTAATCTAAGATCTGGCTTAATAGCCTAGCTGCCAAGCCATAAACCTAAATAAAAAAAAGTATTTTAACGACTGATTACTATAACTTACCCACCGTTTATTTGCCTTATTATCGGTTAAAATCCGACAGAAGCTTCATTCACATAATGTCAAAATTCAATAGTGAGATATAGAAACCGGCCTTGAAAGGATCGTATGTTCATATTGATTGTTTCGAAATACATGACGAACCTGTATAAGTAAATAATATTAGCTTAGTAATATTAGCGTTAAGTTTTCTATATAACATTTATGGATATTTTCGTTTTAAATAAATATACTTTTTCGGATTGGAATATAATCCTTAGTCTCTGCTGTCTGTATAAGAAACATGCATGATAATACATGTGTAATTAATTGCTAAAAAAATATTTTTAGCACCCATTAAGAATAAATTATGATTTTTCTGAGAGCCGTTTTTTTAATCAATAATTATTCATGGTCGGCTCAGAATTATAATTTGCTTAATTAAATACATACGTTTTATCACACCTGTTTCTCCAGGGGGGTAGCCATATATCAATGTCCAATTACCACGATCTCGGCAGACGGCTGTTGCGAAGCTTTCATTAACTTAGCCTTGCCGCGTACCTCATGGCAACGCAGAGGCTCCGGGTTCGATTTCTGGTATGGTAAATTTAGGAAACGAAGTCTCTCCGTTCTTTGCTTTGTTATATCTGCGAGTCTACGACCCCAGAGTAGTCCGTTGTATATTACCCATGACGCAAGCGTAACTGCTTAATTCGTGGATATACAATATGTGTATATATACAATATATGTTTGTCTACTGATTATTTGTTACTTATTAATTAATGTCTGCATACAATTATTTAAGGTGCGATTTATCGGCTCTTGCTTCAAATCGTTTTCCGATTAAGGCCGGTTTATCAGAAAACGAACCAAATGGCTCCGGCTGGGAACTGGAACTAGAACCGCGCCCTTTGCTTCTCATTTATTCATAACTTTTATCTGGTGATTAAAAACTCGGGCCATAGCATAATAAGCCGATACTCACTACCACATTGCCGCCATAAACATACATAAATAAATAACAATAAATAATGCGTAGTTATTAGAACATAAGACATCTTTGCCTCCTTTCATAAACCTTGTTGATAATTGTCAGCCAGCTCAGAATTTTTACGCTTATAAAAAAAACATCGAGGTCGCCTATATTTCGTACGAGTATAGCACGAGTATTTTGACGTCATATCTTAATCGAGTTAAATAACATATTAATTTTTGATTAAACATTGACTATATATGTAATTCAATAATGATGAAAATAATTTCAGATTTATTGTCACCTAATCAATTTTCTACATTACTATCTTTATCATAAATACTAACCGTGTTACTCATGTTGCCTTAGAGTATCGGTATCTTAATGGTTCTTAAAGAAGCCTACAAACTCACTCTAACTCGATATGAATAAGAGCAATAAAATCTAAATCATCATCGAATTTA
Organism: Dendrolimus punctatus; assembly: GCA_012273795.1. Taxonomy (NCBI): domain Eukaryota; kingdom Metazoa; phylum Arthropoda; class Insecta; order Lepidoptera; family Lasiocampidae; genus Dendrolimus; species Dendrolimus punctatus. The sequence continues at coordinate 17,370,023 of CM022546.1, read as the reverse complement.
TCCCTAGCGCAAACTCGATTATGTATCCGAGCGCAAATATTAAATTATAGATTAAAAAAACGATATACTCATGAAAATCGATTCATTTTTATATGAAGTTACAGCAAACAAATTAAAAATCTATTTTTATTATTAATTAATTCCTCACACTCAATGTTATAAAAAATCGCAATAAAACCTTCACATATTATTAATTAAAGCAAAAAAAAAATGCATTCGTAGCCTTTGTAGGCAATGTCGCGTGATTAACCTGTTTACAATTAAGTAATCACAAAAATCAACGACCGACGAAAATCATATGTTAATAATGTTCAAATTGATTGCGTTTTGTCACGGCACCGTGATTATTGTACAATTAATACTTAACTATGTTTATTGTACTACAACTCCACACCTGAACCAATAAATTTATAATTATGAAATTTTGTTTGTTGCACACTATAATAACACACCTTGTATCATCATAAACTAAACCAATTATGCATCAGTATAGGAAATATAATTACTCACAACTTGAAAGTCTAGTATAGAAAAGTATTTCTGCGTTTCAGTGAATTAGCCGAGATAAAGATTAGACCACAAGTCAACAGAAGCCACGTTAAATGCTTTTCTGTACACTGTGTAGAGTAACAAACAGTATGTTATTAACGGAAGAAAAAAGAAACAAGAAAGAAAGAATACTATTTTTGTCGACATTGAATGCACATACACTTAAAAACGTGAACTAACAGAACTGACACCAAAAAATATAAATTCATAAGTATTTTATAAAAAAAAAAAAAAAAAAACGAGAGTTTAAGTCCAAAATATGTATATTGCATTGGTGAAGCAAAAATAAGCAAATAAAAAAAATAATTATACAAATAATTTAATACATCATTTTCGTTTTTATAATATTAACTTACCATAGCAATCCAAATCCGTTCATTAAAAAAAAAAAAGATCTTCGTTTACAAACAATACAAAACTTATACTAAATTTTCAAAAAACACACACACTTAAAATAATTAGATTATGCTCGGTAGCAACGCTGCTAGTTGTAGGACTAAACACGTTACTTAAGCTTAGTTTGGAAACAATGACTAGAAAGAGCGTCGGAGACAACCGCGCGACGCGCCGGCTTAAACATAACTGAACGTGGGGTCAAGTTTTCGAAAAAAAAGAACGGCAGGCAAAGGCACCCATACGTTACGGATGAGATCACTACAACAAAAAAAAGGAACCCTAAATATTATCGACTCACAGACCGCGGTTCTCAAACTTCGGTGCATTCAATATTATTCAATATCCTCAAGGAATAATCTGGTATAATATTTATTATTAATATTAGATATTTGTATTCTGCTTTGTTCGTTGTTTTGTACACAAATTACTTTAGAAAGCTCTTAATAATATAATGTACTTTACATTGGATGTTAGAAGAGCTCCATAGAATATGGAACTGAAGCTCCAAACGAAGCTGCATAGAAAACTTTTGTCTAACGTTAGTGTGAAGCAACTTATAGTATACAACTATTTAATTCTTTCAACTAATTTAAAACTATTACTAAAAAGTCAATAAATTAATTTAGCAGCTTAAAGTAATATTTCAATACAATGTGGACGATAAATTACATCAGTTTTTAAAGTTATATAAAAATATAATAGTGTTTTTTTGTTCATACTCTCGACCCGTTTTCAAGGCGATCCGGCTCCGTTCAATGTACCCTGACTTTATTGCCATGTCTACATACCTATATAATATTTTATTATTACAACAGTTTTTCGGTGTATAGTTTTCCAACGTTTTTTTTTCCTATTTCACATGCCAATCAAATACTAATTACCTATTTGATACGATTCAAATTTAAATCGAGAAAGCCGTAAAATATGATCACTTAATATTAATCGACGTTCATTATTAAAATGTGTTATTGTATAAAGGTTAAGAAACCCGGATAAATACTATAATGATGAGGCTTCCAGAAGATGAAGCATAGTTATATTTCTTTTGTGGTCGGAATTACGGCCACTTGCATTGGGTCTTTATTAACAGTCTATACATATAATAAAATTGTAGAGGTCAAATTTCTGTACTGAAAAAAGCTAAAAACCGAGTCAGGGAGATGTAAGAAGTGAAATAGAACTAATTTAGATTTTTTCAAATTTTTTGTTTCTTTGTTTCTCTCTCTTTTTGTACCAACTAATCTCCGAAACGACTGGACCGATTTAAATGAAATTTTATTTTTATATCCCTGGTCAACATATAGGGTACTTTTGATCCCGAAATAGTTAAAAAATTTTCCCTAGTTAGACGCGACAAGACATTGACCGTTGATTATCCTTGTAAGCATCAAACAGAAATGCATACAAGGACCAACCCCGGTTAGTGTGAGAATGAAGTAGATGGGACCAAACTAGAAGTTGCTTATTAACATCAAATGCTAATGGAACTGGGGATCTGGGACTACGGAGTCATGATGCTCAGAAAGCATGGAGAAAATGGTCATCATTTTCTCTACAATTATTGAAGTGAAAACTTCTGGAAAATCTGGGAACATCTTATGGGTTCGCGTCACCGACATGCTTATAGCAGTATATCTGTAGCTATAGGTACAGCTGACGTATTGTGCAACATTAGTGCTGTGTATATCTTATACGTGAAATTGAATAGATTTAGTGAAAAGTTCAATTACATACCGTGCATTGTTGAAATAGTGTTTTAATTCAAACTTTATGATATTTAAAATTTGAATACTAAAAGCCATAAGTTTTCACTTCTATCGGTAGTTTCTATAACTGCCATTTTTTTCTAGATATAGTAGAGAATCATATGCGAACTTCGAAATAAACAGTGAGGATATTCCTAACACTTACATAAGTGTCAGTTGTTGTTCTTTGTCACGACCTTGAATATGAATTACATTTTATAAAATGTGGTATAAAATTTATTTTTATACATAATATACTTCTATTTTCCTTTCAATTCATAATAACTACGCGAGCAATATTACAGGAAAAGTTAAACTATATAGACATGTTTAAAATCTATTAACAATTTCTGGCTCTCAATGAATTTGACTTTAAAAATAATTACATTGTCTTAAATGTATTCATATCTTTAGACTTATATGAATGTTGATTGATTGCTTGTTACTTTCGCAGCAAGTATTGTTTCAATATCAAATGGTCGTTTTACAATACGACGCTGATTAACTTGAGACAAAAAATAAATAATATTTCGCAAATCGTTACAGTATTAAATATCGCTTCAGGCGCAATTACAAAAGATACATTAGCAGTAAAATATAATTTATAGTTACGCAATAATTGTTCTTATTCAAGATTGAGAAATTATTGGAACTTAATTAATATTGACGGAGGATTCGATCTTACAATTTCAAATTAATGTTTCACAGTATTTTAACAGAATATAATTTGTAAGTTATATATAGTATCGTTTTGAAAATTAAATAGTTCCTGTAACGGAAAAGCGCTTGTAAATATGGATTTTGTGGTAGTTTGTACAATACTATATGAAACTTATAGTAACGGCATTTGTGTGCACTGCACATAAAGCACGTGCTGATATTCAGTTATGCTTCTACTGGAAGCCTACTTACAGGCCGAAGGAATTTAATTTTATATAATAAAATTAAATTTATATTGTTAAACTCAGGTGCCGACAAAAACAAAATCCACCTGCATATCTGAAACAAAACACATTTTATTACCTGCCGGCATAAACTAATTGTAACTCTTTTGTGATCGTCTTTTGTTTACTTTGTGTTTAAAATTTGCGATTAGAAAACAGCCCATTGTTTTATTGTACTCTTTAATGGTAGTTTGCAGCCGAGTCATTAGCCAGGTGTGGCGGATTAAGTGGACTTAGATACGGGGACATTGCATTTGTGCAGTACAAAACGATCACCTGATGGAGGGGGGAGCAGTCGAGCGATAACCACGAGCGGAGCGAGACGTGTGTATTACAATCGGGAATCTAATAAGTGACGGACTTTGGCCGTTTTATTGAATTACGACCTTCTGCATTACGTTTGGACTTATTGTGTTCGGTTATATTTATACCTGTGTTATACGTGTTTGTATAAACTTTCCAACGGCATTTTAATTCGAGTCCCGCAACTTGTAACAATATGAATGTAGAATTTGTACTTACACTAAAAGACATATTATTCGTGATATTTGAAAGCTTTTAATTTCAAACGTAAAAGGAACAAGAATATAAGGAGATTTATATAAAAATAAGCGTGAAAAACGTCTTATATGACAAAGCAGTTTTGACATTGATCGAGTGATCCAATTAATTTTGCATAAAATATAAATTTAAAAAAAACATCAATTAGCACTTGATGCTGGACAGTTTTACTAACCCTAAAAATACGACATCACTTTGCGAAGTATTGTAAAAACATATTTGGAACTAAATTTAATTTTAACTAACGACCATCAAATAATATTCGCAGCATATTATTATCTTTTTGTTTCAACTCGGCTATTAACTTCTATTTTATTAATAAAGTAATTAGTAAAAGTAAAACACACCTAAAACAAAACTATATTGCCTAAACGAATACATAAAATTAACTTTATTTAATTAAAATGTTAGTAACAACAAAATGTTACACCATGACACCTTAAAACAAAATTTTTGTTAGACTACACCTTGTACGATGTATTGCGAAAAAACTTGTGACTCGTTTTTATTACTACACCATAGCGATAAAAGAACAAACCGAAAACACGTGTTTTATTTTTTACCCGATTTCTTGCTTGTTAACAAACTTCATAACTTTTGTAGGTTTCCGCTGTTTTTGCACAGGTAATTGTAACATTGTTCTTCAGTCTGATGCGGTAGTCGACTTGTTTCGAAATATTTTTCTAGATTACGAATATATTCAAGACAGTATAATTAAAAAACTTTAGGGCACTTTCGCCAACTTCATGACAAACATTTTTTATTGACGCTGGGCATGGAGGATATTATCGGAAGGATGTCGCACTCCCTACGGCCGGTCCTGAACCCTGTCTACAAAATTTACATTAAGGGCAAATTCTAGTATTTATATTGTTACATACCGACAAAGAAATGCGCATCTGGGTTATTACCCTTCCCGCATTTGGAATTCTTTTGTTTACTTTGTGTTATTTATTGTTTTCGAGTTTGTTGGCCGTTCGCAGGAACAATTAACCAGGTGCGCAAATTACGTTCTTGGAAGAATCCATCCCACGCAGTCAATTGTGTATTGTACAGTTTACTATAAAACAATGCCCAAACGTAGACGTAACGTGGAGCAGTGAAGCGGGACGTAGATTCGATGAGTGATATAGTGACGGACTTTGCACGTGTTATGCGCAGTTCGTACTAATAGTGTCTAATTATTTATGTACCTGTTTTATGCAGTTCTAATAAATTCTATAGTAATTCCAATGGCATTTTATTTCGAGTCCTGTGTCGCTCGTAACAATGTGATACAAAAATGTATTGACGATGTATAAACGTTATGACCAGCACTTTGTATAGCTAAATTTAAATGAAATAATTTATCTCTTCATCAATATTAAAAGTGGGTTTGCACGGTTTAGTGCATACGGTCAGTGTCAGGTATTTATTTATAAATTTTCAAGTATACATACATACATACATACATAAAATCACGCCTGTTTCCCATGGGGGTAGGCAGAGACTATGGATCTCCACTTGCGACGATCCTGACAAACAACTTTCGCTTCGTCTACTTTCATTAACCTCTTCATACATGCGCGTTTATTTGAAATGCTTTTTACCTGACCTATATTTTCAAGTATATATAAGATAAGAAAGATAATCTTTAAAGAAATACCGCCACTTTCGACTAAGCCAAAATGTCGGATTCGAACTGATCGAACTGATTCAAAAGTCATCCTTAAAAGCAATCAATATTACAGAACTATTATTACATTGAAAAACAAAAAACAAATCTGCACATCAAATTATCAAACAACTTCCTGCGAAAAGCACAACGATTTATATTTTTTCACATTAATTAATAAATATGCATGTTAAAATAAAAATATAATGTATTCAACTCCTTTATGTTTATTCTTTTGAATTTATAAAAAAAATTAATAAAAAAATTACAGTTAGTAATTTTTTTGGAAATTTTTTTTTTGAAAGTATTTATTTCTAAGTTTTACATTGCTTTATATTTATTACATACTAAATTGCAAGAAACTTTGGCAACCACAGACCAGCGCATTCAAGTTCTGCAGCTGCCTCCCCACATATACATGACGCATGTGCGCGTGAATGCGTACACGCATATCATTGTGTGCAGCACTACGTCGCTGTTAGGGGTGTAAATATAATTTATCATTGTTTTTATGTATTCGGATGGGGGCCATTATTGATTTCTCCAAATAGAAATGGGGTAGATTTCTGTGTTATTGATCGAAAAGTACACTGTATGATATTTGTGATCGTGACGTTTTATACGCTTGTAAATACAGAAGACAGTAGTATATGTATGACATTCAAAACATCTTCGCTAATAGAAGTTTGAATAAAAACATTTGAATATATAACATGAATTAAATCAATAAACTCTCGTTACTAAGTTTAAAAAAATACAGAAACGATTCAGCAAAATTATACTAAAATTATGATATTTATAACTTTTATTAAAAAATAATAATTTATAAATAAAACTGCATTCTACAGTAAAAAAAACTTAAAACCGACTATACTAATTATACATATCTAGAGATGATACAGGTAATTTTTTTCCGGATTGCTGTCAATTTATTTCAGAAATATTTTTATTTTGTAAGCATACAAATATTTTATAATCATCGTATAGCTACAATAAAAATATGTGATTTAAGTTTTGAGGAAATTAATAGCATGCCAATCTTTGAATGGGAAGTTCTACATTGTTTTATTCCTCAAAAAAAATTTTTTTCTGCAATTAAATATTACATTAATAATGCCGTCTCACTTATATAGGAATGCTGGCATTTCAGACGGTAAATATCCTTAGAGGCTACAAATTCTTATACACTCGGGAAGGAGTAGGAATACGAGTTTGAAGATAGCATGTGCCGAAAATCGTAAATAAATTGCATTTTATTTTTTATATTGTGTTATCTTTCAGCAACAAATTAATACATAAAATCTCTCAAATTCCGAATTTTTTCTTACTACATTGATATGAAGCTTGTAATTGCGACTTCTGACAGTAACAAAATCACGGTTTGGCAAGATTTTGGTTTAATGGTTGGGTTTTTTAAAAAAGGTGTCATAAAACTTCTTCGAGGCCGTCAGCGCGTTGGTGATATCTCTAATGTTGCAAAGGTCCATAAGCGACGATAACCGCTTTCCATCAGGTTGGCCATGTGCCTGTCTGATGTACTCCACCTATAAATTTAATTTTGTAAATTTAATAATGCTACCTTGACTTTTCCGCTCCGATTAACTTAACGAAGATCTCTATATTACTAAAAAAAATGATTTAAATTCCAATCCAAACACACGAATTCATTCAAAAATTTCTCGCGGTAAATAAATGAAGCATACATTTTTTACTTTTCAAACTACTACTTTAAATGTAGGCAACACACCTTTTAGTCTTGAAAAAGGTCGTTTCCCCAATTTAATGAGCAGTGACTCAACGCATTTCTTGTAAACGATAACGATCTCTTAGAACTAACTTGAAATAAAATCCGCAGAAACAATGTACAAGTTCAGAACACGTTGTACTTTTAGCTCTCCATTGAAAAGTTAACCTTATTATTTCATTTATATAGTCTATTATGCAATTCAGTTTAAATGTCTAGCACTGCACTTAACATTGGATTTTAAAATCTAAAGTTTGCAGAATAAGGTCGATTCAAATGGAAGGTAATGGTTGCTAGGTGCATGTTAATTTGCCAGTAAGATCATTGATATGCTGTACGCAATCCAAAGTTGGATTACTGCCGGGAACGTGACTATGTCCATGTTTAGACAGACTTATGATGACTTCTTAAAATCAAATGGGTTTGGCTAGACTGGAAATGTCTAGTTATTTTTTTTTATTACCTGAAGCAGGCTAACAGGCGGACCGCCAACTTGATGGAGGGTAAACGTCACCTATGGACGTTTGCAACACCAGAGGCGTTTCCAACGCGCTGCCTCCCTCTAAGAAATATTACTTCTTTAATGAGTCCATGTCGTAGCGAAGAGGGAAAAGAAAAACCTCAGCGGGAAGTTCCCTCCAGATCATTGTTGATAAATAAAAGTAACCACCACTTGGGCACTCTTCTGACCTAATTTTCATATTGTTACTATTACCACAAGCTAACAATGGTAAAGGAAAACATCGTGATGCAACCTGCACGTCGAGATAGCTGATGTGTCAAACCTGCCAAGCCGCCTTGGAGAAACAAGCGTGGCGGGTATACTGTCCGTACCCCTACAGTGGGAGGCCTGAGTCCAGCGGTGGGACAGTTATGGGCTGTTATTATAAATATTTTAGTATTGATACTCATTTAATCTATGTAGATGAGTAAGTGTATCTTTTATGAAGGAGCATACTTCGAAGGTGATAAAATTTTGAATTAATTACTTACATTTTGTGTATTATTGACCTTTTCCCGGTACTTTTTTGGATGTATGTACCGAAACGTTCCTAATAAGTATGTGTTTTGTGTAATTATCAAGAACACAACGTTGTTCGTGCACTCGAATCATGGTTATAACTTCAAACCGACAAACATATGCAATGGTGCATGTTGCATACAAATTTAACGCATGCGTAACCATGTTGAGGTAGGACGGATGTTCAGGCAATTACCTATAAATAGGTAAAGGTGCTACGGGAACGGACTTAAGAGTTTATAATTTGGAAAATCACAAAAATAATAAAACTGTGTGTGTGCAGTTCACACGCAATTTAAATGAAACTTAGAGAATATACTCACATATAATTTTTCTCTAACTTTTATAAATAAATACTATATCATATTACCATTTAGCCTACATCCGTCAAACAGAATATAATTTTCTAAACAATAACAATTTTCCACTGGATGTTAGGTTCCTAAAAATATAAGTTGCACCTAGACAGCGCATTCGTAGCACTTTGTGCATTCATAGCGATGGTACCTGTCATCAAGTGGCGTCTGCTGTCTGCTAACTCTGCAATAAAAAAAAAAAAAAAAAATTCGTGCAAACTGGACCTATGCTTAAGCATCGGTCTTTCATTGACTCTAATCTGTGCTGCACAATATATAACCTTGTGTTTCATCCTCTCGCAGGTTTAGTTCTATAGATTTATGTGTTTATCTCTTTAGTGTCGCTTTTTCGTTTCATCGAGTTTCAAATCGCAACGATTCAAAACAAGTTTCACTTCAATTTATTTTTAATTGAATAGCAATTGGCACACCAAAAAAAATATAATGAAGACAAGTTTGACGGGCATTACGATTTAATAATAATTCCGTTCCTCATAAAGTCACAACGAAGACCTAAAACGTGAGAGTATCGTTATTCTTTAATTTTAAATTAAATTTCGTTCACATGCAAAAAAAAAAAGCTTCTGATTGAACCGCCCGAATGTCATTCGGAGCTCAGACAAAATTCTAAGAAAACCTAATTTATCTTTAAATAATATGCACGCGGAACTTCCAGTATAATACTTAAATTTGCCCTAGGCGATAACCGGTCAATGTTATCAAAAAACCTGAATTCTGATATTTTAAATTTTAATTAGAAGAAGCAAGTGAGGTGTGTAAGAATAAGCCTGAATGGCGCTCCGTTGTTCGTGCTACCCCGCAAGGGACCTGGCGTGAAGTTATGTATGTATGTATGTAAATTTTAATTACATTAGATTACGATTCTTACCAGTGGTGTCATTATGACACTAAAATGTCGTTTATGCTTAAAGGTTAGAAATATATCGATTTATAAGGATAATAATAGGGATGTGTATACGTGATACAATAAATTGTATTTTTTTTACAAACAACAGAACAGGTGTTAAAATACCATCTTAGCATTTACTTTTAAAAATATCATATTAATGCCTTATTTGATTCTTTTTACTTATAACGTCATAAGAAGTTTTGTTGGTTTATTTTTTAACATTCAATTGATTTGAATGTCTGCTCCCCCTATTAGACCTTTAATTTGATGACGCAGGGGAATGGCTTTTCTTTGGACACCATCCTCGGGCCTGGGGGGAAGACTTTACGTCGAGGTATGTGTGAAACTCTTGATTGGCCGTATGCCTGCCGTGCCCTCCGAGCGGAGGGACGGGGCATGATCGGCCGTCAAACTACCCACTACAGTTACAAACACACTACACTACAGTTATTTTCAGTATAAATATTGTGTATGCCTTTATAAGGCGAAACATGTACTAGCATATTTCTCTTGTAACATATTTTTCCTCCATGTTTCTGACCAATAAAAAAATGTAACCTACGCCCCTGACATGACTCGCAAGCCGCCTTCTGCGGAAGGAGTCCGTTGCCACGCTCTCCTCTCTCTCTCTCTCTCTCTCTCTCAGCCGCTTCCTACTGGGTCATAATTGATTCACAGAAGGAGGCTACGGTTAACCACCATTCTTTGCTCTGGAGCAACTAACCTTCTATTTTACGAGGAATATATAACAATAATAGTAATTGTAACAATTGTTACAATTACCACGTGCTAAAAAACGGTGAAGGAAAACATCGTGATGCAACCTGCACATCGAGATAACCGATGTGTCAACCTGCCAAGCCGCCTTGGACAAGCGTGGCGGTATACTGTCCGTTCCCCTATAATGGAGGCCGAGCCAGCAAGTGGGACATTTATGGGCTGAAATTATAATATAAATTATATATATCCATATAATCCAAGCTTGTCCAAGAAGATAACAGATCGGACACATGTTACATTAATGGGGAAATTATCACGATCTTTTCACCATTCCGGACCTAGCAAGTGGTAATAATAATAAAAAGCAATACAGATATTGCTTGAAAAATGCATTATTTTCCCGCCGGATTCGTAACTCCATCATTTGAAACGCGACTTTTGGAAAAAAGTGCATTATCCGCCAAGCTACCACGAGACCTTGTTGATTATGACTGCATGTATGTAGGTCAAATAGGGTTACTGAGTACCTTCTATATTACTATGTTACCGTTTAATATACAAATATTACCCGTATTTCTAGAAATACTTATATTGGGCCTAGCAAATTCAAATTCTCCTCTAACATGGGCGAGGACTTTGATTTTGTGGAGATCTTATCTTTGGGTGTTCTTTTCGAAAGTTATTTAGAGCTGTTCTATTCCGCATTTCTTTATTTATTCAAATTCAAAAGTTTTATTCAAATAAGTCCCACTATTTACACTCTATTCTACTATTTACACTCGTATATCTATTTACAATGTTCGTTCTATCTTTTACAGTATACTTTATAAACTTATTTATACATTATTTTTTGCAATTAAATATTGTTTCATTCATGTTCGATAGCTCAACCGGGACTTGCATTTGGGTCTATATTTGAAGTGGAAGGTTAATCAGTCGTCTATTACATCATAATGAGATAAAAGTGTCAAAAAGGCCTAAGTGTTTCGGCCCCACGCATACCCAAATTCCGGGTCGCTGTTGGACAGAGATACAATTTTGACACAATCACAGCCATACGGTACAAAATATATAATTTTGTTTTTATATATTTCCAGGCTGCTCGAGTATTGTCAGATATATGTATTGAGAAATCGAGTTGAAAATTTTTTACCATCCTTTCAAATAATAAATTTTCTATCAATGGTAGAAAATTGATATGGTCAAAAATAGGATAGTAAGGCTTAGAAAACCGGCTTAAACTATTGAATGCATGATAATAAAATTCAGCAGAGATATTTTGCTAGTATTTTCTTAACTTCGAACGACTAGTGTATATAATGAAACTTTGCTGTAACTATTTTAAGCGTGGTATTTTATTTGATATTTATTTCAACGTTTCGGCTTATTTTCAGCAGTCGTGATCAGGAAAGACAATGAGGTCAAGTGTCAATGAGTATTGTTAATGTAAATAATTTGTTTCCTACGGAAAAGACATAAGGTACCTTTTGTCAAAAAGTCAGTTCTGAAGGGATGAGATATTTGTAAAAGTAATCCATAATTCTTCAGGCATATAAGGGCTAAAGCAGGCGATGAAAGTTATGTAGTCTTTTAGACCCATAGGTGATGATAGCAATTTTCGATCAGGTACGACAAGTGGCCTGTCGTAAGAGGTGACAAAACAACCCACAGCCAGGTGGTATCGGACTGGTAGGCTACCAAACCTGGTCTAAAGCATGTTACCATAACAACCTTGAGTTGTGTTCCGGCATTAGCGACCAGGTTCCAGTATCCCTTAAGAGAGTAGCAGAGTATTTGTAGCAATTTGGGTATTGCAAATGTCCAAATGCGATGGTAACCGCTTTCCATCAAGTGGGCCATCTGCCTGTCTGCTGAACTCCCGTAGTAAAAAAATAAAAAATCAGGTGGGCCGTCTGTCTATTTCCTACTTCGGGCAATTACAAAATATTCTAAAAATGTTGAATTTGATTATAAGAATGTTTTCTTTATAGAAGTCATCAAAAGTGCTAAGTCTTCATAACCTAACTTCGGCCCTGATGTTAAGGCGGAGGTCAACGGTCGGGTGAATGACCCGGCCAGATGACTCGGATCATCTGTTTGTACTTTTTTCACAACGTCTTACAAGTGCGACGTTATGATTCATTCTACACTGTGGTATATTGTGGCGACGTGTGAACGGCAATGTGACGTAAGCGTTGAAAAAATGTTTTCCAAATTGGGTGAATGAACGTTAAGTGTTCTTGTTCTTTTTCAACTCGTCCGTATTTATTTTGGTTTAATAGAGTTAATAAGAATTAATACAGTTTTCCATATGACTTCGCTAGAATAAATTTGGATCAGCACGCACGCAACGTACCTATGGTATAGCCATTCCCTAATTGAAAACGCATGAATGTGATGGAGACACCTTTTGGTAATACGTGAATTCAAAAGTTTATTAAGGCTGACTACGATTATTTGAACAAAGAGATTTTTGAAGGGAATAGGACCTCATGTAGGGTTTTTAAGCATTACATACTATAATATAAAGAATTAACAAGTATGCACTTGTACATGATATGAAGACCAACCACTGTTCATCCATTTAGACTACTGATTATAATACTTAAAATATAAAGATTCCTGTTTACTTTTAAATCAGTGACAAATAGACAAACAAAAACATACAGTCCCTTTAATATATTATATTACTCTAATTTATACAACGTGCAAATTAATTAGAAATGATTATTATTCGTAAGATAAGTTTGTTTAAAAATCATCATGAAAATAAGTAACCTTAATTATAAATAACTTATGTGTGTATTATGAATATAGTAAGAACGAATGTTCATCGACATAGTAACTTACAAATAAAACATTAAAACTCAATTACAATGCAGCACTTCAAAAATAATTTACATAATTTCCCAAACACCGCAATGAAAAGGCACGTTATAAAATAAAACTCATTTAAATAAATAGAAAAATCGCAAACACATTAATGCACGAACCACACAAGCCTATAAAATAAGCCAAAAATTATGCTAAGCACACCTTTACGCTATACAAAATTTCAAAACTGCATTTTCGTCGTTTAAGCTCTTCAGCCTTCCGGTCGTTTGTATGCAAAACGGACGCAATGAATAAGCCGAGCCGGTGTCGGATTGCCTTCGTGGTGGTAGACTGGCGAAAAAAAAGTCCGTCCTTAGCCGGCTACACGCGATCGTATGTGGGTTGCATTTTCAAGGTTCATTTGTATGCAACAGCATTTATATCTGCATGGGATTTTAAATGACGTTCCAAAAGGAGGTGCATATATATAAATTAGTGTTAGTTTTCTTAAATATATTAACTTATTACTCGATGACACGAAAAGCAACATTAAAAAATATAAACATATAGTTCAAAGCGTTATGCGCTCCATTCAACTTATTATTTGCTATTACTCTTCTTTCAATACCATGAAGGAAAGCATGCTGTCATGCTTTCCATCTCTTGTAAACAAACATGCACCCTAGATATACAAACTCTTTGTTGTGATACTTTTACAAATTGTCATCCTTTCAGCTCTTTCAAACATCAAAACTTTCGTCTTGTTCACATTAGTTTTCATACCCTTGGGCTTGAAAAATTCATCTATAATTGTTACCATCTTCTGTAACTCTTTTTCCAATGATGCAAGTATTACCTGATCATCGGCGTATAGTAGACATTTGATGAGTAACCTATTCATTTTAAATCATTTTCATTTTCTTTCAAACAACTATCTATAAAAAGATTGAACAGTCACGGCGATGTTACGCATCTCTGTCTGTCGTTGATCCTAATACAAGCACTTGAAGTCATAGAGACTTGCGTGATTGTATCAGGTTTTCTGTTACCTCATAACTAGCTAGAACTGATCACAGTTCAGTTCTTATAACCCTGTAGTAAGCTTTCTCCAAATCTATATAAGCTCAATAGACATTTTGGCGTTTGGCCAAAATTTTTCGGTTATGCATCGTACAGTAAAGACTTACCCACTTGGACATCCTATATTTTCTGTTCTGTCATTTCCAAAACCCGTTTAATAAATAATAATTACCTTTTTCCTTTACAGAGTGGAATAATTACGGCTTTACACCAATCTTCTGGCACAGAATCACTCACCCAGCACATGTTGAAAATATGGTACAATTGACTTGCAACCAGACCTTGTCCGGCCTTCAGCATTTCGAGGGCAATTTCATTCATATCTATACTATCGCTATTGTCCTCTCTTACTGCCATTACATCAGTTCCATTGTTCACACCTGGCTTACTTTTTTCAAATAATCCCTTCTTTCCATCAGTTTAGTATACATGCTTCTTTAATAATGCATCCATTCCTGTCTCTAATTACATTGAACTCAGTATGTAGTTCATTCCTGTGACTCTTTTTATACACTTCCTAAAGTGGACTAGATACGCACAGAAATTCAAAGCGTTCCTTTAAGTAATGAGGAATAGTAGAAATATTTATTCATGAAACCTTACAAAAAGATCAACACATTTAAACAATTCCGTAGGAAGAGCAATAGCTTAGGTAACAGTAGTGAGTCCCATTACATCCCAGACTGCCTTAATACCTGGCATTTGTCTTTGTCTACATTCCTGACAAGATCACGTTAAAAGGACGTTTCCTTAAAGCGTCTGGGTATTCCGTTTTCTTAGGAGACGACTAAAGATTGTAGAGATCGATTGCTTTTAGTGTTTGAAAGGTATTCTTTAGTAGGTAATCTTAACTTATATAAACACTTGAATTTCAATACTTAAATAAAACATGCTTTTTGGTCAACTATTACAACGTCTTTATTTAGAGGATTCTTGTATAGGAAATATGGTTTTGCACAATTTGTGTATCCAACCTGTTTTAATTACTTTTATTTAATTAGTATCTTAACAATACATTTATTAGATTATTATATATTATACTATTATATTTATATATGTATTAAATGTATAAATTAGTGTATGTATATTTAAATAATATATTCCAATTTTTTTTCAGCTTCAGCTACATGGCCAGATTAGTTAAGAATTTCTTTTAAGCTAGGTTGTCTAGAAGAGATCGCTTTTAGCGATACGGCCGCTTATTTTGTCAAGAAGTAGTGTAATGATGCATTTTGTTTATTTTGGTGAGCAATAAAGTCTTATCCATTTACTAACATCGTCAACTATTATTAAAAAAAATGGAATTATAAAAATAATTGCAACATTGCAAAATAACGTGCGCATAGATAACGCGGTTACGACAGTCAGTCCTTCCGTTTAGTGTAACGTTTCACACAGGCGTATCGATTACTGTAACGCGACTCGTTTGCATCACTCGATATCGATTGCAGGTGCAGGCACTAGTGTCGAGGATAGCTAGTGTGCGGATTTATGCGAAACTAGCGTCCTGATTCTACGGTTTCTGTTCAGTAACTATCTATTAATTTGACTCACTACAATGGTCTCAATACAAGGGATGCCAAAGATCGCGCGAAGTGGAGAAGAAAAAGTAATAAAGCGGACCTGGGCGTCCGAAGTGATCGCTCCGAACGCAACCGGGATTTGACTCTCGGATGATGAAATTGCCTCACTATAGGACCTAACTAACTCCATTGGATCAGCGACCCAAAATTTGTCTTGGCCTCCGATACGAGAACACGCCACCTGTTTTTTTTTCCGGTGCGATTTCTTGCCAGTTGAGGGCTTGAAGCTCACACAGGTACGCCATCACTCTGTCCCTCCACCGGTACTTGGGACGAGCGACCGGAGGTCGCCTATCCGATGGACCCAAATAGGCTCTCTTCAAGCTTCGATCCTCTCCACCTGTTCCACGTTACCGAGCCAACGGAGGGGTGAGATTTTAACTCTTTTGTTATATTAGGCACCTGTATTCTGCTATTACAATATCGTTGGAATAGTCCACCACCGCTGTCATAATGGTTGCTTTATTATGAAAAAACGCCCCGATTTAACCGCTGTCGCTGGTCAGTGTGCCTACGAGGCTGACAGCATTACCTAGGTGAACAAATGGACCAATCCTTTCGGCGAGGTAATCTCCGGTCGCTTGTGGCCTCGACCAGACGTTTTTTTAATGTTTTTAAGTCTGTGGGCCCCCACGACCCTAACCGGCTAAAATATGTGTCCTGTGCCACGGTTTACATATTTTCGCCGTATGAGGTGTTCGGCAGAAGTGGCAGCACGATCAGATTGTTGTAATTTGTAAATAATGACACAAACGGAAAAAACAACACACATGGCACTAGTTAGGTTTATATATATAGGTAGACATGGAGCACACACTGCACATGCACTTCCTCACAACACCAGCATGTGACAGATACACTTTTTATTAGTATAAGTTTAGTATTAAAATTAGAATAAATTATTCTTAACGTACACCACAACACAAACATACATTCAATAAATGTCACACACAATAACAAAAATAAACGTTTACAATTTCTAAACTTTTTTCTTAATAAATTGTAAAAAAGGGTACGGAACTAGAATGAATGAATGAATGAAAACTCTTTATTGTTCACCATAATCTTAAATCTGGACAATTGATATGGATACATTTATATTAGGACAATGGGCGGCCTTATCGTTTATAGCGATCTCTTCCAGGCAACCCAGTGTCAGGAGATTTTAAACGACATTTAAACATTGTAAATAAATAATTTATTATATTAAATAGTCTCTTTACCTCAAACTAAAATTAATCTTCCAAAGTAATTTACTGTTATATTAATGTAAATTGCCGCATAGTAACTTGGGTTATATTAATTTCAGTTCAATGCGGACTAGCGTGCCGCCCATCGTTTTTAATTCAAGTAATTGTTTTGTCAATCAGCTGAGATTTATTTCCTTACCTTTGTTCTTTACTATTTCTCATTTTGTGAAGGTGGCACGCGATTATTATGCATAATTATATCGTACTGCTATTAAGGTAAACGGGTGTTACCTATACTTTAGTTTGTAAGGATTTCTATTTTTTGTACTTTGGCATTATAATGACTGTAATCGTTGGAAAGAGGTTAGCAAAAATTAATGCACTTTTAGTAGGGTTCCGTAATTATCGGGATAATAATAATAAATAAAACGGTTTTAAGCGAGGTAATTTATTTGATTTTTATTATATCGACGTTTCGGGTACTTTTAAGTAGCCGTGATAACGGAAGACAAACATGTCAAGTGACAAAAAATTAGTGGAGGTTAAAAAAATACTTTAACGAAAATGAATTTCTTCCATTAAATACATGTTTATGGTTTCGTAGCCTCTATAGAAGAAAATAGTGGACTTTTGTCATTTCTTAGAGGCCCTATATATATAATTGCATAAGTTCAGCAGACAGATGGACGACCTGGAAATGGATAGTGGTTGTTACCATTGGCTATGGACATTTGTGCCACTGGACTGGACTGTGTGCTGAGGCTACAGGTAGACTGGAACCTGGCCACTAACGCCGGAACACAAGTCAAGATTATTATGGTGCAAATTAAGACCAGAGGTGATAGCCATCCAGATGGGTAAATACTCTACGGGCTGTGCGTTGTTTTGTGCCTCTCACGACAGGCCGCCTGGACACAGCAACTTGTATCCTTTCTCCGTTTCTAATCCATAAACTGTTAAATAACTACATATCAAATTTATTATCTAAGTAGTACATTGATTTCAATACAGTCCTGGTAGTGACGTGCGACTAACAAAGCCACTCGAAGCACTCGGTACAGAGAAAAATCCCCTTTTGATAAATGAAAAAGGATTGCCTTGGCTTCCACTGAACGGTTTACTGAGCTTCAAGTTTTTGTTTGAGTTTTTGGCGGGAGGTTGCAGGGTGTAATCTTTTGCAGTGGAGTTTAACTTATTGATTTCTAAGTATTTTAGTGTTTAACAATAGTATTTGGAATAAATGTAACCAAACCTTAGCAAGTAAGCGAAGTGTATAAAGCATAGATATAAATAAATGTAAAATAAATAGAAAGGCAATATAAATAAAATACTAGACAATAAAACAAATATGTATTAAGAAAGTATTAAAATGAGAAAAGGGTATAATTAGATTAGGCAATAAGTTAATAAATAGTACACAAGATTTTTTTGGAAAAGAAAATAAGGAGTATAGTAAAAAGAACCCCTTTGTTGTACTACAAAAATAATAATTAAATAAATTATTAAATTAGTCTAGAAGTTTTATATTTTACTCCTGAAGTTTCGTTCACTGCAGTGATCGCGTTATTTTATTTTAATATATATTATTAATTATAATTATATATTTTATATTATAAGGCTGTGTATATTACTACAAATAAAACGGGAATAAACGCCATATCAACATACAAGCTCATTATGTGTCTGTGCCCATAACCACTATTAGATAACAATTACTTAATCCACCTGGGTAACAAAGGCTGCGTCGGACAGCGCCCCTGCTTCCCCCACCCGACCTGCCGACGCGTTTAGGGCAGTCCACTTTACATTTATACCTTAAAATGGAAATCATTTAATTGAACTCATAGACTAATAAAGTTTTTTTTAAAAGGCTGTAGCGTAGGAAGTCTTCAATGAAGCACCTTTTGCTTGAAATATGCGTATATTTTAATATATTGCGATTTTACAATAAATTTCGTTGCGCGTACAATAATTCGATGTCGTTCGTAGTGAATATTTTCGAATATTGGCGGTTGGCCGTAGACAAAGAGCGTTTGTCATAGGCAATTTTTGATATGGCGCGTACACACCGGCGCGAGTGTACTGATTTCATACTCAGCTGGACCGGTGTGTACCTTCCTTAGGTAAATCGTGCCGCAACAAAGGCTTTTAAATACAAGCTTTTGAGATCCTGGATATCATGTACAGCAGCAGAATGCTTGCCAAGACAAGTAAAACGAGCCCAAACACGACGGGTCTATCTTGTTTAGTACAGGATTTCTATGGCCACCTTTTGACTCCATCATCAGATCAGCTCCATGGTACCATATTATTGCATTGTCACGCAATATACATATGTATGCAAAAATCAGCTCAATCGGAAACCGGGTATTTGGTCAAATTTAACTTGCAAGATTCCACCCGAACTTACACACATACATACATAGGTACAACCATTGCAAGTTAAATGAAAGCTTGTAAAAATGAATTGGCTATTATAATTTAAAAACATTAAAGCAATGAATACCTAATCAACTTTCCCGCTCGTTTAAATTTTAGGTACCTACATATTTTTAACATGGGATATCTTTTCATTTGCGAAAAAAAACCTGCGCTTTACCTTTCTAGTAATACTAATAGTCGCTTTTAAGCCAGAATGTACAGTCGCGATATGAAAAAGTACGTCACCTTAAAGCCGACTTTTGCTTTCACGAGTATAATGAAAAGTACGGCCAACATTTTATATATGATATTCTTTGCTTTTAGTCGATCCATACTATTCTGGCACACATGACTTTATCTTTCACACACACGCAATCGGTCATTCCTCTATTGGACATATATACTATTATTGTTCGATTTAGGCGTATTAAATACAAGTAAATGAGAGGGTTTCTTTTTGGGCCAAAGAAATGTAATAAGTTGAGATATAGCTTTTTAAACAAAAGCGTAGCCATAAGAAGTATCACTTCAACAATATATTTTGAAGTGATACTTCTTATGAGAGGGTATCCGCTTCGTTACGTAACGCGTTACGGTACCAGTCTGTCTGGCTTCCCTTTCTCTCACGTTAGATTATTTTAAGTTATCTCTTCTGTCGGGCGTCCTGAGACGCACACAGTCTTTTTTTAAATTACAAAAATAGAATAAATAGAATAAAATTTATAAACTTACAATCATAAAATACAATGTTCGAGTCTGTTGACGACAGTGTCTTGACGTACAATACAGCATTTAATGTCTGATAATTACATATAATCGACAAAAATTAAATAATGTAAAACTATCATCGCCTTAATCATTCATACTATAAATATTCATCGTCAATGAAAATCAGCCTAAATCTATGAAACCGAAATAAAATAAATTATCAATTATCATAATCGATCTGTATGTGATATATGAATCAATTTCAACAATTAATTATATGAAAACATTTACATGCCACGATTAATTCATTCCAAATAACTAAACAATAAAAAAATATCAACATAATCTTAAATCCAGTCCCATCTTTTCACCAATCTGGACCTAAGATTGTATGAAAGCGTATCAGTCTCGTTTTAAATATTCTTAAGTACAACTCCTTGGTACTTATTACTAAAACCGTCCTTAGATGCATTAAACCACTTGACATTTCTTTAATATTTACTAAAATTCTGAAATTGGACGTTCTATGCATACATAAAGTATATCAGTTTACAGACAGACTACAGTGCGCGACAGCCCTACGCCTCCCCCAAGGGGCGGAAGTGACGAAATCTCCCGCCGCGTCGCCATGGCAACCGCCGTGTTTACAGCGCCATATCGATCCCGTGCCGGCTGCGCTCCCCTGTTTACATTACCGGGATGCAATGCCCTATGGGACCCCGATGCTGTATGGGGGTTGATTTGGTGAATCGTATTACTATTGCTATATATTCGTGTATTACATTTGTGTATTGACGCTAATATTATTAGTATAAAAGCAGATCAAGATAAGAGTAATTCTTAAAGCCATGCGACATACTCGTACATACAATATTGTTACGACTTACGACCGACAAAGACCTGCAGTTCATTACCTTTCAGCATTTGGATTTCTTTTGTTTACTTTGTGTTTAAAATTTGTAATTAGAAAATCCAAAAAAAGTCCATTGTTTATTGTAATCTTATAAATATAGTCTACGATAGTCATCCCCTGTTGACGAAGTGACTTTGTACTGCTTTTCGGGCCATCGGATCAGCATGGGAGTAACTACGTTCTAAGTCTCAAGCTCTTCCCAACGTAAGCGTATGTGCTCCGCATGGGAGGAGGGTGGTTTTAATGGAGTGTTGGCCCATAGGTAACCTCACCACAGAGAGACTTATGCCGGCGATTGACTCTAGTGGTGGCTTACTTCTCATCGCTTTGGTCAAATCCCTAGTAAAGGACCCGGTAGTGTGCGAAATTATTTCCCCGTCTCAAAAAAGAAGCACCCTAACGGTGGAAGAATTTATGAAATCAGTCCAGTAGTTTTTGATTTCATTCGTCACAAACATACAAATATACAAATCTTTCCTCTTAAATATTGTTACATGCCGACAAAGGTAAACGTATGCCTGTCGTAAAGCGTAGGTTATTGCCTTCCGGATTTTGAATTTTTTTTACTTTGTGTTTAGAATTTGTAATTAAGAAAAACCTATATTGTTATTGTACTTGTTTTATGGCCGTCATTAGTGTCAAACTTAATCCCTGTTGTTATTGCATTGCGTCGAAGCTTGACAGGTATGGCATCGGTGCATTATAAAGCATTGGCCCAATGCGGAGAGGCAGTCAAGCGATGACTACGATACTAGCAAGACGCGTGTTGTACATTCGATAAGCGATATAGTGGATCGTGCAGTTTGTACTGGTTGTACCCAGTTATATTTGTACCTGTTTTATATGTGTTTGTACAGTTCTAATAAATTCTATAATAATTCTAAGGGCTTTTTAATTCGAGTCCTGCGAAGCTCGTAACAATATTAAAATAGACTCACGTCGGCGTCTGTTACAGTACTGCAAACGCGACCTTCCATCGGTGAGTCGCAGATATAGTCGTAATTTGTTTTAACCCTGAAATTCTCACGGAACATTCAAATTACAAAAAGTTCCACTTCTGTTTTCCTAACCCTACTGTTAGGAATTTGTAATCATAAACGCCGTAAAACAAAGAAAAAAGTTAAATTAATGTTATTCTGATAGATCCTATCAGCAAACTGTGTACGTAGATAAAGGTGGAGTCACAATATCAAAGCTTAGCGGGTAACATCAAATGATAATATAACAAATATGATTTATCCGTGCAGGATTGGAGAAGGAATACAATTTCCTGCGGCCGGGCGGCCTGTTGAGAGGCGACAAAACAACCTACAGTCAGGTGGTAGGGCATTTGCTGACTGGATGGGCCTAGACCACCACCCTGGTCTAAAGTATGTCACCATAACAACCTTGAATTGTGTCCGGTATTAGGACCAAGTTCAGTCTCCTTTAAGAACAGCAGCGCATTTGTAGCACCTTTGCTGTTGCAAATGACCGTAGGCGATGGTAACCGCTTTCCATCAAGTGGGCCGTCTGCCTGTCTGCTGAACTCCTGCAATAAAACTGAAAAAATGTATATTCATAAAAAGGAGGTCACCCTATTTTTATTAAAGAAAAGGACGGTATACCCTTCCCACTTATCTAAGGTGGATTACCAGGTTTTCATGAATTCATTTATTTCGATGTTTTTATCACGATATTTTCATTCGCCATCAGCATGTGGTAATTGTAATAATATACACATTAAATGTAATATTTTTGTTTTATCATACGCTTGCTTGTTTAATGTCACGAAATACTGTCGTTGTGAATGTGTGGCCAACTTCATTTGGCTCGATCACCAATTTGATACTATTTCCGTAGACCAGACCGAACTGTCGATTAATAGTTACGATTTATGTTTGAACGTATTACGTATTATTATTTTATAGCATATTATATTAATATTATTAGTCTTTTAAAATTTATTAAAAAGCCCACCATTCGTATTATCATTTTACGTACTATTATTTTTAAGCATACTACCAAACATTGAAACGTAAATGTAATAACTGTTTTTATATTATTTTTTTGCAGTCAACTTTCATCAACTTGTGAAATGTAAGTAATCGTACAATAATTATATATACCATCGCCAATCTTAATCACCAATATTCTTGCCACGGGTTATCTGAAAGAGATCATTTTGCAGCGATAAAGCCGCCCTTTGTACACAATTAAAATAATACTAGTTCGTAAGTTTTTTGTAATGGTGTACGTGTAAGTGTTATCTTTCTATGTTTATGTTGTAGTGGAAGTTGTAACATTAATTTCATAAGCGATAATGGCGCGATCTAGATCTTTACTCTGATTAGTTCATTTCCTTTCATACATTCTCCGTCAAGTATTCGTGCCGCTACAAAAATAAACATTATATAAAACGCTAACCGCTATAACTAACACCCAACTTTGAAATTACACAACTTATATTTATTCAACTTCCAAGTACTATTAATTATTTTAAGTAATAAAATAGCGCAAACATTTCTGAAATTAAAATAATAAACTAATCAATTTGGTAACGCAATTTTAAATTAATAACGTGTAGATGAAAGGCAAACATTAGAAAATTAAACCTGTTTGATTTAAAAAATTATATTAAATTATTTTGACCTTTTTAAAGGTGAGTGGAAAGGGCTTGAACTTTTAAATACACTAGGGACGTGACCGGCATGGTCTAAACATACAATCAACAAAAGGTACTGCATATAACAATTTCTTTAATTACTTTAAAATAATCAGATGAAAGCAAAATACTGAATATTATTATCTTTACATACGAGTAATTGATTGACTGACTGACTGACTCACATATCGACGTACAGCCCAGTCTACTGGGTTCTTTCTACTGTAGGTACCAATTAAGAAATAATTTATGAAAATGCAATACTTGAAAAAAAAATGAAAATTCCTCCACAATTGACGGAGAAATCTTGTAACAAATATACCAAAAATAAACATAGTCGAATTGAGAACCTCATCCTTTTCGAAGTCGGTTCAAAAGTATCTTTCACACTACGTTGTTGTTGACCAAGAGAGGACGTAACGTATGGCGCGGAATCACACGTTTCGACTAAGAGTATTCACACTGTCTATTGACGACCAAACTCAGGAGCTTCTTACACTTACAAACAACTAGAATCCTATGCGAGTCTCGTAGATGACTCGCCGAAGAGTATCTCTTATATATTTGGATGGTGACTTGCACACTTAACTACCTTTACCCTACGTCCTACGCGTCTGCTTGCTAGTCCGCGATACCCGCCGTGTCGGTTGGTCGCGAGTCGCCTCTCCTGAATCTCGGCAAAATGGCGTCGGAACACAAACAAGATGCTCATAAGTCTTTTTAGACATTCGGTAAATGATAAAAAAATCTATTATCTTGTTGTGGTTCTCTTGCAACAACAAAAGATCTACAAATTCTATTTCTAGTAATATAAGGATAATCCCAGTATTTTTTTGTTTCTATTTCTGTAATAAAGATACACTGAATTTTTTCGGTACTGGAATCACTCGGCATAATTAAAAACGTCCTAGCGATGTGTGCTGAAAATGCAAATGATGAAATTTTCTTTGTTTAAGTAGCATAATGTACGAAGCTCGAGTAGCAAGGTTTCTATTGGCACGCGACTGAAGTACCGTCTCTTGCGAGTATCGTAATGTATGAAGAGCCTTAGTAAACCAGTGACCAAAACACTTACCCATTATCGGGGTAACAAGATACAGTACTTACCTGAAAATAATAAAAAAAAACATTAAAAATCAATAATCAGTTTGCAAATGTATCGTAAATAAATGGTGTTTGGTCCTGATGTTAAATATCATGGTTATATCTAATATATAAAATTCTCGTGTCACAGTTTTCGTTGCCATACTCCTCCGAAACGGCTTAACCGATTTTGATGAAATTTTTGTGCTTACCCGGTATCTATGAGAATCGGCCAACATCTATTTTTCATCCCCTAAATGTTAGGGTAGTCCACCCTAAATTTTTTATTTATTTTTTAGACAAAATTTTTAATTTCTATTTTTTATGATACAACATACAAAATACATACAGCCCTAAATTATTAACCCTCTGCGACAAACCCTATTTTACCGGGCAGGACGACGTCTGCCGGACAGCTAGTATATTTATGTATTTATTTATTTTCCAGGTTTCATACAGGAATAAACTAATTTATACGTGTCCCAGCAACTTGAATCCACTCCCAGGCAAAATCTCGATAGATTCCCGGGATATGGCAGTGTCACGGATTTTATGACAGGATATTTGATATCGATCGGCGAAAGTATTACATCGGAATTCGATTTTTTTCAACCGGGCCACTTTAGACCGTTCCCAAGAAATTTCCCGTGGGATACCCAGGATGTAAAGTGATGCAGATATTAGTCAGGGAATTTGCTATCGAAATTAGCCCAGTAGTTTTACGTGCCCGAATGAACAGACAAGAAATCTAAAAAAAATGCATCCTGTTCCCCTTCGTTTATAAAGTCTATTCCAATTGGTTTTTTTATAGTTTCATATGTTCAGAATTTGATGATATTATAGACATGTGTTAAAAATAATTTTAATGAAAAATGAATGCATTATATCTATATTAAATACGACAAACTTTAAAATTACATAACCAAAATATACACAGTACTGGGGTATTTGATTGTGTCAAGTTTACTCAGACGAATTTAATCAACTTTACAAAATCGAAAACAAAACCTTACTTCATACAACATTTAAAGGTTTAACAATAGCTTTGTTCGCTCACAATAGGCTGCCGTAGCCGGGTTTTCAATCGTCAGCCTGATGTTCACGGGATATGGTGATATCCCGGAATTTTCCCAGATTATCCCTCACGATAAAAGTGTTGGAACGGCGAAAGTCGAGTAAATGGTTTATGGGTTCGCGATCGGGGTTTTCTGATAGTAAGTTGATGGTCGAGTGCACAAATTCTATTCGTTTAAATTTACATGTATATATGTAGGACCTTTTTCGATGAGGTGAATCCCTTTTCGGACATCCAACTGCTGAGATTATATTATATATATTGATACATTGAGATATTTTTTTATTACTGACAGCACAGCAGACATTGGACATTAGCAATAAAGAGAGAAACTAGAATCTGGCCATTCATGCTGGAACACAACTCGAACTTGTTATTGCGGCATATTCTAGAACAGGGGTGGTAGCGAGGAGTATATGTGGGACCTTCAGTTCCGTTTCTTTATGTTTTTTGGTAAGCATTCTGGATAAAATACTCCTGTATTTCTCAACGGCGTAGCTCTTGAGATGGTTGATAGGTTCAAGTATTTGGGGCATATTGTAACGAGTGACCTTAGGGACGACGAGGATATTGAAAGGGAACGTAGGGCGTTGGCGGTTCGGGCAATATGTTGGCTCGCAGGTTTGCTCGAAGCACAGTTGAAGTAAAGACTACTCTGTTCAAAGCTTACTGTCAGTCATTTACTCGAGCGGCCTGTGGTGGACTATACGCAACGAGCCATCAACGCCCTACAAGTACAATATAATAATGTATTCAGAATGCTGTTGGGTTGCCGCGACACTGTAGTGCGTCTGGGATGTTTGCGGAGGCCCGCACAGACGGTTTTAAGGCGATTATCCGCAAAAATCCGCTTCACTGATGCAACGTTTGCGCGCAGCACAACAGTCTTCTGAAGGCTATTGCAGCTAGATTGACTGCCCTTCCAAGAACATTGGATAGGGTAGTCATAGCTTAAAATAAGTGCTATACGTTTAAAATTTGTGTAAAATATAATATACTAACACTACTAATCATTATTTATAAGATAATTGTAACTAACACACTAACTAAATATGGACCCGGTCCGAAATAAAGTTTTTATTATTATTATTATTATTATTAAACGGTTACAGATGGATATTTGCAACACCAGTAGAACAGATGCGTTGCTTTCCTTTTTAAAATATCCCCTATAACTTATATATCAGTCTAGCCTCTTGGCACTTCCCTGAACTAGGCGTGTCAACAATTAAACAAAGAGAAAAATAATTATGAAATGATTTATGACATCATACTGACAGATCAATTGATTTATAGTATTGTTACGAGTTTAGCGGGACTCGAATTAAAATGCCTTGGAATTATTATAGTTTATTAGAACTATACAAACACGTATAACACAGGTACAAAAATAACCGAACACAACAAAACCACGTAATGCAGAAGGTCGTAATTTAATAAAACGCGCAAACTCCATTACACATCACATCTTGATCGTAGTTGTCGCTGAACTGCCCTCTCTCTCCATCAGGCCGTCATTTTATACCTCACAAATACAAATGAGCCCGTATCGTATTCGACATAATCAGCAACACCTGGCTAATTATTCAGCCGCAATCGGCAATAGGCCGTTCTCTGGAAACGTATGCCAATAAATAAGTAAACAAACGAAAACGAGCATAAAAGAACTACAATTGGTTCAAATGCCGACAGGTGATAAAATACGTTTTTACGGATTTTTTCGGAACCTAAGTTCTAACAGTTTAAAAACAATGACTTAATAGTCCGAGCTAATAATTCTTTGGACTTTCAGAATCGAGTTCTAGTACAGCCGCCAGAGGTCTTCGAAATCTATTAATATACAGATCAAATTAGAATAAATAAATTGACGTAGTTAGGTGGAGTGATTGTCTTGTCGGAAAAATAATCTTACAGATTAAATTAGAATAAATAAACTCGACATAGTTAGTGGAGTGGTAGTCTTGTAAGAAAAATAATCTAATAAGTTATTCTCAAGTATCGATGACGCCACACTTGGTCCCGAGTGTCGGGCCGTGAATCAAAAACAGATTTTATCCAATTATCGCGGAGCACGCTCGCTGAATGACAAGTGGTAGATTATGAGCCTGTTGCTGTCGGTAAATCTTGTTATATATATGCAATTAGGGTTGCCGTGCTTCAATTTTGACCCGAATACGCTAGCATCGCTAGAACTCATAGCCCGAAGTAAAAAAATATAAATTCTATTGAGCATTGTACACTTAGTATAGTCTACTGTGTTACAAGTTATACGTAAACCGTAGTTAGTAGGATTTATATATATATATATATATATATAAATTAATTTTTTTATCTCTGTTAGAATTTTTCAAACGTGCATTTGCTATTTTTTGTAAGTAAAGTGTAGATTAGATAATTTTTATTGAATTTATTAATATTTGGTTAAGCACCAACTGTAACGCTAATATTAATTCAAGTATTAAAGATTTGGCCATAGCAATTAAAGTTTTGATTTTATATTAGAGTTCACCTAAAGATTTCTAATAGTATGAACTTTATTTTAACCCAAAAAGTAGATGTCGGCGCAGAAAGTATCAATCATATACAATTGTACTATCTTTTGGAATGTTTCACACAATATTATCAATCGTAAATGGTGGAAAATAAAATGTAACTAGAAATAATAGTTTTATCATTCTTAAATTGTTTGTTGTTAAAACAACAATACAGTTTGTAGACGTAACGCAAGTGCATCACATAGTGTTTTTAATACACTAATACACACTTTTGTATACTTAAAAACCATAAAACCTCACCTTGTTCATATTAATACGGATTTGCTTGTTAATATTCAGAGGTATATTTAATTTTTTGTCTCTATTTCTTTTTAGTGTATTATTTCCCGGAATTTTAAAGAATGGCAACACTATAATACGTTTCATTTGCAGGCATGATTGTATGAGGATATTACTGCTGTAATTACCATTAAGTTTGACTAACATTGAATGTGTGGGGAGCTGTGAAGCAGAGAATGCTTTATCTTATTACCTTGTAAATCTACTTATCACATTTATCAATAGAACGTAATTGTAGTTAAATATAAACGATTCTGGCGGATTCCCATAGTCATTTTGGCAGAATGAACCCTTAAGTCATATCTGGCCGTCCGTATTGCCATGTATGTAAGTCGTTGCAATTTTTCTAAGAAACTAATGGTTTGTGTGTATGAAGTTTGACAGGGGGTCGAAGCATTTTTTAAACCCACTCCTCCTCAAAAACCAAGTCTGTTTGTCAGATGCTCCTTAATCACTTATTGTTTAAGAACAAATAAATAGGTCGGGGTTCATAAAATGATTCCAAGCCGGCAACGCCTTAGTAACGCCTTGGTATGCAAACGTACAGTCGTGGTATATAAAGATTCGCCAGTTTTCTAATAGATTCATTTAAAGTTCCGCAAACACATGTCACTTTTTCAAACTAAGTCACAGAACAGACGGTTCAACAGAAAATATTGGGTAACCATTTAGCAATGGAGTTTAAATTTACTAATATCAAAGTTGTTTCAGTTGCTATGTCGTCTAGAAGATTGTTTACAGATGACAAACTTTTTTATTGGTTTTAATATTTATGATAACCGTGGTGATTATAACCTCTTTGTTGCTTATTGTTAATCTCAGTGTCTGTCACTGTCACCATTGAAATTTCTTTTGAAGTTTCTATATTTTAAAAACGTATATTGAACACAATAGAACAGAATCTTTATTTTACAAGCTTTTATTAAGATTATTTTTGTTTGGTAATATAGGTAAAGTTTGTGAGATATGAGTTTGGAATCTCCTGTACTACTGATACGATTTTGAAAATTCTTTCACCAGTAGAAAGCCACATTATTCTCGAATGACTGTAGTGTTGTTTATTATTAAATGTTTGCAGTAATTTTTTTCGTGGAAGCAAAAATCAATTTCAACGACGACGAACCTTTTCAGACCGCGACTGTACATAGACAACGAAACCACCTTTCATCAGATGAATCAGAGGCAGTCACCTCGTCTGCTGCGTATTCTAGTAGTAAAAATAACAAAATAAAATAATGTGGCGGCCTGTAGCCCCCCTCATGAGATACGATATATATAAAAGCCCTACAAAAAAGCAGGTGTCTCATAGATCCGCATATGTTGGCGTCACGCGGGTGCTTTCACATATTCATAAACCCCCAAGAACACTTATAGACCTATATCCGCGCTTATAGAAATGCAAATGTCTCATTGGAATTTCACAGTGCTGGCAGAATGATGCTCGAATGTACGGAATCACCCTGTTCGCCCCGGGGTCTTTAAAACACTTTTTTTTAAAGATTTTTATTTACACACAAAAAAAATACAAAAATGAAATTAAATAGAACTTAAAACTGAACTTAGAAAATAAAAACTTCGTTTAAAAAACCGACTTCAAAAACTAAAAACTAAAATGTATAAAATAACTATTTCTAAAGCTATTATTATTAATATTTATTATCTAAAACATCTACTCAGAGAGTAATAATGTCTCTTAACACTTTCGTCGCCTCGCCACCCAGACATGAGTGACGCTCCTCTTTTTGAAATTAATGAAAAATTTAGTTGGATTTTAAAAGCAAGTTAATGGGTAGTTGTTTGGGTGCATAACAACTAACTACTTCCAACAGTTTTCAATAAAATAAGCTTACATTACTTTTTAAATGCTGCGTACTTTGTGTGCCGAGAATCCAGTTTGAATTTCAAGTCAAGCGTGGACGAACACGCAGGGATATCCTAGTACTACATAAAAATATACACAATACACTACATTTCATACTATTTATATTTGATACTCCTCTACTTATCGCTTCTATACGTCACGGCGCGACGACGGATTTTGACCTTGTGAAAAACTCAACCGAATCGCGCTGGTCGACAAATATGTTAAATGTGGTAAGTACAATACACACCAAAGCCGCCGACCTATGTCTGCAACTTTTGTCGGCGGCTTCATTCATTACAAGTCGGAAAACTTTATCGGCGACATGCGGCGGATCGAGATGAGGAACGAAGAATAAAGCACGTGATACAGCTTGAGTGTCGCCGGGACTGAGCGTTTGCTTACGCAAGTCGCCAACATGTCGGCGGGCACCACACGAGGGCACATGTTGCCGACATGATTTTTTCATATAGGCCGTTGGGCTGTGTCGGCGCGCTGTATCGGCGGGTTTTGTGTGTTAAACACAATTAGTAACAATACATTTTTTTACCAATATTCGATATTAAACGTAATATTAGTACATCAGAAGATGTAAAGCGATGAATGGTTATTTCTCAGTATTTACGACAATCGATTTGATAAAAATGATTACCTGCCTACCCACCTTCATACTACTTATATACATACAAACAAACATGAAAGTGTGGTAGGATAATGGCTAGCGCACGCGTCCCAAATACAAAGGGCGCGGGTTTGATCCTGGGCAGAATGCATGCACCACTTTTTCTGACCTAATGTGCATATTGTTACAACTATCATGCGCTAACAATGGTGAAGGAAAACATCGTGATGCAACCTGCACATCGAGATAACCGATGTGTCAAACCTGGCAAGTCGCCTTGGGCAGACGTGGCGGGTATACTATCCGTTCCCCTATAATGGAAGGCCCGAGCCCAGCAGCGGGACATATATGGACTGTTATTACATATTATTTTTAAACAGAAAATCGTGCTAGGACTATAAGCTGAATACTATAAATATCAAATCGAAATCTTTATTTGTTCAGGATGTAGTATGCAACAGGTGGCAATGTAGATAAAATAAAAATAAGATCCTCAATACATTCTAACATTTCCAAGGTGTGCAAATAATTATCGTAACTAATTTAATTTGACAAGTTCTCAATATAAATAAAAACTGAAGTAACACAAATCTCTATTTATCTTAATTATTCTATCTTGTTATCCATTTAACTTTGATAAAAGCCTTTATGTATAGCCCCATTCATGAGTTTATGATTAATCAAATTTGAGTTTTAACTGTTGACAATAAAGTTGATGTTTGAATAAAACAAGAGGGTAGCTCGTTGCCGAAGTTCGTTAGTAGTAGGGGGTCGTGTAAATTAATGCGAATCTAAATTATAAACATGTTTAAGACGAGTTCTCGGTTGTGGATACGCCTCTGTGACGTTGAAGTGAACTTCTAAATCTGGTAATTTAATTACTCATCGAGAATAGCGGTGGAGGGCTAAAGAGAAAACTTTAATGCAAAAGTATTTGGCGGGTAGTCAGAAATACCTATCGAACGTTTTTGCATTTATATTTTTTTTTTTATATCGGTAGATAAACACATTCGTTGTATATTGTTGGTTTCAAAGTTCTAGACTAAGACTGGTAGACAAAAGATGCCTAGGTACAGAACTTTTGCATTTACCAGTTTTTTCAGTTATAATGGTAGACAAACACGCACGTTGTATTTTATATTATCAAGTTTACTTTAAAAGTTCTTGCCTAGTAGACAAAAAACGCCAACGTAACTCATGGATTTTCAAATTTTTCTTTTAGTTAACACAATTCAATAGTAGGTACGTTGAATATTATCAAGTAATAATTTACGATTATTCTATTGACAAATTTGAGACCGATTAATTATCAATATATCATAATCTCAGTAAGCTAAAAATTGTGATTTGGGATTGCATGTATTTAATTTGTGTGAATATTTTTTGTTCTGTTACCAAATTTCATGCGAAATACTTGCATGTTTTTATACTCAGTCAAATGATTAAAAAGTTGGCCCAGTCTACCTTCGACAACAGAACAGTATGGCGTTCCAACAAGGTAATGTTGCAAGCCTTCTATCCGCATGACCCATAGAAGACGGTGACCTAGGCACAGTATTTTAATTAGCCTCAAGAGATTATTAGTAGATTATGGATCTAATTTTTAGATCAATACATTCAGTATTGAATTTCCATAAATGGATGTCATTTTGCAAACCGGAATTGATCCATAGAATGACAGTTTTGCGATAATTAGGATATTTAATTTATTTTTATTGTGAATAGAATTATTTACAGAGAAGATATTAATTAGATTTTTTTTTTAACTGATGGCTGCAATGCTGTTTATGCATTGATTTTGCCAATGTCGTGTGAAACGAAAAGCCAGGTGGAAAAAAATGGCTAAATAAAAACAATTTGGCCGGTAAATTAAAAGAAAAAAAAATCTGCATACCTAATACAATATAAAAACATATTAACTACAAACATACTTAAAACAAAACATAAGAGCAAAGGACAAAACTAAATAATAACTAACTTCAAAACAAACTAAGTATAATATATATATAATATACATATATAATATACAAACCATTATAAAATAATATTATTCACAGTCAAGAATTTACAAAGAATATATACAAATGACTTATGCGATAAAGTTAAGAGAACACTACTATTAACAGGACGAGGACAATTAGCAGGAAGAATGTCATAAAGGGAGTAACAATTTTACGGCAGTGGAAAAAGATATGTTCTATAGAACCTTCGCCCAGGCCACACTCACACAAAGAACTATCATAATTAGATATCAAGACAGAAGATTAAAGTAAGATTTTCAAACAGGAATGTTGCTAAGCAATGATATTCTGTCAGATACATTTAGACATGAGACTTATTTCGAGGTTGTATGTCTTCACAATAGAAAGTGCAAGGAAATCTGTTTGCTAAAATTGTATTGGATAATAAATATTAATGACGTTTGCATCATTAAAGCACATGTAAAACATGCTATTTGGAACATTTTGGTGTACCTACTTAGTAATGTGTGTAACGTTTGAGTTTTCAAACAATTAGGCTATTGTTGTACATTCTTTTATTCCAACCCAAAATCTCATTTTTCATTAAATTTAACTTCTTATGGGAGGATAAACCGCTTCGTTACGTAACGCGTTACACAAGTTATCACTTCTGTCAGGCGTCCCGAGACGCACATTTTTTTAATTGTAAAAATAGAAGTGTCTGTTTGTAATGTTAAAATAACAGCTTTTTACTAAATGATTAGTGTAATAAGCGAGCGTTGTAGATTGATAGAAGATGTAATAACAAGAGTTGAAAAAGGAATATTAAGGTGGTTTGGGTATGTAGAGAGGATAATAGGAGGAGGGAGGGAAGGAAAATAGAATCACAAAACAAGTGTATGAGAGTATTGTGTCATACACTTGTTTTGAGATTAGTATAATACAATTAGTATAGTACACTTCAACAAATAGCAGAAGTGTTAAAACGAGGTCAGGTAAAAAGCATATGAAATAAACGTGCATGTATGAAGAGGATAATGAAAGTAGATGAAGCAAAAGTTGTTTGTCAGGATAGTCGGAAGTGGAGATCTATAGGCCTCTGCCTACCCCCATGGGAAATAAGCGTGATAATATGAATGTATGTATGTACTAAATGCATATAAAAGTATCAACAAATCACGTTTAAAATGTTTTGTCTGTCTGGATGTTCTAGTTAATCTCAGAAACGGCTGGACCGATTTTGGCGAGACTCACTGTTTGATAGCT
The DNA here is from genome assembly GCA_012273795.1 of Dendrolimus punctatus. Taxonomy (NCBI): domain Eukaryota; kingdom Metazoa; phylum Arthropoda; class Insecta; order Lepidoptera; family Lasiocampidae; genus Dendrolimus; species Dendrolimus punctatus. The sequence continues at coordinate 17,335,368 of CM022546.1, read as the reverse complement.
GTGTTATGAGGAGTAGCTTAGGTTACTTTATTAGGGTTCCGCGAAAACAAAAAACCACGCGGACGAAATCTCGGGCACAGTTAGTATTATGATAAATGTCTGTCATTCATCATTTGTAGGATTGGAATCGGTCTGTGTATTTAGTTCAATTTTGCCAAAGTTGTATGTTTAGCTACCCAGTGTAAACTTTATTAGAACTTTCTTCAGAGCCTAAGTCATCAACGGAAGTCGCTAGTTTGTCGGTATTCTATACAATACACTTCGGGGAGTATGCCAAGGAATTACATGAATTGGTACCTCCCTCACCATTTTACCACCGGACAAGCAGACGTACGCACACACGCCACCGATATATGGTGGAAATACCAACGAAGCGAAACGCTATGCTTCCAATTTTATCATACGCACTGCTGAAGAGTGGGTACAGGCGTCTGTTTTTCCAGAAGAATAAAATCTAGGTGTCTTTAAGTCTCGCGTGAACAGGTATATTAGGTAGGTAAACGTGCTCCACCTTAGCAAACGCAATGTCAGTCAAACGCGAACCTATTCATTATTTAAAAAAAACTCGAAATCAGACCATACATTCATAAATAAAAGCAATCCTAATACAATTAGCATGACGCCGTATACACAGTATGATTTATTCTAAAATACGACCCGAAAATGTATGGAATTTGCATGGCGCGCGGGACAAATTCTGAATTATTATCAAATGTACGCGCCACCGACCCATAACGTTTTGTTGAGTGAACATTTTCGGTACAAATAAATCTGTGTTTTATTTCGAAATGGACTTTATTTTTTTTTGAAGATATGGTTATTCATATAGGAGCATAGTAGAGTTATGATCTGCAATTTTAGAAAGAATATAAGTCACTGTATGATTCCCTTAATGTAGGTATATAGCAGCGAGATGTTAAAGTTAAATCATACTTCAGATGGCAGATGAGTAGTATTCACTGTCGAGTGCTAATGTAAACTGATTTATTTGGGAAACGGTAATCTTAAGTGCAAATATTTAATTATTATTAACAAGTTGTACAGCTAATGCAATATATAGCACATTGTGTGAGCGGGACGGATGATGTGCGAGCGAGATAGAGCAACTATAAATATGTGCGCTCCCGCGTTGCGACAACGAACTACTGACTAGCCAGTAGTTCGTTGTCGTTGTCCGCTACGGTAACTAAACCTATGCAACTTCCATAGGTGTAATAACAGCCCCTAAACGTCCCACTGATGGTCCACTCGATCTTTTTTGTGATTTGAATGTTTGTTTGAGAATTTCTAAGTTATGATATAACGTGATTTTTTCGTAATTTTTCTTTAGTTATTTTAAGTTAAGAAAAAATTTCACCAAATCAATTACAATTATCGACATGAAACCATTTCGCTAGTTCAATTTTGATCAAAAGAAAATAAAAAAAATATCATAAATATAAATAATAATAAAACAGAAAGATAAATAAATCAATTATTAATAAATTACACTACAAAAAAAACTTCGGAATTAAATAATATTATAAACATAAACATTAGCGTTGCCATAGAACGTAGGAATGCGGCCAGTATTTTGGGAACGTTCCCCATCGACAGCGATCTGGATTCTTATTTTACTTGTAAATATGATTATAATAATAAATAAATTAAAGACTACTTATTTCATTCATAATAAAATAATAATACATGCAAAACCAACCGCGACCATGGTATCCCCGCTATCGCCTGAAAAATCAATACCGAAAAATCCTCAAGGGCGTTGCTATAAGCCTTAAACAGAGATTATCTCTAATTGACACCGCATGTTAACTATAAAAAGCAAAATTATCAGTAAAACATCTGTTTAGTTTTGAATCCACTTGAATCTAACAAAAAATTAAAAAGTACAATACAGAAGCCTGGTTCCATTCCAATCGGTCGAGTGCTACAAGTAAACAAACTACTGTTTATGTAGAGCTTTTTGCTTAGTTTTAGTTACATCGACTTTAAAACGATTTTAAAGAACTTCAAGAGGCGCAATTTTAAGAGTTCAATGGTCGTCTGATACTTGAGTCTTAGGGCACGGCTGCATTAGTGTGATAACATTATGAAAGAAACTCGCTTTCATAAGACCGACTCTAGAAAAAATCAACAGTTCCGCTAGTTTAAATGTCATTATTATTATTATGGTAGCACTATATACATACAAAATACATATACAACACAAATCTACAAAAATCACTACATAGTATAAAACAAAGTCGCCTTTTCTGTCCCTATATCCCTATGTGCGCTTAAATCTTTAAAACTACCCAACGAATTTTGATGTGGTTTTTTCCAATAGATAGAGTGATTCAAGAGGAAGGTTTATATGTATAATACATGCATCATATACTAAGGCAACATTGCTAATTTTAGAGGTTTCTATCTAGTGATGCCCGTGCAAAGTCGGAGCGGGCCGCTATGTTTTTATATACAACGTTCATAGTTTTTCTGTAGTGTATTTAATTTTGTATCAGCATTGCACCCGTGCGAAGCCGGGGCGGGTCGCTAGTCATACATAAAAGTAAGTATATAGTATTAGTCGGTAAATGTCTTATTGTTAGCCTCGGGTCTCCACAATTGAAAAAAATCAAAAAGCCTAAGCGATATTTACTCTAGGCTAAAGTTCGATAGTCATGATATTATTTTTTTTGAAAGTAATTACACTCCGTTACACTGAAATACATTTATGTTCAATAAATATGCCTTTATCGGGGTAGCTACAGAACAGCTTTGAGAGTAAACAATATTGTATAATTAATCTGAAATTAACAGGGTCTCATTTAAAACTGTAGGGCGGATATCAATTTTGATTTTATAGGATAAATAACAGATAGGTTATATTCACCATCTGACGGCCATCGGTTTGGAATTGACCGAGATCTATTCTTCAAATGAGAGAGGTTTAGGATATAACTTTATATTCTTATCAACACATTTACAAGCAACGTATTCTACTCGCAGACCGATACAATAATGTATTCTATTGTTTTGGAACTTAAATTTAAATAAACTATATTTATTAATATATTAGAACGACTAAGGAGGTTAGTCGTTACATTACACCAACACAAGAATGAACTTACAGACTAAAACTATACCTAACTATTAAAGGGCGGTCTTATCGCTAAAAAGTGAACTCCTCCATTCAAACACAATATGGGGATACAGCATTATCCATTGATACCTCACAGTTTATATACTGCAAGTATTACTCGCTTAATAGTTAATAAAGAGCGGTGTCAAAGTTATGCTGATAACTTAATATGCTAGCAGTCGGTAGTAAATAAGCACCCACAGTTTATATTTCGAAGTAAAATAACAACTTTTTAATAAAGCCTTCCTCGTGGTATCACTCATATATCTTCGCATACGTATCCCGTGAAACTGTTGGCGATAAAAGTAATCATATATCGATGACCGTTAAATAAAACATATGCAGATAGTATGGTGTATCCACATCACTAGTTGGTAAGTTTATATTGTCTGTTTTTTTCTTCCTTCCTCTTTGTCTATGTGTCATGTCGGTCAGTCATATTAAATTTTGTATCTCTTTTAAAATTAAAATAAACAGTCTACCAAAGTTAGTCAGTATATGAATTAACATTTATAATGTATCTCTACCCAACCAACCAATAATAAAATTAAAAAAATACCCCAGACATATCCAATCAATTCGTTTGTAAAGCGGTGAAAAAAATAATTTACAAACCTAATTTCAAAATTAACTATATCTGTATATAGTTATTATTTACACGTGTAAAGATATAACAACATGTAATATATGTAAGTAGGTATATGTCAATATTGAAAACATAGTAGTACTCTGTATAATAATAAAAAAGAAAGTACTCATTAAACATTACAGTCAGATACCCTATTTCGTCCTTAATCCATTTACATAATTGTAATATTATATAAAGACTAAGATAAGGCTTAATATCATTATACACTAGACCAGCCACTAATAATTATTGGTTATTCCGAGATTAATAAAATTGCAAAAAGCTATTTTAAAATTAAACTCAAAACTTATAGTTTATTAAATCAAAAATGTGTAAGCGAAAAAATGTATAAGCAAATAATTGAATTGGGAACGCGAACGAGTGGTAAGTATATCCACTACAGAATAATGTTTATATCACTATACCAAGACGATTGTCAAAATAGAAATTATTTTTGTGAGAAATCCACAAAGCTAAGAAATGATACACAACCCACTCACAACAGGAGTGATTTATGATTGCAAGGCGACTGTATGACAGCCAGAGGCGTCGAGAGTAAGTATTTGCTATATAACATTTCGTTTTAGAAAAATGGACTCTGGTACTTTTAATTTCTTCATAGAGATTACTTCTCCTAAAGTAATTTGTTTTATCAAATTCTAATTGCATCAATTTGGTTGAAACGCACATAACTGAAAGGACACGGTGATAATATATAATGACATTGAATGACTAAACCCTTCAATGGCATTGAATATTACCGTATGTGTGTGTGTTAATATGGATCAATTTGACTGATTCATTGAAATTGAAAGATAGACTTGAATACTTGAATCGTCTAATTTCGGCTTAAGGCGTATATAATTTTTTATTTTGGTATTAAACAGATATATACAATTATGCATTTCAAAGATAGATTAAAAGAAACATTAATTAGTTCTTTTAATTCTGCAGTGTCTAAAATAAATATTTATAATAAATGTTAAGTTTCTAGAACAACGCGAATGTGTGGTGGCGCACACACAACTTTAAAGAAAAAAAATCGAGCATAAAAATATGAATTCAAAATGTTGTAGAAAATAGTTATTTATTTACTTTTTTAGTTTACAGTGGTTTTGCTTTTGTTAAAAAAATAAAAAATATGAAGAAAATCTGTTAATAATTATCATATATGACGTATTCGGTGCAGTTTCGTTAGATTTAGTAGTAGTTTAGCAGATTTGATAATTAAATCACTATACGCGCTTGCAATATTACATTTCGTCGTTTGGTGGAAAATTAGACATTAGAATAGCGTGCTTTTATTCTCCTCAACCAATTTACCATACGCCCCTACACATTCATGAAACAACGGAGCCTCCTGATCAGAATACGCATACCCACCACCACTTGCTGATATGTTTTTTTTATTGCATGACTTCAACAGACACGCAGACGGCCCACTTGATGGAAAGCGGTTCCCATCGACTATGCACGATTACAACACCAAAGGTGCTACAAATGCGCTGCTGCTCTCTTAACGGGGACTGCAACATGCTCACTAACGCCGGAACACAACTCAAGGTTGTTATGGCGGCATACCCTAGAGCAGGGTGGTAGCCAACCAGGCGGGCAATTTTATTTATTTATTGAAGTATAGGTTTGTGTTTGACCACCGCCTCACCTGATGTTGAGTGATCTAGAATGGAGCACGCTTAACTAGAAGATACTTATTCACTCGTCACTTGCGTCTTCCCAGATTGTATTTGACAGGAAATACCCTACCACCTAGGTGTGGGTTGTTCTATCGCCTGGCCGCAAGAAATTATATTCTCTCTCCATTCCTGCACGGATGTATATTTGGAACCTTAAAATATGCGTTACATATGTGGAACCTTAAAAACAATGAAACGGCATTTCTATAACGTGAGCGGACAAGTTATTAAAAATTAATCCCGCGAGTATACGAACAAGTTCTCCGAAAGATCCATTATTCATGTGGAAAACATACGTTGTAGACTTATCAAGATTTAGGTGTGAACTTTAACGTTCAATATAGAACAACAAGGGACTTCCCGCGGATTTGTACACGTAGAAAAAAATCGAATTGTTTACGATTTTAATAAACATCAAAAATCAAGAAAAGAAGGAACAAGAAAAGGAAGGAAGGAAGGAAAAGACCCCCTAACAGGCTAACAGAATACTAAAATCAGGCAAACTACGATTAAACGATAGATACATTAAATTCTTTAGTTTTTAAAATTTCAATTAATTTTCAAATAATAAAATTATACAGTATGCTCCATTTGACCTCTCTTACTTGTACTTATTTATGACGTCAAGTAGATGCCGAACGAATCCTGAGAGGCCACAACGTTCGGTAAGATTATAAATAGCATTTCAATTTACTTGATAGTCCGCTACCCCATTTTCTCTGTCTTACAGTTTGTCTAGAATCCGAGTCTACTGTAATTTTTCAATTACAAAGTATCATAAACAAACATAGTTTATATAGGTTATTAAACTTTCGAGTTCATTAAACTTTCTTTGAAAAACAGTAGGATTATAAGGCTTATTAAAACTATTTTTTTATAATTAAAAATATAACACTGAATATATATTATACAGCAAAGTCAGCAAAATGCAAATGTGTAGAGACTAATATCTGTATCCAATCGTGGCAAGTTAAATAATATCGTCTGTGCTTATTTAGTTAGCTTAGTTAAAATGTTGTTCCGATTCGTTTTGCCACTTGACCGTTGCCATTAGTTTTTCCACTTGTTCGTTGAAGTTTTACTTCTACTACCTATGTGTCCCAGCACACATTTTGATTTTTCGCAGGTTTATTGAAAATTATGATTTGGCCAGGTTAGTTATGTTTTAATGAATACATTTTACATTTTATCAAACAAAAAAACTGATTCGATGCGGATCCAGAAACGCATCCATAGTCTACTCTCAAATTGTCCGCCTCTCACCACGTCTACTCTAAAATGCCCTCCACGCGGCCGTAACGCTTTATCGTGACAGCAAAAATCTTAACACTCCCCCCGTCTACATAGAAGTTTCACTTCAAAATTAGTACACATTTACAGGTATAAGAACGTAATACCTACGTTTCCATTTAAAAGACCCTAAAAACAGTCATGCTCGTATTAAACCTACAGACTCATCTCGGCATAATAAACCACTAAATTTACTTTTCCAATCAGTCTAACATGAATACAAATATTAACCTAAAAATCATTGAATTAAGATTTAAATTCCTTTAACAAATTCATGAGGTATTCATTAGTACAATCACAGCCTAAGCAAACATCAAACCGCGGGTTCTCTGTTTGAATAATTATTATTTCTGTTGAAATTTCACTAAACATCGTTTCTATATGTGAAATTGAAAATCCTTGTACTCTGTTAAACCTAATTACGTGCGTTCATGTAATTTACGACAGTGTCTTGTTTGAGGACCTATTCAAATTCATCTGGCTTCAGTTCAATATGGGAACTTCGTTGGATTGATGTCAGTTTGACTGTGTATATCGGATGTGATAAATTAATAACAGATTTAAAGAGTATCTTGAAAATATTGTTTGGATTATTTACTTAAAAAAAACAGTTTTTAATAAAACACTATAATTTTACTTTATAATAATTGCATGATATTTTACCTAGTGTTATTGTGATAAATATCACTATATTACGACTATATTAATAGAAGAACAAAATTGAATACGGTTAAATTCAGCTATCCTCATTTCAGATAAAATAGTCTACGGATTTACTACTCTTGTCCAAAAACAGGTAAAGAGATATCATCGGTAATATATTAGATGTATTCATGAATGTCTACAATTCTACATCAAAACCAGTAACAAACAGGTGTGTAATAAGGAATATTTCACTATCTATAAACCACGAGTTCAAAAAGAAACCTCGAATCGAGTAGAGTTGGAAACAATAAATACATCATTACTACATATGTGTTTTGAGTACATATTAGGTTTTCTCCTAACAGGTATTGACGAAGTCTGTCAAACATTTGACTGACACTGATGTCGATTTGCAGCGTAAGGGGGCCGGATATCAGTTAGATATGTAAATGGAGGGTAGATAGAAACAAAATTAAAACATTAATCACGTGGTTGTTAGAGCGTTTACTGCTTAAGTTTAACAAGCGTGCCATTTATTTACGCGCTCGTGTGTCTTTTACGATGTTGTTAAGCAGAAAGTACGCGTTGAATTTTTGTTCTGTCTGATTTATTACACAATTTCCATGCATAATTAAAACAACATTTCAACGGTTTTATGTGCTATGTTTCATCAATTTATTATAAAGATTAAATGTAATTAATTTTTGAAGGTTAAAATTCTGAAATTTCAATTTTTATGATAATTATTGAAGCAAAGAATCGATATCTATAATACTATAAAAGTGTAAGTAGATTTTTGGTTTGTTGATTGTTCAGGATTCATATAAAAATAAACGACCGGGCATATTTCGATGCGGTTTTCGCTGATCGACATAAATTTCTTCGATTTAAAATCTGCGCTACTTTTTATTCTGGGAATCACGCGCGAATTTTCTGGGAAACATCTAAAATTATGTAATAATTATGAATTAATTATGATTATGAAGTTGCGGGCATATCCTAGTTTTTTTTAAATTGCCTGAAGCAGACAAACAGGCATGTGCCTGGTGACCCATGCGGGTCACCTGATAGTGAGAGTGAAGGAAAGTGGTTACCGTTGTCTATGGATGCTTGTAACATTAGGACTGTTGCCAACGAGTTGCCGACCTCTAAGAAAAAATATTTTTTCTTAAAGAACCCCAATGTCGTGGCGCAAAAGGAATGCCGCGGTGGGAAGTTTCATCTAGTTTATAATAAACTAGCTGTCTCGGTAGACGTCGTCCTGCCCGGAAAAGCTTTAATCGATATGCTGACAACAGCGCCACCTACCGAGTCCAATTGTGAACCAACTCAGAAACCTTCTTTGGCTCATGCACAACAACTTTGCTAAAGATCATCACACGATCAAATGTATAGTTTACGATTCTATAAACGACATACAGACAAACATTCATTTTTATATATAAGAAGAAAATACATACGTTTCGATATCGTTTGAGCGATATCTAATTCATGATGGGCGGGCAACGCGCCTCGCCTCCCGCGACGCAGCGTAGCAATTTCTGAAACAAGGGCAAATACAAATTTAATCACATAGCTTTATATAAAAAAGTAGCAAGACTGTATTAGCTACTGTGTGGCTATTAGCGACAGTTGGAATTCAGCTAAAATAGTAACGTGTGGATATTCGCAGCACTGTCGTTAGCCGCCCCACGTTACCTCCAGTGTCAAGTTATACATACAAAGTAAATTAAAGACAGTTATATAATTTAATTATTTGTTTTATTTAATCTCCATCTGACACGCCTAATTGGGCTCGGAAGAGAATCATACATTATCATCACGGAAAACCTGAGTGGCATAATATAACAGTAGGGTCCCTCAGATCAACCTCAGAAAAACTGTGACGTGGTCTGATGAAAACCAGCCATTTTAAACCATTCAATGCTCTTGAGCCGTTTTTAAACTTCGTGCAGATCTCCATAATAAAGCTTCGAAAATGGCGTGCATAAAAAACCATTCACAATTGGTCCAATTAGTTGAACATAAGTCACCGCTTTTACAAATGCCAAAAATGACACGTTTACAAAGCCATAAATCATTGGTCAAGTTAGCAAGCAAATGTTTCAGTTTTCCCTTTGCACTTTAAACGAAGTCGCGATAATGCTTAATAAAATGTAGAACTTTTCAGCTATTTAACATATCTCAAACAATATAAGGCTATAATAGCGTACAGGTTATCCTTATTATTGACTTTTAGAAGAAGCATTTCGGAATCGAATATTCTGGAAATCCATGTAGGCCAAGTCTTACTAACTTTTTCTTTCTCTCCTCGGTGCGAGCTGTTCTGTCATAGTGCAGAGCACCGAGTGATTTGCAAATAGCGGATCACGCTCGGGGCTTTGTCACCTAGTTTTGGGTAAATTGGTTGGGGCATTAAATTACGGTGTATTGTAAGATTTGCGTTTGACCGCGATTACTCCTAATCTCGGACGATTATGCGGTCAAAGGTGGAGCACGCCTATCTAGATAACACTATTCACACGAGAATTGAAGATACCCGATCATATTTTTCGGAAAACACGGTGAAGTCTAAGTAGTAAAAGAGTAAGTCTTTGAAATAGAGACAGAAGGAGGGAAGCCCAGAAAGACATGGGAAGACATGTCCGTATATAAATGTGGAAAAAACTGCAGAAGAAATACAACTTTTTTTTATTTTTATTAAGGTGTAGCCTAAATAGTGCTACATAATACTGTAGTAAAACCGCGAAAGTTTTTTTATGTGTTATTTTGTGTGGGGTAACGTTAATTAGATCTAAATAAATGTCGATGATATTAAGTAAATAGATGTAAGGTATTTTATATTAGATACTTTTAGGGTTCCCTAGTCAAAGACAAAAACAATAGACGATTATTACAGAGGTAACGTCCGCTAACTGGCAAGAATTTCCCTGTTTTATAAGAGTATAAAATCTGCCTTTTACAAATAATTTTAAGTACGTAATAAAAATTGAAAAAGCCTAATACATTTTTGTACATAATATATATTATTATGTACAAAAATGTAGATAAGATATAGATTATGACAGCATTATCAGTACCTGCCATGCTACCAAACAATATGCTCACAAACAATACAAAAATGTCTTGACAACATCGAGGCTAATATGTGTAGTTGTTTACGAAGTACATATGCCGAAGACTGACGTTTTCTTGTCAAAACAATTAGGCCGCCTTATCCTTTAACGCGATCATGCAACCTAACTTGAATATTCATCATTATTTATTGGATTAAAAGAAGATGCAATAACAAGAGTTGAGAAAGGAATGTTAAGGTGGTTTCAACATGTAGAGATAATGGATGAAGGGAGAGTGACAAAACAAATATATGAGAATAGCACATTGTTCTTATACATTTGTAAACCGACAGATTGTGATGGCAGACCGCGATATAACGAGATCAAATATCGCAGTCTTAAAGAATGGTCAGGTAAGAAGAACCTATAAACTTGAAAGTGTGAAATAATTAATGAAAGCCGAGGATGCAATGTATGTCAAGATCGCTGCAAGTGGAGCACATTATCTGTGCCTACCCCTATGGGAAGTAGGCGTGATAATATTTTTGATTTTATTTTGTTTATATTAATTTAAGACCATAAATATTTTGTGTCTCAACATAAATACTAACTAAGTTTATTATTTTAAAATGTCCATAATTACCATTATATAAATGACATATTTACAATGAATCTTATTCATTTCACAAAATATTATGTTGATCAGAAGGCATTTTTATATAATCATAGCAATATTTAGAAACACAAATAATCATTGCTAAATAATATACTTGTTTCAGAAGGAATGCCTTCAGTTAACTAACTCTCGTATATTTTATTTCATTTCTTTCTTTAAACGTGTAAACCTTCCCCATCCTCATTCTTGCCGCGTCAAAAGTGAAGATGTCACCATTTTTAAAACAATAATAAAAAAACACTGGGACAAGAGCCGCAAGCCGCTGTCCGTCTCACTACGCGCTTAAATTTATAAAAAAACCGCTCCTATAATCAAGACTGCACATGTCTCGCAAAGTGACAATATAAATACAAAAATAAATTAATTTTAATAATCTCGTCGTACTTGTTGCTGGGGCTGAAGAAAAGCACCAAGAGTAGCAGAATAGGTTCAGTGTCTTCCACTCAAACTCCCAAAATTGAAACCAATAACCACCCCTAATTAAACTATGAATTTATTTTCCCGCTATTTCTAGTGTATTCATCTATAGGTAGTTTGTAAGAATTTCAACAGCCTGATTTGTAAAACTGTGCTTTACAACATTTAGAAATGATAAAGATATATGTTTGAATGTACGTAATTATTTATTAGACATTCAGCAAATCAACTTCTGCTATAAGTAATACTTGTATAGGTATTTAGCTCGCGGGTGGACGCTTGTATTGAATAAAAAATCGTTAACGGCTATACAAAATAACATCTGTAACCAACCGCCCGAATGGTACAAAAAGCGATTTGCCCTCATTCGTTTTGTAGCACGTCCGACCGTTGCCTCCATTATGAGGAACTTCTAAGACCGACCTTGGGACCAGCAAAAAATAATAACAGGTAGCTGCGTCTACAGGGTACGGGTGGGTTGAAATCCGTTATATTTCCTAAACGATTATGATATTTATAAGGTGATGTGGTTATAACCAGACGAAATGCATGTTGATACAATTCTAGGACATATTATGTAAGTGTTTTTTCATGTACAAAATGCTTAGTGATGTAAAAAAAATATATGCAAACAAAGGCATATATATCGCAGTAGTATTTTTTAGAAAGTATTATATCTAACATGTATGAAATATGGTACGATTTGATTAAGTATTTATATAATCAAGGTATGCTATGCTAATAGATTCCGAAATAATCAAGGGAGTAGAGGTTAAAAAATACTTTCAACGAGAGTTGCTTAGAATAAGAATATTTGAATCCATATAAATCTCATTCTCAGGTCATTTAGATAGTAGATATCAGGTCATTTAATAGGAGTTGCCGCCACCCGCGGAACAGTGGCGGTCTCTTGTTTATTATTATCTAATAACTTGAAAATGACGCTAAAAGCGCTCGAAAGTATTGTACGTAATCTCAGTGATGTGATAAACGTTCTTAGTAATAAAATCAGTGCCCTAGAGTGCAAATGAGATAATCTCAGTGATGTGATAAGATGCGTTAATTAGTTTTCTATGTTGTATGTTCGATTAATTGCTACTTTATGGTTTCGTTACCATATAACCTTTATATGCGTGAACTGCCATTATAATAACAGCCCATGAACGTCCCACTGCTGGACTCAGGCCTCCCACTATAAGTGAACAGACAAAATACCCGTCACGTTTGTCTAATGCGGCAGGTTTGACACATCGGTTAACTCGATGTGCAGGTTTCATCGCGATGTTTGCCTTTACCGTTGTTAGCACGTGGTATTGTAACAATATGCAATGCACATTAGGTCAGAAAGCCAGGATTCGAACCATCGCCTATGAGGTCCAGGGACGCGTGCGTTAGCCATTACGCTACCACGACTGAACTGCCAACAACCACTAAAGAGCAAGATTTTAATATAGAAAGATTGCATTATAAGAAAGTCATTTTATATAGGGAAAATTATACCATTGTTGAGTTAGCTTTAAGGCTCATAGCAACGTTCTTGAGAATTTTCGGGACTGCTTTTTCGGGCGCTAGCTGGGATTACATTGACGCGGTCGTATTTCAGTATTATTTTATTGTGAATAAAATATAGAGTAGAATAAAAATTATTTATCTTTTATAAAAATATAGATTTTTTTTTATTTCGTTTTTAACCAAATGGAACGAGTAAAATGGTTTCATATCAATAATTTTATGATTTTTTTTCTTAATTTAAAATAAGTATAGAAAATTTACGAAAAATCACGTTACGTTAATCTCTTATCGTATTTTTTTTAAATTATTGATTGGTAAAAACAAACGAGAAGTTGATTTGTTTGCGTCACTTTCGACCTTTTTCGGCGATAGGAGCCTTAAGGGCAAACAATTTTGGGACTTGGTAACACTGCGCGTTAAGTTATCGTTGCCGCATATTATAAAAAAATCTATTCAAATTTGCAAGTTCATTACCATCGAGACCGGGCAAGGTCAGTTCGCGTTTTGAATTTGAATAAAGACCGTTTTCCATCAATGGAACGCAATTTCATTATAATAGCGACAAAACTTATAATTAATAATATCCATTATACTAATGATAAGTTTTTATGCCATCAGTAAGGGAATAATGGGAAGGGATGAAAAGTACGTGACAAAATGTTAAAATGTATACAATATTCTAAACATGCCTTGTCGGACATGTTTGACGATGATGCGGCTGAGACAAGGCTTGAAGATAGCCGTATTGTACTTTTCAGGAAATACGGACTCTGATGGTGCATTCCATAACTCAGCAGTACGTTGAAGAAACTTGAACTTTGAAACGTTTCGTTCGAACGGTCAAGTTTTAAATTATTTTTCATGTATATATGTAAGATTTTGTACAAGACAGATAGGGATAGGCCTGCCACCTTTTTGTACAGAAAAAATATATTTTTTTAAAACTATATATTTTTTTTTAGAAACTTAGGTGGAACACAGAGTACATATTTATTTTTTGGTTTTTATTATATACTAGCTGTCCAGGCAGACGTCGTCCTGTCCGGAAAAGTTTCAATCGATATGCCGACAGCAGCGCCACCTATCGGGTCTAATTTTAAACCAACTCAGAAACCTTATCTGGCTCATGCACAACAACTTTGCTAAAGATCATCACATGATCAAATGTATAGTTTACGATTCTATAAAGGACATACAGACAAACATTCCTTTTTATATGTAAAGATTTTATTTATTTCAGAATTGCACATTCCATATGTTACTATTACTACTTTTTGTATGGGCTAGCAAAGATCTGTTATTTTTAAAATAATCGTCAGTATCTGAACAAAAGGCGCGACAATTGAATTAGCGTTGAAAATATATACATTTCGTTGTATATGAAAAGAAAGAAAGCAAATGATGTTTATTTAGATTTATTTAAAATGGAAATTATACATAAAATATTTAACAAAAACCAAAGGTTACCCAACTCTTAACATGCCCTAACTCGACAAATACTGGTTGATAACAACCAACGCTGGTCTTCCGTTAGTACCAGTATAAAATTTTTCTTTAATATTTAGTACAATTGGCTAAAATATAGTACGATAGGCACACTTATCTAGAAGTCATTAAAATAAGTTTATAAACTACTAGCTGTCCCGGCAGACGTCGTCCTGCCCGGTAAAAAATAGGGGTTGATCGTAGAGGGTTGAAAATCTAGGGTTGTATGTATTTTTGTATGTTGTATCATAAAAAAATTTAAATTAAAAATGTTGTCTAAAAAATAAATAAAAAAATTTAGGGGTGGTCTACCCCTAACATTTAGGGGGATGAAAAATAGATGTTGGCCGATTCTCATAGATACCGGATAAGCACAAAAATTTCATCAAAATCGGTCAAGCCGTTTCGGAGGAGTATGGCAACGAAAACTGTGACACGAGAATTTTATATATTAGATAGATAGATAAATTATGTGTAGGTGGTTAAATAAAAAATAAATAAATATCCACCTTTAGATGTTCCGAAGTTGTCTAAGATATTTGATCACCATACAGATGTACAAAAATGACGACGGGTATACAATACGTTATACTAATACTTGGAAACCCAAGCCCACCGTTGGGACGCTTTTGGGCTATTATTATAATACAAAGTAAGCATAAAAACTCCCAAACCAACAATAAAGAACAGTAAGACGGTGGTGTATAAATCTAAAAATCTAAGTGAAATTATATTTCAACGAAATTTCATAAAGTTTTAACGACTTCAAGGGAGCGCAATAAAACCTTGCTAGCTTTACTGAGATAAGTTCAAAGCGTGTTTTGAAAAAAAAAAGGAAACTGAATGAAGACTTTAAATCACTGTGAGATATCTTCGTAAAAGTAACGAAAGCTATCCGTTTTTTCAAGAGGAAATCCCTTTGAGGTCACTCCGCTGCACGGAGACTACGACGGGACAGTGAGAGACTTGTGGCAAGATGGACTGCGGTAATAGCCACTCAAATCCCTTGGTGTCTCTTGTCACCATGCCGGCGTTCCAACGAGTCTACTCCGATGTTTGAGACGAAGGAACGGCGCTCCTCGTCCCGAGCTGCGCACAGTCAGAGACCGTACAGCGCCGTGTCCATCTGAATTGAAGTATTAAGGGGATTTGATCGATGTTTTAATCATGAACTTATCGTGTCTGGTGCAATCAGTGAGAGCATCGATTGCTCACCTCCTCGTCTTTTATCGTTATTTTCCTTATTATTTCATCCCTCCTATCGACCCCCCCCCCCGCCCAGCTCTCCAATACAAAGTGACAAAATGGCACCACTTGTAATGTTTCTGAAAGACTGTTTGTCATCTCTAAGCAATGGAAAAAAGGTGTCAGTCGTAGAACTGCACGTCAGAAGTAACTTTATAGCTGAGCGTGACGTCACGCGAGTTCAGTGCTTTTTTTGACCATCCCTAAAGTGCCCAACGTACCCAAAGAGGTTATTACTCTAAAACAAAAATGGATTTTATGCTGGAATGGCTTAAACCCAAGTAACACACGACTCATCACTTATCACTCTATATAACCCACAATACCACCGACCAAGTACCCACATGAAACTGTCAAATTAAGCCACTCAACGAAAACAATAACATCGGCATATTCACAACCCAATGCGGGCTTAGTTAATTAGGGACCAAGTATTTAGCATACGGACGGGTCGATGTATAATGAAATACGTCAGGTGTCTCCCTGAAATAAGACCCTTGTCAGCTGCGGGACAATAGTGACGGCGCCAGATGTGAATTAGTATTACTAATGGACTGTATTACTGTCTTGGACGTAGACGCAATTAGGGTGTAATATTACAAAATTAAAAGTAACAGGTCAGATTAAAGATTGCAATTTGGACAAGCACAACTTAACCGACAAGGTTGCACCGACTGCCAATGCCTTAATTAAAGTTACGTTTTAACAGTTTTAAGCACGGTGTTATGGTATGTAAAAATAGCTAGTCTTCCTTGATCATGACTATTGAAAATGGAGCTGCGATAAAATCAAACGCGTTAAAACGTATGTTTTAATGTGTGTACCAAACGCGAGAAAATACTTTGTAATTTGTTGTATTTAATCTAGGATATAATAATCTCTCTTTTCTTTCGGCATATTCAAGTTTTTATTCAAAATAAGTTCCACTGGAGAACACTTTTTGAAGGTCATACATATAGGTTAAAATTTTAATTTTACTTCCTAGTCTATGTACACCGCTTCGCAACGTGTTATTCCTGTTAAGGAGAAGAAGCGGCAAGAAACTTACCAACAACACGTCTAGCTAAAAATTGTTTTTCTTTATATTTGTTGTTCTATTTATATTTCACTTCTTTTTTATAGTTTTATACAGAATTATGTTACAGAATGACTTTTGAAGAAGTAATGGAGTTGTAGCAAACAGTGCAGCACACTCAACAAGACAGAGCGCAATAAAAGGATAGCAAACATTATTATAGTTATAAAGATAAAGACATAACGTACTAATTTTTTTGCAACATGCCTCCATATATTCCTTACAAATACGGAAAGATAAAAACGTTATACTCGTACAAAGCATAGTATAAGAGGTTGGAACGAGCTGCTATGTAAATTAAGTTTTGTCATTTAAATATCCCAATTAATTGGGGTCGGCACAATTTGTCTCTTCCTTCCACACTCTTCTATTTTGATATACATCCTTTACACAATCCATCCATCTCTTTTTTGGTCTACCCTTACATTTTTACCCATCCATCTTGCGGTTTAACATTGTTATTACCACGTGACTTTCACCCTTCCTCATTCTATGTCTATATCAACTTAATCTTCTTCCTCTTAATTTTTCAGCCACGGGTGCAACTTTCAGAGATAACCCTTAAGTACTCATTTCTCACTTTATCCATTCTTGTAACACCACACACCCGTCTCAACATTCTCATCTCAGCTTAGTGCATAAATTTGTGTTTTATCACTTTAGTCTAGTCTCTAGTCCTTTAATCTAGGATACAATTATATGAATACATAAATATCTCATTTTTGGATTTGTGCTTACCCATTTTAGCATACCTCCAACTCTTGTTTAAGACAATGTTCTTCTATAACTATATAAATAATTTCAGTATACAGGTTTATTCAAGATATTTTAATTATTATTTCACGATATTTTAATTATTATTTTATTTACTTTGACTTATTACATTTCTTATTATGTCGGAAAAACGGTGTAAGATGTGCAAAATAATTTTCTGCAAAGTATCATACCGTCGTTGATATGAAACTGAAACGCTCTAGCTGTTGAGCTACCACGACTTGGTAGGGTTGAGATGGCTACCACCTCCGGTCTAGAGTTTTCCGCTATAACAAGTTGTGTTAAGCCATTAGCGGCTAGGTTCCAGTCTCCTTTAAAGAGCAGCAGCGCATTTGTAGCATCTTTAGTGTTGCTAGTATTCACGAATATGGAATAGTATTCCTAATATGGAAAACCGCCATATCTTCTGAAAGAATTAGAACAAAAGATACACATTATCAATTGGGAGAATTATTAATTGCTAATGTCTTATAGAAATGTAAGACAGAAAGAAATAAACAAAATTATTTTCAAAGACCATTGCTATTAATGTAGAAATATGAAACATAGAGACTCTTGGGACGTAAGAAATTGTTGTGTCAACATGTTTTAATGTCTCGAAGACTGATTCGACCCACAGGTAAACATTCAAAGAGATCCATTATCCAAAATGATCCGAACAAAAAATATATTGCAGCGAACAAACCCTTTTCGCTCCAATAAAAACCCAGGTAGGGAAACCGTATCGAAGAAATAATAACATATTTCTGATATATATATTTATGTAAAATACAATTTTTGGAGTTAATTCCTTAGAAAAGATTTTCATATTGGCTCCCAGTATGGAAATTGTATGAGGAGTGAAATAAGACAAGCGTTAACTGAAAAGCGTTACGTTTTGTTTATTATACAATTTCAAACTTTCATGTAATGTGTTAAGATCTAAAATAAAACTCATTGCTAAAAGAAAAGATTAAGAAGTAAACTCCAGTTGTGCGTCAGAGTTGACACATTTGTAATAACTAAAATCACCCACTTTTACCTAATGTTATGTATTAATAGAATCGTGTACAAAATACTATTTTCAGTATTCTGAAGAACTTTTGTAATATTATAAAATTGTACACAAATAACATCTATATTGAAGATATTAAATAAATGAGATAGTCTATGTCTATGGTCGACGTGGTAGAATATAAAACAATATTATTTAATTTTTGTATGTTATTCTGTATTTACGTAAAAACTACTAAGACAATTTAAATTATTTTCTTGGCAGGGGATAGATGGTATTTTTGCAAGCAATTTTCTGCCCCAAAATCTCAAGTTCCTACAAAATCTGGTTGCCATTCATATATCCTTGACGGACACAAGAAACAAATATGAAATTATCGTGCTTTTTAGAATTTTTGAAAGTAGTGTTGTATAATTGTCGTCCGTGCAGGAACGGAGAAAGAATACAATTTCCTGCGGCCCGGCGGCCTGTCGTAAGAGGCGACAAAACAACCCACAGCCAGGTGGTAGGGCATTTGCCCGACTGGATGGCTACCACCCCTGGTCTAGAGTATGTCGCCATAACAACCTTGTGTTGTGTTCCGGCATTAGTGACCAGGTTCCAGGCTCCCTAAAGAGAGCAGCAGCACATTCGTAGCACCTTTGGTGTTGCAAATGTCCATAGGCGATGGTAACCGCTGTTCATCAAGTGGGCCGTCTGCCTGTCTGCTGATCTCCTGCAATAAAAAAAAAAAGAAATATTTTGTAACTTATAATTACATAGCCTGTGTTTAAATTCTGAAATTTATTTTGAGTCTACAGACAAATATTTCAATTTTATTCGTATAGATAGATGAGAAGGATGAACATAAGACTCCTTTCCAAGGAAAATGGTACACTTAGACAAGTAAATCTAATTTCAGATAGCATGCTATTTCAACTATCTTAATATTGTTACATGCCGGCAAAAAGTGGATGCACACCTGCCTGCCATAAACCTGGTTTATTACCTTTCCCGGTGAGGTTTCTCAGAAACCTCAGTCCACGCGGTCCTTTCTAGTATTGTACAGTGTTGGTGAGGCAGTCTAGCGACGAGCAAAGCAAGACGTGTACATTCGATAAGCGATATAGTGACGGACTTTGCGCGTGTTATTGAATTGTGCAATTTGTACTGGTATTGTAGTTATATTTCTACCTGTTTTATATGTGTTTGTATAGTTCTAATAAATTCTATAGTAATTCCAACGGCATTTTAATTCGAATCCCCCGCACTCGTAACAATATATTAGGCATCATTCTATCTTCCTCGGTACTTATATAAGCTCCTTAAACTCTCGTTTGTCTCCAGTCCATAGATAAGGCAAAGTAAACGTACCTAAGTCGGGGACAGTTGAAACTTAACACGTACAGTCAACAAATGAAGTTTAACTCACTTTAAAGTTGTTACTACGTAACTGGGAGCTAATGAATTGGGATTGTTGGACGAACTGTACGGTTGACTTTGCTTCCTACATTGTTATGAACTCCTGGTACTTTTTCTGAATGAAGCCAACTTGATTAATGCCGGGTTTCGTCTATTATGTTACTTACCCATTGGTAATAATTGATATTGCTTGCGCGGAATTTATTTCTAACTAGGATAAGCTCGCGATTTCGTCCAAGTTTGACTTGAAATTCCCGGACAAATTACCAGAGCATTTAAAAAAGGATGTAAGCTACGTTTATTGAAAATATAATATAATATAAGTGTATATTGGGAATAAGTCAATTTTTATGCAACCGAACAACTTCAAATCGCTCCCGGGCATATTCCAATCGGATTCCTGGGATAAAAAATATTACACCTTTATAAGATAAAATTTGCTATCGATCAGTGAAAACCTCACATTGGAATTAGTTTTTTTACTGGCCATTTCAAATAAATCCCAGAAAAAATCCGAACAAATAAACAGACAAGAAATCTGAAATAAAAAATTGCATCGGGATCTCCATCGTTCATATTTTAATTGTTTTTTTTTAAATAGCTTTAATATACAGACACGGAATGTTTATAATTTTATATTATTGCAAGTAAATGTAAGTAATCGTACCATAATTATGTATACCACCATCGCCACTCCTAATCAGAATATTCTTGCCACGGGTTATCCGGAAGATATCGCTTTTTAGCTATAAGACCGCCCTTTGTACCCAATTAGAATAATACTAGTTCGTAAGTTGTCTGTAATGGTGTACAATAGTGTTATCTATCTATCGTTATCTATTATTATATAGATAGATTTTACCCAGTATCTTACATGAATGTATTTAGTCAGAACACTTCGTACGAAACCGGAGTTTAATGCTAGGTAATGATGATGATATCCATCTAGTAAAGATTAAGACTAGCCTGTCTATTAAACTGTGTATGAAAACAACATGCACTTACATAATGTATACAAATTGATATACATAGTATATTAGGTATCTACCTATATGAATAGTGTGAGCAAGTAAAACTGTAAGATTGACATGTACTAATATAAAGGTAAACGAAATATGAGATGGATAAATTGTATGAAGCATGCATGATGATTAGTGGTGTGATAGAGGACGTATATCAGAACAGAGGAGTTCGGAAAGTAGACATATAGTGTCGATCCCAAATAATTGAAAAGTGAAAGAAAAGGGAGATAGGTATCTACGTACAGAGAGTTCAAGATATAAAAGACCTTCCACAGGTCAATATGAATTGTCCTAAAATCAATAATACTAAACCGCTATTAATAATAATAATAGGTCCAGACGATAATATAGAACCCTCTACATCAAACATCGTAAAACGAACATTAACTTTTTATGGCACAATTTTATTTAATAACTTAATACGAACAATAGTGACTTCAATATGAAGTGTTTTAAAATTTATTAGGCCACCATAATTCTATTTATGATTAATATTTGTAAGCCACGCCATTCGTAATGTTATTAATATAATATAAATAGCAACTCATAAACGTCCTGCTGTTGTAAAAAGGCGGTTGTTACACTGCGAATTTTAAAACACCTCTAAATATGAGTAGTTTAATAGGAACAAATTAATATTAGAAAGACATTTCTACTGAACTGGTTAAAAATAAACAATAAGCTTTGAAATATGTACATTAAATGTGTATGTTATTTTGTATATAGAAATTTTAACCCGCACAGTATCGGAGAGAGAAACATTTTCCTGACAAAGCAACCTATAGCCAGGTAGTAGGGTAATTTCCCGTCTAGATTGCTACCACCACTGATCTAGAGTTTTGCGCTATGACCACTATAAGTTGTGTTCCGGTAAAGTGGCCAGGTTTCAGTCTCCCCTTAGAGAGAGGCAGAACATTGGTAGCATCTTTGGTGTTACAAATGTCCAAGGGTGATGGGAACCGATTTCCATTAAGTCTGCCTGTCTGTCTACTGAACTCATGCAATAAAACAAGCTTTTTAGTAATATGTAACTTAATTCAAGTGACAAAGACACTAAATAGACAGTAGAAAACAATATATGACACTCTATACAAGATCATTTATGCAAATAATTACTATAAGTATTTGTCGAAGAAATGTGTAAGACATGTAATGAGGAGGTATAAAAATCACGTGAAAAAGGATGTTAAACTGGATTGACAGGTACAAATTTAAACATATACCTACCTAAAAAGAGATGGATGGAAAGTAGCAGGGATGACATGATGATCTGTTGTGTAACAGAGGACGTGTGCAAGAATAGAGGAGTGTGGTAAGACATTGTGCCCACCCGAAATTGAGGAAATGAAAGAGTAGAGAATTAGAAAACAACTTTTTGCGCATAAGCCAGGGCTTAAACTTAATTATCCTAATTGACAATAAAACATACCAACAACAATAAAATACCGTCTTAATAAAACAACAATAGGACCAACGAAATCCGTACCATCATGTAATCGAATTATAAAAGCAGAATTTTAGATAAAAGCGAAGAAAACTTCGACATCCATTAAATCTTGTGCCAGGCTTACAAAGTTTACGGACCGGGGGAATTGGTAAGTCCAAATTAATTGGGAAAATCAACAGTATTATTGTTAAAAAGTTCCCTGTCTAAAAACAATAGATTACAACATTGTTGTCAGAAGTTTCGCATTTCTGGAAAATATACTCCAAAAGTATTTTCTATTTCAGCTTATTGAATGCCTAATTACATTTTAATTAATTGTACCTGCATAGAAGAGAAACACTAGATAGCACAACAGACTGAAATCTAAATAGCTAGAAAGCGAGTCTCTTAGGGTTGTTTTAATAATGTGTCATTAAATTCCTCCAAGTTAGTAACACTGATAACCAGCCACTGATTAACAGACAAGTGGATTAGTAGTTGGAATAGTTCATTATACTATGACAGACTATGGTCTCAGTATCTCACGGTCTATAAACGTTCTAACAAGTAACTCTCTCACCAAGGATTGCATATTATATCACTGGTGTTTCCGTCGACAAATCGGTTCTTCTAACCGTTTTGTTTAGTATCCCACTTACGAACGACCAACCTATCTAGAGTCGAAACATGTTTTTTGTGCGTATTGTCTATGGTTATATTTGTGTCCACTACTTGGTTTATGTTGAACGTTGACCTTTCATATTCATATCCCCAAAATTTAAAAATATCGAATCAAACATTCATATTTTTCTTTGAAATCCGTCCAGCTATTTCAGGGCCAAACAAACTCATAGACAATCTTTCAGACAGACTGAAAGACAATAATTCTAATAACAGTCGTTTCTTATTAGGCATCGTATAATAATGATAATAGGAATCTATAAACGTCAATACTGCTATCCTCAGGAGTACCTGTCTGTCTGTGTGTCTAAGGCGGCTTGGCGGATCTGATTCATGGGTTATCTCAATGTGTAGGTTTCATTACTATGTTTTCCTACACTGTCAACTCGTGAATCGTCGTCAGAAATGTCTAAAATGAACGTGTGCTTCGGACAACATTCGGTATGCGTGCCTAACCAGACTAGATCTAGGGTTCCCGACCGTACTCTGATATAATTGAATTGTCACCCTTTTTGTTCAGATTCTTATGATTATTCAAAAATAATAGATCTATGCTGGCCAAAGCAAAAAGTAGTAAAAATACACATGGAAAATTCAATCATGAAATAAACAATACAAAACAGTATATTAATGAAATATAAAATGTGCACGCTTTTGGTGTTGCAACTGTCTAAAGCTGCCACTAAACGCTTTCCATCAGGTGGACTGTCTGGGTGTTTGCTGAACTTATGCAATAAATTTAATTTATATTATTTTAATTCCTTTTAACTTTCGCAAAAGTACATTTTTACGGTTAAAAACCAAAAATACTATATTTTCTTCAAAAAATAGGTGGCAAAAATACATCGCACAGGTATAGTATAAATATCAGTTTCGCTTAAATTTCGATTTAAAAAAAAATACAGATAGAAATGTTCATATTATTAATATAGTTGTTAATTTCACAAGACCAGTCAAATTTTCCCTTAGCATTTGTGCTTAGCCATCTATGAATATAATTGGTCCCCGCTACGGCGGTTGTCTTGTTAGGTGGAGCGAAACTCCTTTGATCGGGGCCCCGAGTTACATATTTACAAAAATCCATATAATGTGCAAAGAGCCAAGTTACGAGATAAATTTTAAAGTCTAAATTAAAGCTGGTTCTGGTATTGTATCGTAAAGCGACATCTAGTCTTAAAAGAGGTGCAAAATCATTTTTCCATGATTATTTTTTGTGATTGTGTGTGTGTGTGTGTGTGTGTGTGTGTTCGTGTGTGCGCACCAAAGGTGCTCCCAATGTGCTGCCGCTCTCTAAAGACTGACACTGGCCACTAATACCAGAACACAAGATTGTTATGGCAGCACACTTTTGACCAGGGGTGGTAGCTATCCAGTCGGATGCCCTACCACCTGAATATGGGCTATTTGTCGCCTCTTAAGACAGCCCGCTCGGCTACAGGAATTAGTATCCTTTTTCTGTTCTTTCACGGAGAAAAAATACAGCACGACTGTATACGTCAGACAGTTTATATGCATTCACTAGGGAAAGCACAAGAGATAGCAGTGTTAGATATTAATCAGACAACCATGCCATTAATTTTAGAAAAAGGTAAAAGACAATGTCGAAGGTCGGTATGTGTTTCCTCTGTGTTCTGAAGTTACCGCTGTCTCCGTGTTCATGTTAAGAGTGTTTCCTAAAATTAGTGTAAAAAACCACTAATTAAAAATCCGCTATGCATTACAAAAACTTATTTTACTCTGCCAGCCCACGACCCAAAAAGCAGTCACTTAATATACTAATAAATTTAAAAGTCAAAAATATCTTTTAAAATGACATCTTTTATATAAAACTTGGCTCATCCCACCGCTATTTGTTTAAGCGTAATAAGACTTTTTGATTAAGTAAGCAAGTAGTTCAAGGGGAAAAATGTCCGGATTTTCGGGGGATAATTATCCTGTTCACGTGAGATCAAAGACGGGAAATTTGTAAAGTTTCTATTACGCGAGTACTATACGAAATATTACTCTCTCAGGGAACCTTTTGTGCAGGAAAATTGCTAAATGTCACCACACTACGTTTAACTTCTTTGTGACATTTAAGAACCATAAAGGAGATCATTTAATTTTGTGTAATATGTTTCATATTAAACGTGGCACTAATTGTTCTTAAAGAACTACCTTAAAGGATATTATATGTATATATTATTCGATATTAAATTATTATCTATGACATAATAAAGTTCTAAAAATGCCTTTACACAAAAAAATCTTCATTTTTTTTCAATGCGACGGTACTTTGTGTCTCGGAATTCCCGCGGGAATTTCAAGTCAAGAGTGTACGAAGTCGCTGGCATATCTTTTAAAATATTTACAATAAGATTAAGAATGTTTCATAAAAAATATCTTTTTACTGTTTAATGTGACTACTGTAAATTGATTATTTTATGTGTATATGGTAAACAATAAAGGGTTTTTTATTCTATATATAGAAATGTATTTGAAATCAAAATCGAATTTCTGTGCTAATGGTGAAGGAAAACATCGTGATGAAACCTGCATATCGAGATAGCCAATGTATCTGACCCGCCAAACCGCCGTGGACAAGAGTGGCGAGTTACGATACGTGGGAAGCCCTAGCCTAGCAGAGGGACATTTATTGTTATCACTAATTGAGATGTAGCGCTAAATACTACACCTTAAAATTACATCTATGTAGACCCAGTCGTTTCCGAGAAATCCGACATACTCAGAGAGACGGGCATAACAAACATGGCGATTACATACCTAATGTCCGTTTCAAATAGGACAGTACGTCTACTACATCCATAAAACGTATCTCGTAGCATTATCCCAAACTGACCTTCGAAATAAATATTAGTTTTACATACATACATATTACCACGCCTATTTCTAATGGGTATGGCAGAGACTATAGATCTCCACTTGCGACGACTTTATTTCCGTAATTTCTAATATACCGTCCTATTTGGAATAAGGCTGCAATCTTTGCCAAAATATCTACGAAACAGCAAAAAGAACTTCAATTTCAAATGTGTCCATATTTCGATATATCTTATTTGAAGGGCATGTAATTTCATCGCTGTTTGGATAGGATACCGTCTTTATCTCGACGATTCCAGCACCACTAACGGCACTCAGCGGATCTGTGTTTTTGTATGTATTATGCAGAATTGGGTCAAACAAGGACTATAAAAATATCTTTTCATACAAGTAGTATACCGATACAAAACAAACAGATATCACTCAGAATGTAATGTTGCGTATATTTTTGTTTATTTAATATCTCTGCTTCATCTGGAATAATGGTAGTGTTAAAGAGGCTGTGGCCAAATGCGTCTTGTTTCATCATTAATAACAAGGTTGCATCGCAAATAATGCATTAAACCCTTGGCTACATCCGCGTGATACTCTTACTATCACTGACACTTAACGAATGAATCCATAAACACATTTAATTATTACCAAAAAATAAAAACGAGTTCTCAAAAACTAGGCACAATGAACAAAGGCCGGCCTTATCACTTAAAGCCATCTCTTCCAGGTAATCCCTTAAACTAAGGAAAATATTATTTTTATATTCGTTATACAAATTCGACATGCTTACTCCTAACAGTTATAACTTTCAAAAAATATTCTTCTGAAACACTTATATTATAAATGCATTCAAATTTACTTATCAATGGCTATATACAACAAATGTGCAAAACAATATTTAAAAAAATCGTAGAAACACTATGGCAATACCGGTGTATAGAATTCGGTTTTAAAGTTAAATCCAATCTAGCCTTCAGTGACGTCGATTGGTTCGACCAATCGCAGTGCCGGGAAGGACAACGTGACAAAAAAAGGAAGTGTGTTAGTGCAATACACGTCACTGGGAAACAGGATTAGAGGCGTGAATTGAAAGTGGGGGAAATTGAAATTGCTACCGTCTACTGTAAAAGTGTTAGCAGTTTTAATTAAAATCCGATAAAAAAAGTTAGCGAGGATGCGACGGATCATGTTATTTGGTTGCTAAAATGGACTTTGGAGTCATGAAAATTTGACAAATATTAGTTCATTACGGAAATCTCTGCTGTGATATTTTAAAATTTGGAACATTCTAATAAGTTTTGGATCCCAGCACAAAAATGTCATTAAAACCTCGAAGATATGCAATTTCAAAACCTTATTTGATCCTTATTGGAAGCGATAAAGTTTTTGGAAGTGTTGACAGGTTTCGGGTAATATAAAACACTGTATATGAATATCAGCCTAGAACACAATAAATGCACAAAACTTATTTTAAAAAATTGATGTCAGTTTTTAGGTTTTGAAATTTCGCAGATGGCTTGTACCGTGATACTTTGCTAACTGTACAGTGTAAAATAATTTTAAGAACTTATTTAAATTTTCTATTAAGAACACCTATGTCACCAACATCGTAAGGAAAAACAAAACCGAAAAAGAATTCAAATCTTGGACACGTAAAGGAATTAATAACTTATAGTGACCATCATTAATTAGAACTTTTTACATACACACATATTATCACGCCTATTTACCATGCTGCCACGGAGTAGGCAGAGATGATAGATTTCCGCTTGTTACAATCCTGTCACATACATCTGTGGTTGAGCGGTCTAACTCTTAGGTGACCGAACTCATTGGAACGCGAGGCTCTGGGTTCGATTCCTGGCATGGTAAATTTCGGAAACGAAATTTCTGTTATTTACTATGGTCTGGGTGTCGGGGATCGGCCCCACAGTGGTCCGTTGTATATTGCCCATAACACAAACGTAACTTCCTTAGCTTGCGATTATACAATGCGAGTGTTTGTTTGCCGACTTATTTAAAAAATAACATATTTTTCTTTATGTACATACATTAATTAATCTTTTCATACATACACTTTTATCATAGGTGCCTTTTACTTGCACAGCCTTCAAGTTCTGCTGCGATCAAATTGTAGATTTGATTGTGGGAGTAATTTTTAATTAAAATAAATATATGATATTTTAGAAGGCTTCGCGTGCTCACTTATGTATAAATAAAACCATATTTAAGGATATAAATAACACACAATGGTCCAAAAACGTCTATTACTTACAATATTTTTAAAATTGAAAAAGAACAGCTTTATAGATGCCATTCATAAATCTACGCCGATCTGTCGGCTCACATCTTGCCCGTCTGAGTTATCGCAGACTCGAGTGCCCGCATGCAACTGCCCTGCCCTGCCTGTCATGTCAGTGCGAGTGGGACCCATTGTGCGTGTAGAATGTACAACCGGGCTTATGTCATGTGTCAAATTTGACGTAACTTTAAAAATGGAACTTGAAACTTGAACTGGAAATGTGTATAGTTTTTTTTTAGTTTAACGCTTGCCAGCTAGGCCTTTCATACAAGTTGTGTATGTGTATAAAATTTATTCGTCGGATTTCTTTGGATTTAGTTTTGTTTAAGTAATGAAATGGAAATACTCTAAGGTAATTGATATAAATAAAAAAAATGAAAGAAGGTAATTTCGTCTATTGTCTCATACACTCAGTTATATGAAGACTGCGAATTCGCGTAACGGTCACAGATGTCAATATTTGAGGGCGCGTTCCGTTCTTTAACATATGTTTAGAACTTTAGATGTTTAGTATGAGATTGATATATAGTATACAGTTAAATTAGTACATACATAGTTAATATAGTTGGAGGTAAAGATTAAAAAAAAACGTCCCAAAAACTAAATCAGATATTTAGTTTCACACACATATATACAAACAAATATTATACAAATGGTTGTTGGATAAATGTCTTTATTCCGTAAGCAATTTTTTTGGGTAATATTTGACAAAGCTTCATATAGTTGACATTAATGTATTTTCTTTTGTTATTTTTGTAATGAGTATTTTTTTAAAATACCCTTTAAAAAAATTGCACGCCTCATAGGCAAAACCTGTAAGTCTTGTATCCTTGTCACCTCAAATTTATGTACCACTAGAGTTTACCCCGCGGCTGCGCCGCGGGTTAACCTCTAGTGCGTGTCTCTTGTTAAAGAGCAAGTGCTACAGCTTATATTATATTACAATATTTTTATGTATTTGCCCACGGAAGATTCACTTCATTTTATATCGCTAATTATATATACTATCCCCCGTCTATCTGTAAACAAAATAAATTACAAAACTTGACCAAAAAGGCCAAAATGGTCTAAATGACCAAAAGACCACAGTGACCGACATGGCTAAAATGACGGAATAGGAAAAAACGACCAAAAAGGCCAAAATAATCAAAATGGTCAAAATGACCAAAGAGACCAAAATGACCAAAAAGGCCAAAATGACCAAACAGGCCAAAATGACCAAATAGGCCAAAATGACCAAATAGGCCAAAATGACCAAAAAGGCCAAAATGACCAAATAGGCCAAAATGACCAAATAGGCCAAAATGACCAAAAAGGTCAAAATGATCAATAAAGCCAAAATTACCAAATAGGCCAAAATTACCAAATAGGCCAAAACTACCAAATAGGCCAAAATGACCAAAAAGGTCAAAATGATCAATAAGGCCAAAATGACCAAAAAGGTCAAAATGATCAATAAGGCCAAAATGACCAAAGAGGCCAAAATGACCAAAGAGGCCAAAATGACCAAAGAGTCCAAAATGACCAAAGAGGCCAAAATGACCATATAGGCCAAAATGACCATATAGGCCAAAATGACCAAAGAGGCCAAAATGACCAAAGAGGCCAAAATTACCAAATAGGCCAAAATGACCAAATAGGCCAAAATGACCATAAAGGCCAAAATGACCATATAGGCCAAAATGACAAAAGAGGCCAAAATGACCAAAGAGGCCAAAATGACCAAAGAGGCCAAAATGACCAAAGAGGCCAAAATGTCCAAAGAGGCCAAAATGACCAAAGAGGCCAAAATGACCATATAGGCCAAAATGACCAAATAGGCCAAAATGACCAAAGAGGCCAAAATGACCAAAGATGCCAAAATGACCATATAGGCCAAAATTACCAAAAAGGCCAAAATGAAAATTATCCCTTGTCCATCCTCAGTATTTAATTTACATACGTGCCGAATTTCAGCCAAATCGGTCCAGTAGTTTTTCCGTAAAAGCATAACAAACAAACAGACAAATATCATTTTATCCCGGAAACTATCCCATTTTTCGGGATAAAAAGTATCCTATGTTCATCCTCGGTATCGAAAATATATATATACTGAGTTTCAGCCAAATCGGTCCAGTAGCTTTTACGTGAAAACGGAACAGACAGACAGACAGACAGACAGACAGACAGACAGACAGAGTTACTTTCGCATTTATAATATTAATAGGGATGTTCTAAGCAAATAACTGAATCTTCAATTTAATTAACACGTGAAATAAATGAGTTCTTCTGTTAGGTAACAATTGAGATTTTCAACATAAACACACAATAGTTATTTTCAAATTTGTATACTACAGTATTATAAATTATTATAAATGGATATACGCCCAAGTTAGTAATAATTTACTGCTTTAAAAAAAAATTTCATACCTCCACAAGGCAACATATTTCCCTATAAATCAAGGCATACCTTTTTGTAATTAAAATCGTGAGAACGATTTCAACAACTTTGAAGGGCGGCATTTTGGGCTGTTACAAATCACTGCCTTACGGTGTTCGCGGATAGTCACCTTTTTAGGGTTCCCTTTGGCAAAAAAACAGAACCTATATAAAATATAAAAATATAAAATTTTCCTTTAAAATTATCTACCGAGTCGATATGAATGAAAGTTTTAGAGTATTATTTGCTCTTACATAAAGGTGCAGTTCACGAAAAAACTAAGAAGCAGGGTGACCGCCATATATAACTCGAGTCGGCACAACATGTCTTTTCCTTCCACATTCTTCTATTCTGATATACATCTTCTGCCACACCACAAATCATTATATAATCCTTTACATAATCCATTCATCTTTTTTTGATGTACCTTTCGTTTATAGCCACCCATCTTGTAGTTTAACATTCTCTTTGTCACGTGACTTTCATCCCTCGTCAATATACGCCCAAACCAACTTAATCTTCTGCCTCGCAATTTTTAGTCACAGGTGCAACTTTCAAAGATCCTCTTATGTACTCATTTCTCACGTTATCCATTCTTGTAACACCACACATCCATCTCAACATTCTCATCTCAGCTGAGTGAAGACGTTTGTGGTTTATCACGTTAGTGGTCCAACATTCCGACCCAAATAGCATGACTGGTCGTATGACAGATTTATATATTTGACCTTTTAGTTTCAATGGCATTAGTTTGTTGCATGTCTCACCTGTCTCCACTTTAGCCATTCTACATTTATTCTTCTTACATCCTTCTCTATACCACAATAACTGAAGAGATAAAAAATATTGGCTAAAAACTATCGTTAATTAATATTTAAGGTTTTTTAATCTTTCTCATTATGATTAAAATACATTTTTTTTACATTTTAATCAATATCAAAATATGAATATTCGCTTAAAAAGTCGGGTAAAGCATAGAAAAATTGTAGGCATAAAGTTGAAAATTCACTTTACGAAAACTGGATTTAACAAGATCACGAGCAAAAAGAACAGTTGTATTTTCGATTTTTCTAAAGGATCCCATTTTGCTATTATTTGAGTATATCTATACGTATAAGCGTAAAATTTTATAAAATCATAATTTTGTATTATGGCTTAGAAAGAAAAAAAGAGTAATTCAAAATTCAAAGCAGGTTATATATACTTACTTTGTAGTTTCCTTGGTGATATTCACTAACCGTGCGAAGCCATATTTGGACAAAGAAAAACAGTTGTCATATAAGTAGCTAAATATGATACCGGCCTCAGAACTAAAGAATGAAACAAAAATTAAAAAAGATAAATTACACTGCATTCCATTGGCATGCATCGCGTGGGGGTCAACGTAACTTCAGTCAAAGTGACCATTTTAAAAAGACCCCTCCGATTATGCAGGTCTCGTTAAAGGAAAGAAGGAAAGGGCAGGTCGTAGTGAAGTGGTGAGTCTGCGTAGAAAATTCTAGAAATATTTACAAGCGTCGCTTACATTTTCAATGTGTAATGGTATTGGAATATGCGGGAATGTGTTTGAAGTAATTAGAATATTCCCCTTCGGTTAAATGACTAATTGGATTGACTTCAAATATGTGGGTACCGAATTCAACAATTTTTCAAAGATTTTTTCGTGAAATTAATGTCGTTCCGAAATGGTCCATTACTATGGGTGTGGACGTAAATTTTTAAACATACATATATGTAGAGTGGAG
The DNA here is from genome assembly GCA_012273795.1 of Dendrolimus punctatus. Taxonomy (NCBI): domain Eukaryota; kingdom Metazoa; phylum Arthropoda; class Insecta; order Lepidoptera; family Lasiocampidae; genus Dendrolimus; species Dendrolimus punctatus. Next base: position 17,302,949 of record CM022546.1, on the reverse strand, counting down.
AATGACATTAAAATAATATTCCTGCATAATATTATAAAAGCCTGAAGAACTGGATTAGTTAAGCCGGTTACTTCGTCGAAAATGTCTCAAGTATAGATTTTCATAGTATGCTAAGTTATATGACTATGTACGAGTACTTAATGATTCAATAATTTTTGGACATCAAAAATAATATATACCTTACAAATTAACCTACTCTTTTTTTAAAGTTGGTTTATGAATGATATGATAATGATTTCAGATACATAGAACCATAAGACAATTAGAACAATGAAATTAAATATTAAAACAGATATGGATTCGTAATTTAATTTACATACATACTCTATTAATTATTCTATGTAGCAATCTGCAGCCAGCGAGAGCGCCTTATTAATAAAAGAAAATATAATTTAACATAAAAGAAGAAACTAATTATAACAAGGCTTAAGATCTCGAGTGTGATCTTAGTATTCAAGCCGTGACCTTCTAAGATATCTCTAATAATCATAACCACAGCTCAAAGCCCAATTAAAACTTTCCAAACTCCTGTTTACATAGCACATTGAATGCTAAACGCAGAGCCTAGACCCTTAGATAATTTAAGAAAAACCACAATGAACTCTAACACAACGGACTAAAGTTCATTTTCAAATAATTTTATCGAATTAGCAATGGTATCTTTGACAAGTACAGCCGCTCGCAAAAGTGCTTATGAAGCCCTAACGAGTAGCGCACATGTGCGATACGGGCGCCCTCTACCACTGAACAATACCTTCATTATGCAAACTGTCTAAACTATAACAATCGACTTTATCTTTTAAGCAATAAAGCCCAAACTTGTTTAATATCGGTGAAACAAAGCTCAGTTCAACAAAGAAAATCAACAGATGGCAGTATGATAAAGACTGGGACATCTCGAATGAAGGGTGTTTATTAAAATAAAGGGTCAATATACGCACGAAAAGCGGTCGGTTTTTAATAAAGCTATTGTTCATGATTGTTATTATAAAAGGAAACAATTCATTGTAATTAGCAGGCTTGAAAATGTGGGCTATTATGTTATAAACAAAGATTCTTAAATGTAAACAGGAACACTGAAAAGTGGAGCATATTTTTATTCTAATATAACACAACTAAAGAAAGACACACACACACACACACACACACACATGTATAACTCACAAAATAATAATTAATAAAATAGAATGCAATATGTTTATTAAGATGAAGATCAATCGAAGAGTTTAAAGATAAACTCTTAAAATAAAAAACACTGAGCTTCCAGATTGAGATCCAGCAGTAAAAATTATAGGCGCTAATTCTGTTGAGAATAAATAATTGATTGTAGATTAAAACAAATAGTCTGTTGAAGTTGTGACATTCTACCTCATGTCACGTAGACGTTTGTCAAGTTGATGTTGACAGTTTATGGTTAGAGTTATGGACGCGTTCGCAATAGGACTATAGTGCTTTATAGCTGCTTTGAGAATCGCTGTAAATGCCGAATACTCACTAAGAACATAATATCTTCCTCCAGTTGAGTAGGTGACATATTCTATATTAAACTCTAAAACGATGTTCATATAAAATAGCGATTGCTTTAATACTTTGGTATCATCATACTATTAAAATATTATGACAAATATTCGTAAAACAATAAGTCTTAGTTGATTTGACAATAAACTACCCTATTACTTGAGCAAGAGCCACGGGATAATAGTAACTATTATTATACGCACTCCGCGATTCTGGTTGGTGTAAGCCTAAATTTACAATGGGTAGGCTTCTCTACTTACCAGGCGTCTAGGGCCTTGGCGAATAATAAAAACTTGTTTTATAACTGTCTTAAGGGCAATAAATCACTTGAAACTCTTTTACAATATAACCAAGGCTTCTTTCGCTCTTAATATTATTAGTCATTTCTCCATGCTAATTCGAAATAAACGTTTCCCACGCCAACCAACCATGGTAAAATACCTAGTAGTACTATTAAAAGAACGGCCAGTTCATATTCATTAAACAACTTCCGTACAACTGGCATAACAGAAACGAATCCATTATGAATTATCGTAATTAAAAATAGATTATCACCCTTATACGTATCAAGATTAATTTCTGGATTGTTCTATTTTTTTATGAATATTATGATTTTAACATGCCTGTAAGCTTAATTATATATCATGACAATTTAATTGGTTGTTTGTTCGACTACCGTAAGAGATGATTTTGTGTGTATTTTTTGCATTAAACTAACTGCTGAAGAATCTTTGAAAGCAAATATTCTTAGTTATTTTGCTGTTTTTAATGTTCATGAAACGATATTAATTTTTACCTACATGAATTTATTTAACTTATTGAGTGAGATTATTTTCTCAGTATTAGTGACTAATCCTTCGGAACAAAATTGGTAAATTAAATAACGCTGAACATCATGAAATTTACCCCAATCCATAATAATATCTCAATGGGTAAGTAGAGGTTTATTTTTACTTTTTCCTCAAGGTCTTAGAAGGAATCAATTCTTATATAATTTGGTAGCGTCATGTGTGCTTTGCACGGCGATTTGATTTTTTTTAATTACCGATCTTTGAATAACGATGAATAAGGATTGCTTTTAATGTCGGTAAATGAGACATTTCCGAAGCGAATAAAGTGCGAATCCCAAGTACGTATTTACATAAAAGGCTTCAAGCAAAAGCGTTGAATATATCGTCAGCAATTTTTACTGCAGAAAAAAGACTACTTGAGTGACTGACTGTACTTTGATTTAAATTTTCACCTTACTCCCAGTTTACTCCCGAACTTGTATATAAAACATCGGCCGATTGTATCATAAAATACGTTTTTAGGCACCACCACACTAACTTTGTGGGGGATTACGAATGAATTATTAATGTAGCAAGTCACATAAAACGGCTAGGGGTTTCTTTATACAGGCCGTTAAGTGCCCTGACGGCGAAGACTAGTCAATCTATTTTACGAGTCCAACGCGTCCACGTGTTGCGTTTTTGTGGAACAATAATGCTGGCTCACTGCGTTACTGGCTAGAGAGAATTTTTTAAATTGGAACAGCTATGAAATCGTCATGTTCATGCGTTTGTTTTTGTATGCCTTAGTAATTTGTCATTTGTTCGTAATACTTATACAAGGTTAAAGGCTCGTTAAAAATAAGTGATATTCATAATAGCATTCTAAATGCTATTTCGCTTTTGCAAGAGAGTCAATCGCCTTTTTTGGTATCCCACGTAATGGTATCTACTATATCGCCTCCAGTTGATAATGTTGCTCGTTTGAGGGTTCCGTTGCCATGCCAAAACTGAGTAGTTACGTAATTGTCAAATCCGCCCGTCTGTCAGTTAGTCTTTTACTAAGTTAATTTTATCGGAAAATACCGAGCTTATATGGATGGTATATATATTTTTATCTATGTCATTCCATATTTCACTATAAAAGGTATAGTCAGATCACGGGAAAAAATGAGATATATGTGTGGTACTAATAACATAATTTCTTTCAAATGTATTATGTTTATTTTATTACACAATGTTTATAACAATGTTTTATTCACATACCTAAATTATAAGCTAGTACAATGAAGAAAAAAAAATTGTTTTGTCCCGTATTACCCTCTCAAGACTATAAGTAGAATACTGAGCCTAGATCCCTGGCTTCCATGGGTAAGGGCCCAGCAGGCTAGCTACGTTTCCTCGCTGGATCGCCATACTTAATTTTTTAACACATACCCGACCAAATCGATAGGATCAAACTAGTTGACAATTTCAGACACCACTTTTGGCGAACACAAAAGTATTTCGGTGTTAGATTTTGTTGATTTAACCAAAGATGTGGTGGCAAAAAATACGTTCAAAGGTGCGCAGGTAAAGATTTCAAGGGTTTAAATCTTTCAGATGTCGAACAAATGCTAATTTTGGGAACGCGCCGGTAGATTTATGTCGTTTGAGACGAGACCGCGAGATCCTTGCTCTCTTAAGGCGGATTCATTAATATACATATATCCGCGCCGAACATAGTGGTAACTTTAGGTTAAGTGCAAAACGCAGCGCAGTAACTGATTGTGTATATAAAACAGACTACAGCACAGCCATCTTTAGACTCTGTAGTTAGGAATATAAAGAAAATACCAGTACAACTTGGCCCCGAAAAAAAAAGATCCCGACGAATTGAGAAAGACAGTTAAAAAGACAAATTCCACGTACAGATCTGTAAAAGCACATTTTATTACCTGTCGGCATCTAAACTAGTTGTAATCCTTTTATGATCGTCTTCTTTTGTTCACTTATTTATAAGCATAGGTTTCTAGTTATTGTCGAGAACAGCCTGTTGTCGTATTGTACTCGCTTAGGAGCATCATTAGCCATGTGTCGCGGATTGTGAGTACAAGCTGATTCTAGGAAATTATATCGACGTTGCCGGTTTATACTTCACAAAAGCAAATGTGCCCGACATTTGCTTTTGTGAAGTATATAACGACGGCCTGATTGAGAGGGGGTCAGTTGAGCTATAACTACAATACAGGCGTGACGTGTGTACATTTGGGAATGTAACAGTGAAGGACTTTGCGCGTTTTATTGATTTACGATATTCTGCAAGGCGTTTCGATTTGTTGCGTTCGGTTACATTTTACCTCTGTTATACGTGTTTGTTTAGTTCTGATAAACTCTATAATCATGCTAACGGCATTTTTATAATGAGAGAGAGAGAGAGAGAGAAAGGGGCAGTCTCTTACAGACAGGCCGAAATATTGTTTAAGAACTCACTCAGAAAACAGTACGTTTCCTTAAATAATTGTTGCCTAATTCTTATACTGTTAACTAAAAAATAAAATATAGATATAATTATATTGAAGCACTAATTTGACCCGCGGCTGCGCCACATGTCAAACCCTGAGCAGTAGCTTTATTTAACTTACACAAAAACTGAATTCGGTTTTTACATATAATAATAACAAAGAAATGAAGTCCATATATCATCTTGTTGATGTAACCGTGAAATCTGTACTGTTTTTGTCTCGGAAATCATAAATGAAAATGAAATCCTTAATATCTTACGTCTCAAATATTCAATCCAAGCAGATCGGAGAAAGAATAATTCCTGCGGTCTGACGCAAAAAGCGATAAAACAACCCACAGCCAGGCGGTAGCACATTTTCCTCTCTGGCTGGCTACTATCACTCCTGGTCTAGAATATGCAGTAATAACAACCTTGGATGGTGTTTCGTTATCAGTAGCCAGGTTTCATTCCCCCTTTCGAGTCCGGTAGCACCTCTAGTGCCGCAATAGTCTATAAACGATGAAGTCGCTTACCATCCGGTGGATTTTATCTGTCCATTGTACATGAAGAAGAATGTCAAGAATGTTCCTACACATGCAAGAAACGATACTCGTTCAAACCTGTTTTCGTTTCGTGTCCTCATCCTCTAAATTCTAAAACGAACTAAGAGATCGAATATTCAAACCAAAATTAAGATGATTAAGATAAAAAAAATCACTCGACGAATATTATTTTAAACTAGATTTTTTAAATTCTGGTCACTTTAAACCTTCTATTCCTAGAAAATTCCAGGGATAAAAAGTTCCGCAGATTTTATGTCAAGCATTTGTTATCGATTACCGATGATGACCAACCGAAACCCGCCTAATAATTATAACTGAATCCCAAACGAACATATCAGAAATCTATAAAAAAGTTCTCCATTGTTGATTAATCTATTGCAGTTTTTTAATAGTTTTAATGTTCAAACACATGATTTTTATAATATGATAGACAAGATCAATAGGTTTTGAGATATATGACTTTTCAATTAAATGCCGATATCTCTTCGTTACCCAATGGCAAAAATTACACAATTAACTTTGATCATATTCATGAAACGCTCCATAGCCTACTTGTGAACGCTTACGACGCCTTTTGTACTAAAAAGTTTTAATAACATTACCAATGTAAACTGAATACGAAATTCTTTCTCAGAGCTTAGAAGAATATTAAAAAAAATCAAATTTGAAGCTCAAAAATTTCGTTCGAAAATCTTCCAAACTTAAATCAGTGCCCAATCTCGATGGAAAAAATTACCCGCCAACCGAACGAAATTTCCTGAAGGGGAACCCCCTATCTTAATTTTAACCATGAAGACAGTGCCACGACGGATATAAAAATAACCTCATCTCCCTTTACTTGAGTTAGGGGACATACTCATTACGGCGTCGGTGCTAAAATAAACAGTGCTGGAATTTTTTTCATCAAATTTCTGACTTACACCATCTGCTTCCGCGGGCGTTCCGTGGTAATCTCGCTACGGCAAATATTTATACGGTCCCAGGCGATGTCTATTAATTATTATAAAGGAATTTCATTATATTTAATAATACGAAATCTAATATTCTTTATTTGTGTCGATGAAATTTTTAATATCGCCAAGGATGGGAATAAATAAATTTATCTATGCGAGGGATACCAGGGATAATCATCAAGGCTCTGTAGCCAAGCAAACATCGCAATAAAAATATATAGAAATACTAGCTAGTAGACGTTGTCCTGCCTTGAAGAAATTAAATTTAGGACCCGACTGCAGCGCCATCTGCCAGGCTTATTTGTGAATCTAAACCATGCTCGAATCCACTTGAACACACCAAAAAAATCATTCAAATCCGTCCAGCCGTTTAGGAGGAGTTCACTGTCAACATACGACAACAACAGAAGAATTATATATATTAAGAAAACATAAAAAGGTTTCCTCCTTCCTACTATTGACATTGTCATTCCTAGACTAGTCGAAATTATTTTCTGTATTATATTGTAAAACCAAAATTAAATACTTCGACTTGAAACAAAGCCTACCTTCTATATTCTTTTATAAGGCGTGGGAAATGCATTTCGTACATTACCGGATCGTTTGCTAGGGATTGGATCAAAGCGATGAGAGGTCACGAATAGTCAACAGAGTCAATCGCCGACTTGTGTGGAGACTCGACTACACAATACTCCACTAAAACCACCACGAAAAGCGTGAGACTTAGAACGTAGTTACGCCCACGCTGATCCTAGCGCATCAGTACTTGAGAGTGCCCCGGGAAGCAGGGCAGACCTTCGTCAACTGGGATGAAGACTCCTCCGCTCTCTAGATGCTGGAGCCTATCTTATTCATTGCACTAACCTACCACAAGTCCATTAATTTATACTAACATAATAAATGTGAAGTGGTTCTGTGTCTGTGTTTCCGTTTTCAACTTCTTTCGTCTTATGTTTATCGGACGAGGCTAAATAGCTATTTATAGGCACATAATGGTACTTAAAATTTTGGTTACATTTGAATCATTTAGGCTTCTTACCCACGTAAAGATCTTAAACTAAATATAAGCCTATAAACTTTCATACACCACTGTACCAAATATAAACATATTAAAAATATAAATAGTACAAGCGCGTTCACTCACTTGTATTACTGCTCCCGCCAGACAATTACCTGGAAATAAAAATTCACATTTTAATACAAAACTATGACAAGTCCCCATAATGGGCCTTCATATTTTAAGGGAATCAAAAGACATCCGCCATGCTTGTCTAACAGCCAGTTCCTAGACCTTACTAACCGTTCATTTATCTTACTGCCGGTAAAAATTGACATAAGCTCTATACAGGTAATGTAATATTTTTTGGTAAGGCAAATTAATGAATAAGTAAGATATGATAATATTAAGATATACACTGGCATAGTGAGATATAGGAAAGCAATGGCCGGCCTAATCTACCGAAAAATGTGTGAGTAATTTAAATAGATGGAAAGAGGTTACCATCATGCTAACAATGAGATGCCACTCTCTAAAGGGAGACTGGGACCTGGACACTAACCCCGGAACACAACTCAAGGTTATTATGGCTAGACGAGGGGTGGTAGCCAACCTGACGGGCAAACACCCTACCACGTAGCCATTGGTTGTTTTAAGTAAAAAAAGTACTGTTTGAGCAGTGCAAGTTTCTTAGCCGGTATTCGAACCAACATTATCCAAATGAGACTTTGTTATGTTAGTAACTAAGCTATGCCTTAGAATAAGCATGCTTAAGGTAATACAGATTATATTAATACGTGAAGCAAAAACTTTGTACCTACCCCTTTTACGTAAATGCGACGGAGGAGTATAAAATTACCTCACACTTATAGTTTATATAGAGAAGGAGTGCAGAATGATATTTTTTATGCATAAAATACATTAATTAATAAAAAAACATTACACACACTACTATGTTTTTGACACACCACGCATATATACTCTTTAGTTTATTATTAAAGACAAATTAACAAAGCAGTCTTGGCGAAATCTGTGATTATAGAAGTAGAGTCTTTGACAGCAGAACTAATGTTCTAACTTATAATTCAAATTAATTATGGTCGAATTTTGACCAATGGGCGACCGCTAATTAAATATAAAAATCCATACATCAATTTTATTAATCAAAAAAGCTATCGAGTACATTTCTTTACAGATCACGTTTAAAGTCATGTATGAACGCTGTAACAACCATTAGTTTCTGCAGAGCCCAAGACCGTTTACAAAAAAGAACAAACAAAAAACCGTTATAGCATTTGGCAAACCCCTACAATAAAAAAAAATATAAAAATTCAAACGTCGAACTAAAACCATAAACACGGTAATTTTTTTTCAAACCAAAGACAAGCTCGCGGCACAAACATGGCCACACGTGGTTCGAACACACGGCTTGCTCCAGAAATACACAATGTAAACACAACCAATATGTTCACATGTATAACCGAACACTTGGCCCATGCTATAAATATAGATAAATAAATAACCTGCATAGTGTACACAGATATTTTTGTTTTTGATTCATACCGCGGGCTGGTTCGCTTTTGACTTTTGAAATGGGAAGTGGATTTTGGGAAGAAACTTACGCGCTTTAGAACAAAAATTGTGTGTGTGCAGTTTACACGCAGAAGTGAAATTTCAGAGATTATACTCACAGATAATTCTTCTCTAACTTTGATTAATTTTGTTACGAGTCGTGAGACACGAATTAAAATACCGTCAGAATTATTATAAAGTTTATTAGAACTGTACAAACACGTATAACACAGGTACAAATATAACCGAACACAACAAATCCAAACGTAATACAGATGGTCGTAATTCCATAAAAGACGCGCATTTCCGTCACTAAAAGTTTCCCGATTGTAGAAAACACATCTTGCTTCCCTAGTGGTTATCGCTCGATTGCCCGTCATTGCATTATACTCCACAGATGCAATGTCCCCGTATCTAAGTCCTGCTGTAAAAGATTACAATACAACAATGGACTGTTCTCTAGAATAATTAGTAAAAAACGCATGCCAATAAATAAGTAAAAAAGAAGTCGAAATGCCGAAAGGTAATAAAATGTGTTTTTACACGTGTGAATTTATTTATTTTTTGTCGGCGCCTAGGTTGTAACAATATAAATACAACTCCTTTAGCCTACATCCGTCAATAAGCCACAAGTATCAACGTTACATTTTAAAAACTCGACAAGTCGATAAGCGTGCACAAGTTCGTAAAAGATGAAAATCTCGACAAATCAATAAGCGTGGACAAGTTCGCGCGAGATAACGAGTTCGAGCGTACTAATTACATAATTTTGATTTACTAAGTAATTTTGATGAGAAAACGATGTCAAGTTTAGTCACTTAACCAACCGAACGGTTTTTAAATTGGTAAGTATTTTGTATCAATACGAAAAAAACTGGAGATAGGATTTTTAAAGTAATTTGGCTATGGGGTCTGAGGTATCAGTTAATTTTGGAAAAGTGGTCTCTTGCCCAAAATAGTTTGGGAATCCTTGTTTATATCGTACTAGCTGACCCGGCGAACTTCGTACCGCCTATTTTCTGAATTCCTATAAGACTGTTCCATGACAGAAAAACAAAATCACAAAAATCGCTCCCGGTGATTACGAGGATTCTAGAACCCGATCTCAGCGCCACCTACCGGTTCTGTGAATCTAAACCATCCGGGAACTCACTTAAACACACAAAGCCAAAATCACCAAAGTCGGCCCAGGTGATTAGGAGGATTCTAGAACCCGATCTCAGCGCCACTTTACGGTTCCAAATGTAAATCTAAATCATCCCGGGACCCACTCAAACACATACACAAAATTTCATTTAAATCGGATGTATAGTTTACGATTCTATAAAGGACATGAAGAAAACATTCATTTTATATATTACGAAGATGATGAGCATTGTTTAATCAGATTTAAAACGGCGCTGATCGCTGTAATCGAGGTATTGACTTTAAAATCATTTCATATGGCTTTAAGCTCAATCGTCCTCCTTCATATTATTATTTATTAATAGACAATCAACCATTTAATCACGTTTTACAAGACATGTCAATAGTCGGCTTGGTCTCAGGGGTCCAAGTGCTTTTGACATTGACATCGGTCGTACGTCCTTTATCTCAGAGGTCATGGGTTCGAACCGGGCACACTTGTCTGGGGACACGTCGTAACTCCTTGCATGAGTGACTTAATTTATTACTATATTAAAGTGTCTCACGACTGTTCTCGATTTTAAATGACAGGTATCTTCTTTTGTAGTTATCGCAACTTTTGAATGACTTATGAAAACTAAAAATATTTATGCGCTAAATCTATAAACATTTACTTATTTGAGTAGATATGTAAACCAACGCAGTTTGTCGGCAGCGTTTTCGTGGATCATATTAAATGAAACCTTAAAACTTCTGTTTTAAGTACACTTTTTTATGTAAGTCAGCCATTTGTAGTCCACTGTTGGACGTAGGCCTCGCCAAAACGGCGCTACTCATCCCTATCCTCCGATTTCACCAGTCAGCGCCTACCGGTGACCTTGCACAGGTAGTCGGTCCATCATCGGGCTGGAGGGCGATGGACGTGTTTATCGAGACACGGTCTCCACTTTTATGTAACTACTATCATGAAGGATAGTGTGTGTTTGAGTGATTCCCCGGATTATTTAGATTCACAGTTGGAACCGGTAGGTGGCGCTGGGATCGGGTTCAATTTTTTTTTTCAGGGCAGAATAAGGCGTGCCGGGACTTCTTAGTATGATAATAAAAATTATGTTTCACAAACAAAATTCTTGCATGAAAGTAAAAAGTTGAAAATAAGGTTCACCGCGGTCCAGGCTTTATTTTATAGGAACTGAAGTTTACCAATAAGGTACTAAGAAAGAGTAAAGCTAGTATAAAATTCCAAGTAGTCACGCTCCGCTCCAGTGTTGCCAGCGCGTACTTAAAATTGGACTTCCAGAAGTCTAGTCCAGTCTTTGGGTAAGTGTTATACTTACCCAAAAGAAACGGTCGTATGGAGCAAAATCCAGCTTTGGATTCAGCGCATCGAAACACATAAGAATAGATGGGTCTGGTCAAAAATACTGACCACTTTTTTGTAGGCCGGTGTAATCGATATTAATGAAAAGAATAGTGATTGAATGTGACAATACCAAATGTCATACAATTGGACGGGGTTAAGCATTTAAGTATACTTGTATAGGGAACGGGTCATACATATTTATGTTACAAAAAGTGATCCGCCAATGTTGTGTTTATTTAGTACCGTGCTCTACACATCGGTGCAAAGTTATGGGTATTTGATTGTAGCGATGAGACAGGGCACATTGAAGTCAGTTAACTGACAAGGTCGGTTTTTAATTTGTCGGTGCAGCAGCGGTACGGAATAGGTATGCTCGGTATAAGCGATTCCGAAAGCTTACCGAGCGCCTCTATTTCTATAACGCTCATAGAAATATAGGCGCTCCGATATCATATCACTGCTGCGCCGACGAATCAGAAAGCGGCCTGACACTCACTAACACGCTCACATATATTTATATTTATTTTCTTAGTTGTTATTATTGATATTCCCGTAAGACAAAAACAACTTGTTTTTCAACAGTACATCCAACACAAGGCTGGTAATATACGAACATTGCTCCCGTAATTTGTGGCACATTAAATCGTTAAGCGGCAAAACTAAATAAATTATCCGAATTACCGCAAGATCAGAACACCTGGCAACATTCGTACAAAGAATTTAGGGTTATAAAATTCTATGCATCTTCACTTCCTAATAAAACATTTTTACTATCACTAAACTAGAAATACGCCCGTAAACACTCTCGTTGAACAAACCAACTAAAACGTTAAGCTTCAAGGCATTGCTCCAAGAGTTACATCGGAGAAAAAGGAAAAAATATACAACGTGGCTAACCCTTTATTGTGGTGGTCAGTGCCTTGTGCAGAACAAAAATAAGACAAAACAAACGGGACAGAGCGAGTCGGTGCCGGTTCTGTCTGACCAGTCAGACGACTTTTGACCACATTACAGATCCCAGTCCAATGCAAACTTTCTAATACAGCGGCCCTAAATCGAATCGACCCTTATCCCCTAGACATAAGGTCTTAATTTATATTAAGTTCTAAGTTTAAACATCTTTTGGAATGTTGTCACTGAATTCCGGCCATGATTTAATAACTTTTCGATTTCTTTAGGAATTCGGGTTCTTAATATTACGAATGGATTGATTTCTATTATGTAATTTTAGTGGGACATTTCTTTCGACGAAATCTAGTTAGTTACTGTTGACATAATAGTTATTAACAATATAACACTTTTGACGAACTTTATTGTTGAAATCTGAGATAAATTTTAGATTGATTTGCACGAATGGCTGCCTAATGGATGGTTTTTCATAAAAACCAGTTCTTTTATTACGAAGCTAGCAAATAAGTAGAAGGCCATCAATGATCAAGTAGTGATTCCAGTATAGTATATCTAATCTAAACTAAACCACTATTATACATAGTAGAGTATTTTACAAAGTAGAGTAGACTAACTTACTGCCTACTTGATGCTAAATGGCTGCTATTCAGTTACCGTCGCTCATGGAATTTGCAAGACCATCAGTGCTACCAATATACTGTCGTACTCTATAGCGGGCGCTGGTAACGTGTCTGGTGTTCAAAATTAACCGGTTAGTCTGCCTGATGTTTTCCAACATGAAGTTATTAAATTTAAAAATATTATCATTTTTTCTCAATATTTCAAAGTATTTTATTTATTGAAATAAAATAAATTAACTGGAATACAATCACCCAGTGCAATAACCAGAATTGTTTCAAGGCCAATAAAAATCGAGAAACACATGTCTTGAAAAATAAGAGCAGCAACGTGCATGCGCAAACGCAGCCAATATTCAACGACCTCTAGCAACCGGCCATGTACCTTATTTCACGTTTTAAAATAAAACAGTGTAGACATCCTAGAGGTCAATGTAAACTGGGCATCGGGCCTCCAACTTAACGAGATCCCCGATCTTTACAAAACTCAACGAACTTGAAGCTCATATAATTTTAGTTGTCTGATTTAAATAATCCAATTTAAGAAGGTATCTGCTTCATTCTTTTCCCAAAGAATCGGAGGTATTCATAAACTGGTTGCACAGGCAACCGAGCAAAGGTCTTGAATGGTCAGTGACCATAACCGAGAATAGCAAGTACCTCAAACCTGGCTTGTGACGTCACCGAACAACTCGATTTATGGGAACAAGATCTTTTCTTGTTATCGAAGAAAAAACTGCATTTAAAAATAGCTTTTAACATTTTCTTTAAAAAGAATACAAACAAGTTGTGTATTCTTTGTCTTGTTCTTGTACCTTAACATAAAAATATTTACAGCAGACCAAATAAAGAAGAATCTAACCAATGTGTTCTAAGTATCCTAAATCTATTACAATCCTATTTCTGTACACTTGATTACGACTATTGGATATATGACAGCTAAGGGATCTCTATTCCTGCAATAATTTGAAATTATTGTGCCTCGGGATGCCAGTGTGTGATAACTGTATCAAATACAAATCGGCTAAGTGCGTCTCGGATCGTGAATATTGAAGCATTCTGTAGAGATAAAGAACATTCACTGTTTTTGTCACTTATCTACAAAGCCTAAAAAAGGCATGTGATCGAAAGTAATCCTTATTGCAAACTACTACTTAACACTAAGATCATGTGTGAATCCTGTCAAAAAATCTTAAAATAAGAAATCTCTAGCTAAGTATTGTAACGTTTAGGGAGTGATTGTTCTGTTCTTGTCTGTACAATCTTAGAAGTAGCTTAGCTTAACATGTTCGCTACGTGGTCTATAGGACAGTACTTTTAACTAGTGCATTATATGGTTATATAAACTAGGGGGCAATTTATTTTGGTGTGCAAAAGTTCACCTCCACTTTGTTCCTCGTAAAGCATGAATGTTCTCCACGAGTCAAACTATTCTCAGAGCGCAGTGTAGGTGTTACGGTCTTATGGGATCAGCAGCGTTTCTTAAGGACTCTAGGCGCTTCTAACATAAACATGTTACCAAAACAAAGGTACTCACACCTCAAACAAGACCCGCGCCCTTATAATCGGGATTATCCCAGTCTAAGAGACCCGAAGTGACATTCCAGCAGCCGAAACGTCGAGAAGGATTTGTTGGGTTTACATAATTAAGAAGAGTAAGGATGTTGTTGTTGTCTTTTCGGTCAAAAATCTGAGGCTCGTTTTTAGGGATTTTTTAAAATTCGTAGTCCTTTTGGTAAAACAGAACCCTTCTACATATTTCCTTCATCTCCGTCCGTTTGTTTCTATGTAACAACTATTTTTCTTGAAACGGACTTTCTATGAATAAATTTAAAAGGAGGTTTTAGATTATAGAAACATAAACAGAACATCTTTAATCTGGGGGCGGCCTTAAGCGGCCGCATTTGGTAAATCGGTTAATGACATTTATAAGGTCTAGTTATACAAATATTTATATAGACAAGACAGCATAAAGTTCATCTGTATTTTGCTACTTGTCATATTCGTTATACAACCCTCTGATTTTGAAAATTATGTCTGAGAGACATGGGATATTTTCGATTAAGTCGTTTTTCTGTTTGTAATTTTACGTAACCCTTCATAGTTCGTAGACTGTCATCTGTTCTTTACGTAACACGTACGCTTGCAGTAAAGTGAACTGGTGGAAATCACGTAAGGAAAAAGCGTGCCTTCTCCGGACGACCTTTAACAAAGGAACTATATTCCGGACAGGGGTTCTCCAACCGCACAATTTTAGTTGTTAATTTACATAATACTATATCATCCCAAATCAATCAGAAAATTTACCTATCAACATTGCGATTTCATAGTTTTACTTTCTAAACCGATGTTTTTACCTTAACTAAATCTTTTTTCTTATAAAGTTCTCAAAGAAATTCGCCCCTAACCTTAAGTGACATTCCAGCACCTACCTGAACCATCAACACGGATTTATCGCTTAAAGAAATTAACCTTAAGACGTTTCAAAGATTTATAATGAGCAGAGGTATTTTTAAGGTATTTTAACTCTGTTATTCGAGCCAGTGACATATTAATCGTACGAGGTGTTAGGTTATATTATAATATATTGAAAGGAACCAAACTTCTTTGTTGAAATATTTGCACTCCACGTATCATTAACTGACTCGTTTTTTTATATAATATAAAATAATTATATTTATACGATCATTAACTTTTATAACATTTCGAACTGATATTATTTAAACCATTTTTCTTTGATACAATTTTTGAAGGTCTGTAATTTCATTATTCCCACTTTATAGTTAGAAAGAGTTACAAAAGCAGACTAAACTTGTATCGAATAATATATTTTTTTATGGAAGGAATTCAGCAGACAGGCAGGCGGCCCACTTGATGGAAAGCGGTTACCATCGCCTACGGACATTTGCATCACCAAATGCGCTGCTGTCTTAAGGGAGACTGGAACCTGGTCACTAATGCCGGAACACAACACAAGGTTGTTATGGCGGCATACTCTAGATCACCTGACTGTGGGTTGTTTTGTCGCCTCTTACGACAGCCGCCCCAACGCAGGAAATTATATTCTTTTTCCATCCCTGCACGGATAAAATACTACTAATAACCATAAGGAGATATATTACTAATAATCATAATACAATTTTATAAAACAAATTGCGAATAAGTCCTTACTATGATTGGCAGCTATCTGCTTAATCTACAACTTAACTACAAAATTTTTAGTTAGGTAATGAGTTGTAGTCAAGATGCGAGCACTACGCAAAATCTGCGGAGTGACGCTCGCGGCCCGCGTTCGTAATACCGAAGTAAGAAAGAGAGAGTCGGGGTGAAGGTAAGGAACGGAATGCTCCGGTGGTTCGGGCATGTGGAAAGAATGTATGATGAAAGAATGACTAAACATATGTACAATGCAAAAGTGGATGGATGCACAAGTCGCGGAAGGCCACGACACACCTCCATGATCAAATTGATCGTGTACTAGCAGAAGGTGATCTCAGGAGCCTTAAGAAAAGACGAGCGTGCATGACAAGAGCTATGAATGTCAAAGAAGCATATGAGGTGTGTAAGAATAAGCCTGAATAGCGCTTGTTGTTCGTGCCTACCCCGCAACGGACCTGGCATGTAGTTATGTATGTATGTAAAAAAAACCCATACAATAATAACTGTACTGAACGAATGCAAATGTAAATCCGACTGAAGAATTGATTGTAAAATGTGAAAATAGTATTAATTTTTTTTAAAACCTACAAAATTATACTAATATAAACTCGAGTTTTACCCTTAAAGCTTCTTTTCAAACCTCTCAACTTTGGTCTTAGAGCCTTTCAGTAAAAAGCCATCCAAAAAACAATTAAGCATACCCTTCATAAGGGACGGCGGTATAAATTTGAATTTCAAAAAGTTAAGCTTAGGCCTTTTGAATTTTAACGTCATTTACATACAGAAATGAGTCATCTGGACTCGTCATTGCTAGGGTTGCCACATTTCTTACTAATTTATACTAACAATTATAGCTCATATACACGCTGTGGGGCAAAAGCTGTATTGTTTAAGGAACGCAGCATAAACGCGCCAACGCTTGTCTAAGGATTGGCTTCGTGCATTGTTTTTCGTTATTTCATATCACTTGAAAAATTCACGTGTAACTTGGCAAGACATTGCATTAAGCTCCACTTGCAGTCTAGCACTTACGACGGCGTTACGCTCGTTGCAACTTGAAGAGAATTTTCGCGTTGCCTACTTTACTAACAATGGTATTTAATCTGTATAAACAAACGTCAAACAATCATGACAAGAGATTGATCATCGAGCTCCATGGTCCCTTCTAACGGCAGAGCCGGATACTGTCACAAACATTTATAATATAATATTGTTACGAAATGAAATTCCGTTGGAATTACAACTATACAAACACGTATAACACAGGTACGAATATAACCGAAAACAACAAATCCAAACGTAACGAATGTAATTCAAAAATACGCGCAAAGTCCGTAACTTACCGAATGTACCCACGTCTCGCTTGATCATGCTTCTCGCTCGACTGCCCTTCCCTCAATCAGGCCATCGTTTTATACTGCACAAATGCAATGTGCCCGTTCCGTAGTTGACATGATCCGAAACAACTGGCTAGTGAGTCGGCCAGAAATGAGTACAATAAATCAATGGGCTGTTCTCTAGAAACGTTTTCCAATAAATAAGTAAACAAAAGAAGAACCATATAATCATTACAATTAGTTCAAATGCCGCGGGTAATAAATGTGCTTCTACAAATCTGTACGTGGATTTTGTCGGCGCTTAGGTTCTAACAGTATATTTGTTTAAATAATAACTAAGTTAACTAAGTTCCTGTAAAATACCTAAAAACTCACATAATACGAAGATTACAATTGGCGTTTATATTAATCATAAAAGAACAAGTCTCGTTGAGACTAAATATCATCTGTATGTGCCTTTTTTGAAGACCAACATTTAAGTGTTCTGGAGATGTCGCGATAGTATTTCGTCTTTAATTTAAAATGCTAGTTTCAAAAAATTACCTTACTAGCAAGTGTCGTCGTGCATCGTTGACTATTAACTGTCAGCCCTATTCACGGTTTAAGCAGGATGTTACTTAAATTAATGCGACGTCATCCATTGCTAGGTCCGTTTCACTGCACGTAAGCGATGGCGGAACTAATCGCGCAATATAGTGAGAACAACGGTGGTAATTCATTCATAAGCAACACTAGCAAGTGTTGCTTATGAAAGTGTAGTATTTTTTAAGGTCACGTAGAAATTTTGGTAAAAATGAAACCTACGTGAAATGGTATCCGTTGTTCATTCGGTTTTCTTGTATTACTATGATTATAATATCGCGGACTTTATAACAAATGGGCGTACTGATAAAAGTGCAGTTTTACACAAGGGACAAAATTGTGAATAAAACAAAAATAGTTGATTGTATAAGGCTGTTTGGAATACCCTTCTATTTAGGTACACTTGCATGCCGGTACGACTTTCTGAATTGTAGCATGCATAGATTTCAGTAAACAACAAAAAATGCATTTTTGCGTATACGCTCATTTTTTATAAAGCCCTCGATATGATGTCCTTATATTTAAGAGTATTTTCTTTTCTGTTTCTACTTGCATTTGCGATAGTAAACATTTTTTCTTTCTTTCAGAGGCCCAATTCTGCTAGTACTATCTCGTTAAAATTGCCGGACACAATCGTCTCAATGGTAAGTTTGCCTGGTTTCGGTATGCTGTAAATTTCAATGGCGTTCCAGTGGTACCCCACTCTACTTTTATAAAT
Source organism: Dendrolimus punctatus (assembly GCA_012273795.1). Classification (NCBI taxonomy): domain Eukaryota; kingdom Metazoa; phylum Arthropoda; class Insecta; order Lepidoptera; family Lasiocampidae; genus Dendrolimus; species Dendrolimus punctatus. The sequence goes on along the minus strand of CM022546.1, from coordinate 17,284,281 downwards.
ATTTAAAAGTGAATACTTGGGAAATAAATGTTTCAAATTTTGGTAGCTTTCCAATATTCAAATATTGACTAACGCCATTTCTGCTAATGATAATATCAATTTCTTCCTACTATTACTTCGTCACGACGATATCGAGAGGATATTGTGAATATAGTAGAATACGAATTTTTGACCCTATCGCAATTGAGTCTTACTTTGAATATCTTTGCAACGACAAGATATTGAAACAGCAGATTTTGCCCCCCGATCTATGTGATCGTCTATAATTATAACTGTATTAAAATCTGGAAAATAATGTTTAGTAGTCTTTTCCAGGTATGTACTCGTCCTTTGGAAGATTGGCTAGTGTGGAATGCGATTTATGTTGACACAATGGCCCGTCACATCTTCCAACGACCTAGTCAGGGGCTGGCGAAGCCGCCGCTTCAGTTGTATGCGTCAAACGGCGCAAATATGGAGCCTTGGAGTTTAGATATTTGTGCCGCTTGGGGTTGAAACATTGGGCCCGTGGGGTCCGTCAGCAAACAGTTTCTTTCAATACATCTATAAGAAACTCTTTGACACTACCCATAATCAGAAGGCTGCCTCATATTTCGTCGAACATGCATTGTCATACAACGTAGCAATGTAGCAGCCTTCTGGGCACGCTCCCCGCTGGCAGTAATCTGCTAAATGTTGTACCTTAGTTTATATTTATATATATATATATATATATATATATATATATATATATATATATATATATATAATATATATATATATATATATATATATATATATATATATATATATAACAACCGTTATATAATATTTAACGGTAATAATTAATGGAGCGCGGTAACTTATTTTATTTTTATTATTCCGACGTTTCGGCCGCTTATCAGTAGCCGTGATCACGGAAGATAAAGATGTCAAGTGTTAGTGAGTATTGTTAAATTTTTATTAAGCATACCGCCAGCTTGTTTATTTTCATTATTTAGTTTTGAATTTGTTTATGATTATTATTTATTCTATGAGAGCTTAATCTAATTTAGCACATTTTCTTCGCAACCTGTTGTGGTAGTTTTATTTATGTATACTAGTCGCGAAAATGTAAGAAAATATTATACTTAGTTTAGATTTCAATATACTCAGTTGTATTTATAGTTATATTTTCAATAATTTGAATTAAAAGTTAAATATAAAAGAAAAATATATAAAATATCCAGTTAGAAATAATTTAGTAGTATAAAGTATATTTATTAGTATAAAATCCATCCTCTCTATACTTAATGGATTTTCTCAGTGCATATAGGCATACAGAATAAGTAGATGCTAAAGTGGTCCGACATGCTTCTTACAATTATCACGTGCGGAGGATTGAGAAAAACAACACAACACACAAAGATTACCTATGTGCGAAATCCGCCATTCTCTCGCAACTAGCAAGCATGCTGTGTATAATGTTTCTTTACAAACCACAGTTATAATTGCCCATTTCAATTAATGTAAACTCCATGTAAATATTATTACAATAATACAATGTTTACAACAGCATCCCATATAATTAATGAACGTCAAATAAATACTCTATTCAAGTAAGTTATTAAGCGATTGGAACTGGTCTGAATGATAAATAAAGGACAAATGTAAATTAGAAAATTAAATAACCCAAATCGTTATTTAAATAAGCATAAAAGATTTGAATGGACGGAAATGGTTGTTTGGTACAATGGTTTTCTCAAAATTTATGTGTCAACGTAGAACGGAAATAGCCTAGCCATTCCTGGCTGGAACGTATCCTGACTCACTGACCAAACAAAATCATATTTAATTTTAAATTATGAACTTCTATAATTTTCATCAATCAACAATGTTGAACAAATAAATTGAAAGGACACGATTGTATTCAACTGGATTGAATAATTCAACTTTATATGGGTTAGTTTAGTTGTCGCATCTGAATTAAATGACAGATATGATCATGAATGGTCAGTCTGATAATAGTTAATTCAAACTGTAGATACGTTGAAGACCACGGGCCATAAAAATGGCCCGGACATTTGGAGGGCTTGCGTAAAAATCCAATAAAGGGGGTAGTCCCCCTAAAGATAAAAAATTAATAAATAATAAATTTTGATTATTGATCTTATATTATTAATAAAAAGTTGATTAATAAAAAATATATTTAAATTATAAAATATAAAAATTATAATTCTAATTAAAAATGAATAGGGGCCATGGGAAGGCCAATACGTAGAGGCCCTTTGACAAATGTCAATGTGGCGTGACACTGACCGGCGATTATCCCTGTCTACATCATACAATAATGTACACAATGACAAGCCTCGGCCGGTATAGGATTATTTTGGGAAATGAAGACAAAAAGTACCGGGGTATTGGGGTGAACTCCTAGTGGCACTATGGGTCTGGGAATATGGGAATATGGCGTCTAATTTTATTATTATTAATGATTAACTATAGTTTCGTACATTTGATCAGTTACTTAGGATTTACGACTAAGGTTTACAACGCGATCTCAAAACTAATTACAGACGGACACAGCTTGCAGTTTAATTTCTTCACTCTTATTTAATTAAACTCAGCTCAATTTGATAAGAATTTGCTCAATAAGACGCCAAAAATTCATATTTTTAATTGACAAGTGAATTAAGAGTAGTAGTTCGTAACTTAATTGTTATGTTGTATAAATTCTGTAAATGTATATCTTCAAAAAACCTTGGTAGCTTAAAGGTTAGCTAGCAGACGCGCATCCTAAATTCAAGCGCGAATTCGAATCTTGACCGGAAAGCATGTACCACTAAGGCAGTTTGTAAACTAATGTGCATATTTGTTACAATTACCACGTGCTAACTGTGAAGGAAAAACATTGTGATGAAACCTGTACATCGAGATAACCGATACGTCAAATCCACTTTGGACACGCGTGGATGGCTACCACCTCTAGTCCAGAGTACGCCGCCATAACAACCTTGATATGTGTTCCGGCTTTAGTGGTCCCCCTTTAGGGAGTGCCAGCAAATTTGTAGCACAATTAGTGTTACAAATGTCTATAAGTGATGGCAAACACTTTCCATTAGGTGGGCCGTGTGCCTGTCTGCTGAACAAATGCAATAAAAAACGGGGGCTCGAGCCGAGCAGTGATACGTTTACGGGTTGTTAGTATAATAATTATATCTTCATAAATGTAGTAATGAGCGAGCAAGTCGTCGTCAGCCTTTCGCAGTACACTGCTGGACGTAGGCCTCCCCAAGTCGGTGGCGCTCATCCCTGTCCTCCGATTTATTCATCCAGCGCCTACCGGCGACCTTGCACAGGTCGTCGGTCCATCGGGCTGGAGGGCGTTCGAGATTACATTTACCAAGACGCGGTCTCCACTCCAGGACTCGTCTGCTCCATCGGCCATCAGTCCTGCGGCAGATGTGACCGGCCCACTGCCACTTCAACTAGCTAATTTTGTGAGCGATGTCGGTTACCTTGATTCTCTTACGGATATCCTCATTTCTAATTTTATTTATAAGAGAAACACCCAACATAGCTCGCTCAATAGCCCGTTGAGCGACTTGGAACTTGTGGACCAATCCTGCCGTCAGTGTCTATGTCTCGGTCCCGTAGGTCAGGACGGGGAGGACGCACTGCTCGAAGAGTAGCGAGCAAGTCAACAAGATCCATTAAGGTGCGAAGTTCTTTAAAAACATTGACTGAACAACATAGAGGTCAGAGTGGATGTCATTTATATGTAAAACCTCAAATACCTACTAAAGTAATAAACAAGGAAAAATAAACAAATAATTCCAGGTAAATGCGAATATACAATTTTAAGAACAATGAGGTTTAGGCGTCTGTCATCACGTTTATTAATGTTTAGTAGTCTAAAAAGGTTGAACAAAACAACAATTGCTGCCAAACATGGCAACACTACAATCCCAAGCTTATGTTGGTGGCTATAACAATCCTAATATTATAATTGCGAACGTGAGTTCTTTGTTTCTGACGTTTTCACTCTTTAATCACGCAACCGACCGTCATGAAATTTTGCATATACGTTGTTAAGTGTAAGGAAAAGAGTAGCGTGTGTATACAAGTATAACAAATATATAATAAATATATCCTAGACTAAAAGAGCGCATTTTTGATTACTGGCCGGAACGCGTGCACCGCTTATGAGTTATGCAGTTTTTTGACCTTGCCGCCTTGGACAAACGTGACGGGTTTACCATCCATTCTATGGGCTGTTATTTGTATTAACATATATATAATTTGCGCGGCTAACAAACGGGCAGATGGCGCAGTTCATGGGAAGTGGTTACAGTCGCCTAACGCTTGCTACACCAAGGACTTAGTTAACGCGTTGCCAGCTTTTAGGATGGGATAGAGAATTAGGCAGGAAGACTGGGATAGAGAGGGTTGGAATAGGGAAGGGGGAAGAAATTATCTCGCAGACTTCCCCGCCACTGTTGGTGAAGAGAGTACCCTAAGTGAGACAGTCAGACGTCGGGGTGACACAGATGTAGTATTATTGGTATAGTTCCTGTAGCACTCTTTAAAAGCGAATATGAGAGGGTCACAGGTTAGGTTTAGTGGGTAGTTTGACGGCTGACTATCCCCTTCCCTCTGCTCGGAGCCCATGGCATACGGCCGATCAAAAGTCCCACACATCCCTCGGTGTAAAGCTTTCCCCCAAGCCCGAGGATGGCGTCCCAACAATAGACATTCCTCCTGCGTCATGAACGAAAAAGGGGAGGAAGAGGACCATCGGAACTCATAATCATCGTACAAAACACACTTAATTCTGTGCGACTGTGGTATCACGCCGACCGAGCCGGCCCTAAGAGCTATATAATAAAGATAATGACTCAAGCATGGCTGCACCACGTAAGTTTAATCGTGCTAGCCAAGTTAGTCTTGCATATCATTACTTCCAAAGGTTAATTAACAACCTGGAAAATCATCAAAGTTCAGGATTTCGGTGGCGGAAACTCAAGAATTCATAAAACGGCGTTAAATACTGCCACTTTTAAATTATTCAGTGGTTTCCTTGAGGATTACCCTGATAGGTCTGGGAAAGCTTCTCAAGTAAAAGCGCTTATGAATATTTATTGAAGTAAATTACTATACTGTTTCTGAATGCGTTTATTTCGCTTTTAACGTTTATTTATTGCTTGGGAGGAAGAGAGAGATTATGGAAATCATCTTCGTGTTTATACAACATATTATATGTAATTTTGCTAAGACGGGCGTACTCGACGAACCCATAATCCTTTTTCTCCTTACAAAACATGTGGTTTATACCTTTTATATATGAATTATATATTTTCTTTTGGTGGTTCTCTTAACTATTTTTCCAGTCACAAATTTTAAACCTAAAATAAACAAAAGGAGACAGTCATAAAAGAGTTTCAATGTTATTAAGCTCAAACGCCGGCGGGTAATAAATGGTCTTTGTTTACAGATATACAGGTGGCCCAAATTGTAACAGTACTGTTAATCGCTATCTCTTTGTGTTTAAGACCAACCTTCGAGTGAGATGTGATAAAACGTTCTGTTGTTCATTCTTGCTGTATGTTTTTAGAAGCCATATTGATTTGGATTAAAGCTTTACAAGTTTGAGGGTTACAATGAATTGTCGGTCTGTTTATGTTTATAAGAGGATCCATGTCTATTTTTAGAATATATAAGGCAGGCCCGGTGAGACAGAGTTAGTTGAGTTCCTACTGCAATCGAGGTGCTATTATGTGTATATTCGAAACGTGAATCTAACATTAACTTACTTTGCGCGTTTTATGTAATTACAATCTGTCTTACGACTTGGACTTGTATGTGAATATGCTTGTAAGAACTGTTAAGTTTTGTAGTTTGTGCAATTTCAATTGGCAATTAGGTTCGAATCCCGCAAAATTTAACAACACAAATGTTGGTAGCGTATGAAGAGAATTTGATAAACTTTTTAGAACATTAGATGAAGCTACAGAAACTGAATTAAAACAAACGCAAAGCGAATATATTCGAACTATTTTTAGTTACGGCGTTATAAGCGCGGTGGAAAGGGATGAGAATAAAGTCATAAATTCGTCATTAACAAAGTTGTCAATATTTAACGCAACGCAGCGACGTTTATGAGGACTTCTGTGTTTGAGTCTATATTTCCGAGCTATTACTACATCGCAGAGGGCTCGAATTTGACTTCTAGTTTGGTAAAATTTCATTTCATTCGCTATGATCTGAATGTCTAGGATAGGTCCCAAAGTGGCCTGTTATATATTACTCATAACATAATGACTTAAGTCTTAATTAGTTTGAGGATTTACAAAATTGTGCATTGTATGTGTTTGTCTGCTGATTATTCGAAAGCATACTTGCCTATGCCTATGTAAAGTAGCTGAGGAAGAGCCTTAAAATATGATTGCTCCCATTCCCTGTATACCAAAAGGTATAAACCGTGAAGATATCCATCTGTTTTATAGAATGCGACCGCCCACGTGCGTTCAACCGTATTTTTTATAACCTCACCGCATCCTATGACCGCCATATTGGAATTCCAATGCTCTCACACCAAACACAAATATACCCCTTATACCCTAGTTCCAATTTCAAAAGATCGTAAACGACAATAGCAAGTTCCTCTACAAAATTTGAACGTTATGTTCTATGTGAAAAGGGCTAAAATATACGAAGAATGGAACGTCCTATTGAATAGAACCTGATTCGGGATGGCAGGATGTGACGTGACTACTTTTTTGAGCCATCAAGCATTCGTGGGTTATTAATCAAGTGTCGTACCTTTTATTTAGTAGTTCACGAAGATCGATTTGAATTTAGAACGATCTGAGACGCAGTTATTAACCCCCGACAAAGAAAAAGAAATAACCCTGACATGTTCTAATTTTGAATAAGAACTGGCCAATTTTATAGAATAGAATAGAATAGAATAGAATATACTTTATTGTACAAAGATGCTACATAAATTCAAGAACATTAAATAAAAGTACAATCGGCGGTCTTATCGCCCATGGCGATTTCTTCCAGACAACCTTTGGATGGAGTATAGGAAGGACAACAAAAGTCGGTAGTTGCTAAACTAGCACTCGTACAATAATTTCATTTATTAATAAAAAAAAATAATAATAATAAAAATAAATAGTAATATATATGATGATATATATACTAAAATAAATACACATATTATATTATATACATACAAAAGTAAACAATAACACTATAGCTTGAGATAGTAATCTTTAACTAATCTGTTAAAAGAAGGTAATGATCGTGTCTGCTTGATGTTTAGAGGTAATGCATTCCATAGTTGAATGGCCTGGATGGTAAAAGACTTGTTGTAAAAACTTGTTCTGTTTACAGGCGTTTTCAGTTTCAAATTCTCTGACAATCTTAAGAATCTTGAATCACTGTAATTAAGAAACTGAAAGCGTTCCTTGAGATAAGCTGGGGACTTAGGATTAAACAAAATGTTGTGAAGAAGAGATAGTATATGTGCATTCCGGCGAAGGCGGATGGGAAGCCACTTGAGTTTAATGCGAAATTCAGATATATGATCATATTTGCGTAGCCCAAATATGAAACGTATGCAAAAGTTTTGAAGCCGCTCAAGTTTATCAAGTTGATATTCTGCGAGATCAAGATAGCTGACATCAGCGTAGTCGAGGATGGGAAGGAGAAGAGACTGAGCAAGTGAGATCTTGGTGGTACACGGTAAAAAGTTCCGTAAGCGCCGCAAACTAGCAGCCGACGCAAACACTTTCCGACTGACCTCTTGCACCTGTGGCCCCCACGATAAGAATTTATCTAAATAAATACCCAAGTTTTTAACAGTGTCGCTAAAAGGAATTAAGACCCCATCAAACACAACAGAGGGTAATGTGGGCCATTGGATTTTCGACATCATTCGGGAGCTCCCTACAATAATAGCTTGCGTCTTCTTTGGATTGACGGTTAATCCATAAGATCTACTCCAATCAGCTATAGATGCCAAATTTGTATTTGTTGTGTCTATGGCACCAACAAGTCCCTCGATGGTCGTATGAGTGTAGATTTGTAGATCATCAGCATAAAGGTGGTAGGAGCTTTGAAGTTATTTCTAGAGCTAAGAATTTTATCCCCAGTATGTAAAAATTAAAAGTATAAATAGAAAAAAAAATACTATGGTCTGGGTTTCTGTAATCAGCCTCAGAGTGGTCTGTTGTATATTATTACCCCATAACATAAACGTAACTGATTTAGCTTGGCGAAATAAAATGTGTTTATCTGCGGATTAAAAAAAAAATTCAATGTCTCATATGTCATAACATAACAATTATAATAATTAAAGACGTCAATACGTCTTTGATTATCAGGATGTTTGTGTCTTTGATTACTAATTCCACAAAACTCAATCGTGAAATCAATTATCCGTTGCTCTCTAGTTACGAATTAAACTCGTGTCTCGAGCACTCAACGCGTAATGTACTTCAAATTGACATCTCATCTATTTTAACGGTATTATGTGTTCATATCATAATACAAGAACAAGGTTATAGAACAAGCTAATATGTACTTAATTTTCATCACAAGATAGTTTAATATCGTATGAGACGTGAAAGCCTAGTGATGTAACGTGTACAGGCTGTAATACGACCTTTCCATCGAATATTAATTTAAAGGAGACTGGGACTTTTGGGACAAAGAAAGTGATGAGTTAAGAAATGGCTTAAAAAAGCGTTATATTTTTCTATTAGCTTCTGCCCGCGACTTTGTATGCGTGGAATTATTTAAAAAAAGGAAGTTAAAAAATCCTCCCAATTTTGAAACATTCTTCATTGGTGCTCCGCTCCTATTGGTCTTACCATGATGATATATATGCCTATCCTCGATAAATGGGCTAACACGAAAAGATTTTTCAAATCAGACCAGTAGTTCCTGAATTAGCGCGATCAACTAAACAAACAAACAAACTCTTCAGCTTTATATATTAGTATAAGATTACAAAATGGAAAAAATCAGCCCTAAATTATACCTGGAACACGAGAATTCTTAAAAATAACAAATAAAATTAGTTGTCGATTACCTTAATCGATTTATATCGAATTTCTACAATAATTAATATGAAAAGACGTAGTAGGTACGATTAATACATTCAAACTAACTAAACCCATTACAATTATTTAAAAACCTAGCGGCCCGTCCGGCTTCGCACGGGTAAAAATATTATTTAAACCTTTTGGGTTACATAATAGTAGGGATCTCTAATTACAGCCTATGTTACTCAGGAATAATGTAGCATTCTAACAGAGGAAGAATTTTTGAAATCAGTCCAGCAGTTTTTCAGTTTATTCGTTACAAACATTAGAAAACTTTTCTCTATATAATATTAAGTACAGATATCAACATAATAAAAAGACATCTTAAATTTACATTATGGGCCCAAAAATGTACGAAAGCATATCCGTCTCCTTTCGAAGTTAAATGGAATATCAAATTAAATCTGTTGGTAATTGGTTTTACATGTCTCCGAGGTTGGTAGCTTTGAGGACATTATAATAATTACATATTTAAACAAAATTTACCGTTATATTTCATATTAGCTTCCGATGGTCCTGCCCTGATAAAATAAAAATCTAGAACCCGATTCCAGCGCCACCTACCGGGCCTAACTATGAATCTAAAGTCTAAACCATCCCGGGACCGACTCAAACACATGAAATTTCATCAAGTCCTAGAACCCGATTCCAGCGCCAAGTACTTTGTTTACATTCACATTTTTAAATTTGTAATATCTTATGAATGGAGTGTCCCATTTGAATCATTAAAAAGATAATGTACAGGTATTGAAACAGTCTTGAATATTAAACGATTTATTTGGATAAGGATTAATGCGAAGGTATGGATAACTTGGTCCGATTTTGGTCGGCATTTTCATCTACTTTTAAAATGTAAAAAGCAGCGATAGTGACATAACTACAATAGTTTGACATATGACATCGAAAAGTTTTTTATAGATATAGATATGTTCTTTAATATTACTAAAAATGTTTTTGATCTATCATCAATAATTTCCGCAGCGCACGCGATATAAGATATTTTTTGGCTAATTTTTTTTACACCTTGGGTTAGATTATTGAAGTTTTAATAGGGATTCTTAATTTTTTCTAATAATAAATATAGCCTATATTACTCAGGGGTGACGTAGCATTCTAATGGTTAAAGAATTTATGAAATCAGTCTAGTAGTTTTTGAGTTTATTCATTACAAACATTCAAATATACAAATCCTCCCCTATATAATATTAGTATAGAAGTATATATAACCTCGTATACATATTTGATTGTTATGCTCTAACGCCTGTATAAATTAGCGAGGGAAGTGGTAAGTAGAAGTAAATTTATTTACTTGTCAGATAAATATATTTTTTTATTATTTTCAAATACCAGATAAAAGATATTTATAAGAATAAAATATAAAATGTTAAAATTAAAAATAAAAGTTGCATGAATAAAACAGTTGAATAGTTTCATATTTAAATCCGGTCAAAATTTAATTTCGTTGACTGATATTTTTTATCTGATTATCGAAACATCGGCCCTTAATATGCAGTATTTTAAAAATGCATAGAAACAAATATTGAATCATTTTAAATATCAAAGCAAAGTTCTGGAATATTTTGCCATAATATTAACACACGTTTTAATAAATTAAAATTTAAAAAATACCATCATGACGTATGTCAGAATAGTGGAGTATGGAAGGAAAAGACATATTTAGCCGATTCCAAATAATTGAGAAAAAGTGAAAGAGAAGAAACTATAATGCGAACAGTATTATTCAATCAACCTCGTCAAAGAATTTGTTGGTGACTTATTATTATTAGAAACTGATTCCAGATAACCACTAATTCCGGGTGAAACATTACAAACCACTTCGAGACCGCAATGATGTCACAACTCAATGTAACAAAAACATACATGCATAATTATAACGCAATTTACTCAGAAAATCATTATCTTTTAACTTCTTAGAAAACCGGCACTGCTTTTCCACTCTCATACCCACCCCATGCTCCGCTTACCGGGAATATGTATCTCGCTCGATTAGCAGCTAAGCGTCTGCTTAAATGCTCCTATTGGTCTTAGTGTGATGATATATAACCTTAGCCTTATATAGCCTTCCACGGTAAACAGGCTAACACCGAAATATTTTTTCAAAGCAGACCAGCAGTTCCTGATATTAGCGCGTTCAAGTCAAACAAACTCTTCAGCTTTATATATAAGTATAAGATTTAAATTCGAGACTGGTATATAGACAGATAGACCAAAGGAACACGACAATTTTATACGAGTTCTATTCTTGCCAAAATGGCCGCAGAACCTTAAAATTACAATCAGAAACAAAATCCAAAAACCTGACATCAAATTTTGATACAAAACCTAAACAGCCTAAATTACGTCAACATCCCCCTCATTAAGATTACCACCAACGCACTTATCTTTGGGAATCCTCATAATCCAAGATAATCCATAAGAAGGCATTATATAACTAAGCCGAGGTGCCGGGTTTGTTCGTTGTATAAACATGTCGTCAACTTACACAGCCGCTGTCGGGACAGTGTGTTTAGCCCCTTACCGAGTTGCTAATCTCGCGATGTGGGTTTTTGTGACATACCCTTAGCTCGCAAATGATGTTTACAAGGATTTGAAATGGCTATTACAGATTTTTTGAAAAGTAGATTTTTTTTTAAAGTAAGAAGTTTCTTCGTAAATTATTAGTACTAAAATATATTTTTAGTACTAAGCGACAGATGGCAGCTGGGGGGCCCGAACCAACTCTGAAATAGAAGATCTCATGGCCGAGCCTAACATAATTGGGGAGATAAAACTCACTGACTCCGCTGGCTCGCTCCTGTAGAGCGGATGGAGGAGGATCGGGTAATAAAGAAAGCATACTTGGGGCGAAAGATAGAGTGGAAGCTGACCGCACTACAAGCCCACAATTGGCAAGACACTGCGCAAGACAGGGAAGTGGCTTCGTTTCGGAGGCCAAGACTCACTTTGGGACGCTGAGCCAACGGAGTTAGTTAGCGACAGTTGTTAGGAATTAGTAAAGTTCTTAACTACGATGCCAAATGTGACAAATAGCTCTCACCACTTATGACAGTTTTGTGCATTCTTATCCTTGATGTGAAAAGTATATACCTGGAAAAATAATAAAAGTCATTTAATTTAGTCAATTACACAACATTTACTTACTTTCAGATACAGCATTTACAGTTTAAACCGAAGGGCCAGGTCTATAAACCTATTATTAGATCAGATCTTAGACAAACAAAAGTACTCCATCTATCAAGCAAGATCTGTGCCTCATGATCATAAATATGCTGCGGTGAATGTGTCGAGGAGTCACTCGGTAAAACCGAGTTAGGAACTCCCGCATCCACGGCAGCCTTCATATCTGTGACACATGAGAGAAAATATACGAGAGGCACCTGATCCAGTACGGCCACGTTTTACGGAAATCTGCGAGTATTTCCTACCATCTTACAGGCATTTGGCGGAGGTCGCATCGTTCAATATTTCTTCCCGATATAATTAGCTGCATTAAATAAAAATCGATTTTTTCTTATATTTTATCTGCTATATCAGGGCAGAAGACTGCGGCAGATGCGGAAGTTCCTATGTAGTCGTACAGTATAATCCACATATCCTTTCACACTTAACATAGCTAACAAATTTCTAATCTCTGCATAATGTAGTTAGTGGGTAACTTAGTGTTTTTAAATCGTGCAAATCATCGACCTAAAACCAGTGTGCGACATTTGCATCGAACTCAGTGTAATGTATTATATTATGTAATTGTGGGTAGTTTGCTCTTTTACTAAGAAGTCGAATAAATCAGTTTTGTTACCGCCGCCATTGTTTTATTTGTAGTATATCACAACTGGCGACGAGAATATTAATTTGAAATACGTATTAAGTAAAATGTCTTTCGGAAAGCTACCCGAATTCGATATACACGGTCGCGACAATTGGGACGCGTATGTTAGACTCGTTAAGCAATTCATTTTGTTAAACAACATAAAAAGTGATTTTTTTGACAGCATGTATTTTCTAACCTTGAAATTGGCAAAATCAACGCCCGAAGACGCGGCCATAATTTAAAAAAAAGTTCACTTATCCAACATCAAACCAGTCAATGTGACCCTTAACGTGTGTGACGTTTAACAATTCCAATTTGAACTTTAACATAACCTTTTATAGGTGGCACATCTTTAAACATTACGTACAACATTTACAAAACACGCAACCGCGATAAGTATATAGTCACCGGCACACAATACTGCACGTGGTACGATTTCAAGTAAACACCTTTGTGAGCGTATAACATTGTTACGCAACACATTGCACGTGGTTGAAACATTCACGCTTTGACATTCAAATGACGCGGTTCCGCCGTTTTGCTTTTGCTGGTTCAAAAAAGGAATGATCGCTTACTCATCTCATTTTGTTACTAATCTCACAAATAGACTTCCCTCTCACTTATCATCGTTTAGGAACGGAAAAAACTGGCCGGGCGGCCAGTCGTAAGAGGCGACAAAACAACCCGTAGATGGTAGAGCATTTTAGGGGGGGGGGGACTGACTTTGCGTGTGTTGTTGAATCGTGCAGTTTTATACGTGTTTGTACAGTTCTAATAAATTCTATAGTCGTTCCAACGGTATTTTTATTTGGAGGCTGTGTATCTCGTAACAATATAGACAGAGACGCGGAATGCTTTAATACTATGTAAACAAGGAGAGTAAGTAACTAACAAATTCTCGTCAAAGTCATAGCTATTTCTACCCTAATGATACCGAGCCCACTTCAAGTCAAGACTAAAAAGATAAATTGAAACAAACGATCGCGGCGAAGTGGAACCTGCCCGAAAACAATTTGTTCTTTCCCTTGCAAGCCGAATATCTCTTAAATTATATCTCTTAACTATGATTAATATTATTTCCTTCAAATAGCAACTCTGAGTGTGTAATTAATCATTTAGCTAATAATAATTAACGTTGTCTCAGGCATGTATTCGTGGCACATACGTAATGTTTCAGTTTATAATTATTATATTAATTGATGATTTAATCCGTTACGTGTATCTGGGTTTTGAGTACGTTATTATAAATCTTTGTCTGATATATATATGTATTTTATTGTCTCAGATTATTATCACACGGATTGTTTAATGTTAAGTTAAGGTTTTCAAATTGGACAAGTACATTAACAATCTGTCCGTAACACTTCATGTTAAAATGTTGTTGCGATTCATTTTGTCTCTATCAGTTAAAGATTTTCCACTTGTCCGTTGCAATTTGTTTTTCCACTTGTCCGTTGCGTTTCGTTTTACCACTTGTCCGTTGAAGTTTTTATATTATGTCTGTTTTCTTTTGTTTTTATCTTAATTTATTTTATTTTCTTTACTTAATTATAGAAGGTCCTTAATCTAAGACAGTTTTCTTTTTCTTCTAGACGGTAAGCAGTTGAAGTAATATTTTTTTTATAAATGTGCAGTTAAGTGAAGTTAAATTTAAAAGACAGTGTTATTACTAATATACAGTAGACGATAAGTATTGCGGCTGTAAGTATCGTCTAGCAATAAATACTGTTCTTTTTCTACCATTTTATATGGCGACTTTCGAGTATAGCGAGGGAATTATAGCGAACTCTTCATCGTCGTTATCACCAAAATCCACTGTACATGGAATGTACCCAGGTAAAAGTCACGAAACATTTTGCATTCACTAGCTCTCGAAACGGGGACCAACAATGGGCCTCGAGTCACATCAAATGTTGTGTGACACCTTTGAAAGCGATGTTTCGATGAAAGAATAATCTGCAAGAAGGTATTATATCGGATTAGAGGAGTTTCCGTAAAATATAGATTCTCAGTCTTAGAAACCGCGTGCAAACACCATTTACATAATATAATTGGAATTACAATCATGTCAAAGAAGCAAGAGAGGTGTGTAAGAATAAGCCTGAATGGCGCTCTGTTGTTCGTGCCTACACCGCAACGGACCTGGCGTGAAGTTATGTATGTATGTACAATCATGTAACGAAGACTTCTCCTACATCCAGTAGTAAACTACTGATTTACCAATAAAGATTTACTCAAAACAATGTTCTTGCATGCAAATCAGTAAATTAAAGCAGGTCAAATTTTTTTTGTCGATAACTTTTTGCGTCGGTGGTATCGCATCCCTAAATTTACCATAACAAAGGGTCTGGTTCAACTGTCATCAGGCATTGTGGGGACAAACGTCATTTAAATATTTCGAAGCAGGCATGCCTGGCTCCAGACATTTTATTTTTTATTCCTATTGTCCGTAATCCGAACGGGCTGGGACAACGTAAAGGATTTATCGATAGAATCTGGTAAATATGACGCCTATTTTCCATAGGGATATATAGAGACAACGGCTCTCTCCTCGTTAGGATATTGGTATACACTTCTCGATTCATCTGGATTTAATAATATCATCTTCACAAACGCGTACCGATTTGAAAAGTGTCTATTTGTTATTTGGTCTACGATTTGGACTGGTAAGTTGGATTTTATGGAAACAAAAGAATTCAAATAAGGCCTTTGAAAACTGTAGTACTTAAAAATTATGATTTATTAATCTGTAGGACAAGTTATTGATAGTTTTTTTTTAAATTTTACTACATTAAATTGACATTGTTCATAGATCAATAAGACTACTACGTTGTTTCACTTTGAAAGGTTATTTTGGTACAACACTTAAGTACGAGTTTTGTAATTTTTTAGTAATCAATTATACTATTTAAAAATGTTTAAATGTCTTCCTGCTGACATCATCTTAAAGTTGGTGCAAAGTAAAACATAAAAATGACTATATTTTAAAAATACTAAGCACTTTAAGATGTTTAAGATAATATTTATTAAAAATAAGATATTATAATTAAAAATGGCTTTAGAAATAAGTTATTTTATACTTTTTAATTTTTGAAGTCGGTTTTCCAGTATCAAAAGCAGGGAGAATAAGGTAAATAAAGCAAATATAATGCAAATGACAAATATCGATAAATGATAATGGAAAAAATATTATACCATCCCTAATTTCTGTAATAAAATAAGCAATCTTCGCTCAACCGGGGCGTTTGTGGACAATTCTAAAACTGAATCCAAAACGTCTCTGCTGACTGATCATTACGGTTGAATATCCCACGCAACAAACGTATAACAAAATTTGGTAAAATTGAAGACCA
This sequence comes from Dendrolimus punctatus, assembly GCA_012273795.1. NCBI lineage: Eukaryota > Metazoa > Arthropoda > Insecta > Lepidoptera > Lasiocampidae > Dendrolimus > Dendrolimus punctatus. The sequence continues at coordinate 17,268,025 of CM022546.1, read as the reverse complement.
ATATTAAAACGCGGATCCTAAATCAGTAACACGATGCAGTAAGGGTGAAAACGACTTGCTCTCATTAATTAGTTAGTTGGGAAACTTTTACCATTGTCTTCAGAGCTTATAATGTTATGGGGTGAAGACGCGTGTGTTGGAACTAAACATTTCAAAACACGTCTTAAAATTTGAGTCAATAAAAAACAGAATAATGTGTTAACAAATAGAAAGTTCTAGACATAATTCATAACAAATAAACTTGACATTTGTAAACCTAAAAGTTTCTTCATAATATATTTAAATATATTAAAGATTTTAGGTTGATATTTTATTGTGCAGTAATTCAACAAACAGGCAGACGGCCTACTTTACGAAAAGCCATCACCTATGTACATTTGCAACACCAAAGGTGATACAAATACGCTGCCGCTCCCTTCAGGGAGACTGGAACCTGGTCACTAATGCCGGAACACAACTCAAGATTGTTATGGCAACATACATTAGACCAAGGGTGGTAGCCATCTAGACGGGAAAATACCCTACCACCTGGCCGCAGGAAATTATGTTCATTTTCCGTTCTGCACGGATGAAAATCATCATTCCGTTTTTGCCAAGAAGGTTACGTAAAACTCAATACCGGAAGTTAAATCCTTAATAGCATCATCTAATATTAGTGACAACCTGTACCCATTAAAATCCGAAGTCTAAACGGGAAAAATATAACATAAATCGCATAAAAATATCGATCAAAGGGATCTTGGGAGTTAAAAGGAAGGGGTAATAAAATAACTACGGCCGCGGAGGCGGTGTTCGGCCTATCAATTTATTTAAACTAACTGAAATAGCCTGGTGTTTCCGTTTCCAGAGAAAGTGTGGGATGTAGCTGGGTGATAAGAGGTAGCGTGAGCTAGAGCGATTAAGTTATACGTAATAAGGGGAAATTATATTATCGTTGGATACCCCCAAATGATTGGCATTGAAGCGTAGGAAGTCTTCAATGAAGCACCTTTTGCTCGAAAATAAGTATATTTTAATATTTTGCGATTATACAATATTTTTTTGTTGCGCGTACAATTTTTACTCTTCGTTCCGTAGTGAATTTTTGAATATTGGCGGTGGAGCGTTTGACTCTTACTCTTTTCATACTCGGCTGGATCGGTGTATTCCTTCCTTTGGTAAATCGTGCCGCGACAGGCATCTTATAGGTTTACTAAAACTTTAAGAAATCTTATTTTTATAACCATACAAAGATTATAGCCATATAAGAAATAAATAATATTAAGGCATATTAATATCTTGAATGAGTTGGGCCAGCTATTGGGAAAGGCGCTAACAATGGGATGTATGTCACGGGCAATTTGTTAAATCAGGTCACTGAGTAATGACTGGTCTGTACACATAATACCTGGCTAAGCCTTTTGATATATATTAGAAAAATTCGCATCTGTTCATAATAAAAATAGTGCCGTTCAATGAATTTAACTTACATTATTCATATGGAAAGAACCGAATTTATCATACTGTCTGGCTGGAAGTAGGGAAGTATTAATACTGCGCGGTCTAAGGGATAAATTCAAGTTACTTCAAATGATTTGTGAAGTTTCAATTACTATATTTTATGAAGTTTCAATTACTATATTTTGTGAAGTTTCAATTACTATATTTTATGAAGTTTCAATTACTATATTTTGTAAAGTTTCAATTACTACATTTTGTAAATTTGTTGTTTTCCATTATATTTACTTGGCACCGACTTCGAGATGTTTTAGAAAGAAGTCGGTTAAATAGTTATTTCTTGATTTTTAGTGTAAGTCGGTTTTGTTTTTGTTAAAAAAAATAATTGTCTGTCATAAGCCTCTCTTGTCAATGGTTCAAAGTGAAAACATGGAATCTGAATAATATTTTATAGTGTCGGTACGGGGGTAAAAGTAATATAAAAATAATAAATTTTATAATTATCCCGATACTCTTGATACTTTATATTTAGCTCATTGTGTGAATTGCATACACACACTTTTTTAAATAGACCACGGACCGTTGTGTATTATTAATAGGCCGGCATTAGTAATAAATTTATCAATTGACCGACGCTCTTGGTCATTACTCATAATGATCGGTCCATTTGAATCCTGCCCGATTAATCAAATTGCCCGTAACATATACAAGGACCGAAAAGACATTAATTAAATATAGTAATAATCTAGATCTTGTACAGTGACTTCACCCGATTAGACTTATTTCAATTAATTGAGCGTGTTGAAATCTTTTTTTATGATAAAAAGGTTTTCACTTTTACCTTCGATTACACCTAATATTAGACAATGATGCAGTCAAAGATGGAACATGCTCATCTAGAAAATACTTGTTCAGACGAGATTTGCAAACACCTGGGCTGTACTTTTCGGGAAACAGACTCTAGGAGTGCATTTACAGCTCTGCCATACGAGAAGGAATCCTTATTAATGTAATTCCGATATATTAATATAGGTTTGGACCGAACTTAGTAATTAATTAATAAACTAAATTATTGTACGAGTGCTTGTTTAGCAACTACCGACTATTGTTGTCCTTCGTATACTCCAAAGGTTGTCTGGAAGAAATCGCCATGGGCGATAAGACCGTCGGTTGTACTTGTATATTAATGTGTTCTTGATTTTATGTAACATTTTTTTTACAATTTTTTTTTTGCTTTAATTTGTATGTATTAGTTTCATTTTGGATAAGTTCTTAATTTAGATACTTTAATTTGTGATTTATTAGGATATTAAAACATACATTATTATAGATATTATATTATCTTTATAATAATTTATGTTATATATTTGGTTATATACGAGTAGTCAGATGTCTGTCACTCTTGCAGTGATTATTATCTTACATTTTACTTTTCATCATAAAATAATGTCGTTTTAGAGTTTCTACGTTAATTAAGATCGATTTAAATCATTAGATAGATGTATAAGCCATGTTATGTTTCGATAACAAAATTATATATTAATGATTTTAATATGTTTATCATCAAATTCGAAATTTTATATGCACAGTTTCAACTAGTCTACTACCCGCAATCTCTTTAAATCTCTTTAATCTATATGTATACATTTTATAAACGCGATAGTTGTAAGTATGCATGTATGTTTGTTACTCTGTCACACAAAAACTACTGAATGGATTTTGATGAAACTTTACAGTAATATAGCTTACACGTCAGAATAACACATAAGCTATAACTTATAAAGATATAGTGTTAATTCTCCAAAATATAACTATTTTCATATCACCACGCGTGTGAAACCGCTGGCGCAGATAGTACATATTATAATTTTGTATTGGTGTTCGAAATTTGAACAAACGTGCTTTTTTAATACATCTGGTCCAGTTAACAGCTTAATGAAGCTCGCTGTCGCTTCTCTAATGTAAACACAACCTTAAGGGATGTTTATAGAAACATAGTGTGTGCACACTCGTTAATATGAAACTTCTCGTCTGTGTAGTTACGGCTTTAAATGGGGATTTTGTTTAGCCAGGGCTGTTACAATAGATATTGGGGAGTAACTTGCAGTCACCATAGAGAACCCATGTATGTCATTGTGGCACATATTTAAATAGGACCCTATCAACTTAAATCTATACTGTTTATGAAATTTCAGGAATATATTTTTGAAAGTTAAAATCAAGCCATAAACATCGCAGTCACGGGCTTGGGCCTCTCAATGTTTTAGGGGAACGGACAATATATCCGTCATACTTACTTACCTAAAGAAAAATGCAGGGTTCACTTATAGACTATCGTAGTGTGCACATTTCGTAGCAGCGTTTTGATCTATAATAATATTATAAAGGCGAAAGATTTGTATATACAAATAAGGAATAAACTTAAAAACTAAGTGACCCATTACAAAAATTATTTCACCATTAGATTGCTACATTATCCTAGATTAATATAGGCTATATTTATTACTAGAAAAACTATGGGATACCCACTAAAACATTAATAATATAACCCAAGTATAAAATACTGTTTGAGTAGGTCCCGGGAAGGTTTGGATTCACAATCAGACCCCGTAGGTGGCGCTGGAATTGGGTTTTAAATCTTCATTTTTTCAGGTCAGGGCAACGTCTGCCGGGACCGCTAATTTACTATAAAACGTAATTGTAACAAAGTGCATATTATGTGAGAATAACTGACTATGCGAAGCATGGTTTATAGTCAGGATTCGAACCTGCTACATATAAACGAGATATCAATGCGTTAGCTTTCGTCTACTACGAATTTTTACACCTGAAAATTATTTTATTTTGTTGCTAAATCTTATTTCGATAAAAGACTTTTAGTGTGCATTTACCTTCCACCAAGTAGCATATCATTTAATACCAAAGTATAAGTTAGTTTGAACTTTAAATGCTTTTCTGAAATAAGAACCGAAAACTATAAAACTAGAGCAAGCAGACTAAGTAGTTAATATATCAAAGTGCAAGAAACATTTTCTGAGCTACATCTATTTTATCAGAACTTAAGGTAGTTGACTGTATGATTTACAACCCATTCGTATTATGCAACCGGGCACCTGCTGCTAAAATAAATTGCCCGGGTTATCTTCCCGGATATTGTATCAGCTTTATATAATATAAAAGATACATTGACGTATGAGGAAGGATTCAACTTTGGACAATCTGTTCATTTGGAGGGATTCAAGTTTGGACTTACAAAAATGCAGGTTGGGCCAAAAAATTTGTGAGCAGACGACTTACAACATTTTAGTTGTAACATATAGGTAGAATTACAATATAAATTAAGTTTCCTTCATTGTACTAATTTATAGTTAGAATTTATTGATAATTAACACTCAATTACATGCACACACATTCATAAAATACACATAAATCCAATTTCAAAACGAACAAGTTGTACGCAAATAGTAATACAACTTAATATTTTATTAATTTTTCGTAACTAGTATACATAATAAAACAAGTTTTAACGGTTTCAAGCGCGGTAATTTTTATAACTTTAGCTATTCCGCCGTTTCGGCCACTTTTCAGTAGCCGTGATCACGGAAGACAAAGATGTCGAGTGTCAATGAGTATTGTTATAGTGGCCGAAACGACGGAATAATAAGAATTGTATTGATTACTACGCTTAAAACCGTTAAAACGCAATTTTATTATGAATACAAGTTAATATATATTTCGATCATTAAAACGTAAATATCTTGAAATAAAGTTTATAATTCAAACATCTAAAATCTGCAATGTTGGCATAACGAGGTATTCAGGCAAATTCAATCAAGTAAATAGTGTCACTACATTCCAGAGACATTACTCCATGTTGCAATTGTATAAAATTGACTCAGTTGTTTTTAGAGGGTAGATTAAAATGCAGATAATGGAATAACATAAGTACTTCTACAATAAAAAAAATTAAAAGCTGATCTGTGTCCAGGTTTGTAAGAGCTATACCAAAAAACTCGTTCATAAACAAGGCCATACAAAAGATGAGATAAAAGTACAAGTAAATTTCTTTGATTGAACAACATGTCATTCATTATATTACTTCAAATCACGTTGGCTTCGCATCTCCTCTATGTTTTGCTGAGCAGTTGTGTACACTGTATGGATTTAGTTCCTTTTTCATTATAGTGAATTTAACAAAAACAGTTAGTTAAGTTCTTATGTAAGAAACATAGAGCTCATAATCAGGGTCTTTCACGCGACGCAGCCGCGGGGAAAACTAGTGTAAATATATGTTTATAAAAACTAAACATTGTTATTAAAACGGTAGTTCAAAATAAAATAGGTTTATAACGACCTGTAAATTTCCGGTGAAAACATCAAAAGCATTTCGGCGCCTCCCCTTGGGATGACTACGTTACTCGAAGACAGAAATAATATTATACACACAATGTACGCGAGATAAATTTCAATTTAATTTCACTGAAACAACGAAGTTGTGGTGCTTATATTCTGAAAATACAGGCAGCAGTGTATCAGTGAATTTTATTTAATAAGGTATGTGTAGTGCCGTGTATTGTTGAAGCATATTAATTAATTTTAATTAATCCTATATGTAAATGGAAGGAAGTTAAGAGAATGTGCAAGTTTCGGACAGCAACCGTAGAGCGGATACGCACTTTGTCCGATCAAAAACCTGAAAATAAGTTCCTATATATGAAATGAAGAATGTTTCAAAATCGGTGTTTTTTTTTTAAGTATTCCGACGAAGTCGCGGACAGAAGCTAGTTATAAATATTTCTGTTTGTGATAACGAACAGCCTTTGCTGGCCGAGCTCAGCTCAGAGGTTCCGGGTTCAGTTCCTGGTATGGTAAATTTCGCAAACGAATTTACCCCGGGATTTGATTCGGCCCTAGAGTGATTCGTTATATCTAGTCTTGTCATAAATATTGTGACGAAGAAAAAAAAACTGTTGCAAATAACATTTGAAGTTTTACAGTGGATTAGTTTAATACATAAATATAAAACAATTTAAAATATAAAAAGCTTATTCGAAGTGGTCTCCATTGGCTGCAATACAGTCCTTTTGAAACGTGAAACGTTGAGGCCAGTTACCAATAGAAGCACGCAATCTTACCTAGGGAAAATTGTTCACTGCTAATCGTATGGATTGTTTTAGGGACTCCAAATTATCATGGCATTTAGAGCAAGCCGTCTCTCTAAAACTGACCATAAATCATAATCCAGCGGTTTAAGATTGGAATAGACGACGGCCAGTCTTCAGCTTTGATGAAGTCCGAAACGTTCATTTCCAACCAAAACTGCGTGGGCCGAGCTTTATGACCCGGCGCCGAGTCTTGCTGGAAGGACCATTTTTGGTTATTGTACATGGTGTTGTTAAGAGGCTTAACCACTTTCCCAGAATGGTATCTTGATACACTTGTACCGAAGTTTTGATACCTTTTTCACAAAATATGGCTCAGTCACTCCTTCATAGCTAACACCCCACCAAACCATCATTGAAGACGGATAATGCCCACGTTGCACTTTGTCGACTAATTGAGAAGCTTCCTTAAAGCTTTGAGCATAAACAGGGTCATTTTGTTTATTAAAATGTTGCTCAATTGTAAAAAAAATCTCATCTGTAAACAAAAATTTTCTGTGCTTTCCCTTTGCGTACCGCTTCAGTAGTTTTTTATTTATTTTACCATCCTATTCTTTTTGAAATTATGAGTTAAGAATTGATTGAAGAATTGAAGGCTGCAAGTCCTAAGTCATCTTTTAAAATACGCCACATGGTTCTAGGTGATGTGTTCTCCCGAGATAAAATCTTTTCCTTTCGGACAGGATTTCTTCGAATTTTTTCTCTTACTGCTTTGACCACCATTTTCGTACGAACACTACGTGGACGCCAGATCTTTTTCTATCACAAACAGAGGTCTCATTGTACCTATTAATATCCCGGTACACAAACATTTGACTAATACCAAGCGTATGGAGTTTCAAAAATTGCATTTGGCTCCATACCTACTTTGTGTAATGCAATCACAGCGATTCGGTTCTCTTTATCTCCCCACTCCATTTTAATATCACAAAATGTTGTACAGTGTAAATATTCGCGCCAAAATGAGAAAACACAATTAACAATTATATAAAAATGACAGATCCCAAATTCAAATGTAATATTTTGTTTCTTTTTCATTTTAACAGTATTTATGGCCAGACTAAGTATATTACCAATGACACAGGCGTAACTTGCTTAGTAAAACTACGTTTTAACGGTTTTAAGCGCGGTAATTTATTTGATTTTTATTATTCCGACGTTTAGATTAGGCTCCCATAGAGTAAATAATAACCATAAACAAACGTAAGACTTGATAATTAAAATGAACAAGTTGGCGGTAGGCTAAATAAAACTTTAACAATACTCATTCAGACTTGACATCTTTGTCTTCCGTGATCACAGCCACTGAAAAGTGGCCAAAACGTCGGAATAATAAAATCAAATGTATTACCACGCTTAAAACCGTTAAAACTTAGTTTTATTAAATAATGATCCGGTACTACAATAATAACGAGTGTGACTATACTTGGCACAGACTTAAAAATTATAACAACAAAATTGCTTGAGTTTTTTTCAAAGTTATTGATTCACAAAATCTATTGGGTCTATGGGAGAATACCGGGAAGGTAAACAAAAAAATTGAATAAGCCACTACATAATTCCATTACATCCTATTACATTTTAGGGTTAACAACCTATACCTACACGGTCCCTACGGGGTGCGGCGGATTCGTTTTCCGGGTCACTCACACCGGTCATCGTATTAAAGTTATTTTGTTCTTAACCGATGTTGCCAGACTTGTTGGTTAATTCTCAAAGGTTGCATGAAACAAATAATAATTTACAGATTAAATTCTCTTGTCAAATCGCTGGGCATTATCATTTCAATCGACCTGATTTCGGTATTCTGCTAATCCAATGGCGTGTCCGTGAGACGCCACTCTATCTTCATAAGTACTTATAAGCAAAAACTCGCGACTCCATCCAAGGTCGCGCCGACCGCCGGTTGACCGTCGCCGATCCCATACCAACAGGCGGTTTAGAATCGCTTAGCCTTCAGAAAGACTGCGTCCCTCTGCGTATTTAACCGTCTGTATGATGGGGAGTGTTCCAAAGAATTGTTTGATATGGTGCCAACGCCTCACTTTTACACCCGCACCGCTCGTCGCAACGGGATATTCACCCCCATTTCCTTGAGCTCCCACGCTCAACTACGCAACGGTTCTCTAGAACATTTATTTCGCGTACAACAATGATCACGAGGAAACTTCCCGCCGCGGTTTTCCCTTTGGCCTATGACATGGGGTTCTTTAAGAAGATCGTTATAAAATTTCTTAGAGGTCGGCAAAGCGTTGGCGATACTCCTGGTTTAGCAAACATCCATAGGCGACGGTAAACACTTTCGAATAAAAAAAATGTTTAAATTTTTAATTGTTTATCAATATTCATTTCGGCTAACGCCACTTCTGCTGATGGTGATACCAATTTTATCTACTATTATTCCACTACGACAACATCGAGAAGATATGTGGATTTAGTAGAATACGAAATTTGCCATTATCACAATGGAATCATACTTTGAATACCTTTACAAAGCAAAGATATTGAAAAGGCAGAATTGGGAACCAGATCTCAAATAGGTGGATTGATCAGATTGCTAACCAGCTAGACATGTCAATAAAATCTACCATCCACTCTGCTCAAAACCGACTTCGGTGGAAGAGAGCATTTATACACTGCCTTGGAAGTCACGATCCTTGATAGTGAGGGAATAACTTTAAGAAACTAAGACTAAGAAGTTTTAACGGTTTTGAAGCAAGGTAATTTATTAGATTTTTATTCCGACGTTTCGGCCATTTTTCATTAGCCGTGATCACGGAAGACAAAGATGTCAAGTGTCATTGTGTATTGTTAAAGATTCATTTAGCCTTACTAGCCAACTTGTTAATTTTAATTATTTGTTTTAATATTGTTCATGGTTCATAACACAACCATGGGCCAATTTCAGGGCGAGTTCTATTATTCCACAGCTTATTAAACCGAGCCTTCATAAATATTTGAAACTAATGAGCAACTTCTAAGGATAGAAACTGCGAAATAAATTTCTGCGTATCTAATATGGCTGCGTAGCGTAATTTTAAACCAACAATCTCAGAGGTTAGCTAGCGGGCTTAGACGCCTTTCATAATAGAACCAATCAAATGTAGCCCATTAACAAAATACGTTCGGGTCGCATTAGTATTAAGCCAAAGGAAGGTTTGCACTCCAAAATCAGCGTTGTGTCGGATATTATGCCGGCACAGCAACAAGCTGAGTGCAAACCTTGTTTGCGGAAAATGCTGGGTACAAATTCTCAAAATATATTATTTTTAATACATGTTAGCAATGTAAAGTACTTCGCTATTTCTTCAAATATATTTTTTCTTTTTTCTTTCTTTCAAGTTACTTTTTACACTTTAAGGATACTGTATTTTACGAAAGGAATTTAATAAAATATTCTCATTTTTTTACTCGTCTTTTAAAAAAGGTAATTACCCTGTGCACGAAGTCTTCTCATCACTTTTCATCGAGATAAGTCCTACAACATTTATACAGATAACGAATAAAAACATAAACAAAATGTTAGCATAACTAAACAGTAGCCTCGCCAACGCTTTGTTAGTAGATAGGTACTAAAATATGATGACACTTTTTCTAGAGCTCAACTTTTAAAGTGATTAAAATGACAATTTTTTTCCTTTATATACTTAACTAGCTTTCCTGGCAGACGTCGTCCTGCCCGTAAAATAGAGGTTGATCGTTGAGGGTTGAAAATTTAGGGTTGTATGTATTTTTTAATGCTGTATCATAAAAAAATATTTATCTAAAAATAAAAATTTAGGGGTGGACTACCCTTAACATTTAGGGGGATGAAAAATAGATGTTGTCCAATTCTCAGACCTACCCAATATGCACACAAAATTTCATTAGAATCGGTCCAGCCGTTTCGGTGGAGTTTACTACACCGCGACACGAGAATTTTATATATTAGATTATTAACTAAACAACTTATTCCGTTGGCTCAGCGAACCAAACTGAGACTTGGTATCCGAAACGACAACACGTAAATTTCTCTGTCCTGCAGTGTCTTGTCGATTATGGTCTTGAAGCTTCGTCAGGTCAGCAGCCATTGAATTTTTTCAGCGATACTTACGATAGCCAACCGGTCGCCGACCGATCAGTCGCCCTAAGTATGGTTTTCTCAGACCTCGATCCTCCCCCATCGAGACAAGAGCTATTGGAGACGGTGAGCCTTTATCTCTCCAATTATGTTGGGCTCAGCCACAAGGTTTTCTATTTCGGAGTTAATTTCCACCAGCTACCATCTCTTGTTTTTGTGTGTTGTTTTATAAAAATAACTTCTGCTTCAATCTAATATTTCTACGGCAATTTTTGAGTGTGTCCTCGTGAATCAAACAACATTGCTGTTATTATTTCAAACGAATTAGTCGTCGCACTAAAATCGGGAGCTATAGAAATCGAGACTGCTGGCAACACTATTCTTAGCGTCAGTATCGATACGGCATAATTTAGCCGTTCACCCAGCGTGAAGAGGTCGAAACACCCACATTTTGTGTTACCTTAATCACTGCACACTCGTATGACTCAAGGTTGAGTTTTTTCTTTATTATTCGTAAAATACTTGTATGTAAATTCCCAGAAGATATAAGTAGTAATGATTAGTCTAACAATATGGCAACTAAATGAGGTAATGTTGCCAGTTTTTTCGCCACATTGCCGATAAAAGTTAGTAATCTTAGTTAAAGTTTAAAGGTTAGTTATGATGATAAAACTATGTTTACCAGAAATTGAAAGCATGAAAGCGATATCAAAGGAGAGTAATAGCAGATAATAAGGCGATGGAATGGAGCGCTAAACTCTTTTGTGGACAGCCAGTAAGTGTCCGCGAAGGCACGCTTGGCTCTATAAAAGGGTGTTGTTGCCATCACAGCACTGAAAGTTGCATATAGCAGAATAATCATGAAAGTAGAATAAACCCAGCTAAAATCAGAGCTTTCAGCGGTATATGTGCTTGAATTGTATGATAAGGAATACAGTGCTAAAGGAACGTTGAACTGAAAGAAAATGTAATAACAAGAGTTGAAAAAGGAATGTTAAAAGGAAATTTAAAAGAAAAATAAACTAAGTTAAGTAAATTAATTTAAACTATGTAACAAAGCTGCCAGAGGGTAGCGTGCCCAAAAGGCTGGGTGCAATGCCACGTGGTATGGCAATGCCGATTCGTTGCGCGAAATACGTACTAGCCTTTTCTTCTTCATGGACGTATCAAAGTGTTTCTTACAAATTTCTTTGAAGAAACCCTTTGCCGATGAACCCCAGGGACCTAAAGTTTCAACTCAAAACAAATATATTCCATATTTGGTCATTTGAAGATGTGATTACGCAAGAATTTCAATGCCTATAATACGAGTATATAACGTGTATTGTATATACAATATGGATAAATTACATTTGGATACATATATTTAATACAATATATCGTTATTACTTATTAACGTTCGATCCCCTTGAATTATATAGAAAGCATATAAGGAAGCCACATGACTGCTTCGTCCGAATAGATATTGTAATCACAAAGATATTATTCTTAGAAAATGAGATTGTGTTGAAAAATTGTCAGGTTAAAAACTATTCGATACCTGGAAGTAATTTAATCATAGAGCATTCAGATTCGTACAGGCTATCTTGGAAGTTGTTTACTTGTAAAACTAAAGGTCTAAGATACCGGGATTTTATGGATTACTATAGTAGAATTATTTTCTCCGTGCAGTTTGTGTCATAAATCAAACTCGGCCTCAGTCCGGCTAGGGCGGTGAGCATGTTGCGCGGGCGCAACGCCATTATCGATAAAAACTCGTTCTTATCAAAGAAAGATTATCATTCTTATAAAAATCATTATTAACTTTTTTGCTGTTAATTTTAAACTCAGATATAAGTATTTATATTTATTTTTAATATAACTTGTTACATTCTAAACTTTTGTGCTTATAGTTTTTTAATACCTAATTAATAATTTATTTTAAATCATTATTATTTTAATAAATACGTTTCTTTGTCTATTTTTTTCTTTCATTTATATCACTAACCCACAAAATGACAAAACTAAATACACTATCAATAACGCTTATCGACAACAATAATGCTTATCACTATGCCTGCCCATAAGGCCCGTGAGTGGAAGAGAGAGCCAAATACTCGGTTCACCGCTCCGATTATTTATAACCCAAACTGCACTGAGAAAATAATTCTACTATAGGATGGGATAGACCTCGCCCGTAACTTCGTCCACGTTAGACTGGTATCAAATCGTATTTGCATAGACCAATTTTTATGCACCCTGATTATTTGGCATTTAATGACAATGGGCCGATCATGTCTGGCGCAGAACAGACGCGTGACCGATAGAGCAGCCGTATCCTGAGTGGAGACCACGTCACGGCAAACGTAGCTTCAGCACTATTAAGTCCGGTGGACTGACGACTAGGAGCTGGATGAGCGAAGCGGAGGATCAGGATATGTGGCGTGAACTAGGGGAACAGGGAACGTACAGTCAAATTAAATGTAGTACTAATTAATTTATGGAAAACCTACAGCTAAAGCTAACTTTGAATAGATAACTACAATAATCAAAAGAAAATCACTGGGTTTTACGAATAAGCTATGTATTGTAAGTAACATGCAGACGTAAAAATGGCACCGAGATACTTAGTCACTGGAAAAATTTAAGGCTTAGACACCGTTTGGCTTCTGACACACTGATCACAGATGAATTATTTAAATAACTACTTACTCGTACTTTAAAAGATTTATCATCTTACAACCCGTCGCAGCCTCACAGATTTTGTACTAACTAGCGTATACACTCAGGAAGTCAAAGGAGTCACACCGCGAATTAATTATTGTTTATAATTAATATTGCTCTAACTAGCGTGTATACTCAGAACGTCATAGGAGTCGAATCGCAAATTAATAATTGTTTATAATCGATTTTGTACTAACTAGCGTGTACACTTGGAACGTTATAGGAGCCGAATCGCAAATTAATAATTGTTTATAATCGATTTTGTACTAACTAGCGTGTACACTCGGAACGTTAAAGGAGTCAAATCGCGAATTAATCATTTTTTAATAATCGATTTTGTGATAACTAGCTATACACTCAGAACGTTATAGGAGTCGGATCGCAAATTAATAATTGTTTATAATCGATTTTGTACTAACTAGCGTGTACACTTGGAACGTTATAGGAGCCGAATCGCAAATTAATAATTGTTTATAATCGATTTTGTACTAACTAGCGTGTACACTTGGAACGTTATAGGAGCCGAATCGCAAATTAATAATTGTTTATAATCGATTTTGTACTAACTAGCGTGTACACTCGGAACGTTAAAGGAGTCAAATCGCGAATTAATCATTTTTATAATAATCGATTTTGTGATAACTAGCTATACACTCAGAACGTTATAGGAGTCAAATCGCGAATTAATATTTTTTTTAATAATCGATTTTGTGATAACTAGCGATACACTCAGAACGTTATAGGAGTCAAATCGCGAATTAATCATTTTTTTAATAATCGATTTTGTGATAACTAGCGTGTACACTTGGAACGTTATAGGAGCCGAATCGCAAATTAATAATTGTTTATAATCGATTATGTGATAACTAGCTATACACTCAGAACGTTATAGGAGTCAAATCGCGAATTAATATTTTTTTTAATAATCGATTTTGTGATAACTAGCGATACACTCAGAACGTTATAGGAGTCAAATCGCGAATTAATCATTGTTTATAATCGATTTTGTGATAACTAGCGATACACTCAGAACGTTATAGGAGTCACATCGCGAATTAATCATTGTTTATAATCGATTTTGTGATAACTAGCGATACACTCAGAACGTTATAGGAGTCAAATCGCGAATTAATCATTGTTTATAATCGATTTTGTGATAACTAGCGATACACTCAGAACGTTATAAGAGTCAAATCGCGAATTAATCATTGTTTATAATCGATTTTGTGATAACTAGCGATACACTCAGAACGTTATAGGAGTCAAATTGCGAATTAATCATTGTTTATAATCGATTTTGTGATAACTAGCGATACACTCAGAACGTTATAGGAGTCAAATCGCGAATTAATCATTGTTTATAATCGATTTTGTGATAACTAGCGATACACTCAGAACGTTATAGGAGTCAAATCGCGAATTAATCATTGTTTATAATCGATTTTGTGATAACTAGCGATACACTCAGAACGTTATAGGAGTCAAATCGCGAATTAATCATTGTTTATAATCTATTTTGTGATAACTAGCGATACACTCAGAACGTTATAGGAGTCAAATCGCGAATTAATCATTGTTTATAATCGATTTTGTGATAACTAGCGATACACTCAGAACGTTATAGGAGTCAAATCGCGAATTAATCATTGTTTATAATCTATTTTGTTATAACTAGCGATACACTCAGAACGTTAAAGGAGTCAAATCGCGAATCATTTATTGTTCATAATAAGTAATTAAATCTATTTCTATCATCATATTTTAAAAGTAAGCTGAGGTAAAACGTTATTTTAATGCCTGGTTTGTGTATGTTAATAATGTTAGAATTTAAATAGATAGATAATTATAACACTTTATTGCTCACAAAAACAACAGATACAATACATTAATTAAAGTATTTTTATTTTTTTGTATAAATTCATATTTTAATATGTATATGTTAATTTTTAAGATAAATATATACATACTTATGAAATAGATAAAGATAGATAGAATTTAGTATTTTATTAAGTGTTTGCGACTAGTCACATAATAAAACTAGGTTTGAACAATGCTCACTGACACTTGGACATCTTTGTCTTCCTTGATCACGGCTACTGAAAAATGGCTGAAACGTCGGATTAATAATAATTAATGTTATGAATATTTTAAAGATGTCTTAAGTTATAAATTAAATGGCCTTACTATACTGGTTAAAATTCGATTTTTAACTCCCGGTTACTGACAATTTTCTACCAGTGGTAATGTAAACGGGTGTATACTTGAATAGTAAGATGAAAGAGGTCGACGATGAAATTAGCAGCAGTCATGTGTTCAGCTCCTTTGGGTGGAGTTGGTTGGAGTATTTAACTAAATACTCTTTGCCTCGGCTTTATCTCGGAGGACAACGGCCTTCCGGTGACATGATTTTGGAGCTGCTGGAGGCTTCCCAAGCCGTGCCAATACAACAACTCTCGATGGCCGATCTGTGATTTTCGTAGGCTTCGCGTAGGCTGCATCGGCGGCTTGGTCGGCCATCAGTGGCTTCTGGTGGCGTCTCTGCGGATTTTGGGCGTTCACGACCTCTTTGCATCGGTCTTCTCTGAGCATATGAGGTATAGGGATTTAGTCGCCAGATATTAAATGCATCTGCAAGAAAATTTCCCGTTGCCTTAAAAAAGTGGCTGATCAAATAGTGTTTCTATACTGTAGATGAATTTCTCAATAATTTTTTTTTTCTTTTCACATTAATTATAACTATGTTCATTTTTGATTATTTACTAAAGCTTATTTAACATGTTTCTGAATTTGAATATTAATGTAAATTTTATATTAGTTTCAAGTTGGTTTTGTATCTCAATATGTGGTAATCTACAATATCGATTGATTGATTGGTAATCCTTATGCGAACTTTCATAGGAGAAAAAGATCGTCGAGCCACGCACTTCAGACTTGGAGGTTACTGTTAAATAAATAAATAAACCGTCATAAACAGTTGCATTCACAGCGTTCGCTCTATATAACGATCATTGGAACCGTACCTAAAACAAGGGTTTACTAGCACGTAATCTTATCTTTACTAAATCGAGTAAATAAAGACATAGGAGCCTTCACAGAAACTAAAATCACTTTGGGACCCAAAACAGTACAAGAAAACGAACCACAGTGGGTCACCATAACCTCAGGTAAGCGGCTCAGGTAGAAACCGCATAAAAACAGGTAGGTCTGAGCGAGATAACGATATCTTTTATCTCGCTCTAGTGTCGTCAATCTTTGTCTTGTATTTCAGAAAGGACGAATTTGTACTCGTTCGAATCTATATTTCGCACCCAGAGAACTTAAAGGACGAAAATAAAGAGCATTTAATATTTATTATTAAATGTATTATAATAATATAAATTTATATTTTGGTTACGTTCCAATCATCACGTGCTGACGACGATGGAAAAATCATGAGGTAACCTATACCTCGATATTAGCCAATGATGTTTGAAACGTGCCAACTCGCTTTGGACAAGAATGACGCGTATTTCGTGTGTTTCGCTAGAAATAGTGAAGCCTAAGCCCGGCACTAAGACGTTTAAGAGCTGATAATACAGATAACTTAGCTTTGTTTATCTGTAATAACTTTAAGACATACAATAATTTATAGCTTTATATAATTTCGCAAAAAAAAAACTTGTTGCTTTTAGTATTTAAGGGAGAAAATAAATAAACATTTCATTTCAATAAATAACATAGCCAGGCTACAAGGTTAACGTCTCTCTCTAACACCCCGCGTAGACTTCAGTTTTCCGACTAGAAGAGTAGATTGGGTGATATAACCACATCTATGGACTATGGTATATATAACGCCTGGAGACTCTTTCCAAGCAAGCGTCCCAGAAAGGGCACGAGATCGATTTTCGTCGGAACGCAGGCACCACTTAGGCTGTTTTCTGATCTAATGTGCATATTGTGACAATTACCACGTGCTAATAACGGTGAAGTTGAACATCGTGATGCAAACTGCACATCGAGATAACCGATATGTCAAACCTGCCAAGCCGCCTTGGACAAGAGTGGCGGGTATACAGTCCGTTCCCCTATAGTGGGAGGCCCGAGCCCAGCAGTGGGACATTATGGGCTGTTATTATATATGTAATATTGACTTTTGATTGTAAATATACTTTCATCTTCAAAATGTAACGAACCTCTTTTTTTGCTGATTGTACAAGGATTTTTAAATTTCAAGTTCTGGCTTAAAGGCCTAGTTGCCAAGCCATAAAAATGAAAAAAGATAAAAAAATCAAGTTTAGAATTCCTGTGAATATGCAAATATTACTACAAATGTAAAATCTTCTGTCATCTATTTCACCTATATATCTTTGTGATACAGCTGTGTAGAATTTCATTGTAAACCAGATTTGTTACACAATTGTAGTAAATTATACTTCGGTGCGCGCTAATTAGTGTTAATGGCAGAATATAAAATTAGATTTTTATCACCCCAATTGTAAAAATAAGTTATTAAAAACTTACGTTTTTACGTTCTCCTTTTCGCATTAATATTATTATTTTAAAACATATGAAGTCATTACTTGAATACTATTTGCACGTTTTAGCTTTTCAATAAATTAACATACATTTATTGTAATATTATTAGTATTGTACATTAATATTATTGTATTAGTATTAATACAGTTGTTGAGTGTAAAGTTAAATTGCAACATTGATGGGTACAAAGGTGAGGGTAGACCAAAATAGAGATGTACGACGTATAGATGGAGTATGGATTGTACGGCGGATGATATGATGATTTATGTTTGGTGTGACAGATTACGCACGTCAGAATAGAGGAAAGAGTTTGGAAGAAAAGACATACTGTCCAAACCACCTAAATAATTAAGAGAATGTAAGGCAAGAGAGAGAGAATGAGAATACATAAAAAACATTTATCAGAAGTAAAAAACTAATAGTGTTAGATTATACTATTTCAACGAATTTATTTATAGGTAGAATAATAATAGAGGGTAGTTTGTATTTATTACTACTACTCGGTTCGTTCTGCCATCGCTTGAATATAAAAATGTGCAGACGGAACGACGAGATAAAATTCCCACTCCAACTTTGACCGGGTGCACTGTCACTCCGAGTTTGGCCGATGCACATGTCGCAGTAGCGCTCTAAGGTGGCTAATTAATTTGCGAGAAATGAGACTTCATTAACTCTGATGTTAAAACAAACAATAAAAAGTAATTAATCTAAACTGAACCCAATTAATTCATATTAATGATATTGTCTTTTAGTAATATTCCTTAAGCTTACAACAAAATACTGACTCTAGGTCACGTGTTCATGAGTAAGATGCGCAGAAAGCTGACTATAGATCCGTTGTCCGAGGCAGGCACCAGCCCTCTGATTACCTGAAGAAACGGTTAGGAGTTTTCAGAGCTCCTTGCTCATGGCCGTAGGAATTTACAGTTCAAACGTCTCAACACCAAACGATACAAATAAATAACGCACTGGGAGCTTTACACCGTTCGAGAGATTCAGCTGTTTCCAACCAGCTCATCTAGCCATATCTGTATGTATAAATCTTAGGATAATATATAGTTTTACATGTTAAGAACGCGAACATAGTGTATTAATAAATGATATTTTGGATTGAATTTATGACCTAACAATTAGACTATAAGTGTATCACATTTGGGCTTTTAATTTGAAGGAAACGGACGACATACCTAGGGTTGCCAACTATACTATAAGATGTAGTATTGTACTATATATATATATATATATATATATATATATATATATATATAGTACAATTAGCTTGTAGCTAATTGTACTATATATTATAGAAAAATTATATCGCAGAAAATGTACTTTATTTTCATCGCTAATTCAATTATCGTGCTCTTTGTTCAGATATTTATGATTATTTTAAAAATAATAGACGTTTTGCTGGCCACAGCAAAAAGTATTAATAAATACACATGGAGAATGTAATAACAAAATAAATTAAATGTAATATATGTGAGTAACGAAAAATTAAAGTGTGACTCGCACTTCTGTCGCAGGACCGACGGCCGATGGAGAAAACGAGTCCTGGAGTGGAGACATCTCAGCAAACGTAGCTTAGGACGCCCGCCAGCCCGGTGGACTGACGACATGAGCAAGATCGCTGGCAGGGGCTAGATGAGAAAGACGGGAGACCGGGATATTTGTGTACCGCGTACCTGGGGAGGCCTGCGTCCAGAAGTGGACTGAGATTGGCTAAAGAAGAAGACGAAAAATACCTGGCATATTTTGGGAAATTTCATCTAAATTTCCCAAAATATGCCAGGTAGGGTATTTTCCCGACTGGATGGCTACCATTCGTGGTCTAGAGTATGCCGCTATAACAACCTGGACTTGAATTAAAGACCAGGATCCAGCCTCCTTTAAGAGAGCAACAGCGCATTGGCACCTTTGGTGTTGCAAATGTCCATAAGGGATGGTAACCGCTTTCCATCAAGTGGGCCGTTTGCCTCTCTGCTGAATTCATGCAATAAAAAAAGTACTATATTTCTACAGCTTAAAAATAAAAAATCTATATGTTCTTCATAAATAGGTACCAACCCTAGATATATCAGCAGTGCTTGTAGGTTTTATATATCAATTAGACCTGTGAAGTCTTTAGAGCATTATACATGTCGTACTGCGGCACTTAGCATTATGAGTAACAAAAGAAAAAATAAACATTTCCGATAGCCATAAATAAGAAGAAATAACGCCATAACATGACGCACAAATGACTGAACAGAAAATGATGAGTTTCCACATAATTTCCGTGCAGTTGGGTCGTTGAACCGTCCAACCCGCCTGTGCCCCAGGCCCCAGTGTTATGACGTTTAAGTTTATTGACCGTTTTCAACAGAAACATTGTTTATCTGTTAAGGAAAATCTATATTTATACGTGTATGGTTTGCGCAATTGTTTATTATTCTGCACTTCCGAAATGTAAGGTCAAGGAACTGTGTATTGTAACAATGTTGTCACTGACATTTGAAACTATTCACGGAAAGATCCATAGCTGGAAAGTATATAAGAAGAATACTAAGGACTAGTTTTCCTCGCGGTTACGCCGCGTGATAAACCCTAGGCAGTAACTGTATGTAACTTACATAAAAGAAAGAGTGTCGAGGTGAAGGTAAGGAAAGGAATGCTCCGGTGGTTCGGGCATGTCGAAAGAATGTATGATGAAAGAATGACTAAACAGATATACAATGCAAAAGTGGATGGATGCAGAAGTCGCTGACGGCCACGACAGACCTTCCATGATCAAATTGATCGTGTACTAGCGGAAGGTGATGTCAGGAGCCTTAAGAAAAGACGAGCGTGCATGACAAGAGCTATGAATGAGCTATGAATATATATATATATAATATATATTTATATAATATATATTATTAAATATACTAAAACTTTACTCTTTCTTGTTCAATTCACTACAATAACAAAGAAACTATGAACATACTAGCAGCGGCCACGGTTTCACCCGCGTGGTGATGGAAAATCGTTATATTTTGGATAATTCACGTTATATCTTATTCGAGTAACACTTGTTTAAAAGCGCCGAACGCTGTTTTGGACGCCAAACTTGTATCCTCATGCCAGTAGCATAATTTCTACAGGCGCTCAACATATTATATCTAAAGCTATTTAAATATTTGTTTGTTTGTATTAACATCTTGAAGTGCCAAGCAATACATAAAAATATATTTTGACGTTGGTTTCATTTTTGTTGAAAAAAAATCTTATCAAAAATCATCTAGGTATTATTTGATGAATCAATACAATTTTACATGTCTTCGTTTCGCGTACGTAAATCACGTTCCTTCACAAGGTTTGACGTCTCAGTCAATACACTTGCAAATAAAAGGATTAATGCGGTCATTGCACTTGGGACATCAATTTTTTTCAATATAATTAGGTAACATTGAAATAGCATTATAGTTCATTATTTGCGAAAACTATTAATGAATAAGTATGTATACCTATATGTTTATATTGTCACGAGCTACACAGGACTCGAATTAAAATGCCGTTGGAATTACTATAGAGTTTATTAGAACTGTAAAAACACGTATAAAACAGGTACAAATATAACTAGATACTGTATAAACTGCACGATTCAATAATACGCACAAAATCCGTCCGTATTCGCTCTTCGAATGTACTACGCACGTCTTGCTAGTATCGTTATCGTCGCTTGACTGCCCCAACCGTTCGTGCATCATCGCTATAATACCGACACAGGTCCGCATTCACTGACTTAATCCGCACATTTGGCAAGCTTCGAAGCAATGCAATAACAACAAGGATTAGTTCGACACTAATGACAGCCATAAAGCAATTACTATGAAAATAGGATGTTTTCTTAATTGCAAATTTTAGACACGAAGTAAAACAAAATAACTCCGAATGCAGGCAAGGTAATAAACTGCGTTTTACGACCGCCAGGTGTGTGCATGTCTTTGACGGCATGTAACAATATAGTGACCTATGTATGTAATACCAAAAAGGCTACGATAGCTTAGTGTTTAGGTTACTCGCATGTCAAATGCGTCACTAAATTCATAATTAGGCATCAACCACAGAGTAATGTTTTTGTTATTTGTTTGTGTAGATTTATCCAACGTTGACGAAATCAAGTATTAATCGAATAATTTTTAAAATAAAATAACAAAAAAACAGGTCGTTCTGATCACGCCAAAAGTGAGGTTTGCTCTGAAAATCAACATCGTGTCGAATATAATTCCGGCACAGCATTAAGCCGAATGTAACTCTTGTTTGCTGAAAATGCGGTGCACAAATTCTCTAAGTATTGCTTTAATTATTAAGACACAAGTAAGCAATGTAAGCACGTTGCTATTACTTCAAATATTTTTTGAAATTATTTCTTTCAAAATCGCTGGTAAATGTTGGTATAGTTAAAACAAAATTTCAAATCGACCACAGATTTTGAAAGTACCAAAGCAACATTAGGATAAGCAAGACGCGATAATAAAAACAAACGTAGAAATATTAACAATGATGTGTCAATTCCATGAAACCGATCTCTTTATGACATTCCTGGAATCTGGCATTTGCATATTAGGCGCATCATCCGGTGCACAAGATACTGTTCTCAAGATACTGAATCATGTAATTAATTATGTAAAGAGTTACAATTTAAATAAACCTTTAGTATAAGCATAAATAACACTATATAAGCAATGTAAGTCGCTATTTCTTCAAATATTTTTTCTTTCTTTCAAAGTCGCTGGTTAGTATAAATAAAACAAAATAAAAATCGACAACACATTTCGAAAGCAAAATTAGCTTTAATTATTAAGATATCATCATAAACTAAACATGAAAATAATAATATTTTTCGATTCCAGGAAACCAAAATCTTTTTATGACATTCCTGGAATATGGCATTTGTATATTGGTCGCCACATCCAGTCCACCAGATACTGTGACTAGTGAATCATGTAATTAATTATTTAAATAATTAACATTAAAATTAACTTAAGCATAGAATAAGAATATTAAAGTGACTATCGACAGTAAATAACAGTCTCAACACACTCGATGGTTGACACTACCATATAGTACTTGTTTTTGTAGTCTCAGTGAAAACTTTAAAAAAACCCAGTATGGATAGTAACGAAAATTGGTTTGAATAAGATAGATAGGTTTTTTGTAGACTAATACAAAATAAACTCACAGACAAAAACTGTATAATACTGTGCAAAAAGTGCGGTCTTATCGCTAAACAGCGAAGTCTTCCAGACTACCGCAGGAATTAAATTATTTGAATAGAGTGATAACAGTTGCTGTACGTACGAGAACTTAACTAGGTTTTACTTTTACTTTAGAAAATACCTACTTGACTACTTAAAAGATTAGTCGGTTTAAGACATGTGATATGTTTTTAGGCAAATGCAGTAAACGTTGTCCAAATTCAAATTCAAAAGATTTAATTCAACATAAGTTATAAGTTTTATCCGTGCAGGAACGGAGAAAGAATACAATTTCCTGCGGCCCGGCGGCCTGTCGTAAGAGGCGACAAAACAACCCACAGCCAGGTGTAGGGCATTTGCCGACTGGATGGCTACCACCCTGGTCTAGAGTATGTCGCCATAACAACCTTGTGTTGTGTTCCGGCATTAGTGACCAGGTTCCAGGCTCCCTAAAGAGAGCAGCAGCGCATTCGTAGCATTTGGTGTTGCAAATGTCCATAGGCGATGGTAACCGCTGTCCATCAAGTGGGCCGTCTGCCTGTCTGCTGATCTCCTGCAATAAAAAAAAAAAAAAAAAGTGCCACTGGAGAACACTTTTTGAAGATCAATACATATAAATTTAAATTTGCTTTTACTTCCTAGTCTATGTAAACCGCTTCGCAACATGTTTTTGCTGTAAAGGCGAAGAAGCGGCAAGAAACTCCCCAGCAACACGTCTAGCTATTCACTCCTACGAATCTTTTTATCGTAAACATCCTTGAGCGATTTAGTTCAGTATAACTTACAAGCAATTCGGCATATTTTAATTATCTTTCCACAATTTGAAGAGCAAAATATATCAAATTAATAAGGAGTTATTGAAATTTGAGAATGACGATGACGGAAGATCATATTATTAAATCTTATGCAAATAATAATCAATTCTAGTAATTGAAATAACATGATACACAAAAGAGCATACACATGTGAAATCAGAATTTTATTACATGGATATTGTTACGCATTTGTAGGGGATTTGTAAAATGTAAATTTGAAATTGCTGTTGGAATTATCACAAAATTTATAGAAATATACATAATTCACAGTTCTTACAAGTAAAGCTGAATACAACGAAACCAAACGACTCGAATTAAAATGCCAATGAATTGGATGTATTATAGACTTTTATTAGAACTATAGAAACACGTATAACACAGGTACAAATATAAGTAAACACAACCAGTCCAAACGTAATGCACGATTCAATAGCACGTGCAAAGCCCGTCACTAAATAGATTACCGAATGTACACAAGTTTTGCCTCGCGGCTGGTTATCAAACACAGGATAAGACAGTTCGAATAATATTCAATCAACACAAGATTTAAGTTACTCATCAATTAAGCAGACGATAGTCACTTAGGTAGGTAGATTATGTTTAAAAAAGTCTGCGTAATAATTCTTAGAATCAATTTTGAGATGCGAGAAAAAATGTTCAATGAAAGAATTAGATATGCCCATCCTCTTTCCTGTATCATTTAATCTTACAATAGAATATATTGTAAGATTAAAAATAATAAATAAAATTAATTAGCAATATATACATAGCGTATGTGGCGCTCTGTTGTTCGTGCCTACCTCGCAATGGACCTGGCGTGAAGTTATGTATGTATGTATATACATAGCGCTAGCTTATACCCCTTGTAAACACAGGATACTTTTAATCCTGATAAATATCATCGTTGCCGTGATAAGAGACAAATAGGCTGGACTCAAACGGAGAACGATCACAGCCACAGGTGGCCAGCGATAAGTAGTTAACACGCTTTTTCATACATTTTGTAGGGACTCAGCGAACCCGGTGGCCAGAATGCGCGCAACCATATAGCCAAATAGATGGTGTGACGGTTGCGTATCCTGGTCAGTGGTAGCGATTCACCAACAAACAATATGAATACACGATTGTAAAAGTGTAGTTTTGTTTTTAAGATTTTTTTGCGGTCAAACGCCAATTATATAGGTTTGCGTTTGACCACGATCACGTCCAATGCCGGACGATGATGCGGTCCAAGATGGAGCTCGCTTACGTAGATAGTACAGTACCTATTTACACGAGACTTGAACATACCCAGATTGTACTTTTCGGGAAACATGGACTTTGGTAGTGCATTCCACAATTATGCCGTACGTAGAACGAACGTGGAGGCGAAACGTTTAGTACGCACTGGCACCATGAAACGATGGCGTAGACCAGAGCGCCTTATGGTTCGAAGATGGAATGGTGTAGGGGGAATCAGGTCGAACAGTTCAACCGCACACTTTCCGAAATGAATCCTGTTAGTCTGTTTATTTGGGATTTACGTAAAAAGTACTGGACAAATTGCGATGCGGTTTGCGCTTATCGATAGCAAATTTCCGGACTCAAATCTACGGCACTCTATACCTCGGAAATCCCGCGGAATTTTCCCGGGAGTGGTTTCAAGTTTTTCGGTCATATGAAATCAGCTTATTCCCACACAGGAGTTTGAAGTAAAACGATTGCTTACATTCTAATGTAAATGACGCAGGCTTCAGAACACTTGTCGTTGCATAATGTTTGATAGTAGAGGCTGTAAGCAAACATTTTTCTCCGTGCAGGAACGGAATAAGAATACTATTTCCTGCGTTCGGGCGTCCTGTCGTAAGAGACGACAAAACAACCCACAGACAGCCAGGTGGTAGGGTATTTGCCCGTCTGGATGGTTGGCAACCTTGGCCTAGAGTATGCCGCCATAACAACTTTTGAGTTACGTTCTGGCATCAATGACCAGGTTCCAGTTTCTCCTTTGAGACCGGAAGTACATTTGCAACACCTCTGGTACTGCTAATGTCAATAGGTGTGCTGTGCTTCAGCTATAAATGAAATAAAAAAGAGCACCAGCCACCCATCCAAGAGCGGCGAGTCCATAGAAAATGTATGAAAAAGCGAGTGAATTGTTTGTAGCTGGCCATGGGCGGCTCTGCTCGGTAGCCCGTTTGCACCCAGCCTAATCGTTCCTTAAGCTCTCCGGGCGCGGCCTTACGGATTTAAATATACTCTTTGTTATCTTATTTTCTTTGTTAACTGAGAAATAATTGTAATGAGGAAATCCTTAATGTATTCATATACTTGTATCATTACAACGCAATTACTGTTACCTTATATGTTTTGAATGTTTGTTGCTAATATACTAACCATTTATATACATAAATTACACAGAAGAAACAAAGACCTACAATAGCATTGTTGATATGAGATAAATGTTAATGATAAGATATTGTTTTTATATGTAAGTACGTATAACACAAAGCTGCCCCTATAATCAATTTTGTAATTTGCGCTCAAATAAAAATCTTTTACTAACAATACCTAAACACACTTCGTTCTTCGTAGGAAATTCTTTTACCGTAGATGCCGTTCGCCTGTGGAACTCCTTCCCATGAAAATCAGACAAGCTACATCCATTTCTTAAAATAGGGGATTAAAATTATGACAAATATAAACGTACTCCTTTTGTATCGTAAAAGAGCGGCCAATTTCGCGAGTAACAGTTAGTATTAAATGGAGAGGTATGTTTAATTATGCAGAAAATACTATATGTATAAAACCAATTTGGAATTGATTCCCAAATGTCTAGACAAGATGTAAGACATTTCTTTCGAATGACCTGAATCAAGACGACCGCGGTCCTTTGTGCAAACTTCGAGTCTGCGTTCGATTGAGTACACTTCAAAATTGATTCAAGAAATTCCAGACTACCCACCCTCAAGCTTTTTTAGTTGGTACTTAGTAATCAGAAGTTATTTTGAAATAGAACTACAAAATAAATATATTTTATACGTAATAGAGTATATAATGGAGACAGGGGACAAATTATTATTATAATAATATATATAGAAGAATTTAAGTGATTTCTGAAGTGAAATTTCTTTAGAATCGTTATGATTTGAAACGAAAGTAAAACGTCATTAATAAAAGATATTAAGTAATTCAAACACTATAATCATAAAGATGAGTTGGAAATGCTTTGAAGTTTTGAAGTTGATAAATCACCAGAGGATTTGTATCCTATTTTACTTATCATAAGCGACTTGTGTTATTTGAAATTTGAAAAATGTGTGTTAAAATATGCCTTAAATCTAAATGTAATATATGAAATATAATATTTTGCATTAAAATACAAAATAATTTTCGAGTTTGGTAAAAATATTATAAAAATAATAAGTGTTAAAATTATCCTGAGACTCCTTCCTGGCACTTATCGTCTCTTCTCCCCTCTAATTTATCTAATTCTCTCGTAGGCTACTTTTGTGGAATTTCACTTCTGTTGTGTATGACTTTTTATTTTTTATACATTTTTTACTTTTACCACATTTTTGAAAAACTTCGATATTCCAGAAGTTTTACTGGTTTGTTTTTAAACTATTTCGAAATATGGGGTCTTTGGCATAATTTAACGCGATAATCACAATCGGTATTCAATCATCACAAAACACGTGCAATTAAATAAAAAAACTCGAATGAAATCTAACGTTCTGAAAATGCCGACGTACTTTAACAAATTGGTGTTTTTGTTCACTACGTAATTACATCTATTGTTTTACGGCTGGTTTTTTTTTGCTTTTTTTAACGTAACTAACTAAAAAAAAGCTGAGGGGTTATTGCCGTCAAGTCTGAGAATTGAATTCTGCTTTGTCAGCTCGAGGTCATACGTCCGATAATATCTGATATATTGTATCTATTGACTTTTTTTCAAGATTCTAGTTACATAATTTATAAGACTAGTGGTCGCCCAGTGGTCGAAATTCGACCATAAGTAATTTAAATTATAAGTTTGAATATTAAGGTTCTGTTGTCCAAAGGCTTCTATTATCTATTATTATATATGCGTGTATGTGTCAAATACATGGCAGTGTGTGTGATGTTTCTTTTATTGTTTTTATGTATTTATTATGCCTAATTTAAAAAAGAAGTTAGCATTCTGCGCTCCTTCTCTATATAAACAAGAAGTGTGAGAAATTTCATACTCCTACATCCGCGCAATTTTCGTAAAAAACGGTTAAGTTATTGCTTCACGTATTAATATAATGATATATTTTTCCAAGATTCTACAGTTTCGTGTTGGCATTCTAAAATATATGGCAGTTAATGTGTATTTATTAGACATGTCATGAAAGAATAGTTGTAATAATTACTCCTATAACAAATGGCATAATTTATTAGATTACGTCAAACTATCATAACGATGAAGGAAAACATCGCGATGCAACCTGGAAATCGAGATAACCGATCTATCAAACCTGCCAAGCCGCGTTGGACAAACGCAGCGGGTATACTATCCGTTCCGCTATAATGGAGGCCCGAGCCCAGCAGTGTGAAATTAATGGGTTGTTTAAAAAAAATTAACTAATTGTATACAACGTATAATTTTGACAGTTGTGAAAATAAGTAGTTGTAACAAACCTCGTTCCCGCGAATATTCGCTGATTAAAGATGGCGCCACTTGAGACACCGACTGTTTACAGAATGCAGTGGGTGGTGGTGGTAGCTTTAGCGCAAAAATATAAAGACTAGTCTTAGTCGGAAACGATTATTCGATCCTGACATATGTACAGTAAAGGTCAAAGTGAAGTGTTAAGTTGAATAAATGAATGAATATGCTTTATTGTGTTTTAAAGATACAGCTAACAGAAACAAAATTTTACAATGCAACAGGCGATCTTATCGCTATTACCGATTTCTTCCAGACAACCTTTGGAGGGACAAAACATTTAAGAACAGGGGTATGTTGCATTATTCACACTATCTTAAGTTGATAATTGGACTTGTGTTTAGATCTGAAAATTGGCGTCTGACATATTATCCTAATCGTACACGAACAGAGAATGAGTACTGATTCCTGCGGCTGGGCTTACTTGCTACAAATAAGCCGCAGGCAGATAGTAGACATTTGCCTTTTGGTCAAGAGTATGCAACCATAAAAACATTCAATTGTGTTCCAGCATTAGTAGCCAGGTTCCAGGCCCCCCGCCTCTTTAACGCTGGCAGTATAGTTGCAAAAATGTCTGTAAGTAACGGCAACCAATTTACATCAGGTGAGGTCATATCAAACTCCTCAAACGACGCAAATATGCTACCCTCGGATCCCTCAGATTAGGACTCTATATTTGAGCTGTTTGGGGTAGAAATCGAGTCTATGAGAGTCAAGTACCGACCGACAAGATTCTTAAAAATATTAGAAAGAAAGAAACAGCTGATTGATACCACAGGTGACCGAGAGGTCGTAACTTAATTTGAATTCCGTCACCGACGACAATAATTAGTAAAGAAGATAAACCCCAACGTCTTTCTTTCTTTTCTCCCTAGCGACTATAAAACATACCAAATCATAAAACAACATATATATATATATATATATATATATATATATATATATATATAATTTATAATTGTTAAAGGGTTAATTTGGATATTTGTAATGTTTTTTCTTCACAACCTAGACCAAGAACTGTTTATAATGAAATTGGATATGTATATAGATTTACAAACAACACGTTTTTGGGTAGGATATATATTTCATATTTATTATAATTAAATATTTTTCTAATTCATAAAAAACGTTAAACTACTTAAATAATCCTCAAAATGTTGTAAAACATGTTTTTATATAAAAACTATTAGTAGTAAAGAGAATGGCATTAAAATTAAAATTTTGTGTGAATACATAAATATTCATTCATTAGAAGCCCACGCTACATTAATTATCATTAAGTACAGTTTTATTCATGCTAACGAAATTCCCTAAAATATAAGGGAATAGCCGCACTGGCAACATAGTCAAAAAGCAGTATCGTGCCGACTCCCGCGCACGTAGATGACCGACGATGAAGGCCGCGCAATCGGTCAGACATCCAAATGTCACGGCCGGACGGCGAGCGACAGGAACAACGTCACAGACCGAAAAAACGTGACTCATGCGCAACTCACTCCTAACATTGCGCCGTCTCACTCGCAAGCCCTGGTATTACTTTTATTAGAGGGAGATAGATTATACTACCGGTTTATCAAAATGCTACCTCCTTTGTGACATATTGTTGATATTAATCACATATGTCGTAGTAATATTAATTCACAGATTTGAATACTATCTGTTACAGATCTAATACATCATTACGAAAATGTCGGTATTTTATTCAAAATGGATTACTTCTTGAAAGTTACGACTCTGTCGCCGTTTCTAAAGCAATCATATTTACTGATAAAGAAGAAACAAGCCGTACAACAAACTTCCCGGCAGCATATCATTACTGCATCGATATATGGTATCAATATATGGTGGATATTCCACCTATAAGAATCGGAGCGCTTTGCATCTAGCTTTATCATACGCAAAGAGTGGAACTCATTGCGGGAGTCTGTCTTTCCCGATACTTATAACCTAGGTGTCTTAAAGTCCCGTGTGAATAGGCACCTTCTAGGTAAGCGTGCTCCATCCTAGACCACATCTTCGCTCCACATAGGGCAAGATTGTGGTCAAACGCAAATGTATTTTGAAATAATACTAGATTTAAAAAAGTAATTTCTCTTTAGTCATACTCGAAGAGCTTAATAGCAATCGCATTATTTCCCTTCGGTCCTATTGTGTATAAATTCTTTCATATTATATTTATTTCATTTTATATTGCGTTTGCGATCTTAGAGATAAAAAGAAACCAATTTATAGATTTACTCTCAGTGGCTGATTTGCAGTCTTGGCCGCCCTAGGACCCAAGCCATGTAATAAGTACTAGCCACCCCTTTCTCAGCACCCATCATATTGAGTACATTATGAATTTACTTTTTTGCCAACTTTTGTCGAATTTGATTCATGCGCGAGCCTTTAGAATATGTACGTATTGAGTTATTTCTTGTTATCATCAGTGAATTCTTTGTCACGATTAGTCGCCCCTAATATCTAACCACCCTAGGCCTGGGCTTTCTGGGCCTTAGGGCAAATCCGCCACTGTTTACTCTCCTATTTGTCTATGTGTTACAAACGAAATAAATTATGCCGAATAAAGCTTTTAATGCATACCTTTTAAATTGTGTTTAATACAGAAACCCTCTGTCAGAATCCGACGCGTACACCGACAACTTGTTTTATCTATACGAAAGTATTTATTTAAAAAAAAAAAATCCTCACGTGTCAAATAAAAAACACCTGGTCGATACAACAGGAGACCGGAAGGCTGGAGCTCGCCTCTTTAAAGGATTAGCTTCTGTACCCAGCGAGGAATTGCTGCCAGCCTTCTAGGTACAATGTTCAGCGACAGTGATCTGGTGAGGCTGGACGGGTTTTATTTTAATCTTAGTTTTTTACTACTGTATATATATATTTTTAAGTTACATTTATTTATAGGATATTTTAGTTTTTATTTTTAAAACTTGAATAATATTAAATAGTTCAAGTATATGTTGCTTAATGTGAATTTAAAATTGACAGCAGTTTTTCAGAAAGAACAGCAAAAAAATTTATTTCTTTAACCTTTTCTGAATGATTTAGAATATAATAGAATTTTAAGTGTTTTTCTATCCTGACATTAGCTTGTCACGACATAATACGCAGCAATAATAATAATAATAAGTTTAGATAAAGACATAGATAATATAATAAATCGATACAGAAAGCAATAGTAAGTACTTACTAAACACTGCCCGAATTGTGAGGATGTCCCCTATCTATGCGGCACTAACCACCACGCACCGTTAGCTTGGACCACAAGCCCCGCTCACGGTGAACAAGATTTTATATATTTTTTACTACTGTTTTTGTTTTTTTTTTCTTATAAAATAATATTGTTCTAATATATGTATATATTTTTTTTATAAAAGAATGCTTTATCTGTTTTTTTTTTTAATGTGAAATTATTCATGACACATGAATGGCTGAATAATAAATTCATTCGTTCTTCGAGTATTTATTCCGTGTCAATTTTCTTCCTCTCCAATTTGTCAGTAAAGCGATTTTCAAAGACCACCTATTCTAGTATTCAATGTCTTGTTACCACTTTTTTATTTATT
This sequence comes from Dendrolimus punctatus, assembly GCA_012273795.1. Taxonomy (NCBI): domain Eukaryota; kingdom Metazoa; phylum Arthropoda; class Insecta; order Lepidoptera; family Lasiocampidae; genus Dendrolimus; species Dendrolimus punctatus. The sequence goes on along the minus strand of CM022546.1, from coordinate 17,235,873 downwards.
AGATATATACATACATCCATCTTAAACAAATCATTAATTATTATTGATAGAAATTAGAAACATATTAAATAAAATGTATCACAATTCGAAATTTTCCTGAATAAGTTAATAAGGCAATACGCAGACAATTACGGCGACATAAAACCAATATTCCTAAGTATAAAGCACTTTCCTTTGACAACATCAACGCTTGTAATGGTGGGACCTTTTCTGGGATAATACTAAATATATTAGGTAGATGGGCGATGGATGTAATACGTTGTGATGAGATATTGTCTTAAATTGTTAATGTCTTTACATATTCAAAGACAATAATGTATGTATATACTCATATACTAATGGGGCTGTTTGTTAGACCTTATTTTAACTATGTATTATAAGACGCATTTGGCCACAGTCAAAACCATTAACATTACAGCAGATGAAGCCCCACCATATTACTAAAATACATTTCAATTAAATTTAATGTTCCTTTTAAAAGTCGTAGCTTGGCAACATCTATCTGTCTCACTCTTTCTCTGAATGGGGTTAATTAGTCGTTTTTATAAATGACGATTTCGCATTACGCTCAGCGACACTAACCTTGCGGGGAGAATGGCAATGACATTGGCTGCAAGTCAACGCGGAAAACGGAAGCTCGTCGCCGCATATTGCGAGCGCAAATCATACGTAAACGACAAAATCATATTACAAGCAAATGTTTTCTGGATGACTTTTGCCTTCAGAGACCGGAAATGACTAAGCTCCAGATCTTTGTTGGAAAAGCAAACTGTAATATTATCTATGACATTTTTGTTATTTGTGGGTACGTGACAAAAATAATGTTAAATTGGAACATTGATGGGCACAATGTAATGGTAAATCCAAAAGAGATGGATGACTTATGTGAAGGATGACTTGTGATTTCTGAAATTTTGATTATATAACATTGATTTCTGAATGAATGTTTTACGTCATAGCTCTAAATTCGACGGGGCCTCGGGGGTTAGAAGTTATAAAAGAATATATAATAAAATGATAATGAAAAGACATTATAAAGTAATACAATAAAATATTCTACCCGTAGTCCCTCAAGACTCAAACCAGAATACTGAGACATAGGTCACTGTTTTCTATGGGTAAGGAATAAACATACGAACCCGTGTAAATCTGTTCTTGTTTTTGTATTTTATAATTAATGTAAAAAATTAAGGGAAGTGTTAATTATAAATTCTTAATGTTTACAAAAATCGTGTGAGTATGTGCGTGTGTGGTCTCAAAATATTATTTTAATGTTACTGCTACATGGGATAATGTTAGTGTCAGTGAGCATTTCAAGCATACGTAGCGATCGGTTTAATGCGTTATTTGCGAGTCATTGTTATTCATTGATAATGACATTAAACATTGACAGATAACGTATACCTTGTGTCTGCGATTACCACAACGTTTTCATTCATTACAACCTCCATTTCATTACTACATAATATCATTCAAAATCACACATGTCATTCGCCTTACATACGACTAAATATCAATACCTAATAATTTCTATATGCCTACGTAAATAGTTGTGAAATAATAAAATATACATAGTGGAATAGAAACCGACTTAAAATTTAATATATTATCAAAACACCTTGGTTTTTTACTATATATTTTTCTGGGAAAAAACGCGGTCGACCGCGCGGATCATTCGTTGCTAATCGGCCGCTCACTGAATGAGTTGGCAAGTAAAACGCCGAAACTGCGTACATTACGCGCTGTATGGACACTCTATTTAAAAATGATAGAGAGGCAAACTGGAAGGAAACAGAAAACTGCTCTCTATTCGTATAATGGGGACACGTCCTTAGGAACAATATCGACCAAGCTATACCAACCACTCCAGTATGTTAGACGTATGTAAAGCGAGTGACATGTGTGATTTGTAATAATATAATGTGATGTAATGAGGTTTTGTGTAATGAAGAAGTTGCGTTAATCGCAAACACTTACTAGACAATTTTTAGGAAAAAAAACACGCCACCTGCCGCGCGCATCGTTCGTTGCTAATCGGCCGCTCACTGAATGAGTCGGCAAGCAAAACGCCGCAAACTGCGTACATTACAAGCTGTATGGACCGCTGCATTTAAAAATTATAGAGAGGCAAACTAGAAGTAAATAGTTAACCGATCACTGTTCGTATAATCGATTACCCGCAAAAAATACGCTTCGCTGATGCAACGCTTGCGCGGCAGCACCAACAGCCTTCTGAAGGCTATTGCAGTTAGACTCGACTGCCCCTTCCAAGAACATTGGATTGGGGTAGTCATCGGCCTATTATAAGTGGTTATAGGGTTAAGAATTTATGTTGATTACTCATATATTACAGTACTAACACTACTAACATTATTATATAAGATAATTGTAACTAAGACACAACAAAATATGGACCCCGGTCCGAAATAAAATTTGTATTATTATTACAATGGGGACACGGCCTTAGGAACAATATCGACCAAGCTACATCACTCCGATACATCTAAACCGGATTTCTCTTAAACCATTTCATGGCGGTTTGTTTTAAATTTCCTATTACTCCACTCGGCCCGCATTGTATATCTGGTATCGTAAACCGATATAATAACTCCGTGATGGGCATGCTTTATGGATGTCAAAATCGTATTTCTAATAATAAAATCTCTAAATTTAGACAGGGCAATGTTTTATCACGGGCATAAAGATGCTGCATTATATTTCCCGTTTTAGAGGTCCGTGGTTGAATTAGTAAGAAGAACCAGTAGAAAGAAAGAAGTGAGACGATCAGGATGGGATAGAAGGGATAGCATACGGGATTCTTTGCCTATAAGCATTTGCAAAACCAATAGGGAAGCTAAAGCATTGCCAGCTTTTAAGATGGAATTAAGTGGATGTAAGCAATATTAAATTGGCTCAAAAAACTTGTCGCATAAGCTATATCTGGTCTCGTACAGACAACTAAATACATTAATGAACCAATTAACTCACGGTATGGTAACTCACTTGGTGGAACATAATCTTCTCTTTCTGGTTTTACTAGCTTCAGTTTAGTGTCTAGTGGTGTTTTCACTCTTGTAATCAGTCATTCCAAATTTTTCAAGAATCTTCTCTAGATACTCAGTTTGATTTATTTTTACGACTCCATTATCTTATTTTATTTTCTAACCTAAGAAGAAATCTGCTTTTCCTAAATCTTTCATTTCGAAATTGTTCTGGAATTCCTGTTTAATGAGTTTTAACTCCGTCTCATCATTCCAAAAAATCGTCTACGTAAACAGCAATAACCATTAAACTGCTTATTGTCTTCCGAATATGGACACAAGGTTCATTCTCTAACCTTTTAAAACTCAAGTTCAGTAAAGTCTCATTTAGCTTCTCATTCCATGCTCTTGGATATTTGAGATAGAGGGATCAGGCAAGAGAAATGGGATACGGGATTGGAATAAGAGGATGAGATAGAGAAGGTTATATAGGAGAAGGGGAAAGTGAGCCATCAAAAGTCTCACTCATGTCACGCAATTAGCTCAAGTCTAACTGTCTCACACCGATATTCAGTGAGAGCGTAGTATTAAAGCGATCGAGCCCTCTTTCCAGCATGGGCTTACTAGGTCTGTTACGTTATTATCCATATTGCGAATTTTCAAAGCATACATACGCGGACGAAGTCACGGGAGGTCACTAGTAAAAAATAACCGACCGAATTATTATTTATCCATAATCGATCGATTCTTGAATTCCCCATAAGATAACGCTTATCATATTTAATCAATCCAAATTGCCATCCGTGGCAAAGGTATGTTGCAGACAGATAAGCTTTATATCATGTATTTTTTTAAACTAGTTGCCTCGAACTGCATTTTAATATGATATAAAAAGGAAGGAAATTAAATCGAAAAACATATAATTGAGAGGATACAACAGTATTCACTAACATTGAAAGAATCCAATTTGTGTTTATATGAGTCACTGGCTGATTTGAAATTGATATCTCATTGAATGACAAAAATGAACCGTCTAATATGGGTTTAAGTGGAGTACGTAAACAACAGGATTTAATTCGATATCAAATTTAAATTGTAATAAAGATTATTTTGTATATACGTATTCCTATTATATTTATATATGTATTAAATTTGTACATTAGTATGTATATTTAAATTGTATAGTCCTATCTTTTGACTGCTCCACCTATATCGCCAGATTTGTTTTAAGCTAGCTTGCCTGGAAGAGATCGCTTTTAGCGATAAGGCCGCCTGTTGTTTTTCCATTTTGTTTTTGTATTTCCTTATTTTGGTGAGCAATAAAATGTTATCTATCTATTATTTCTGAGTCACATTTAATTTTTAAAAGTAAGCCTACGTACTTTCTTCCGCTTAATAGCGAAAGTGCGTTGGCGGCGGCGGCCCGGTTGCACCGAGTCTACAGTTTGGCAGTGCGGCGGCGTGGTGGCTGGCTCGTGTACAGACTCTTATTATATGTAGTCCAATATGCAAAATGCTGACAGAAACCTTCCGTTAAAACTTTATTTATTTGGTTTACCAACAATAACTTGCACTAGTACCAAGGATGTACACATAGCTGTGTAAGAAAAAACGTGACACATGCAGTAATTATTTATAGGCAAACACTACATGCAATTTCATATTTTGTAGTTAGAAAATTAAATTTATTTAAAGATGAAAAACAAAATTAAGCAAATATGTAGGTACTTATGAAATAATAAACATAATATTTGCAGATTTTCGTAGGAATTCAGGTGCACTTACGATAGACCGCGTGAAACTTCCTGTTGCGAAAGTAACATAATGTTACGTGTCTCAAAATGTCGTTTAACCCAAATAGCCTTGTAGCCTTCGACATAAGAATTGCCTAGCCACTATTGCAAAACCAGCCTCGTATCTTGCATAACCTTGTTGATATCGTAGAAGCATTTCCTTATAAATAGTTCCGCGAACATTTCCATAACCTTACTTGGTATCTAATCTACCTAAGGTTTGTTGTTTGCAAACGATGTGCTGCACAACTAGACGACAGAGGAGATATTTTTTTTTATATGGAACAAGATTTGACGCATGATCTTACTATTATCGATTATATGGAAAACCGTGTTAACTATAATTTACTAAAAAGGTTGTAAAACGATACGATGCACTTTACAAGGATTCGAACCTATATCATTACAATGAGGAAAGTCGCCATTGTAGATGTTGGATCCTCACAATTTATGCTGATGTGGGTAGTTTTATAAGTGCCGCTGGCTTTCGGTTTCGTCTGCAACGAACGCGAGGTCAGTCCGGACGTTCCGTTTCCTCCGTGCTAGTCAACGTTTCACAACCCGTTCTTGGAAATTCTTATTGAACTTCATATACAAGCTTTGCTTGCTCTTTGGTGAGGGGGCCAAAATTAAATCCTAAGTGCCATCGGAGGACTTGTTAGTGCCGTGCACTTTCAGGAGCAGTCTAGCTGCCCCATTGGAGGTGGATTCCGAAGTTAGAAGTGCTCATTATCCCATTGATTTTTGCGCAGGATTTGGCATACCACTCACTCTCTCAAATATAACCTATACAGTCCACCATTTACTCGAACCAGCGATGCTGTGTATGAATCCGTGATCCAGCATTGCGCAGATGTAGATTAATAAAACTACGTTTTAACGGTTTTATTTGATTTTTAATCCTACGTTTTGGCCAGTTTTCAGCAACCGTGATCACGGAAGACATAACATTCACATTGTATTTTCAAGCTAAGAAAGTTAAATTTGTGTTACGGGTGAGGCTAAGCCCAACTAAGCCAAAACTATTATATAGCGCAGTTCATTTACGAAATTTATCTTGTCAGGAATCAAACCGAGACCTATGTATGCGTTCTAATGAGCAAAACAGGCAAAAGCTTTGATCACTTGACCAGCTAACCGTTAATAATATTAAATCAGACTATCCTACCAAAACTGTTCCAAGTACCAACGTTAAAAAATTTAAATAAGAACAGATTAAATAATGACCAACGTAACGACGTGACTCGACGACTATCCGTCACGGTTTACCCAAAAAACAATGGTACAGTGAGGTCACAAGAGTCAACGCACTTAAGATACGATCTTTACATTCTAGAAAATACATTTTCAAATTTTAATTTATGTGGTAATTTTTTAAAGCGGCCAGTAACATTCAGTTTGAACAGGACGCGTTCCATTTTCAAAGAGAATATTCAAATCCAAATTCACTAGATCACATTTTTGAAGGTATATCAGTTTAAAATTAAATCTACTAGACGAAGCCTGGTGTTGTCTGGAAGAGGTCTCTTTTTAGCGATGTGACCTCTCTTTGTATATACACAATTAGGATAGTGGTAATAGTTTTGTAAGTTATTCTGTAATGGTTGGTGCAAAATAAAGAGTCGTCTAACTACTTCCTATTCTATCCCCGCCTCTGCAAGGTGTTATTGCTGTTTCAGCATAAGAAGCGGCAAGAAACTCACCAGCAACACGTCTAGGTAAAACCATTTTATAAATTTTTATCTGCTTCACTTTTTCAAGTTTTTTTTATTTCTGAAGCTGATTCGAACGTGTTACAAGGTTTAGAGTGAAATAACATGAACCGTAGAGTTCTAAAATTTTGCATTGATTTTGTAAGGAAAATGTTAATTTCTAATTAATCTATAGGAGGTCAATTTTTATTATTTAACATAAGAAAATAAATAACTTCAGCAGCTAGGCAATACTCTATTTTCTATAATAACTAATTAGTTGCGCAGTCAACTATACCACTTGTAGCACTGCAGCATACTCTTTGCAAAAAAATTCATACTTGAGTTGGTCTTTGAGGCCAATCCAAGGAAATTTGGTTACAACTCGAGGAAATATATTTCATCAAACAATTGAGCTATTCAACACAATCAGAATTGTTGCTTAAAGACAATTTCTTTCCACAATGGCTTATTTAAAAAAATATTATATTTGGAGTAGAAAGTTCAGGTCCGTGGGGTCCATTGGCAGAGTTTCTTCAAAGAAAGTAAGAAACTTTTTGAAGCCACCCGTGATCAAAAGATCCGTATTTCGCGCAAGGGGATATTCATAAGTTGCGTCTCACGTTGCGGTCGACGAAGTGTGATTGCGTAACAAGGGATGGGAGGGGTTCTAAAATTCGTGACATCACATATTAAAATCTAATATATTTAAACATTAAACAATTATAGAATTACATATTATTGAATACAATGTAAGAAAACTTAACTTATTTGTATTGTATTCTACCCAGTCCCTCAAGACTATAAGTAGATACTGAACCCAGATCATCGTCTTCTATGGGTAAGGTGCCCAGAAGGCTGGCTACGTTTCCTCGCTGGATCGCCTTCTGATCACCTGAAGAGTCAATGAGTCGTTTCGATAAATTTTGGTAGAGGCTCACGGCCTCAGGACCCCACGGTACAAGCGTCTCGATAGCAAACGGCACAAACATATAATTCTCGCTGAGGGTTGCATGTTTGCGCCGCTTGAGTGATTCCGCTGTTTCCGCCGCCGGCCGATCTAGACGTGTTTGGTAAATGGGATGCGGCCAACGTGTCTACGCAAGTCGCATCCCACACCAAAGGCTTTCCACGATGCCAGGGACATAACGAATTACGGAACAGCTGTTTTAATTCAATAATTTATAGATGTTAAATTGCAAATTATGTGATGTCACACTAGGGAGGGAGAGTCAGAGCTGTGACAAGGACAGGGGTGGGGTCAAAAAATCATGAAATTCGTGTGACATAATTTGTAGATCGCCAGCAGCGTGTTAATGCAGCCTTCTGGGCATCACCTAGCAGCTATTTGTTACATAATTTATATTAATTGATATACAAATTTCTTTGTTCGTTTTATTTTAAGTTAGTTTAGTCATTTAAATAGTAAATATATGAGAAGTAAAAGAAAAATACTTAGAAATAATAAAATATTATTTTTACGAAAATAATACCTACTGTACAAAACATCGCCTTCGAAGTTTCACCAAATCTTCCACGATCTTTAACAAGAACATAAATAAAATATTCACACATTCTTCTGATCTCTGAGCAGTTTTGTTAATAATAATTTAAATGGCAACCACGTACGTAATGTTTACATGTTGTTTTAGTTGAAAAAAAACTTGGCAACCGACGCCTGGAGTATTGCGCACTTGGTGAAAAATTATTATTGATTGGGAAACATATGGAAAGCTTACATCAAACATGAATGGTACGAATGATCTTGCTTATATGAAAAAAAACCAAGACTGACAATTTCGGTACGCAATTTCAAATGCTAGCAAGTACATTACAAGAAACATTCAACACCAAAAAATGTCATGAAACCGATTTGAACCGCTTAAAACCGATTTTAAAATTAACCGGTTTTGGCCAAGTTTGTTGGGGGTCAAAACCTTAAAGTGTAATTAATAGTGTGTGTATGTTAACCTGAATTAACCGGTTTATTCAGCGAGAAGAGCAAGTATCATTCTACCTCTCTCAACGTGTGTTTGTGTGTGACTGAAAACGCCACCACATGGCTGCGTTTTAAGGCGTGCAGCAAAATCTGTTCGAAACCGGTTTATACAACAAAACCGGTTTAATGAACTTTTGGTACCAAGAACCGGTTGATGAAATTTAAAGTGAGAACAAAACCGAAACGTAAACGCTTCGACATATTTATCGGTTTCCAAGCCTTGGAAACCGGTAAAAATGTTCCGTTCATGAACTTGAACGATACATCATTTCAAAACTGTTTATTAAGCTTAATGAAAGCGATGACATATTTTGATATAGTCTTTATGGGCCTTACTTATAATCGTTTCTTAAATTTAAAGAAACTGCTCAGCAACTGATTAGTGAAAATCTTACTCATAAACTCCTCTTTAGTCGAATATTTTGGGTACAACGTAGGTTAATCATTCAAATATTGTTTATCTGTGCTCCTCTTAGCTAAGAACAGGTAATACACATTTATAAGTAAAAAAGATATTATTTATTAGGGTCTGATTCTCTTAAGAGATGCCAAATCGTTTCTTAACAAGATTATTATAAGTAAGGCCGTATTAATATGTTTAAGCTAGCACAATGCATCAGACAATTCCTAGTAAGACAATAAATGCACAAACATTAATTTCAAAATCAATCTCAATTGCTAGGTTTTTAAATCGCACATCTGAATTGCTCAGTAAACAATGGATCTCCATATTAACATTATGCCCACTTCATAGCAGCAAACAGGAAAGTGGCGGGAGAAGTGGGCATACTGTGTTTCCATACTCGAGCTGCCTACTTCCCTCGTCCTTTCGTGCTTGCTGCCATAAAATAGCTTATACTTTCTTAGTTTTGATTCGTAGAACAACAGAATTATCGTAAGTAAATTCTGCGAATTTACATCTTTAGAATTTCGGTGATGCGAGAACGAGATAAATCCATTAAGTTAGCTCCTTCCTTATGTTTTTTACTAGAAGATAGCCATTATCATCAATTACAGATACATTTAGCTACGTCATTCAACGGTCTGCCGACATTTTGCCGTCTCGCCATTAAACTCATTACCTGTAAAGGATAGCATCCTAACCAAATGAGGGAGTAGTCATTAAACTATCGACTCGGGCATTGTTATGTTGAGTCAATACCATAAAATTAGTGCTAGCAGTCATGAGAACCGACTTGCGTGGCGTTACGCATCTTGGGCATAGAAATAAGGGGGAAGATACTGATGAGTGTACCATGGGAAATAGTCTGGCCGCTTCTTTATTCATATGTCTCAGACGAGTTAAGTATAGACATTCATACGCGTACAAAAGCGTCAAAGGAAATCAAGTGTTAATTAAACACTTATGTGCGTAAACTTATCTATACTAATATATAAAGCTGAAAAGTTTGTTTGTTTGCTTGAACGCGCTAATCTCAAGAACTACTGGTCTGATATGAACAAAATTTCAGTCTTAGATAGCCCATTTATCGTGGAAGGCTATAGGTATACATCATCACGCTAAGACCAATAGGAGCGGAGCAGCAATGCAAAATGTTTCAAAATCGGGAGATTTGTTTAACTATTCAACGCGGACGCCGTCGCGGACACAGCTAATACTAATATATAAAGTTGAAGAGTTTGTTTGTTTGCTTGAACGCGCTAATCTCAGGAACTACTGGCCTGTTTTGAAAAAAAATTCAATGTTAGATCGCTCATTTATCGAGGAAGGCTATAGGCTTATATATCATTACGCTAAGACCAATAGGAGCGGAACATCAATGAAGAATGTTTCCAAATCGGGGTTTCTTTTACTATTCCACGCGGACGAAGTACCGGGCAGAAGCTAGTATTGTATACACGTATTTTGTGTGGTTAAAAGTAATGGAACTAAATTCACCGAACAAATAAAGTACAGATGAGACATTCTTTGTTCGCAGTCTGTGATAAAAAATCAATAAATGAACGTCATAAGAAAGAAAACAGCATTAACAAACGGCTAACGACTGCGAAAGTTAAATTGTCTCGACTCTCGGGTTCTGTAGAAAACTTATTAAAGGTAACTAAAATAAGAAATGATCAATTCTTTGACCCCTCGCTTGTTGGGGCTTAACAAGTTTTTAGATAACGATAAGTGTTTTTGTGATAAAAGCTTATTTGTTAAACAGTGTAAGCTGTATGAAGGTTACAAAATATCATAAAAGCCGCAACTGTTAAGCAGCAATTACATTTCACCCATGTAGGAACCGAGAAATAATACAGTCTCCGGCGGCCGGGCAGCCTGTCGTAAGAGGCGACCAAACAAACCACAGCCAGGTGGGTGGGCACATGCCCGACTGGATAGCTACCCCCCTGGTCTAATGTATGTCGCTATAACAACCTTGAGCCGTGTTCCGGCATTAGTAACCAGGTTCCAATCTACTTTAAGAGAACAGCAGCGCATTTGTAGCACCTTTGGTGTTGTAAATGTCCATAAGCGATGACGATCGCTTTCCATCAAGTGGGCCGTCTGCCTGTCCGCTGAATTCTTGCAATAATAGAAAATTATCAAAAGGCTAAACGTTTCACGCCGATGCTCTGTGAGAGCGTCACACCGATCAAGTCGTACTAATCGTGCATCGTTTGAGTGAGAGTTCCGATGGCCCACATCCACCATCTCTTATATCCCAAGCCTGGCAACGCGTTGGCTTCGCCCCTAATATTGCAGTCTATAGGCGTCGGTAACCACGTTCCATGTGTCTTTTTCCAGCGATAAAAAATAGATATGAGAACCTCCTATATATAAACACCACATTAACCGTGACTAAACAGCCCTTTTGTAAAAGTACGAGGATGTGGTTTAACCGCCACCCACCGCACTGTAATTTGTGACTAAATAATGCTACATTAAAACATGAGAAAATGACATTGTAGGAAATGTTGGGTTGGGTCAGTTACGCACTATTGATTTTTTTTCTACTGTTTACCCTTTGAACGTATAATAACAGTTCTTTATTTACCCACATTTGTTTCTAGTCAAACGTTACGACATAAACATGTAATTAAATCGTACGACTTTTCCTTGTATTAAGTGGGTATATAAGTATTTTTTAAAGAAGTAATTTAAGTACAATACAAGTATTATTCATTATGATATCTTGCATTACTCAAGATATTAAATGAATACAAAGTCTAAACACCGATTTTTAATAATCAGATAAAAGTTATGAATCGAATAAATTATGACCTCAGTGAATTCAAAATTGAATGCATTCAATTGTTTTATATACGCAAATGACATTTTTATTTTTTCTATGCTATACTCTATTCTCCGAATAACTTTTATCTGTCGATTGAAAATTCGGAATTAAATCAAGAGAGCGAAACTTTATGAAAAGTATTTAAAAATAATGTATTTTTGTTTGCCGAAACCAAAAACTAATGTATATCACTCTTTTATTTATGAATAGATAAAGCTAGGATAACTCTCAATTACGATCAAATTAAATATTACATTAAATATATAATACATATAATAGTCGCCCATAAATGTCTCACTGCTGGGTTCGGGCATCCGATAATACAAGATTTACAGGAAATGGACAGTATAGCCGTCACGCTTGTCCAAGGCGGTTTGGCAGGTTTGACACATCGGTTATCTCGATGTGCAGGTTGGATCACGATGTTTCCTTAACCGTTGTTAGCACGTGGTAATTGTTACAATATGCACATTAGGTCAGAAAACTGCCTTAGTGGTATATGCATTCCGGCCGGGATCTAACCCGCGCCCTCTGAGTGAGAGACACACACATATATATATATATATATATATATATAAAATTATCGTGTCACAGTTTTCGTTGCCATGCTCCTCCGAAACGGCTTGACCGATTCTCATGAAACTTTGTGTGCATATTGGGTAGGTCTGAGAATCGGCCAACATCTATTTTTCATCCCCCTAAATGTTAGGGGTAGTCCACCCCTAAATTTTTATTTATTTTTAGACAAAATTTTTAATTTCAATTTTTTTATGATACAACATACAAAAATACATACAATCCTCAATTTTCACCCTTCTACGATAAACCCCTATTTTTACCGGGCAGGACGTCTGCCGGGACAGCTAGTATATATATATATATATATATATATTATATATATATATATATATATATATATATATATATCGAAACGTCTAGTACAATTCAACCGAAAGAAATTCAAATTTAAAAATCAAATCAAAGTTCCCCAGACTACAAATATTATGTAAAAGAGCCAACTCGCCGGGTATTACCTACAACCAAAGTGCGTCATTTGTCGGTACCGACTGAACCTAACCGATTTTTGTCGGTTAACGATTCGGCTTGCGATGAGATGCAGTTTTTGTGTTGATAAAGTCAAGGGCTTATTAAAACGAATTTGAGTGCACTTCTTGGTTAAGTATAAAAGAGTAACCAGTAAAGGATAAGATAAATTTTACCTTAGTAAATCAAAGAAATATGTGCTGCACACCGATATTGCTTTAACCAATTCCTTATAAGTATATAGGAGTTTTTACAATCAGATATTCATAAAATACTCCGTTATAAAGGCGGGTTTTTTCATTATTAAAAAACCAAAAAACATTGCTCAGACAGTTTTTTGTCCTACTATAACATATACAATGTAACACTGGACTGTGTGGCAGCACGTGTAGCTACTTCTCTGGTTTTTATGTCATGAATATGCTTGCTATTTTACATTAAATTTCTATTTTACATTTTTTTTTATTTAAAATTGTATCTATATTCTATGTGAAACGAATATTGTAACATATTCACGGGTCTCAAGGTCAATAAAATCAGCGTTTTATTAAATTTCGGCAAAGCACCAACTGAGTGCAAACCTCTTTTGTTATATTGCGGTACACAACTTTTAATGTTGTATATATTGTTAAAATTAAATGTATTTATGTCTTTTAAATTTAACAAATAAATATATTATCTCTTTCCTTCTATTTACCACGTGTTGACCGTGAAGGAAAACATCGAGAGCAAATAATTATATTCATCGGGATTCTCCTATAATAATTATGCCCAATTTACTTTACAATTTCCTTAATAATACAAAATATTCCCAACTCATTTAATTAATTGATAATTTTCGTAGATAAAATCGAGTACAACGCAGCTTAAACAATTATTTTCATTATATTTACGACTACCCCACAGCAAATGAATTATTAAATTAGATAGGTATGACAAAAAGCTTTTAACCTTCATTTTAACGGTGACCTACAACAGTTTCTAAGGCTAAAAGATTCAGTCTTCATTTTATATACTGGCTAGGGGCCAGAGAATATATGAATGAATATACCTACATTCTTTTTGATGTTTATTTATTTGGAAAGATTTTGTGGTTACCAATTGCAATGCACTGCTAGACGTAAATGACCTTAAATCACCGATGTGTGACATTGATTATGTCTTAACTCTTACCCGTATGTGAACTCATTCAGATATAGCCTTTAAAATATGCGAGTAATTTATGTCACTGTGGTTTGGAAATTGGTAGATTCAACTAATCGTGACTCCTTCACAGGACTAAGTCGCATGCAAACTGAGTGACAAGCGCAGCAAGTATACTACAAAATTGTTAAATTTATTCCAAACAATTTTTTTGACAAATCTACCGTGCTTCAATTACAAACAATCTTTTATGATGAGAATGAACTAAGAACGTCAATGACATAGTCCAAATAGCTGTTATATAAAATATAGTTTACGACGAAATTAGGACATTGATAAGAAATGAACATGAATTACCAATTATGAAAATTACTAGACATTACAAAAATCAGGCGTCCTCGTGTATTATTGCATGATGAAACATTGTTACACGTTCGTTGAACCTATATATAATAAAACGAAATAGGCATTAAAAATTATATATTTGTTTACCTATAAATTTTCAAATGTACTATTATGTAATTTGAACATTTACATTAAAATGGTCATGTCTGCAATGACACTAATGACATTATTTGACAGATGGAGGCAAGCGGCCACTGTGTAGGCGTGTTAAGAGCGCATTGCTTAATTGAAAACATTCTAGTGACTTGATAATATTAATATATATTATATAACGTAACCCAAACCCAATTCAATATCAAATTAAGACATGCAGGAGTCAAATAATTTTACGTTACTGTTAATTTTCTAAATATTTGAAATTAAACAGTAATTACTTAATTTTTTGCATTTTATTCTAATTTGCTATTTTACGGTAGCTTGTATATATATTTATATAGATACGAACTGTAACTACTGTTATCGATTCAAAACCTTTTTTTTAAACTTCAATGTACACTATGATTAGAATTTCATGGCATTACTAGCTGTCCCGGCAGACGTTCTGCCTTGAAGAAATAAAATTTAGAATCTGATTGCAGTGCCACCTACCAGATCAAAATATAAATCTATAGGTACCATTCTCGAATCCACCTGAACACACAAAAATTCATCGAAATCGGTCCAGTCGTTTAGAATTTCAGTCACATATGCAACACGCACAGAAGAATTTTATATATGAACATCTAACTAAAAATTATATGCAGTAATCATAATTATACCCTTATGTGATCATAGTTTCGTCTCAACACTCAAAACTACAACAAATAATCAATGCATTTTTTTAAATATTATCTATGCCATTTGTTTTAATTAAAAAAATATTGATATTTCAGTATTGTAATTAAAAATAAATCAAACAGTACATATAAAACCAACATTTAAATAATTTAACGAATTAGAAAGACGAATGTTACACAAAAGGTGTGCTAAGGTCACGTTCAAGGTTTCGGTTAAGACTCGATTTCTCTAAGTAGCAATAAAATAGTTTTAATATCAATTTATGGGCGATCTATTATGTTTCTCACCTTATACCAAGTTCTTAAAAAAAACATTTGTATTTATATTTTAAAATATAATTATTAAAAACAAAGTAAGTGTTGTATAATGAAGAATCTCCTTTTAAAAATTCATTATTATAAATTTGAAAAATGTGGTCCGTGTAAGAGTGATGCATTTAGATTTTAGATGATTGGGTCAATATTATCTCAAAATAAGAATTTAGTCCAAAATAAATCAGAAAATAGGTAACAGGAAATAGGAAAAACAAATCTTCAAAACGCTGTGCTGAATGTTTATTTATTTTTTAAATTAATATAGGTACCATCCTTATGTGTACAAAACTATATTTTATTATAGTGAAATTCGTCATATACGTTCGCAAGTTTGATTGGAAATTAGTGGACAGATGGGCTGAAGTATTATCACTATCGTTTTGCCATTAAAATCTTCAGTATGGTTTAAAAGCCAGTACCAACAGCAACAGTATGTTATTAAGTTAAAAAATAGTTCAAAGAAGTTGAAAGAAGTATTTGTAATTATATTTTAAAGAAAAATCGTGGGTGCACACAATCCATAAACAAGTTCATTCCCGTCTCAGCACTAGTTACAATTCACAACGAAAATAGTATGTTTGAAAACAGAACCGACGAAAATACCTTAACAACAACACGCCGCATTCAAATAACGAAGCAACAAGTAACAGATTTTGTTCGATTTGAAAGGCTTCAAATCAAATGTCAGACAAAAGGTTACCACATTATGTAAGTCACACGAGAGCCAGATAGTTTGACATGCAATACAATAGTTTAATTACATACGAGAAGGCGGATAAGAACGTTACGTAAGTCACGGGTACGCAATTTGCACAAAAAATATTAGCAACTTACCTACTTACGCGCGTACGATGTCAATGACACAAAAAGGATTGAAAATTTGTAATTCGAACCAAACAAACTGGCCCGATGGAGGCATTTAATTGAAGCGATATCATTCTTCGATAATTCTTAATCTTTGTCAGTTTTTGAATTGCGAATAAATCATTGAAAGTTCGTTAATTTTTGAAAGTAGAAAAGGATATCGTTTTAACTTCCATAAACATCATAATGATAAGAAGTTTGGCATTACGTTACGGCGTGGGTGACATTTCGTGGAATCAGACTTTTAACGTGCCGACAGAAAACGAGAAGCAATAACTACACATTGATAGACAAAACGTGGTCGTAAACAGCCTATCAGTTATATGCAATGTAATGAATGAAATGACTTGTTCAAACATACCTGTAGCGAGTGGACTTAAGTCGTTCACCTTCCGACAATGTAAACCTTTGTTTCGAAACGAGTCAACGGCTCCCAATTAATCCATACAGTTTATCTGTAAATAGAAACGCTTTATTCAATGCGTGTACCGTGGCCTTTGAATCATAACGCAAGAACTACCCGGTTTATATTAATAAACCCCGCACAATGAGGGCTGTAAAAGAAAAAACGAAACACATGTCCTATAACTACCGACGTAAACAAAGAACATGTGTGTACGAGGAAAACAATTGTACCCTTATCGAAAACACAAAATACCAACCGTTGGTTAAGATAAAAATCACTGTAACAGTCCCACAAGCACGTTAAATTGAACAGCGACGCACTATGTCCGTTGGTACCGGAACAAAACTAGTTTATTTTCCGATCACACCGCGTAAGACGACAAACGTCTGTCCCAAACGGCGGTCGACGCGAGACTGATCGACTGTGGCGCCCCCGCGGCGCGCTGCCGCGGCCCTCCCGTTCTTTCAATGTGTGCGCAGTATGTATCTGTATACCGAATAAACCTATGTGAGGATGCCGCCCTCTATCCCCCTGTCTCCTGCTGTTTTATTTATTTTGAACCATAGACAACTGGGTTCGAAATGCGAAGCGAAGACATAACCTTATGAATCGCGTAGGTCGATTACACTTGTTAGTACAAGGATACTTTTTTATTTCTCGTTTTTTTATACGGCCATGAACCGCCCGCCGGCCGCGGTCATTGCCACGTCCGTCAATATTAAAAATACTCACACGTCACAACAATACATCTGTTGCTATACTTGGCCAGTAAGGTAAGTATTCAAGTAAATAATGACACGGCATTGTGGTGCCGGGAGGCTTTATTCATTATTTATTTGATTAAAGAACGTCTATCAATGCCTTTATTTAACATTGCAGGGTGAAATTGGTATTTTATGTGTTGGTATTTAAAATAAATAAATTCTCACTCACGCATTTAATATTTAAGTTGGTGTTTAATTAATATGTCATACATTCCCTTACGCCTAATTCCCTTGTACTACTACCTGCATTAGTGTTATAGACTGTGACCAATAATTAGCTACATTAAGGTATTTTATACTAATGTTTAATTTAACCCTTGGCTGCATCTGCGTGACACAGTTCCCTAACATTACTCCTGATGCAGCAGAGATGTAAGATAAAATCTTGCAAAGCCCAAATCAATATAACATTTCAAATTTTAACCCCTTCTCAATATAATTTAACAAGGGTCAGAGTGCATAGCAACCCCCTTCCTGCAGCTTCAATATATATACAAAATGTACGCACGTCTGCCGGCTAGACGTCGGGACTGGGGGTCTGGCGCTTAATGAAATCACGGGCACTTTGAGGGTGTACCATAGGTTGAGGTTCGTTTGGGACACATTTTGTGAATTACAAGATGAAGTTCCAAGTCTGAACTGTTATTGTTATTTTTTTATAAAATTGAAGGGTGATAAAAATAGTAAGAAAGACCTGATTACATTACATTTATTCACGATCTAAAACAAGTATCAATATCATTTACACCGAGACCCAGTAGAGTTTTTATTTATTTATTCATGACATAGATACAACGTCTTACAGTCGAATATATTGTTTAAATTGAACATAACTAATATAATACGTAAACTTCTTAATTTAACTTATCTCCCGATTACATCATTATGAACTAATTTTACACACAATACATTCTACCAAACAAAAAAGCAATTTAACAAACAAACAACAATGTTATGACAAAAAACAATGTTACCACTATGATGCCACAAGGTTTACCAGTTATAAATAATCAGATATTTTGTTTATTAAATTTAAAGAACATTCAAACAATCAATCAATTTAAAGACAAAAAATAATATTATCAACATATATCTCACTCACTGTCACTTTCGTTATCGGAATACACATATAATAAAGTTTATAAAATTCTGTTAATTATCAACTCCGATAAGAATAAACATACAGAAAAACATAACAATCAATTTCACATCTATACATTAATATTCCCCGTTCAAGATAACAATCAAAAATATTAAGACCTACAGATTAAACTAGAGTCGAAAACGCTTTAAAAAAAATCGCAATGACTACAAAAAAATCCACACAAAAATTAAGAATAATTTACGTTTTGTAATAATCTCTACAACCTATATTAACATGATATTAAATTATGTCAATTTTTTGAGTTTGACAACCCTGCGAGTCAATTACCGTGAATGGGGAATAGAGATAATTCGGTAGTTTTTGCGTGAAAGAGTAACAAACATACATACATTCAAACAAAATTTCGCGTTTATAATATTAATAGATAGTAGGATAAATAAATTTAAAAAAAATGTTGAATAAATATAATGGTCAACGGTTCTAACCATAGATACGTAATACGAACTAGAAGTCTCAATTATATCCCCTGTCCCTATAATTATCCTAAGCATACTGGGATAATTACAGTGACTGTGTCATGCAAATGCCTAGGATTTAATGCGTTAATTGAGATGCGACAATGTTAATGACGTTAACCATTAATAGATATTTCATGTATAAACACAAATGTAGCTATTATTAATGCGTTATTTTTAACGCTATAAGTAATGCAACTGCTACATCTGAGATAATATTAGGCTAAATGACCCTTTCACGCAGCTGTAACGATGGGTTTAATACGTCATTTTGACCGTGCTGTCAACGGCGGCACACATCGCTCCACGGGATCGCTCCCCTACACGCGCAGCCACTGGACCATCAACGCACTTGGCTGCCGACCGCCCGAAATCTTGTACGCTCGCTTGATCAGGATGGTGCTACGAGGTGGCGAAAATCACAAAACCGCTGACAGGCTACCAGAAGCCACAGATGGCCACCCAAAGCCCGAGATGGCCACCGAATGCCAACTAATGGCCAACTAAGCCGCAGACCGAAGCCAACGCAAAGCCCGCGAAGGCCATTGGATGTCGTAGACTGGCCAACGAGAGGCGTTGAAAGTCCGCTGTCAGGAAAGCGCCAATGGCTCCAAAGGCTCAAAGAGGTTTTCCTTGAGGCCCCAACCTCCTGCGGCTTCAAATGGCTAAGAGGAAGAAGACCATCACGACGATACGTTATTTGAGATAGTGGTTGGTATGAATTGTTAGTGACGTCACAAATTTGACTGCAAACGTATGTATACAATACTAGGATATGCTGGGATAAAAAATATCATACATTTTATTACATAAAACTTGCTATCGATCTCACATTGGAATTCAATTTTAAATTTAAATTAAAATTTAATTTCCGGGTTAAAAAAAATATTACAACGAATTGAGAACCTCCTCTTTTTTGAAGTTGGTTAAAAAGTAAAATACTTTAGCCTAAAAATATTCTAAATGTGACACAATTTTTCTCCAATCAGGATGGTTGTCAGAAGAAATGGCTTTTGTGATAAAACCGCCTATTGTCTTCTGTACTTCAACTTCTTGAATTGTATCTTAATGTTATGCAATAAAGTATATTCTATTCTATAAGTTGTATTTGCCCGCAGCCATTAACATTATATCCGAGGGAGCAGGGATATAAGAAAAATTAAATAAATGATCGACACTAGCTCTAACCATAGACAATACGAACGACTCTCATTTATATGCAAAGTCTCTCTTTTGTATCTGAGCAGCGAACTTAATACACATTAGTTAACCTTTTTAGTAAAAAATGAGAAGACGTTACTCAGCTTCTTTATAAAATGGCTGGTATTTTGTTCAACGTCTCAGCTCTTTAGTTGAATGACTAAATTTACAATTCGGCTGCGACGGGAGTTAAGGGGACCTCAAGAAGATTTACCGGCTGCTCTTTCGATCTTACGTTTTAAAAGATTTATTGCATGTGCAATAAATAAAAATGTATAAGGTTTAATATTTTTTAAGATATTCTCGACTGTTAAACATATTAAAACCAGATAGTAGCTACTTGGAGATCATTTTCTAATACAAAACACAAATGAGTTTTGTAGTTGATTTCACTATTAACGTATATCTAACCAGCCGGTTAAATTAAAAGGACAGGTCTATAAATCCATCATTAGACCTGTCCTTCTGAATGGCAGTGAAGCGTGGCCTGTTCTCGAGTGACAAAAGCAAGAACTGCGTGTCACGGAGATGAACATGCTATGGATGCGTGGAGTGAGGCGGAAAGATCGGAACAGGAACTTCCGCATCCACAGCAGGCTTCATGTCCGTGACATAGCAGACAAACTGCAAGAGAGTGGTGTATGCTGGTCCGGCCACGTTTTACTGAGATCGGCTAATTATGTGGAGAAATGTTTAGCCATGCCGCCGCTGCCTGTTCCCGGTCGAAGGGGAAAGCCCAAGAAATGTTGGCTTGACGTTGAGAAGAATGACATGCGTACCAATGCTCTCAAAACGGGGGATGCTGAAGACCGCGCGAAGTGGGGTAGAAAAAGTAGGCAAGCGGACCTTGGGCGTCAGAGTGAACGCTCCGAACGCAACCGGGATTTAACGCTCGGATGATGATGATGATCTAACCAACTGTTCATTTGCTTTACTATCAGTTAAAATTTTACATAAGCTCCAAACAAGTAATGTTAAAATTCAACGGATTGTAAGGCAAGTGAATGAATAGTAATATAAGGTACTGACAATAAACATAAACATCACATATCGATAGACAGATATTACTTGGATTAGCTGAACACGGGTCTGTAAAGGTATTATAAGGGAATAAAAGAGGATTTTCGTTCTCAGACCGCATTTATTCTGAGCGTACTTCCTCTACTACAATGCCGATCTCATAATTAAGTACATTGAATTATAGATTATGATTCCTGCACAATAATTAGTCGCCCTAGAGCGCTACTATGGCATATGCATCGGACCCAAACCAGAAATGATAATCTGTGTCTGACCGAATTTGGAGTCAGACGGTGGTTTTTTTTTTTATTGGACCTGACTTTATTTTGTTGGTCCAAAGACCTTACAACTGTACCGGGGTGTTTGGGGGAGCGCTTTCGGGAGCCGAAAGCACTAGAGCCAGTGGGTCAACTTGCTCGTAGGAGCTCTCTAGGGAGTTTTACCTCGGCTGGACTGTTGCATGAGAGGGGGATGAATCTAATGGTGCCCACCATAGAGCGACATAATGGACTAATTGAGAACGGGCGACTAACGGGCGATTAAAATAACACATAGGCTATGATTTATAAAGATATAGTATGATTTTACATCACTAAGCCGCTGAAACCGCGGGCACCGCTAGGAATGTATATTAACACGTGTATGGAGCTTATGTCAAATTTTAACCAGTAGTACAGCCGATGAACGGTGAGTATGATCTAAGAATCGGTCAATTGTTAATTTAAGGTACATCCAGAAAGGTAATAATAACCATCTAAACGCTAATATAGTAATTAAACTTTTATTCAAAAACGTTTCTTTGAGCAAAAACCGGTTACACGTTTATTGTTTCTCTCTTTTCTTCCACCTCGTCACAATAATTTGGGGTCGGCATAATGTTTCCTTCTTTCCGCACTCCTCTATTCTGATATACAACACTATGTTATACAAATACAAAATATGTTTTATTATTTAATAAAGTTTGTTTTAGAAGTGAAACTTCTTTAGAATCTTTATCTTTTGAAACTTGATGAAACGTAAAAGCGACACTAAAGAGAGGTAAAGACGTATAGGACTAAGCTTGCGAGAGAATGAGATAAGAGTTTTACATCGGCAGGTAATAAAAAGTGTTTTGTTTCAGATATGCAGGTGGATTTTGTCTTTGTCGGGACCTGAGTTGTAACAGCACGAAAACGCACTACAAGCTCCTAAGTGAACTCTAGCTGGGATTAATGTTAGTATGGTTTTAACGAACTTATTTCACCTTTATTAATATTATATAAGCCTTAGGTGTTAAATTCCAACATAAAATAACGAGCCACCAGTGTTTGTAAATCGAACATCTGTTGAATTGCTGAACTTCATGTCTTCGTTAAGTGATTGCGATAGTGATGGGAGGTAAAGAAGATATCGATAGTTAATATTAAAATGTAATAATTATTTATAAATTTCAGATAAATATCATCACACACTATCCATAAAAATATTTTGAAGAATTAAACTAAACTAACAAAAAACAAAATCTACTTAGAAAAAACTGAAAAGCATAAAATTAATATTTTTTAAACATCTTGAAGCTGGTTTTGCTTTTTTCCACTTTTAAGTAACGCAAATACTTGAATAGCTATAGAAAAATAAATATGAAACACGTTGTACGCGCCTATAATATTCGAGGATTGCTCTCGATTTCCATTTAGGATACACTGATCAGATCCTGACTTGGTGGCAATGAGGCCACCACAGGAGTAAACTCTTTCGATTAAATTTTCGGTCTACAATTAACGGAGAAACCGCGTATAAACATAAAAAACATACACGTCTATTAAGAACCTCCTCCTTTTAAAAACGGATTAAATATTAAAAAAGTCTATCAGTCAGTTCATAATTTAAAAATCTCATTTGTACTTATATTTTACATTAATTAATTACTATGTGTAGCAATCTGTGGCCAGTCCCAATATAAGTTAGTATTGGACAGTGTTTTCATCTGTCGTTATATAATAGTGGTTTATAAGTATGAATAATATAAATTTAATAAGTCCTAACTGAAATAGACAATTGACAAAAGCTTCCTTTGAACTAAAAATAGAGATAAAATCCACGGTCGTTTTATTTTAGAAAAATTGAAAATTTCCTTTGATATTATTTTTTTCGGCTTAATCATTACCAATTTTTTATAGAATCCTGAACATAGCATAGACATTAATTAATTATATACTTTCTTGATTTACCTTGTCAACGACAAAAAGTGGAGTAGTAATTAATATATCAACACAACAATTCTTACAAAAAAACATTGAATTATGTAGTTATAAAAACCCCCAGATAAAACCTAATTTGTCAATGAAACTACGAGCAAAATAAAAAATTATGAATTCCCGGACTTCCCGATAACAATTTTTTATTATTATCAATAAATAAATCACAAATACAGATAAATTAATATAAGTAATTATTTAAACAAACAAATGACACAAGTGATAATAAATAATCAATCTAAATTATAAAAACTGTTCCAGCGAGACCAATAAATGACGTTCAATTCGAACGATATGATAATTTTCAACAAAATCCCAAACATGGCGGGCTTAATCGATGGATTTAATTAAAACGGGAATCCTGTTGAAATATTAGAGTTTTGGGTGCGGTAATTTAGTAATTAATTAATAGCAGCTAGAATGGTTTTCCTATTTCTATCAAATTATAATGACATTATCTTCATTCTTTTCCTGATGACTAAGTTGGCATTGTAAAATTAATTATACTGAAACAATATAAATTATTTATTTCGTGCAGTCTTTAAAGTCATGTTTAAATGTAGACAATATGAATTATACATTAGCATAATAAAATAAATCTACAAATATGTAACTTAAATTTATATTTAGTTGACTGACTCTCAAACTAAGTATTTTTGAGTTGTATTAATATGTATTATATTAAAAGTTCTTATAACTAATTACAGTAAGCAAATAATCTTGAATCAAGTATTGAGTCTGCATTAAAGAAGTTCAATATCTTATAATTTAATTTTAGAAATAGATGAGCATGTCACTTTTTCATTTTACAAGATGATAGCGAATAAATAGTTATAAAAAAACCGTGTACGCAGTAAATGTTTTTTTATTATGATATTTCTAACATGTAGCATTCAAAATAAAAAAGATTTACAGACATACAATGGAAAAAGAAAAAATAAAAAAAAAAAAAAAAAAAAAAAAAAAAAAAAAAAAAAAAAAAAAAAAAAAAAAGAAAAAATATATTCATACAAAATATTTTCATATTTAATGGTCTTATCTCGTTTCTTGATTAACGTTTCATTTTTAATGTAACATTTCGGATACTTTTGAAGTGTCATTTCTCAAAAACGTATTTTATATCATGTCAAGATAGGGGGATAATAAAATAAACGGAACTGGTAAATATAAGTTTGACCCACATGTACAAAATTCGAAAACTTAAAATATATACTGTGCGTTTTATATTGTTTCACATTTTTCAATTGCTAGACATTTTAAATTAATTTTTGATGGGTTGTTTAAATCTTGATCGCTTCATCTTTTCTGGTGCGCACTGCTGAAGAATGAAATAATTTTCCGAAGTGCGTTTTTCCTGATAAATACGATCTCAAAGTCTTCAAGTCGCGAGTGAATAAGTATCTTCTAGGTAAGCGTGCTCCATTCTAGACTGAGTCATCACTCAAATCAGGTGAGACAGTGTTCAAACGCAATCCTATAAATCTATAAAAATAAGCGTTTTAAAAAGATATTTAAATACAAGCTTTTGAGATCCTGCATATCATGTAGCAGCAGAGTGCTAGCCAAGACAAGTAAAACGAGCCAAACACGACGAGTATATCTTGTATAGTACAGGAGTTCCTATGGCCACCTTCCGACTCCATCATCAGATCAACTCCATGGTACCATATTATTGTATTGTCACGCGAAATACACATTCGTGCAAAATTTTAGCTAAATCAGAAACCGGGAAGTCGGTCAAATTTTACTTGCAAGATTCCACCCGAACTTACATACATACATCCATTGCAAGTTAAATAAAAGCTTGTAAAAATCAAATATGGACAATGTTCTGTCAAAAGGAAATTTTTAATCATGGAATATGTTGTTATATCGTTGACTTTTGCGATAAAGTTGCGGACAATTTTATCGATATCGACAGTTGAAGTTTCTTAATTGTTTCCTATCGTTATATGTATAGTTATATCTAAGCTATTAACGCTCCCCCATTCACTTAGAAGCAAACAATGCTCCCATTTACGTCTACCCGCATAAAAATATAACTATTTACCACCCCGACGGGTCGAACAGGAAGGAGGGCATTATTTGCTTACTTAGGGCAATGACATTTATTATAAAGACCACCAGACTAGATTGCGGATTGGTAGGTATGTCGTTATACAAAAAAATATGTCTACCCACATGAGAAGAAAATAAACACACATTAAGCATATACGAAGGAACTAATAACACCTAGGCTTTGCCTAGTTTAGGTGTTAGTTTTCCTAATTTCATTAAATACTTTTAAAGTTACCTAATTATGACTTAGTGATGCTTGCATAAAGTTGCTTAAATTTATTTAAGAAACACAAAACGTATTAAACACCCTTAAATACAATTGGTGTCTTGCACAACGCAAAAATTCGCCGTTAAATTTGTTTAAAGAACTGTCAATACGTTTTGTGTAAAATGTATTTACGCAGTTTAATGCGGTTAGCTAATTTTATTTAAAGGCGATCGTTATGCATGCGGCTCTTATTTTTAATTTTCCCTTTATTGTAATAAAATATTTTTTACTGTTACAATAATGTTCTGGCATGTAATAAACTATTTTTTTAAAATAAAAGCCAATTATCTATAATACAAGCTTATATAGTTTCTTAAATTAGACTTCAAATATTCGTACAATATGAATTTTGATTATTATAGCTTGCATCGTATGTCTACTGAAATTCTTAATATGCCATCAAACCTATCCATTCATGGTTCTACCTGGTAACCGGGTTCCGAGAAAGCTCCAGCTTAAATGCTCCGAGCCGCCACCAGCGAGCCGTCGTCGTGGGCTAGAATGAGTGCGTGACGACTCACAGCCGGACACACAACGCACACCAACCCATGGTATTGTGGGTCGAAACCCGTTCTACTTGGGTTTACGATTGTAACGCCAGCAAGCAAGCGGAACGGGAAAAATCGCAGTCGTGAACGAGGTCGTTGTGAGTCCCTGATGAAACGTAGCCCATATATATAGTTGTGTGATACATAATAATCTACGTTAGTCGAGTGTAGCAGGTAGATTGTTCATTTTCCTTAAGTAGAAAACTAGCCCTTTCTTATAAGAGGAAGATGAATGACTGACTGACTGACACTGCTATTTTTTATATTTTTTATTTCAGGATTTCAGTAGACAGGCAGACGGCCAACTTGATGGAAAGCGGTGACCATCGCATATAGACATTTGCAACACCAAAGGTGCTACAACAACAACTTGTTATGGCAACACACGTTAGACCAGGGGTGGTAGCTACCCAGTCGGGCAAATGCCCTTCCACCTGGCTGTGGGTTGTTTTGTCGCCTCTTACGACACTGATGAGAAAAAACTCAAACTTGTATCTATGCTTTACAAGGTTTTCGACTGACACTCAATGTCCCATACTTAGAAATAAAATTGTCCGTCCAACAATATATTGGATTAAAAAATGCAAATCTGCAAGTAGTAAATGAAAAACAAAGCACTCGTCAGCTGCGCCGGACGGCGTTCCGGACGGACGGACGTCGATGCGGGCATCCGACTGTGAGCGAACGCACCCGTGACTGCCCGACATGTGCACTCTTTACGCCTCTTGTTTATACTTTTATTAAAGCTGCCCAATGGATCATAGACAATAGTACATTATCACACTAGAGGTGAAAATACCTATATTAGGAATAATAATTCGAGTGCCGAAATAGGCTTTTCACCCGAGGTTAACACTTCTTTCATCTGTACTAATATTATAAAGCTGAAGAGTTTGTTTGTTTGTTTGAATGCGCTAATCTCAAGAACCGCTGGTCCGATTGGAAAAAATTTTCAGTGTTGATAGTAAATTTATCGAGGAAGGCTATAGGTTATATATCATCATGCTAAGACTAATAGGAGTGGAGCACTAATGAAGAATGTTTCATAAATCGGGGGGGTTTTGAAAACAAATTCCACGCGGACGACGTCGCGGGCACAGCTAGTTTTTAATATGAGGAAAGTAAATAAAACTTATTCCTTAAACAAACAACTACTTCTCTAAAGAAATCAGGCGTTAAATTAATATCTTAAACTGATGAAACATCATCACGTAGGTCACATATGAAACGTCAAGTAATTATTGAAGTGATAACTTTTTCTGGGAGGGTAAACCGCTTCGTTACGTAACGCGTTACGGCGCCAGTCTGTCTGGCTTCCCTTTCTCTACGCAAGTTACCACTTTTGTCGGGCGTCCCGAGACGCATACAGTTTTTTCTGTGCCATTCTACTAGCCAGTATTTTTTTGTCCCTCATGACAGTAAATATTTAGCTCAAATTTATGTAAATCAAACAATAATTGCATATCATGTAAATGACAAAACCTACTGGAAACTTTATATAATATGTAATACTTATTCATGTACTTATGTTTTTTGCAAATAAAGATTGATTGGTTGATCTTTTTTTATATCATAATTACATATAATGACTAATAAATAAGTAGTTTCCGTTAAATGCGAAACGAATGCGTAAATTGTTCTCTACCCTCCCCAAAGAAGTTTTACTTCAACAATTGTTCGCCAAATAGATATCTATCCTTCTTATAAAGACATTAACCAAGTAAATCACCTTCACGTAGCTCAATAGTATTTTCTTCAAAATTTTATTTCCAGTTGTAAAAATTTAAATGTTCAGCCCATTAAGACGCGACCCGACGATATCCAAGCCATGAAAAATATTTCCACTTTTATTAACGCTTATCTCTTTGGCAAGTTCATAAATAAATTATTCGAGGAGTTTTAGCTTCGAGGGATTTAAAGCTGAAATACATTTCATATACATACATACTCTTCATCATCACAGTCTTATCCCGGTTGCTTGTAGAGGATCAAATCTGAGAGTCTGGTATATGAGTTTATGAAGTTGCTATGAATATATGAAACAGATTCCGCCTGATCCCAAAAACCACAATATACGGAGTACCAAGGGTCGGACACAAGCTAAGATGGTTTTCCAAGTGGGGCCGAATCTGTCTAGCGTATTGGCGCTATAAAAAAAGCTTAGTGGCTAACTCGAATTTAAAGATGTTGGTCTTAATCTTGAATTTAATCGTTCTGAAATTTAGTTGTTTAAAATAAAATAAAATAATACGGCATTTATTTATTTAATAAATGTCTATTTTTTAAATTTAAATACATATTTTCATTTCGAAACGATTATATTTAAATAGATAGATGCTTCGAAAGGGACAGAAAGTAAATAAAAGAAAAACCAAAAGACTACTGAACATATGGGTTCCAAAAGATTCTTCCGGGTATATAAGCAGCGTAAGGCGCGCCTACGGAGAGAGTTCAGTTGAAGATAGCGAAGAGACAAGTGCGATTCGAGAAAGTTGAAAGAGATGTTTTGTAGAAGACAGTGACGAGTTTAGTAGTGTGTTTAGTGGGCAGTTCAGTGAAGGAGAAGATCAGATCAGAGACCCAGAAGCGAGCTACTCGCGGTAAGTTCGGAGGTGAGCACTGCGTAGCAGGAGGTGGTTTACGCAATATATACGACGGTATTGTGAATGAAATATCTTATCGTGGGGACAGTGCGTCGTTATTTGTGCGTGAAGGGGCCACCTTGAGGAGAAGAATCACATACGGCTGTGTAAATTAATAAAGTCATTTAGTTAAAAAAAACTGGTATTTCTTGTGTTGTACCCTTACAGGTATCGCATTTGACCATTACCTCGCGTGATGACGAGGGGAGATATGGTCTAAGATGGAGCACGCTTACCTTCACGTGGGACTTGAAGACACCCAAGTTGTAGGTTTCGGGAAAAACAGACTCCGGCAGTGAGTTCCACTCCTTTACGGTGCTCTTAACGACGGACGACTCAAAGCGCTTTGTTCGTATAGCAGGTATGTCTACCATATAGCGGTGCTGCAGGCCGGAGTGTTATATATACTAGTATATTATATAAAATATAATTGCTATAATTTAAGGCGTGAGTGTAATGGCCAGCGCACGCGTCTCTTACTCAAAGGACGCGGGTTCGATCCTGGCCGGAATGCATGCACCACTTAGTAAATTTTCTGGCCTAATGTACATATTGTTGCAATTACCACGTGCTCACAACGGCGAAGGAAAACATCGTGATGCAACCTGCACATCGAGATAACCGATGTGATCAAACACGCCAAGCTGCGCCCTGGACAATCGACAAAATATACTGTCCGTTTCACCTAGAATCGGAGGCCCGAGCCAGAAGTGTGACATTTATGGTCTGATATTATACGAGTATAATTTGTTGATAGGCCTGGAAACTTCAAAAGTGAAACGGCCAGAGGGTGATGTAATACTTGCGACAACTCAGGAGGGCTTATAGTACCTGTAAAAGAGCAGCAACTGGTAACAATATTTTATAATCAGAAAACTTTACGGTTTTAAACATATTTTGTACTAACTGTTCACACTCTATAAGCATTTTTAGAACACCTCACCATCCCTCCAACAATTTTGCAGTACATGAACTTAGCAATTGGCATAACTGATAGCGGATTGAAGTCATTGATAAACTATTTTAATTAAAGTGTTATGAATGAAAAGACTTGAATACATTGCTGTTTGCAAATTCCAGATATTTTGTACAAGATATTATATTATACATTATACTTAAAATTTTACTTACTTATACTTTACTTATAAAACAAACCGAACACAGTACAAATCTATCGCGTATATATACAATTGCCACAGTATGTTATTGTTATATATTTATTATTCAATTAAGGAAACGGCCGATTGTATCGTTTAGAAATAAGAGGGTACATAACAAAATTAATTATCAACTTTAAACGAAAAAATGTCAAGAACAACTATGCTACTAAATAACTGTAACAGTATAATCAATCAATTTGAGTTCAGTCTGGGTTTTATTATTCTAGCAGCTCCACGATGCAGACGCCCTTAAAAACCCTTACATGTAAATTAATAAATAGTAAATAACTTGTATAAGACTGTTTTAAGTTTTACAGCATAAAGTGCAACAAACCTCAAATAAACTGAAGTTTGCTTTCAGTTTATGATTTTAATTACATTAGGCATGCTTTGAACACGAGGACTACTAAAACTATTCACGACTCCTGAAAGCTAGTACTAATGCGTGTTAGTAAAGTTACATCAATAAACAAACTGAAGCGAGAATATTCTGAAAAGTTAAATCCGTTTAAGCATGGCCGGTGTAGCGCACTCGTCATGTTGTGGGGTCCCATTTATAACGATAAAATTAGATGTATAAGCGCGACTCCCGTAAAAGTGGTGATGATAACATGGTAGCGATGATATGAGAATATGGCGTACGATCACTGAGATCCACTTTGATAGAATCGTAAACCATATTTGATCATGTGATGATCTTTAGCAAAGTTGTTGTGCATGAGCCAAAGAAAGTTTCTGAGTTGGTTCACAACTACCCGGTAGGTGGCGCTGCTGTCGGCATATCGATTGAATCTTTTCCGGGCAGGACGATGTCTGCCGGGACAGCTATTTATGTAATAAATAACATGAAATAATTGATAAAAATATAAAAAATAGCGAGGGAGAACATTTTATATTTTTAAACTATCTTTTTGTCCGCAGACAAATACACACATAAATATTTCCAAGCACTACCTTTATATTTAGGTAATATGCAACAGACAACTCTAGGGACTATTCAAAACAACTAGACCATACAATAACAGAATGTGCGTTTACGAAATTTTAAGTTGTTCAAAACCGAACTCCATTACTCTTCGTGGTTGCGAACTAGGTGGAGGCGAAATATTTAAATACTTTTTTCATACAGGTATGTTGAAACTTATTATTAATTTCAATGATTATCCATGCAATAAGAATTTCTCTTAAGTTGCTTTGCCTGGAAGAGGCTGCTGCTTGCCTGCTTTAGCGACAAAGCCTATTATTTATGCTTGTGTGAATGCGACATTTAATCAACAGTTAAAATTAAATTAATCCCTGTTTATTCATACATTTTTTGCGATTATTTTATTTTATCATCGGTTAAAAGTCAGTGTCCACCGGCTTTAATCAAGGTTTTATGAATATGTATTTTGTAATTGTATATTTTGGTCACCACTAAAGTGTTGTATCTCTATCATCGCGATGAAAAAAATTGTTTTTGATTATTTATCTGTTAATTCAAGTTGAAGCATTTAAATTTTTCAATCAGCAATTCTTTAGGTAGATGAGCTTTTATTTGGTTTGAATAACTAATAAAAAGCATTGTCCAGCGTGAATTTGAAACTATACTGAAATTGGTACAATTTTCAACAATGAATCACTCATGACACTTCAATGTGTCACCTCGCTGTTTGCAATCATTCGAAAAGTGTATTGGAAAATCGCTATCATTGGGACCACCAGGCGGAGTAGCCACAAAGATGCCTTTATGTGTTTGAGTTTATTTGGTGATGGCGGCGCACTGCAGAACAGAATCCGTTTTGACCCATAAGTACAAAACTCCGCTGTAGGTATTGAATTTACTTTTCAGACTGCAGATACAATGTTTAGGAATATAAAATACTTAGTTATTTATTATAAGAAAAAAAACATATAAAGCAAAGGACGGTTAGTATATCCGCTGCGCTTATCCAAGGCGGATACCGATGTGAAAGTTTCAATCCGATGATATCCTTCACCGTGAGCACTAGTAACTGTTACAATTCAGGTCCCGACAAAAATCAAATCCACCTGCATATCTGAAACAAAGCACATTTATTACCCGTCGGCATTTAAATTAATAACATTGAAATTTTTTATGATCGTCTTCTTTTGTTTACTTATAGGCAGGCATACGGCCTATTGTTGTATTGTAGTCATTAGCCAGGTGTTACGGATTTAAAAGTAAAATCTGCTTCTAGGAAATTTGGTCCACGTTCCGGGCGGCCATATTGCATTTGTGCAGTATAAAATAATGGCCCGATTGAGAGAGGAGTTAGTCGAGCGAGAACCACCATTGAAGCGAGATTTGTGTACTACAATCGGGAACCATAGTGACGGACTTTGCGCGTTTCATTGAATTAAGACGTGTTCGGTTACATTTATACCTGTGTTATACGTGTTCGTATAGTTCTAATAAACTGTATAATAATTCCAACGGCATTTTAATTCGAGTCCCGCAACTCGTAACAATATTGTCGTTAGGTAAGAAAAGAGGTAGTGTTAGTCTACTTGCTTGAAAAATCTTCTAACACTTCGATATCAATCAATATTCTTGAGACTGGCTGGATCCATTAACCGCACGAAGTAATATTTAAAAAAGTAAAAATAACCGACTGAATTAAAACTAAGTTGCTTGGTTTGCTGGTCTTTTGATAACTAAGTTGGAGCTAAGTGACGTTTATGCAAGAGGTTATAAGGGCTTTCGTGAATAGCAAACTTCGTAAGTTTAAAGGTCGTTTGAATATATTTTAAAGAAACTTGCAACGAAAAATGGTGCATCTGTATGCAGTTTCTTTTGTGTTGCATTTTGAGTAAGCTCTTAGATGCTGTGGTTTTAGTTTTATATATTATATTAAAGTTTTAAACTCAATACATGGATTCTTTGGAATAAGGGAGCGAAGGATTATTCGTGAGAGAATGGTGAAATAATACAATCTCCTGCAGCTAGGCGGTAGGGTATTTGTCCCCATGTCCCGGCTGACATTATAAAAATATAGGATCCGATTCTAATGCCTCCTACTGGTTACAATTGTGAATCTAAACCATGCCTACTAAACTGTTCACAAAAATCACCAAAATCGGTAGCTCTTGGTTTACAAAAAAAGATGACGAAAAAAATATTTTTTATAATAAATTAAAATGAACCCTACCTTATGTTTAAGTTGAAAGTTCCTATGTTCGAACAAATCCAGCAAAATTATTTTCTTTTTATCAACATCGGTTGAGTAGTTTCGGAGTTCATCGCGGCCAAACACTGTGTCAGGGATTTTTTATATATATAGATGTTCGGTCTCGGTCTAGCGCGACTATTTTTATGCACAAGTGTGGTCCAATCAACTTTCCCTTAACGTGGCGGCCATTTCGCTTCTTCTCTGAGATATTTATTCTCTATCGGTCTGAATCACATTTTGAGTTAGAGTAAGTTTGTAGGCTTCTTTAAGAACCTTAAAGAACCCTACAAACTTCCTCTAGCTCAATGGATTAAGACCCTAACGGTCTTAATTGTGTGTACAAAATACGTCTTATCTCTCAAAATGTTGGTCTTAGTGATAATGATAATATTTTCTTAATTTTCGCAAATATTATACATAATAAAACTACATTTTACCAATTTTAATCGGGGTAATTTATTTGATTTTTGTTATTCCGACGTTTTGGCTCCTTTTTAGTAGTCTTGATTACGGAAGACAGAGATGTCAAGTTTTAGCCCTGATATATAATATTACACTGCATATAGGTTTTATGAGAAAAATTCTCATTAACGTGTGCACTCTCTTATGAAGGTTCATTAAAATACATGAACGACATTTTCTAACTTCGATATGTCATCCATCATAGGTCAGAAGTTTGGGAAGGCGTCGCGTTGTTTACGAGTTTAATGGAAATTCTTGATGCGAAGGGGGAAGTTTTACCAATAGTTAACTATACGTATAAGTATCTATTAAAGCTATAAGTGATGCCGCTAAAATAATTATAGACTTTATTAGATAGATAGTTTATACAAACACGTATAAAACATGGTGCAAATATAACCGAACGCAACAAATCCAAACGTAAAGCAATAAAACGTGCAAAGTCAGTCACTAATAGATTCCCGAACGTACACACGTCACACCTATCGTAGTCATAGACTCAACTGACTCATCTCTCCATCAGGTCGTCGTTTTATGCCCCACAAGGAAGTTTTTTTAACTGTTCCACGCGGACGAAGTTGCGGGCTGAAGCTAGTATAGTATATGATTTATTTATTACTAATCGAGCAGCGGATAAGTATTAAGATCGAGCCAGGTAACTTAGCCAGACTTCTAAGCAAACTATTCGTAGGAGACGGTTACCTAAGCTCAGTACTCTGTACTTAATTGGGATTGTTCACTTTTTTTCAATCTAGCTATTTGAAAAACCATTTCGAGGAATAGCGTCCCTTATCATTTCTGTCTAGTTAAAATTCCAAAAAACGTACGATCTTCTTGTATTTTGTAAAAAATGCGTTTGACCTTTATTTGACCTTACTAAATCCAATCAGGTGGGCCGTCTGCCTGTTTGCCTGCTTCAGGTGTAAAAAAATTCTAGCTGTACATTATTTAAGGATTAAGGATTTAAGTTCTGTAACATGGATTTTCCCTAAAGACCACTTTAAAAAATTTAACGATAACTATAGAAAATTATACTGGTTTGAACACGAAAAATTATAAGCCTAGCGACAAAAAACACAATGAGTAATGACAGTGACATTTAAATAGTAGCACAGATTACTATGATTATATATAGATAAATCTTACTTTTATTATTTTTGTCTTTTAGGCAGAGAAATCAATGTAAACTTGTCCCTTATGACGTCATCGGAGACATAATTTTAAAATCGAATTATAAAAAAAAAACTAACGCTTAAAATACAAAAATATTCAAATTAGTATCTTAAAATATCCTATTTTAAGTAATAAAAATATAAAATCAGAGGGTAATTTTTTGTGAACAATCCGCATTGTATTGTACCGTATAACCGTCTAGGTAGTCATTACATTACATTTTTATGTTGGCAGACGCGATAGATTTGTACTGTGTTCGGTTTGTTTTATTATAAGTTATTTTTAGTATATTTCTAAATAAATTGATTTACTCATAGATGAAGAAGTACCGCGTCTGGCAGTCTGACACAACAATAATAAAGCGTCACGAATATTATTCAGTGACGCAACTGAATTTGTTTTATTCAGACTCATTACGCAATAACTGAACCCGTTCGCTACCTTTATCAAGGCCTGGATGACCTTCTAGGGACGCTATTAATATTATATTAACTTACGAAGAGTTGTAGCTTTATTATATAAAAATATAATTAATAATATAGCACCTACTTTCCTCAAAGAGATGAAATATGGCACAATTTAATAGCACAATGATTAAAGGACTGAAGGTAACAAGAGTGTATAAATACTTCGTGTAAAATTGCGTACCATGACAAAGTAATATGACTGTTTGTGAAAACGATGTTTTTTTTTCGACAGAGCAAATGTATTCGTGTTTGTACAAGAGCTTGATAAAACAAAAGCGAATGATTGTTTTTGGAAACGGTTCGAATTGCATTCAAATGGTTAAGCGGTGTTGTATTTTGTCAACACGTTTTTATGAGTTCTGACAGTGTTTACACTACAGTGCTGAGAATAATACTTTGCTGACTAAAACAGTGCAGTAAAACATATATACATGGATACTTTATCACATATTATTTACAGTAAACTGAAGAAATTTATAAATAATCGAATATAATAAAAGAAAACTTATTTAGATTGTATTCTATAAGTAGAATACTGAACCTCGATCACCAAAGACCGTCATTAAATAAATTAACGAATGTACACACGTCTCGCTTCGCTTGTGGTTATCGCTTGACTGCCTCATCTCTCAATTGGAGAATTCCTTTATACTGCACAAATGCAATATGTCTGCTCGACCGCGTGGACTGAATTTCCTAGAATCACATCTGGCTAATGACTACCATAAAGGATTACAATACACAAAGGGCTGTTTTTCTAATCACAAATTTTAAACAGAAGAAGTCCAAATGCCGAAAAGGTAATAAATGTCTACAGGTATGCAGGTGTGAATTTGTCTTTTGTCGGGGTTCAGGTCATAACAATATTATAGACTTTTCAATAAATTAATATTTTTAGTTTTAACGTAAGGCACTTCATTTCTGACGGGGGTCTACCGTTTGCCGTTTCATATAAAATATTTTTAATCGTTGAAGAACGGAAAAATTATAAACAAACACACAATAACATTGAGTTGTGTACCGGCCTCTGTAATCAAATTCCAGTCCGCTTAGAGACCGGCACCCCGCTGTACGTGGTGTTGTAAACGCTCGTAGGCTTTGCAGGGACACACTTTGTGAGCTCGGTATTAGTGCACTTAGCGCATACGTGCGGATGCGTCCGCAAGCCTCATAGGACGTGGACTATGATAGCGTAAAACAAAACTCCTAAGCGACAAACAGCAGAACACGTAGATTGAGTTGTTCCGTTTCATCTAGCCGTCGTTTTTGCATTCGAAAAGCTATCTCGCTAGGGATAACATGATTATGTGTAACTTACAAGTGTAAGTTATACATATTAGCATAGAATAAGCCAAGTTCGATAGTAACTGAAACGCCAAAAATATTTTAAGCTATTGCATAGCTTTTATCGCGCGCTTTGAGCGCGGCGACCGAATCAAGAAATTCCGTAACGAAAATAATTTTAACACCCCCCACTCCGCCTACCATGTAGCTCGGCCGAGCGTTCGCTTTACGCGTATGTATATGGTACGACTGTACGAAGCTCGCACGGATCGAGACGAGCTGCTCCGACATCGGACGAATACGTAAGCAGCTGTTTGTGAGAAAGTATATAGGTGTATAGGTATCTATCATATCTTTATAATGCCACACTCACCGCATGTGCGCCCCGTAAGTATATATGTATACATATGTGTACTTATGTACAAGAGTGAATAGCAGCACATGAGTAAATAAACGGAACAGAGTTTAAGCTTCATACAACTGCGCGAATCGGTTGCACTACTACAAGCACGCGGGGCATGTGTGCGTGACCACTGGCCGCTTGTCGCGTACGCGGCGGGACAGGTCAAAACCAGTTTACGCCGGCACAGCCAGTGGACAAACACAGGGGCGGTAGTACGATGTAGCGATGCACGAACTAAATCACCAATGAGATCAGTGATTTATAAATCTTTTCCCTTGAAAGATTTAAATCACTCTTTTAAATCTTTGGTTTCGAATGACACAATTCATTCAGTTGACCGACTTTAAGCTTTAAAGTGACGCAAGAAAGTCTAATTTACTGTGTATCATCATTGTATTTCTTAGAGTGCGCATGTTATCTCATTCCAATTCACAATATGCTGTATCTACTGTCTCAAACTACATCCAAGTATCTGATTTGTTAGTTTTCATCATTACACGTGACTAAAATCAATCTTAATGTAGTGAGTTAAAGATGTATTTTTAAAATCAAAGATTTAAAGTGTGATTTCGAATTTTGAAAGATTATACATCTTTTACATCAATCACTCCTGAGTTACACATCTCTAGTACGATGCGCGTAACGCAAGTTGTTTCGTTAGTTGCATGTTTGACTGTGAAAACGAGGTATTAAGTAAATATTATTACATAGTAATAAATATTGTCAATTTGATATGCCGTGTGAGTGTTTCCCGTTAGATTACTTGAAAAACTTTATTAGATTCAGAATTTACCACACCATTAAAAGAAATAATAATTTATAAAAAAACAAAAATTATAAAAAGATAATTATTAGAGTAAGTAATTTGTAAAGTAGGTATCTATTCTATCATACTGAATAATAAAACTATTTAACAAATGTTTTGTTTAATTTATCTTTACCTATTGTGACGACCCTACAAGAATAGGTAATAATTGTGCACGTTCTTAAGAAGCTTTAACTCTGTTCCGTTTATTTACTCATGTGATAGCAGTTGCTGGTCATCATCATCATCATCCGAGCGTTAAATCCCGGTTGCGTTCGGAGCGTTCACTCCGACGCCCAGGGTCCGCTTTCCTGCTTTTTCTACTCCACTTCGCGCGGTCTTCAGCATCCCCCGTTTTGAGACCATTGGCACGCATGTCATCCTTCACGACGTCAAGCCAGCATTTCTTGGGCCTTCCCCTTCGACCGGGACCTGGCGGAGGCGGCATGGCTAGACGTTTGTTCCCCACGTAATTAGCCGGTCTGCGTAAAACGTGGCCGTACCAGCGTAAGCGACACTCTTGCAGTTTGTCTGCTATGTCACGGACATGAAGACTGCCACGGATGCGGGAGTTCCTGACCCGGTCTTTCCGCGTCACTCCACACATCCATCGCAGCATATTCATCTCCGTGACACGCAGCTCTTGCTTGTGTCGCTCAAGTACAGGCCACGCTTCACTGCCATACAAAAGGACAGGTCTGATGATGGATTTATAGACCTGTCCTTTTAATTTGACCGGCATTTTGGGGTCACAAATGACACCTGTCACTTCACGCCACTTGGCCCAAGCTGCTGTGATACGGGCCTTGACGTCGAGGTCGATATCCCCGGACGCACTAAGGACAGATCCCAAGTACTTAAACTGATCCGTGCGCTCGACCGTATCTTCGCCTATGCGCACGGATGTGGGATCTGTAGTGTTGCAGGCCAAGTACTCAGTCTTCGCCACATTTAGTTTCAAACCGCCGTTCTCTAGCGAAGTTGCTGGTGAATAGCTTTATTCTTTTTAAGCTTGCGCGAGAGAAAGGGAAGCCAGAATGATTGGCGACGATCATTGGCGTTACGTAACGAAGCGGTTTACCCTGTCATAAGAAGTTATCACTTCAACAATTACAGTGATATTTTACCGTTTGGGTTACTTTGCAGCTAAAATTCTGCTATATTCATTACATTACTTTCACAATGACAAAGCCGACACTAGGTCAGGACCTAGTGTCGGCAACCCAGGGGTTGTTGACCACATTGCCTCACTGGCGCCATACTATTACGTTACATATGTTCTATTTTCTTTCTCACTATCCTTAAGTCACTTTCTATGATGTGGTATCTCTGCCTGTTTGTTGGCTACATACAATAACAAGATAGATAATATGGCATCTCCAAGTTATGGGAAACACGTTGAAACTTAGCGCCAGCCCACTGCCACTTCAGCTCTCAAATTCAATGACCTATGTCGATTACTTTCGTTCTCTTTTTTTTGCGGGAGCTCAGCAGACAGGCAGACGGCCCACTTGATGGAAAGCGGTTACCATCGTCTATGGACATTTGCAACACAAAAGGTCCTACGAATGCGCTGCTGCTAACTTAAGGGAGACTGGAACCTGGTCACTAATGCCGGAACACAACTCAAGGTTGTTATGGCGACACACTTCAGACCAGGGATGGTAGCCGTACAGTAGGGCAAATGCCCTACCACCTGACTGCGGGTTGTTTTAACGCCTCATGCGATAGGGTGCCCGGCCGCAGGAAATTGTATTCTTTCGCCGTTCCTGCACGGATAGCACTGATCTAAATAGTCCCTAAACAAGTTTCAAAATTATTTCAATAAAATCCAATAAGTCGGAAAATAAGCCAAGATTCATTTTAACTCCAACACAAAGTTAACAAGGCTTTAAGCTGACATAAAACATTACGTTAATGCTGTTAAAGTTGGGAATTATCTCTAGAACGTTCTAAAAGAATTTTTAGTGTGCACTTTCTGCTTAGAACGGCGTTAATAGACTTCTGGAGTCGGTTACTATTTTTTTATTCTAACACGTTAATCCCGTGAGTCCTCTAGACTCTAACAATCACTTTGTGAGAAGGAATTCCCTGTATTAATTTTTTATATTGCTCTCGAAGAAGCAAGTGAAATTAATGAACATGGAAAAAGAGTATCTATTTTAATATTAATAAATATGATTAGAGTTAAGCGTGTAGCTGAAAAGTTTCTTGCGCTGCATTTTTTTGTCAAGCGTTGTTAGCACGTGGTAATTGTAGCAATATATATATTAGGTGGAAATGTGCGGTACTTGCATGTCTTCCAGGATCGAACCCGCGCCCTTTGAGTAACGGAGGCGTGCGCTAGCCATTACGCTATCACGGCTTTTTCTTCAGCGTATACAGATCAAAATATATTCGAGAATCAAGAACAGAGACCAAACCCGACTTATTATACGTAGGCCTACAAAAAAAAAACGTACGTAATGACATTAATTCTTCTAATATATAAAATTCTCCTGTCGTGGTGTTTGTTACCAAACTCCTCCGAAACGGCTGAACCGATTTGTATGAAATATTTGTGTGCATATCGGGTAGGCCTAAGAATCCGCCAACTACTATTTTCCATATCTCGAAATGATAAGGGTGACCCGCCCTTCATTATTTTTTTATTGTTTTTTGTCAATTTTTTTAATTTTGATTTGGCATTAAAAAATACATACAACCCAAAAATTAAACTTCTACGAATAACCACTATTTGTTAATAGCAATATTAGTATTTGAATAATTTTCTACTGGGATGATTTAGATTCGATATTGAACCAGGTAGATGGCGCTGCAATCAAGTACTAGAATTCAGGTGTTTTTTTGTTGTTGTTGTATGTGTTCAAGTTTGTCCCGAAATGATTTAATTAACGATTGGACCTAGTAGGTGAGGTAGGCTGATTTTAACGAAATTTTTTGTTTGTTCAAGCGGATTTTGAATTTAGGTTAAATTTGGTCCCAGTAGATGATGCTGGGGGACAAAAGTAGTCCCCCAGCAGTGGAAGAGGCGTCACGAGGCCCACGCCTGCTAGGGCTGCGGAGAGGCTAGGTCATATACCTGTAGCCCTGGCACAAGGCGAAAGACGGAACACCCAGGGGTTTAAGTGAGTATCCCTAACTGGGGATCGGCAATACCATGGCACCACTTTTAACTGGGCATGCTCGTGCCACCCCCGATCTGGCGAGTCCGACACTAGGTCGCGAACTATCCCCTAAGGTTCTGCCCTTGTCGCAACTTATTCCTCAAACGTATTTCACCTGTATTAAGAAAAATGGTCCCAGTAGATGGTGCTGGAATCGGGTTCCAGATTATTATTTTTTAAAGGCAAGACAACGTCTGCCTTGTGCAGCTCGTAGTAAGTAGTTCATATAATCCAATACCAAGTAACAAACATTTGATCCAGAAAATATTTGGCGCGGAATCATGTTGTAATAAAAAAGAACAATGTTATACCGTCAAAACATTCGGCTTTAGGAGCACCAGTGTTTCGGCAGCAGAGCCTTTAAATTCGGCAAACAGACGTACATTCAGCCTTTTCGGTATTGACTCAGGCAATTTGTAGGGATCGACTGAGATTGGTGCCGACGGGATTTGGGAATACTTTGACAAAAAGAAACGTAATACGATTTGATATGGTTAATGATTTTATTAAAATTGATCATTTTGACGTGTATCAAGAGAAAATTGTTCGACAGAGCCAGTAGGGATGTTGACACAGACATATTACTTTTACGTATTGGGCCACCTGCATATTTGTAACAAAAGCACATTTATTACCGTGTCGGTGTTTGAGGTAATAACATTGAAGCGCTTTTATGACCGTCTTCTTTTGTTTACTTCGTATTTAAATTTTGTAATTGAAAAAATTGCCTATTATATATTGTAATCTTTACGGTAGTCATTAGCCAGGTGTGACTCTTATAAATTCTATATTTGTACAGTATAAATCAATGCCCCAACGGAGGGGTAAGGTAGTCAAGCGATAACCACAAGCGGAAGTGACGGAATTTGCGCGTGCTATTGAATCGTGAATTACGTTTGTACTGGTTGTGTTCAGTTATATTTGTACCTGTATTATACATGTTTGTACAGCTCTAATAAATTATACAGTAATACTAACGGCATTTTAATTCGAGTCCTGCAACTCGTAACATGACGATGAATTATAATACTTTTTTATCGGTGCAGGAATAGAGAAAGAGTACAATTTGCTGTATCCGGGCGGCCAGTCGTAAGAAGCGACAAAATAAACCACCGCGAGGTGGTTGTGTATTTGCCCAACTAGATACCAGTCCTGGTCTAGAGTGTGTGCCAAAACAACCTTGAGTTGTGTTCCGGCATTAGTGGTTATGTTCCAGTCTTCCTTTAGAGAGCAACAGGACATTGGAAGCACTTTCGGTGTTACAAATGTCCATAAGTGATGGTAACCGCTTTCCATCAGGTGGGCCGTCCGCCTGTCTACTGAAATCGTGCAATTCTACTAATATTATAAACGAGAAAGTTTGCAACAATATTTGTTACCCTTTCACGCAAAAACTACTGACTGGATTTTGATGAAACTTTACAATAATATAGCTTTCTAATAACACATAGGCTATAATCTATAAAGATATAGTGTGATGTATCCAAAATATAACGATTTTCCATCACTGCGCGAATGAACCCGCGGATCGCAGGTAGTAAAAAATATATGAAAGAACAGGCGTTAAAATAACACTTTATAACTTCTAAAATATCACATGTATAATAACAGCCCATAAACGACCCACTGCTGGGCTCAGGTTTCCCACTGTAGGAGACGCACATTATACCCTCTACGCTTGTCTAAGGCGGCTTTGGCAGGTTTGACACATCGGTTATCTCTATGTCTAGGTTTCATCGCGATGTTTTCCTTCACCGTTGCTAGCACTAGGTAATTGTAACAATATACACTTTAGATAAGAAAACTGGCTATGTGGTTCATGCGTTCCGGCCGGGGTCGAACCTGAGCCCGAGTTTAGTACGTATGCGCTAGGTATTACGCTATCACGATTTTTTAAGGTCATAATATACGTAATTATAATTACTTTTCAAACAATAATATATTCAATGCGTTATATGAGAGTTTTATTTGAACCTAGTAATAACCCCACCCCATAAATAGGTACTCTCGTTACAAAGCAATGAAGCTTCGATGTGTTGTAAGTTTATAAAAGTATTTCAATTGATTTGGCTGTACGCTCCCTTATTGTTGGAATTTGTTGGGAACGCGGCGTACAAACTTAAAATGAATTGCTTTTTTACTGATTTATTTGTTACCAGCTAATATAAAATTAAATTACGAAAATTAAGACCAGTCTTATACTTAACACTTAAACTGAAAGGAAACATCGTTAAGAAATTTGTATATCAAGCAAGAGTACTGGTGGGTGCAACCAGTCTATCTGACATGAACGAGTGTAGGTACTCTTCGCAACCTTAGCCTACATTGGTATGGTTTTTGGCTGCAGATGTTTAATATAGAAATAATGTTACGAGTTGCGAGACTCGAGTTAAAATGTCATTGAAATTATTATAGTTTATTAGAACTATACAAAACGTATAACACAGGTATAAATATAA
Source organism: Dendrolimus punctatus (assembly GCA_012273795.1). Taxonomy (NCBI): domain Eukaryota; kingdom Metazoa; phylum Arthropoda; class Insecta; order Lepidoptera; family Lasiocampidae; genus Dendrolimus; species Dendrolimus punctatus. The sequence continues at coordinate 17,192,307 of CM022546.1, read as the reverse complement.
CTGAACACAACAAATCCAGCCGTAATGCAGAAGGCTGTACTCCAATAAAACGCGCAAAGTCCGTCACTATGAGGTTCCCGATTGTACACACGTAACGCCTTGATCGTAGTATCGCTGAACTACTCCCCCCTCCCTCAATGAGGCCATCGTTTTATACTGCACAAATGCAATGTGGCCGCCTGGAAACGTCGACTGAATTTCCTAGAATCAGCTTGTACTTTATAATCCGTGACACCTGGCTAATGATTACAGCCGTAAGCGTAAACGATTACAATAGAACAATAGGCTGTTCTCTAGATACGTATGCCAATAAATAAGTAAACAAAAGAAGACGATCATAAAAGAATTACAATTAGTTCAAATGCCGACGGGTAATAAATGTGCTTACAAATCTGTACGTGGAGTTTGTCTTTGTCCGCACCTAGGTTGTAACAATAACATAATATCAGCCTATAAATGTTCCACCGCTGGGCACGAGTCTCCCATTATGGGGGAACGGACAGTATACCCGCCACGCTTGTCCAAGGCGGCTTTGTAGGATTGACACATCGGTTATCTCGATGAACAGGTTGCATCTCGATGTTTACCTCCACCGTTATTAGTCCGTGGTTATGTAACAATATGCACATTAGATTAGAAAACTGACTAAATGGTGCATGCGTTCCGGCCAGGATCGAACCCACGACTCTTGGGTTTGGGACGCGTGCGCTAACCATTACGCTGCCAGGACTTATCTGCAGATGTTAAGAAATCTAGTCTAGAAATTCCGTGCATTATCTCTATAAACAAACAGAACACACAGCTAAAATGAAACTTGTATTCATATTGCCATGTGGTAGTGGAGTAAATGACGTAATAACCTATTCGTTGAATAAACATGTTTATAAAACCCCCTCTTTGCCGAAATCCGTGCCATCGTCACGTTCTGAAGCGGAGGAAATAAATCATTTTCATCATAAAAGATAAGTGGAATAGCGTTCTACGCTTAGCGTAGCGCTACGACAGGCTACGGCGTAGCTGCTTGTATACTTATGTTCATAATAATCATTATATCTCGGCACGTGTGTTGAGATTTTAAAGACACATCGTCAGCTAATTGCTGTCTAATTTAAAAAAAATATAGGTTTATGGCTTGGCAGCTAGGCTTTTAAGTCAGATCTTAGTTTACAATACAGTTTCTTCATTTTACGCATCTGGACTTGACTATCTATCTATCTCTAGTACCGTCTCATTCTGTGTATGCCTGAAGGGAGTTAGCAAAATTCCTCTTTTTTCTGCTCCGCCGTCTCTTTAGCTGTCATGAAAGTGTCGTAAAATAAGGCATCATAAGACTGCTTTATCCGTGCAGGAAAAGAGAAAAAATACAGTTTCCTACGGCCACACAGCCTGTCATAAAAGGCAATAAAACAAGCCAAATTTAGGTTGTAGATAAGCCCGCATGGATGGCTACCACCCCTGGTCTAAATTATGCCACCATAACAACCTTGAGTTGTGTTCCGGTATTAGTCGCCAGGTTCCAGTCTCCGTTAAGAGAACACATTTATAGCCGCTGGTAACCGCTTCCCACCAGGCGGGTTGTCTGCATGTCTGATGAATTAATGCAATAAAAAATACTGATGGCTGATAGAGCAAACGACATATAAAGTGAATAGTGTCGATTGTTCTCCGACCAGATTTCTTGGACATGGTCGCCCGTAGCGTCCGGATACGAACAGCGGATGTCCGGGATATGTGGGGCAATCTTAGGGAGGCCTGCATCCAAGAGTAAATGGCGATAGGCTGAGGACGAAAGTAATGGCGTCTCATCCGTGTTCGCTACCGACTATGTCCTGGTCAACAGCCGGGAATAAAAGCGCTGTCGTCTCAAAGGTGTATTATACCTTGTTCTTTTTATTAGCGACAATATTTTGGTAACATGAATGGCTCTCAGCCTAAGCGACGCAGGAATAATATTGTAGACCATACCGCTACTTTTTTTAGCGCAATTTTTGGACTATATATTCATATTTTTTGAGATATCGAAATAGTATTTATATAAATAAGGCAAAATTGCTGCATCGATTCCTTAATTTTTAATTGAAATGCGCCGAATCATTTCGGAGCCTATTTGAGACAATACTAACACAATAACAAGAAAAAAATATTTATAATTATGTATACTTAGATAGACCAACATATATCCACGTCTCTACATGAATCTATCACGAAAAGCAAAAACTATTTAAAACAATATACCAACATTTTATTCCTCTTTCTTTAACTTTTTTCTCTTAGAACTTTCCTCCAAAGTCTTTTTGTTTGAGCAAGTTAGTTCAGTTTGACGGGACAAGATACCTAAGGCAAGTTTCCTTTCATGAAAAATGTTTGAGATATTATTTTTTATGTTACTTACTTGATATTTTGTACGTGACATTCTTCAGAAATTCGATTCAATTAGGAGATAATATGTATCGTTGAGATACATGTACGATGTTATATGAATAGAAACTAGTGGTCGAAAGTCGACCATAATTATATTAAATTATGAGTTTGAACATTATTAACGTTACGTTGTTAAAGACTATGATTTCGCCAGGTCTACATTGTTAATTTGACTTTAACAATAAACAACAGAGTGCGTATCAAATAGGGGAGGATGGGGTAATAACGGACGGCGGGTAATGGTGGACACGTCAGTTTAACTGTTAGGAAAAGATGGTGAATATTTTGAATGACGCAATTATCAGTCGAAACTAAATGTAGCGCCGAACAGTAAGTGGCAACGTGAGGCCGCGCGCGCTGTAGAAGATAAGTTAACTTTATTGTTTTACAACAATTTTATCTTATTTTTGACTATAATAGATTAAGTGTACTATGTTTATGACAAACCCATAAAATCCCGAATTTTTGTACAACGTAACGTCTAATTAATCAATGATTTCATGTATTCGCCACGTGCATGATTAGACTCTAAACGTAAATGGTATGTGTAGTAAATTCATGGTAGTGTGTGTAGATAGATAGAAAATACTTTATTGTTCACCACATACACATAGAGTAAATCATTTACAGTAATTTCGTGTCAAGGCAGGAACAAAGAGCGGCCTTATCGCTTTAGAACGATCTCTTCCAGACAACCTGGGCTGTGGATTGTATGAAAGTAATCAAAAGTGTATGACGGTGGTGTGCAAATAAAATATATATCGACGGTTAAAAGGTAATAGGGTATAAGCGACAAAAACTAAATTGTTCAGGAGAGCAGTTTAAAGTTTAAAATTTCAGAAAAATTGACATAACTTTTTCATTTCTTGTCATATCGTGAAAATGGAAACAGCTCTAGAATAAAAAAAATAAAAGCATTAAATGGTAGTTTTATTTTTTGATTCCAAGTTGTTTTATGTGGTTTAATGTCGCTTAAATCAATTGCTCTTATTTTCTTTATGGAGTAATTGGGCATAAGTTACATCTACATAGAAAAAAACGAAGGGTAGAGTAGACTTAGCTACATTTGACATCCTTATATCAAGAGGTAATAGGGCATAAGTCACATGACTGCAGAATAACATAAAAGGGTAAAAAGTATAAGTGGTAATTCTCATTATTATACCAAAAGGTAATGGAGCATAAGAAACAGTGTTTAGCAAACAAATCAGTAGGATGTTTGTAAACTTGAACTTGTAAATGGTAGTAGGGTATAACCGACGCTTAATGTCTTTGACGACAATGGTAAAGAGGCATTAGTTCCAGCTTTCAAAACAGGTACTAATGGTAAAAAGTAATATACGCCTGGAGCCTTTACGGCAGTAAAAAGTAAAAATGTATTACCGACTATAACCCAAAAGTGATGCCATTTTTAGAGGTACAAGCGCCTTTAGAGTAAAAAAGGCCCAAAATTCGGTCGGTTAAATGAAATGACACTTCAAAAACGCAGTTTTTTTGCTTGGACATAAACGACACGAAAGTCATCGTAGAGCCATGGGAGTGAGCGCATTCGAAAGAGCGAAAAATTTTAAGTAGGATGGCATTCATAACTCATTTTCGACCAAAATGTCGCTTATGCCCTATTACCTTTTAACCGTCGATATAATTAATAGGATACATAGATATTACACAATACATATAATTACGAAAAAGAAAACAGACAATAACACATATTAATATTATATATATCCAAATTTATACATTATTAATATATGTATAGCAACAAATTTAGCTATACAATATTTATATTAGCAATAAAACAATATATCAATATTATATATATTAATATAATATATACAATATTAACAAATATATTTAGAAATTAAAATACATACAACTTGATATTAAATCTTAGTTAAAGTGAGAGATAATGTTCTTTTACCAATTTTTTGAAAGTAGGGAGTGAATTTGCCTGTCGTATGTTTTCGGCTAATGAGTTCCACAGTCGAACAGCCTGCACAGCGAAGGAGTTGATATAGAATGTAGAAGCGTGTGCAGGTATTGTTAAAGTAAGATTACCAAAGGAGCGCAAATTATGGGTGTGAGAAGTATGGAGGAATTCAAAACGTTCCTTAAGATAGGAAGGGGTAGAGGGAATAAAGAGAATATACAAAAAATAAAGAAGGTGAACATTCCAGCGAAATGAGATTAACTTGATTGAGTAGTTTTTTTTATGATTTCATGTATTTTTTGTGCATAATTTAAACAAAATATTAGCTTTCTGTACTGCTTCTCTATATAAACTTAAAAAATGAAATTTCATACTTCTCCGTCCAAACAATTTTCGTAAAAAGGGTTACAAATTTTATGCTTCTCGTATTAATATAATGATGAGAACACTATTCATCACATATAATAAATATAAGGGGATTGTTTTAATCATCATAACTGGCCACGTTTTACGAAAACTGACCGGTTATGTGGATTACATGCGCACCGATGGTCTTACAATTAGGGATGCCTACACCGAGAACTAGAGAAAAAAAACAACGTAACCGAGATTTAACGCTGGGATGATGATGATAATGTTTCATTCATCACGTCTGTTACCAACGTTATTATCTAAAGGACCGGCGTAAAAAGCTACTGTCAAAATATAATCTCCTGAGTCTCTCATCTAGATGAGAGACTACGCAAGTACTTAGAAGCCGTGACATTGTACATCATTGTGAATGAGTTTGATTGTATTTATTTAATGAATAAACTGTCGTATCGAGAAGTGTCCATCAACGTGAGATCCGATCTAAGAAGCTGTTCGCATTAGGCAAATGTCGAACTTGGGGTTACGTTGTCCATCCAGTACATCGCATGATTGATTCATATAATATACTTTATTTATAAATGGCTGATATTTTTGCATGTTGTTTTGCCAAATTTAAAAGGTGTATTTTACTTGTATTAACTGTGACAGTGTTCTCGAGCTGGAATAACTCTTTATTTTCTAACTCTGTTACATCTCTTGTCTTTAAAACGATCTTACATTTCTCTTTCTTCGGTAATATGTTCTATGAATTATTTTTATATATTAATAACACCCGTATTATATTTTTATACCTCTTGTATTTATATTATCTTTTTTTCATGTGGGCGTTAGCTTCAATATTATTAACTGTTTGTTTGGTAGCTATTTGTTGTTGCATTAAATAAATAATGTTAAGACCGAATGGCGACAAAAGACAAAATCACACCTGCAACTGTAGAAACACATTTTATTACCTTTTTCGGCATTTGAACTTCTTTTGTGTGCTTTGTGTTTAAAATGTGTAATTAGAAAAACAACCCATTGTGTATTGTGAACTTTTATGGTAGTCATTAGCCAAGTGTGATTCTTAGAAATTCAGTCCACGCCGCCGAGAGAAATTGTTTTGCGCAGTATAAAGCAATGCCCTAATGGAGAGATGGGCAGTCAAGCGAGGCAAGACGTGTGTACATTCGATAGTGACGGACTTTGCGTGGGTTATTGAATCTTGCATTATGTTTACTAGTTGTGTTCAGTTATATTTGTACCTGTGTTTGCATAGTTCTAAAAAAATATATAGTAATTCCAACGGCATTTTAATTCGCGTCCCGTAACTTGTAACAATGAAATAAAAAAAGCATTAGGAAAATTAAAACTATTTTACTTGGAGGAGAAATCAACACGAAAAGTTACAGAAAAACCTAAAAAACTTTTCTGCTGGCCTTATTCTCGAGTAAAAACACGAGAGCATATTTGCATTGCAATGCATTGGATGCGAGTGGACCGTGTGGAAATCCGGGATTATACAGTCCGAGTATGCGATCCGGGCAAGTGACCGGAGTGAGTTAATAGGGCCCCTTAAGCCTCCTAGTTAGTTCCAACTTTGCAGGCGTAGTTTTTGGAGACGAGCAGGGCGTGGTGGTTTATTTTTTATAGTCTATTCAGTTTTTCAATATAGGCGAGTTTCTTTTTTCTGGTTCGTACTTGTTTTCAACGCAAGACATTTATTTCTCAAAAGAATTTACAACTCACTTAATGAGAAACAACTAGTTACATTTAATACACCCAGAAAAGTAGTGTAGGCAAGGCAATTAAATTAGGAATATGAAAACCCTAGCTTCTGCCCGCGACTTCGTACGCGTAGAATAATTAAAAAATATTATAATTTATTATAAGATATAGATATTTTCTCGGGTAAAATCAACAAATTTCGGCAAAATATCCTAAATTCATTTCTATCAGATCAACAGTAAATTCTTTGCATACATTATGTATAGCATATACCAAAAACACACACACACACACACACACACATATATACACGTTAACGTTACAAACGTACTAATGAATTATCGTATCGTAAATAATGTATGTTTCTTTCAGTATGATGTGACAACCTACAATTAAGTTTGCACTTAGACGAATAACTCAATGTAATAATATAAACATATGTATGTACTAGTGTAAGACTTGATGGTTTTTCTCAATAAAGTAAAAGTATAATAAATAAATTAAAAGACGCCTGATTTTGAAACATTCTTCATTGGCGCTCCGCTCCTAATGGCCTTAGCGTAATGTTATATTTAAATTAGCCTTATATTTAGCCTATTTTTTTTCGGTAGATTGTTATATCATAAAACGCCTTCATGAGTTTGGTTCTTTATTCCGCAGTTTGTTCTGGGTATAGTAACTGAAATGTTATTTGTTTGCTTAGTTCGTAGTTTTGCCGTGAAGTGATCTATATTTTTAGTATTTAATATTTGTTGTGTGTGTATTTGTGTAGAATTGGAATAGATATTACATATTCTTGCCCAAACTGTATTTTCAAAGTTCTATTAACAATATAATTTAAGAGTACCATTTATGACCGACACGCGGAACGTAGAGCGCGAGAAGTTCAGCGACTGAAGGATCGTCGCTAATCGAAATTCAACATTTCCTCTGATGTGTCGTCATAACTTAAAATAAAAACTGCGAGTATATTGAGGCGAAATTTACGCGCGGTACGTTCCGCAGTTGAGTCGTTACTAAAGTGCCCCGGAGACGGTCATTCGCAATTGTCAATTTTTATGTCATAGAAGTACCAAATGATCGATAGAGGCAATTGAAGCCATTGTCATTCGCGGTTACGTGATTGAAGGCGAATGATGGAAATTTTGATTGAAGCCTGACAATCGCGAATGACGTATCAATTGAACGTCTCGTTGTGCAATAGACAGATTTCGGTCATTCGCTCGCTAGTCGAGAAACATGGCGGACAGAAAGCAAATGAAAGTGAGCAATTGACGCATCGTACGAAGCTCCATCATTCGCAGCTTCAATTGAAACGGTCAATGACGTAAAAATTGATAATTGCGAAAGACTGTCTCCGGGGCACTTTATTTATCCGTGAAGGACCTGAAAAGGCCGCAGTAAATTGGTCTTTAGCCACGCTACAAACATGTTCCAGTCTCCCTTTAGATAGTACCAGCGCATTTGTAGCACCTTTGGTGTTGCAAATGTCTATAGGCGAAGGTAACCGCTTGACATCAACTGGGCTGTCTACCTATCTACTGAACTCATGCAATAAAAAAAAAACCTTGAATTTGATCTTTTTCTATTTAACTCATCTTACTATTTTTTACAACACTAAACACAAATTTTGGAAATTATAAAATTTAGTATATATCGCATTTCCAATACAATGATTCAACTCAAAAAGTTTAAATGTTCAATCGACGTAAAAATCATGTGATAAAAGTATAACTCAAGCAACGACAATAAAATCTCAAGGACTATTACCGGATTATGAATGCGGCAGTAACAGTTAAAATAAAACTATTTTGTTCGATATACAACATCCTAAAGTAATAATTAATGACAGCATAGTAGATATCCAATAATATACATAACACATATACCCAGAATCAAGAACACTTTCATCACAAGGAAAAACGGATCATAATTCATAAATATTATATCAACCTCATAAATAAACAACTACGAGAAGCTACATAAATCCGCTGGACATTTACTGAGAAGTCTACCAAAATTTATTCACGCAATCCCACTTTCGACCGGTTAAATGATCTCTCGGGTAGTACATTTCTGGCATGAGACAAATATGACCCGGTTGAACCCAAAAACCGGGTCGCAATCGGTCAAAATGTCCACTACTGTCCCCTGCAGCGTCCAGAGTAGATTGACTTCACATTCTATATGTAGGTAAGGCTACGAGGGTCCAGGATATTTTTGGCGTCGAAAATGACATGATATATCCCATAGCTTACGGGGAACGTGATAACGCGAGTTAATGTTACCTTATTTTGCAAAAATAGAATGTTTTCCGGAGACGTATTTAATGTTTCGTTTTTATAGTTTGTAAATAAAATTCTTGATAGAATATTTTTTTTATATTACCAGGTTAAATGTTTAACTTTAAAAAAATGTTTAAATGTCAATATCTATAAAAAAACATTGTACAGAAATTTGGGGGACATGTATTTTATATAAAGCAAGAAAACAGGCAAACGACGAGGTTATATAATCAAAGCAGACGACCCATTAAATGGAAACTGATTTCCTCCGCCTATGAACGTATATTTGTTTGAATATTTCGGTAGTAATTTAAACAAAAAAATAACTTAACTGAATATAATATATGTTACATATATGTACATAGAAAAAACAAAATTCTATATTAATTAATACATTTTGTTATATAACTATATATTGCCCAAAAGTAGTAATATAAATTTGGTAAAAAGATTCTGGATCGCAAGCAAACCCAATGTACAACTAAATAAAAGTGCTGATCATTACTATCATATTTACAATAAATAAGAAAATAACTACATTAATCAAATTAATATTCATACATGAAAATCAAATTTTCTTTTTGCATAGTAAATGATGAAAACGCAAACCAAACCGAAACGTAAAACCGGGTATAACCAATTTTAAATAACCGCATAAAACCAGTTCAAACCTGTTACAGCCAGAGAGGCGGTGATTCGCCGGATTATTAGATATAAGTGCGCTTTGAAAGGATATACTTTCACGTGCTTTGAAATGCAAATGCACTTTTCATATAATTTAAAAAACCAGAGTTTGACCACTCAGTACTGTGATATTAAAATGTGGATTCATTTTCAGAGGTTGCAATTTTCGCAAAAAGAAGAGTATGTTTTCTTAATGTCAGTCTGTCCTGTTTGTGTATGCACCTATGTATATATATATATATATATATATATATATATATATATATATATATGCGTGAGATTAAGCACGTGCATGGTTATTTATTTGTAATCATGGCACTATGCAATACTCAAGAGGCATTACCATCATTTGCAAACACAAACACACACACACACACACGACGCACACACACACACACACACACACACACACACACACACACGTTAACATTTATTCAAAAAATAATTTAAGAGAATATAAATTGTAAAATCAATCACACACGTACTTGATGTTCGCGATACAGGCTAATCCTAGAGCGGAACCTATAAAAGCATTGTTTCTGTGCAATTTTTGTCAGTAAATTGATTTGATTTGATAGCCTAAAAGTGGTTGTAGCATAATGGCTAGCGCACGCGTCCTTAACTCAAAAGGCGCAGGTTCGATCCTGGCTTGAATGCGTGCACTACTTAGGCAGTTTTCTGATCTAATGTGCATATTGTTACAATTACCACGTGCTAACAACGGTGAAGGAAAGCATCGTGATGCAACCTATAAGCGACAACCGAGATAGCTGATGTCTCAAACCTTGCAAACTCAGATCTGGCTTAAATGCCTACCTGTCAAGCCATAAACGTAAATAAATAAATAAGATTTAGAAACGCGGCACAAAACATGTTAAATTACTGCCATTAGTACATAGTATAAAATATAAGAAATCCCAAAACACTCGTAGTATTTCCTTAAGTTTTCGCGATCAGTACACATAATAAAAATGTGTGCTGAGACACAGAGCAGAAGTGTAATTTCAACGGACAAGTGACAAAACGAATCGCAACAGAAAATATTTAATTGGAAGTTTTACGGGCAATCTGCCCGTAAATGTACTTGTCCAATTTGTAAACTTCCGTTGCCATTCGTTTTTCCACTTGTACGTTGCGATTTGTTTTTCCACTTGTCCGTTGAAATTTCACTTCTACTATATGTATTCATTTTTGTTTCGCTGCAGTTTCGCATAGAAAAAATGACAAAAAATCGCATTAGATTTAAAAAAAATATTCATAATGTCAATTTACCTTTGTATCAAATTTCATACCTGTAACAAATAATATGTAATATTAGTATTTATTATAAGACATATTCATTATTTTTACATTCTAATAAATTATAAAATGAATGAGGGAAACTAAGTTATAGATAGATAGATAGATAACACTTTATTGTTCACCAAATACACAATTTCAAAATATACAATTACAATATTGTCATGGTAGAAACAAAAGGCGGCCTTATCGCTGAAAGCAATCTCTTCCAGGCCACCTAACTTAATGAATAATTTAATCTAATCTGGCGTTGTAGGTGGTGCAGATCATTAAATATCAAATAACATAAATAAACATATTTAAACTAAATAATTTATAAAAAAAAAAATACACATACTTAAACTAGTTTATAAATTAAATACATACATATATATTAAATAGTCTATAATATAAGAATTAGGCATAATTATTTAAGGAAAAGTAGTGTTTTCTGAGTAAAGTAAAAAAGTAAGTTATATTACATTAATTAAATTTAAATTCATAAGTTTTTACTAAAAATAATTTAACGAGCTACAGGACCGGAATTAAAATGCCGTTGGAATTACTATAGAATTTATTAGAACTGTACAAACACTTATAAAACAGGTACAAATATAACTGGATACAACTTTTACAAGTTGCAAGATTCAATAGCACGCGTATAGTCCGTCACTATATCGCTTATCGAACACGTACACTTTTCAAAGAATGAATGGAGTTGTGACAAACAAAAGAATATTGTCATATTATGTACTAGCTTCTGCCAGCGACTTTGTCCGTGTGGAAAGATTTTTTAAAGATCCCACGGGATCTCTTTAATATTTCAGGATCAAAAGTATCATACATGTTGACCAGGGATATAAGCTACCACCATACAAAATTTCATTTAAATCGGTCTAGTCGTTACGGAGATTAGCCCGTACAAACAGACAAACAGAAAAACAAAAAATATGAAAAAATAAAACTAAATTAGTCCTTTTTCACTTCTTACATCCCATACTCGGTTTTTAGAATTTTTCTTCATTGTACAGAAATTTTACCTATACAGTTTTATTATATGAATAGATTATACCTATAATCCCTTAAAACGATAAATATAATACTGAGCCTAGGTTATCGAAGTCAATGGGTAAAGTTTCCAGAGGGTTGGCTACATAACATTTAAATACTACCTGTGCCTATGGCTTCGTCCGCGTGGATTTCCTTTCGCGGATCGTGAAAACAGTAAAAATAATAGTAGCAAGCTACTCCTTCTAATATCAGCCGGCTAGTTGCCAGTGAAAGTCCCGTCAAAATCGGTCGAGCCGTTTCAGAGATTAGCCGGAACATCCTAAAAGACGGACAGACTGACAGACTCTTTTTAAATATAGTATATACTTTCGTATGCATTTAATAAAAAGCTTTTGTTTTAAAATTACAAACAGACTTCAATTTTATTCCTCTGTATTTAGAAATTGAACCACAAACGTCTCCATTCAGCTGAGATGAGAATGTTGAGATGGATGTGTGGTGTTACAAGAATGTATAAGGTGAGAAATAAGTACGTAAGGGGATCTTTGAAAGTTGCACCCGTGAATGAAAAATTGAGAGGAAGAAGACTAAGATGGTATGGGCACATAATGAGGAGGGATGAAAATCACGTGACAAAAACAATGTTAAACTACAAGATGGATCGGTACAGATGTAAAGATAGAACAAAAAAGATGGATGGATTGCGTGAAGGATGATATAATGATTTGTGGTGTGACAGAAGATATATGTCAGAGTTGAGGAGTGTGGAAGGAAAAGACATATTGTGCCGACCTCAATTCATTGGGATGTGGTGAAAGAAAATAGAGAGAGATTAAAAATTAAATGTAATTATAAAAGGTTGCTGACCAGTTGAATATGTCTATTTTCAGCCCTGCATCATACACAAAACCGATCTTGGTGGAAGAGAGCAATTACTCAAACCATCAAGCCCACGATCCTCAGTAGTGAGAGTATGACTTAGAAGAGAGATAACAGACAGACGTGATTATTTTATTCTGGTTATACATACATACATACATAACTTCACGCCAGGTCCCTTGCGGGGTAGGCACGAACAACAGAGTGCCATACAGGCTTATTCTTACACACCTCACTTGCTTCTTTGACATTCATAGCTCTTGTCATGCACGCTCGTCTATTCTTAAGGCTCCTGACATCACCTTCTGCTAATACACGATCAATTTGATCATGGAAGGTGTGTCGTGGCCTTACGCGACTTCTGCATCCATCCACTTTTGCATTGTATATCTGTTTAGTCATTCTTTCATCATACATTCTTTCCACATGCCCGAACCACCGGGGCATTCCTTTTCTTACCTTTACCCCGATACTCTCTTTTAGACCAACTCTCTTGCTTACTTCGGTATTACGAATGCGGTCCGCGAGCGTCACTCCGCAGATTTTGCGCAGTGCTCGCATCTCGACTGCATTTACTCTACTTTCATGCTCTCTGTTCCATACCCAACTCTCGCTTCCATACGTGAGCGTAGGTACCAGCACCGCGCTATGTATGGCAAGCTGGGCCATATTCTGGTTATACTTTTGCCAAATTTGCCACGAAGCCTTAAAGAGGACTTTATTGATAATAAAAAAATTTTTTTTGATGTAAGCCGTTAACATTGTAACGATATCTAATTCTGTTAATAAATAATTAGTAATAGATAAACTAATTGGCAGCTTTTAGCAAGAAACAAGTATTCTAATAATAAACTTTTAAATGAAGCTATCTCAAAACATTTACAAGTTTAATTAAAGTAATTCTTTATGATAAAAGCATTTACAAGCCGTGGGATTAAAAGGCTCTCATGTAATCCATATGAATTAATTCAAGCTTTTACATCTCTTAATGAATGAGCACCTTTTTATTTGCGGGTATATTCACTAGGCCTGCATAAAATTATCTTGCTAACAGTTTTTGAAGGTGTACCACAAACATCAAATTGTTCGAAGATTTTTTTTAATTCATCAAATAATATTTTCTTAAGTTTTCGCGACTTGTATACATAATAAAACTACGTTTTAACGGGTTGTTATTCCGACGTTTTCATTGGTTTTGTTTTCACTTAAGTACCTATTTTATCGCACGTTCCATTGTATGGTGCGTAATTTTTAACTTTCGAACAACTAAAAATAACTTGATGCTAGACTTTTTATATAATGAATAAGTTCGCGTTTGACTCGCATTTTGTCTGATGTTAGGTGGAAATGCAGTCTAAGATGGAGCACGCTTACCTAGAAGATACCTGTTCACGCGAGGCTTGAAGACACCTAGATTATATTCTTCAGGAAAAACAGTCGACGGTAAAGAGTTCCACTCTTCAGCGGTGCAAAAGAGGATGCAAAAGAAGTATAGAATGTAGAAAATCAGGACATGTGAAACAAACTGGAAGAAGCTTACATCCAGAATATAATTTTTAATTACGAAACAATCATATTATTCGCTTAAAGTAACAATATTTGCTTTTATTGACGCAAGAATATTACGCAGGCGGTGGCGTAATTTCGTTCAAAGGCTCACAACTTCTGTTTTATATTATTCCCTTTTTCCAAAGGAAATACTAATTATTTCACGCTTCTCGGCCATTTGTTTTCATCGCACCTTTTTTCAACTGTCGACGCCGATTCCTTTTGTTGGGAGAAAAATTGTTTTGCATTTAAATATTTTTTACTACTTTAACTGAGTAGGGAAATATTCAGTTGCACAACAAAAGCGGGTAACTTAAGTTTTAAGCTATTGTATACCTTTTATCGCGGGCTTCGAGCGCGGCGACCGAATGACGAAATTCCGTAACGAAAATAAACCTAACACCTCTCACTCTGCCTACCATGCGCGGTGACGGGGGCCTGAGGCGGGCGCGGGGAGCGGACGCGTGCAGTGGCCACAGTGACCCGCGAGCTCTCGTAGCGGTTCGAGGTATGTCAGGTATTGCAAATTATGGACGACGAGCTGCTCCGAAATCGGACGAATACGTAAATAGCTGTTTGTGAGAAAGTATATAGGTGTATAGGTACCTATCATATCTTTATAATGCCACACTCACCGCATGTGCGCCCCGTAAGTATACATGTAAGTATATATGTATACATTAGGATGATCCAAAAAAATTTTTTTTTTTCCAAACAGACTCAAAAGTTTCTTTTGGGTGTAAAAAAATTTATGTGAAAAGATGAGCCCATAATATTAATATTAAGATAGTCCTCATCGCATTTTTTTAATTCCCATAAGAATAACACAGGAAATTTTTTTTTTGCTTCTTCTGATTTTTGTACCGTTCAAACGACTGGTTAAATCAAAAAATGTTATCAGACCTTTTTTGTAGAGCGTTCAATTCTCTATAAAGATTGGAACAGCGATTTATCAATCAACCAGTCGTTACAATAATACAAATAAGTTAAGTTTTCTTACATTGTATTCAATAGTATGTAACCAGTCGTTTGAACGGTACTAAAATCAGAAGAAGCAAAAATTTTTTTCCTGTGTTATTCTTATAGGAATTAAAAAAATGCAATGAGGACTATCTTAATATTAATATTATGGGCTCATCTTTTCACATAAAATTTTTACACCCAAAAGAAACTTTTGAGCCTGGTGGAAAAAAAAAAAATTTTTTTGGATCACCCTAGTATACATACGTGATTTGTTTTCTTATCGGTCACCACGCTCAAAAAGTGTAACTTGAATTAATATCAAAGAAAAAACTTAAATTAATATCAAAATCAAAGAAAAAATACTGCATAAATAAAAAATAAATAAATAATTATAATTGCAAAAGTTGATAAAAAATGCTATGTAATAGCTTTACCGCGGCAGTCCCCGAGTGCCACAAGGAGTTTTTTATAAAAGTGTCACAGAAGTGCCCCATGTAAAATAAAACTTTTGTTCTTTTACCGCACTCGCTAAATTAAAAAATATGTTGGAATCTCCATCAAAGAGTTTATATTGTACTGAGGAAGTTTGTGATTGGGCATAATGCATTATTTTTAAATATGGAACATTGATGTTCTTTCAATATATTGTTACAACCTAGGCGCCGACAAAGACAAATTCCACGTACAGATCTGTAGAAGCACATGTTTTTCCCTGTCAGCATTTGAACTAATTGTAATCCTTTTATGATCATCTTCTTTTGTTTACTTATTTATTGGCATACGTTTTTAATTATTGTGGAGAATAACCTATTGTCCTATTGTACTTGCTCATTAGCATCATTAGCTAGGTGTAGCGAATTCTTTTGCATTTGTGGAGTACAAAACGACGGCCTAATGGAGAGAGGGGGGCAGTCAAGTGACGATTACGATACGGGCGTGACGTGTGTACATTTGGGTATCTATTAGTGACGGACTTTGCGCGTTTTATTGAATTACGACCTTCTGCATTACGTTTGGATTTGTGGTGTTCGGTTATATTTGTACCTGTGTTATAGGTGTTTGTATAGTTCTAATAAACTCTATAATAACTGTAACGGCATTTAATTCGAGTCCCGCTAACTCATAACAATAATATAAACGCCACATATTTACAATAAATTTGTCAAGGGGCCTCTACGTGTTGGCCTCCCCATGGCCCCACGCAAGCCCTCCAAAAGTCCGGGCCATTTTCATGGCCCGTGGTCTTGAAAGACATACAAAATATAAAATGATAATTTAAAGTGCCTTGTCCGTATCCAATCCCAAATCCAGTGTTTGTGTGTGTTCAATCATCTAGAAAAAAGCACAGGCCGGCCCAAAGAAGATGCATCATCGCAAATAAAATAAAATCGCACACAACGCTCTTCCAAACCAAAAGAAAATCAGCACCTACAGTCCGCCCACTTTTTTAAACCACTAGATATAGAGTTAAAAATAACATTCTTAGGAATTGAAACGCTCAAACGCTTGAAGACGCAACGAAGCATCAAGGTAATTTGGAGCAAGCAGTCCTGAACGGGCACGATTTGGTAATGTGACAGAAATTTACGATGTAATTCTATTGTTATGTCGGCGTAAAAGTTAATCGGCGTGTGTTATAGAGTTGAAAACCATGTTGATGTACTTAAAGCGGCTTTAGGGGGTTTATATTCATTTTATAGAAGGAAAGTTTAATGCTACTGCATTACATTCAAAATAAATAGTCTATGTCGATGTCTATGTGAGCAGTTTTTTATATTTTTATTTATTAACAAATCTACGGACTCGAGTTCCGTACCATTTTTACAACTTAATTACTATGAAAGTTTTTTGAGTTCATACACGCTTAATGTTTACTTTTGTTACTGTGTGTGACATTAATTTTGTAATTTTTATGCTGTGTTGTGTGTACCTTAAGAATAACTTATAATAATTATCTTTTTCTAACTTCTAAACTTACATTAATGTAGGTGTTGTAAGGAACTGCCTGTGCAGTGTGTGCCTTATGTCTATACCTATATATATTATCTTAACTAGTGCCACGTGTGCTGTTTTCCTTTTTTGTGCCTGGGTTATTAATTTTTAGGCCCTTTGTGTGTCTTGGTTTGTTTGAGAAGTGTGCGTGTAATGCAATGTGGTGGTAGTGAGCAGTGTGTCTGTAATGTTGAAGACTGCATCTATTTTATTGGACAGACAATTTCATGATTTTGCCAAATGGTTACAGGGGTCTAATCCTCAAACGCCTTTCAACCAAACAGCCCGAAAGAGTCATTGAAATTTTATTTTATACGCAATGTATAGTTATTCTTTTTTTGTTGCACGAATTCATCTGACTGGCAGACGGCCCACCTGATGGAAAGCGGTTACCATCGTCTATGGACATTTGAAACACCTATTTATTACCCTTCCACTTGACTGTGGGTCGTTACGTCGCCTCTTACGACATTCTTGCCGGCAGCAGGAAGTTGGATTCTTTCTCCATTTCTGTACGGATAAAACGATAAACAAGTTAAAGACTAGATTATTTATCGTACTAATATAAATATAAAGCTGAAGAGTTTGTTTGTTTGCTTTAACGCGCTAATGTCAGGAACTACTGGTCGATTTGAAACATTCTTTCAGTGTTAGATAGCCCATTTATCGAAGAAAGCTATAGGCCATATATCATCACGATAAGACCAAACTTTTTTAACTATTCCACGCGGACGAAGTCCTGGACAGAAGCTAGTTTGTGATATATTGACAAAATATATATTATCGTGAGCGAAGCCTCTGGTGAAACTAGTTATATAATACATAAAATTTTGTCGGTCATCATTATCACCCGAGCGTTAATAATGCAACCGGGAGCGGTTGCATTCGAAGCGTTCTTTCCGACGCCCAGGTTCTCCTTTCTACTCTACTTCACGCGGTCTTCAGCATCCCCCCTTTTGTGACCATTGGTACGCATGTCATCCTTCATAACGTCAAGCCAACATTTCTTGGGCCTTCCCCTTTGACTGGGACCTGGTGGAGGCGTCATAGCTAGAAATTTGTTCCCCACATAATTAGCCAGTCTTCGTAAAACGTGGCCGTACCAGCGTAAGCGTCTCCTGCAGTTTGTCTGCTATGTCACGTACTTAGTTCCTGACACCGTCTTTGCGCGTCACTCCACATATCCAACGCAGCATATTCACCTCCGTAACACGTACTTCTTTCTTGTGTCGCTCACGTACAGGCCACGCTTCACTGCCATACAAAAGGACAAGTCTGACGATGGATTTATAGACCTGTCCTTTTAATTTTCATACATTTACATAAAATTTAGTCGGTAAAGGTACATAAGTCAAAATTGAATACCTAAAGCAATTTGGTAGGCAAAGTGTCCTAACTTCGTAAACTCAACTGGCAATTTATCAAGTTATCACTTGAACTTGCTTGATTGTCCCATTGTTGCATTGTGTACAGTAACTTAGAGTCGACTTGAAATTGCGTATAACTTTTAAGCTCAGTTTTCGTTTTAATCTAGTTGTGTTCCGTGGGTATTTTAATTCATTCATTTATCTATCTAAATATAGCCATGGAAGATAATATTCCTTTTTACGAAAATTGCGTGGATGGAGGAGTATGAAATTTCGCACAATTATAGTTTACTAGAGTTTACCCCGCGGCTGCGCCGCGGGTTAACCTCTAGTGCGTGTCTCTTGTTTAAAGAGCAAGTGCTACAGGTTATATTATATTACAATATTTTTATGTATTTGCCCCCGGAAGATTCACTTCATTTTATATCGCTAATTATATATACCATCCCCCGTCTATCTGTCAACAAAATAAATTACAATACTTGACCAAAAAGGCCAAAATGGTCTACATGACCAAAAGACGACAGTGACCGACATGGCTAAAATGACGGAATAGGCAAAAACGATCGAAAAGGCCAAAATAATCAAAATGGTCAAAATGACCAGAGGCCAAAATGAGCAAAAAGGCCAAAATGACTAAATAGGCCAAAATGATCAAAAAGGCCAAAATGACCAAAAAGGCCAAAATGACTAAATAGGCCAAAATGACCAAATTGGCCAAAATGACCAAAAAGGAAAAATTACCAAATAGGCCAAAATGACCAAATAGGCCAAAATGACCAAATAGGCTAAAATGACCAAATAGGCCAAAATGACCAAATAGGCCAAAATGACCAAAAAGGCCAAAATGACCAAATAGGCCAAAATGACCAAATAGGCCAAAATGACCAAATAGGTCAAAATGATCAAAACGGCCAAAATTACCAAAAAGGCCAAAATGAAAATTACCCCTTGTCCATCCTCAGTATTTAACTTACATACGTGCCAAATTTCAGCCAAATCGGTCCAGTAGTTTTTCTGTAAAAGCATAACAAACAAACAGACAAACATCATTTTATCCCGGAAACTATCCCATTTTTCGGGATAAAAAGTATCCTATGTTGATCCTCGGTATCGAAAATATATATATATATATATATATATATATATATATATATATATATATATATATATATACTGATATATGATTCATCAATTCTATCTCTCATAATCTTCAAAGCTCCTACCACCTTTATGCAGATGACCTTCAAATTTATACTCATGCTTCGATTGACAACATAGGTGAAGCTGTTGACCTCACAAACCAAGACTTACGACATATATTAGATTGGAGTAAGGCATTTGGACTGACTGTAAATCCATCTAAGACTCAGACCATTGTTGTGGGTAGCTCCAGGATGATTTCTAAAGTTGAGCTTCCCACTTTACCCCAGGTTCTTTTTGACGATGTCACCATTCCTTACAGCGAAAAAGTGAAAGACCTGGGAATTTACATTGACAACTTTCTATCCTGGGGTCCCCAACTAAAAGAAGTCAGTCGAAAGTTGTTTGCGTCAGCGGCTTCACTAAGGAGGTTGCGAAACTTCCTACCTCACACCACTAAAATTGAACTTGTACAAGCCCTCCTACTCCCCATCTTAGATTACGCCGATGTCAGCTATCTTGACCTCACCGAAAGCCAACTTAATAAACTTGAGCGACTCCATAACTTTTGTATCCGATTCATATTTGGTTTGCGTAAGTATGATCATGTCTCAGAATTTCGTGTTAAACTCAAGTGGCTTCCTGTCCGTCTTCGTCGGAATGCTCATATTCTGTCCCTTCTATATAACATACTATTTAATCCTACAGCGCCTTCTTATCTCAAGGAGCGTTTTAAATATTTACACCTTAGCCATAGTCATCACCTCAGGTCATCGGAAAACATACGTCTAGAAACACCCGTAAATCACTCGCGATTTTACAATAAATCTTTTACAGTTAATGCAGTGAGCCTATGGAATGCGCTACCTTTGAAAATCAGGCATGCTCAGTCTCTTCAGGCGTTCAACGGACTCGTGAAGGAACATTACCTCGGGCTCTAATAGTCTAGTCTATAATAACATCTTCATTCCTCCCCATATTTACTTACATAGCTCTATACATTATTTCTATGTTTATTATTTATTTATGTCTATTAAATTATGTATATTTTTGTCTTATTTCCATGTCTATTTATACTTACCATCTCAAAATCTTATATATATATACTTTTTCATTCTATTTATATTGCAAAACCCACATGTCACACAATTTTCTCTAATCCATCCTAAGGTTGTCTGGAAGAAATTGCTTTTAGTGATAAGACCGCCTATTGTCTTCTGTAGTTAAAATTCTTAAATTGTATCTGAATATTATGCAATAAAGTATATTCTATTCTATTCTATTCTATTCTATATACTGAGTTTCAGCCAAATCGGTCCAGTAGTTTTTACGTGAAAACGGAACAGACAGACAGACAGACAGAGTTACTTTCGCATTTATAATATTAATAGGGATGTATTTATATGTATCGACGTTGTTGTAAGAGCTGAGCGAAACAAACTTTTCTTTAAAACTTGAAGGTTGATAGACTGAAATTGCTTATATACTTCAATGAACAAAGTTTAAGCTCAGGCTTGTAGTTTCGAAACTTAACCAAGGCACGACTATACATAAGTAAAGCTCCAATAATTTGTCGATATAACTTAACTTAACCTACACCGTTATAACTGTAATTATTTACCTGTGTAGGCGTTATCGAAACTTAGTAAAATAAATCAATAAACACATTGCCCGGTGGTAGGGTATTTGGCCGACTGGATGGCTACCAACCCTGGTCTAGAGTATGCCGCCATAACAACCTTAAGTAGTGTTCCGGCATTAGTGACCAGGTTCCAGTCTCCCGTAAGAGAGCGAGCGGCAGCGCATTTGTAGTCTTTGGTGATGCAAATGTCCATAGACGGTGGTAACCGCTTTCCATCAAGTGGGCCGTCTATCTGCTGAACTCACATAATAAAAAATACAATGTATTTTATGCTAATTTCTTATTTCTATTATATCTACTGTCTATTATATACTATTTTTGTTATTATTGTTATACTTACTTTATAATTATTTTTATTATAATTGTCTTATATTCATTTAACTTTTTTTTACACTTGTCTGCGTTGCAAAAAAAATATTTTTTTACTTTTTATTCTGTATATACATTCGTGGTAGTGGTCTTTTAAATGTATTTTGGAGCAGTGCATGATTTTACAAAGTAGTTTGTATGTATAACTATTGAAAGACCTTAATATCGATTGCATTATTCAAATTCGGTGCAGTCATCTATAAAAATTGCGGTCGATCGGTTATCAGAAGTGACGTCTGCAATATCCGCGCCATGTTCCGCATCTGAGTAACAGCGTGACAACAGTGTGCAGTGGCAAGGTCGTCCTCAATATAGAGGTCGTTGCAGAGAAAGTATTGTGAATCGAGGTCGGAAATCAAGAAAGTTGTTTAAGGCCAGTGTTACAAGGTCTTGCTTATTGTAAACAGTGTTACATTATCACTGTTAAATGGTTTTGTCGAGTTTCAAGCATCGATCTTGTAATCGAGTCACTTTTAAAGAATTTTATGTTTGAATGTAGATGGCGTTATCATCAGTATATTTATATTATTATGTTATATAATATTTATTATTTATATATTAATACGTGAAGCAAAAACTTTGTACCCTTTTTTACGAAAATAGCGCGGACGGAGGAGTATGGAATTTCGCACACTTATAGTCTATATAAAGAAGAAGAGACGAATGCTTATATTTTTGAAATATTTTGCATAAAAAGGATATTAAATGAATAAAAAAATATTACACACACTATTAGTATTTGACAAACACATACGCATGTAATACATACTCTTCTTAACCGACTTCAAAAAGGAGGAGGTTCTCAACTTGATTGTTTTTTTATATATGCATGTACGCCAAAAACGCAGAGATTTATGATCCGATTCACGTGATTATTTTTTAGTTTGATGCGGAATTATTGCTTTTAGGTTCACTAAAAATGTAATATAATGTGGCCCAGTAGTTTTCCCTGCGTTGGCTTCCCTGGGTTTACCAATCTTGCTCACTAGAACGTAAATCTATTTAAGATCCTGTGGCGTTCTTATAAAGTGTTGTTTCTCTTCGAGACGTAGGTGGGTTTAGTGGGTAGTTGGCAGGCTCTCCCTTCATTGGGAAAGGTACACCTATACTATAAGAGAGTCCCACACTCACACGTGTAGGTGGCACTAGGCGCTACAGTCGGCTTCTTCCGTATACATGAACTGTGAGTGTGTGTCGCAAGAATAGACATTCCCCTTCGTTATAAAACCGTTTTATCTCAAAATGAAGATATAATGTCGTTTATTTGATGAGTCAATTAGCAGACTCGCATTAAGTCAATGACTAACATATTAAACACCAAAGTTCGTTTTAGTTTAGAATAGTCATAACGACTTGTGTACGAAACTCATTACTCACGCCATTAAATTTGCAGTTTGTAGATAGTTCAGTTAAATGTTTAGTAAGGAAATGATAATAAATAAGGCAAGAGCTCGGCGTAGACGTATTTCCCTGTCTTTGTAATGTTACTTACGTACAGAAGGCGTGCAAATGATAAAATAACACATGCATTGAATACTAGGTGCGCCCGCGGTTTCACCCGCGTGGTGATGGAAAATAATTATATTTTGGATAATTCACACTATATCTTTGTAAATTATAGCCTGTGTGTTATTCTGATGTGTAAGCTATATTACTATAAACTTCATCAAAATCTATTCATTAGTTTTTACGTGCAAGAGTAACAAACATACACCCAAATATCCATACATATATTCTTTTCAAACTTTCGCGTTTATAATATTTATAGGATTATAGGAAGTAAATGTTACACTACAATAGATTTTAAAACAACGTATAAATAGTGCAAGGTTTAAAGTAAAATTTTTAAAAGTTCTTTGCCTAGTATACTTACAAAGTTAAAACTACGATATACGGGAAAATTGTACCTCCCACTTATTTACATTTATATTTAGCTAGCTGACCCGGCAAACTTTGTACCGCCTCAGAATCAATAAATAAAAAACGTTTCTAAACGACGGGATGAACGTCAAATGTTTGACAGGTAGGAATAGTTTCTAAGGGCAAGCGAAATTGTTCTTTTTACTATGTTGCAAGCATTTTTTTCATATTTACTCACCTTTTGAACCTTCCCTGGACTTCCACAAGTAGTTCAAAACCAAAATTTGACAAATCAGTCCAGCCGTTCTCTAGTTTTAGCGAGACTCGAACAGCAATTGATTTTTATACATATAGATTATTAGAGCCACATAGTATGTTGCTGAAGAGTTTCTTGTATCGGTTATTTTCTTCGAGCCACAACATGTTGCGAAGTGGTGGCAAATTAGATTAGGCTTCCATAGAGTAAATAATAATGTTTATTATTTAATGCGTTTATTATATAACGTTGCGAAGCGGTGTACATATACTAGGCAGTACAATTAAATTTTAACCTATATGTATGACATTCAAAAATGTTCTCCAGTGGAACTTATTTTGAACAAAAACTTTTGAATTTGAATGCTGAACAATGGTTTTGAGGGGCTGTAACTATTATATATCTCTTCATACTTCAGTACATATTCTTGATGCATGTGATCTTCTTCTCTTTTGTATACTGGTATGTATGTATAACTATCTCTGTCTCCTTCGATTATGGCTGACTTTACGAAGATGCCGCCATTACGTCGTCGGATTTCGTTTGCGGCGTTAAAGAGAAATGTAATAAATAATGGAATTTTGGCAAATGCAGTGAGGTAGTGAACTTATTTTAAATAGTGATCGCCCTAAACAAAATACTTAAAATTAATTCTCACATTACTCATTGACACTTGACATTTTGTCTTTCGTGATCACATCTACTGAAATGTGGCCGAAACTTTGAGATAAAATTAAATGCCACGTAATTTATTTGATTTTGGTTATTCCGACGTTTTGGCCGCTTTTTAGTGGCCGTGGCCACGGACAACAAAGTTAACATTTGTCCGATGAGTATTGTTAAAGACTTATTTAGCCTACCGGCAACTTTGAATTATTTAGTTTTAGTTTTGTTTATGGTTATTATTTACTCTATGGGGGCCTAATCTAATTTACCACCGCTTCATAACATGTTGTGGCTTGAATAGAAGAAGCGGCGCAAGAAACTCTTAATATGTAGTTTTAATTTGGGTTTAAATACCTTTCTTTCATTACACTATCTTTTTTGTTTTACGTTCTCATATGTTCACGTTTGACAACTATTTCACCTGGTATTAAGTGATAATCTTATCTCATCCGCGCACGAACGGAGAAACAATAAAATTTCCTGCGGCCAGACGGCTTGTCGTAAGAGGCGACAAAACAACCCACAGCCAGGTGGTTATTTGCCCGTCTGGATGTATACAACCCGTGGTCTAGAGTATGCCGCCACAGGACCTTGGGTTGTGTTCCGGCATTAGTGGCCAGGTTTCAGTCTCCCTTTAGGGAACGGCAGCTCATTGGTAGTACTTATGGTGTTACAAACGTCTATAGGCAACGATAACCGCTTTCCATCAGGTGGGCTGTCCGCTTTCTACTGAACTTAAGCACTCTTATCTATAAGAAAACAATTCGCTCGTAACTTAAGGACTTCTAGATTATTGTATTTGTCAGGCAAAACAGACTCTGGGAAACTGTTCCATTCTTGGGCACTACGCAACATAATAGCTGCTTAGCTTTGAGATAAAAAAGAAGAAGTACTGTCCCAAATCCCCAAAAGGAATCTGAAAGCTAGTAAAAATGTTTTCACGCATGTCTTTAATGTAATGACGGTCGGTTCATTAGTTTTTACTATCACTAGTAACCGTCCTAATGATTTCGTTCAGAGATCGGTCTATTTGGCTTGTTTAACAGGGACATGACAGAAATAAGCAAAATTAATTTTTTTAGGGTTACGTAGTGATTTTAGTTAAAAGTTATACGTTGTAGAGCGATGCTGTAAGCATTATGTTGATATAGCTCTTAAGACTGGCTCGATGAGTGCCACATCATGCTCTCAGGGTATCGGTGAAAAGATTTTTTTTATATATATAATATATATTTATATGTATTATATAAGTGAAAAAATAAGTATTTCATGATCTCCGGACGATAAGGGTAGTAGGGGTAAGAATGTCTCCCCCGATACCTACTCGATCACCCCGCTACTTCAAATTCCCGTATCAAACATGGGTGGCATGGCACACGTGGGTGCTCTTAAAAGTTTCCGACCTAACAAAGATATAAGACATTTTTTCAGATTTTTTCTTTGTTTCTCCTTGTAACTCTACACACTTCACCCAGCAATGCTTCCATTTCTGTAACCCGTCCAAATAGTATTTTTTTTCTCTGCAAAATAATTGTTCACGAGGGTGATTGCCTTTTTATTTGACGAAGACCTCTGTCCTACGAGTTCAATTTTTAGATGAGATAATATAGCTTACACAGCAAAATATATTGTATATTGGCTATTTTGAAATATATAGTGTGAATTAACAAAAATATAACGATTTTTTATCACTACACGAGTGCAGCTAATATACTATAATAAGTATAGCGTATGATCTTTATTGAATAATTAATAAATAAATACAGAAAAATAATATTTACTTAAATACCTTGTTTCTAAATGAGGGCACTATTTTGACCTCTGACAGTCTGTGACAAAGCATACAAATTGGTTCCTGAATATAAAACACTCTTTTTAGGTAGCCAAATGAAAAACTGAGTCTACCCCAACTTGTGTATGCAACCCACTAACTTAATATACCGTGTTCATTATTAATATCTAACATTGGACGAACTTAATTACTAAGTTACCCCGTGTGTCATACAGCGTTATGTTTGGTCGACGTTACGTGACTAGGTAACTTAACTGGTTTAAGTTAATAAGTATAACTTCACTCGGTTATTAGGATGTACGTACACGATTGTCGTGTTTTAGCGGCAATATGTCTTTTATACGATAGACAGACTTCAGTAATTGTTTGTGTTGACACTATGGAGAAGTATTAATGATTTCATTTGTCATTTAAGAGCATGCTCTTGTCGGTGGAGCCTCTTCCAATCTTCTCTATTATGGGCCAGTTGTTTTACTTCTATGTAAGATTTGTCACCCACTTTTTCTTTTATTTGATCCATAAATGCTGGCCTAGGTCTTGGTAGCGTAGTCGTGGTATCGTAATGGTTAGCGCACGCGCCCCTACATCGAAGGGCGCGGGTTCGATCCTGACCGGAACGCATACTGCATCCTCTTAGACATTTTTCTGATCTAATGTGCATATTGTTACAATTACCACGTGCTAAAAACGGTGAAGGAAAACATCGTGATGCAATCTGCACATCGAGATAACCGATATGTCAAACCTGCCAAGCCGCCTTGGACAAGCGTGGCGGGTATACTGTCCGTTCCCTCTATAATGGGAGGCTCGAGCCCAGCAGTGGGACATTTATGGGCTGACATTATTATTATATATAGGTCTTCCCTTCCCTCTCCTTGCTACCACTTTGCCTTCGCTTAACGTTGTGGCGCGCACTCCTGTACACCATTTAATAAGAAGTCCCGTTATGCGAGCGCACCGCGTGATGCGGCAGCGGAGCTCAGTCGAAACTGCTCGCTGCGCCAGTCACATTCGGATTCCCACGCCGTGAGGCTGCGCGTGCGCTGACCCGGCTATCTTCTTACTGTTTACGCGAATAGTGTCGGGTGTATATAAACTATAATAAACGATTTACCCACATTAATTGGTGACCACCGACGTTTGTTGGAATACAGTGATAGTGAATATATATAGTGATAATATTAAAACATTGCGTAAAGTTCACAATGCAGTCTAATAGTGTAAAAGACGATTCAAACGAGGTATATCGGGTTGGTATGAAGGTGCCGCCATTTTGGTCAAATGAACCATCGTTATGGTTTGCACAATTAGAAGGACAGTTCGCGTTAACAAATATTACGTCCGATGCGACAAAATTTCACCATGTTGTCTCTAATTTAGACGGTAAATACGTATGTGAAGTTAAAGATATCATTATTAATCCGCCGGCGGAAAATAAATATGAGAAAATAAAGTCAGAGTTAATATCGAGATTATCTGCTTCGCAAGAACAACGCGTGAGACAGCTCCTCACCCACGAAGAATTGGGGGACAGGAAGCCATCCCAGTTTTTACGTCATCTTCGAAACCTGGCAGGAGCAGAGGTACCTGATGATTTTATTCGTTCTCTTTGGACAAACCGTTTACCTAGTCACATCCAGGCAATAATAGCAGCTCAAGCCGACCTTCCGTTGGATTCACTGGCTCAAATTGTGGACAAAATTCACGAGATCGCTCTGCAGCCTCAGAATAATATTGCAGCGGTGTCCACAGCAAATACCACACCGATAGCTTCGGGTTCAACCACGAACATGGAGCAGCTCTCGCGCCGCATCGAAGAGCTATCGATGCAGATGGCTGAGCTCTCATCCATCGTCCGTTCGCGTCCGAAACATCGGACACAATCTCCCCATTGGCGTCAACGGTCCCGAAGCCGCTCTAGAGCTGGCTCGGGGTATTGCTGGTATCATCGGCGTTTCGGCATCAAGTCTACTAAGTGTCGTGACCCGTGTTCCTTCCGTAAGGGAAACGACTCAAGCAGTCAGTGAGAACGGCGACGCATGACTGCGATGGAACTTCAAGTGGCCGTGTTTTTGTGACGGACCGTATAACCAAAGTGCGATATTTAGTTGATACCGGTTCGGACTTGTGTGTGTATCCGTATAAATACATACGAAATAGACAATGCGTAAAATCAGACTATAAACTTTTTGCAGCTAATGGTTCCACGATAGATACATTTGGTTGGATGAATATTTCTTTGGACTTTGGGCTTAGGCGCGCCTTCCTTTGGCGTTTTGTTATTGCTAACGTGGCTAAACCTATTATAGGCATAGACTTTCTCTCGCACTATAACTTATTAGTCGATGCTAGACATCACCGCTTAATAGACAATGTAACATCTCTTTGTGCTTACGCTCAACCTACATCTATCGACTTGTGCCAAATTAAATCTGTTACAGCCAGTTCGCGCTATCACGCGCTGCTTTCCCAGTTTCCGGTCATCACTCGACCGGCTGGGGACCTGTCCAAGCAAGAAATCAAGCACAACACTCTTCACCACATCCGCACAACTCCGGGGCCACCAGTGTTCAGTCGTCCTCGTCGCTTAGCACCGGATCGACTCCGAATCGCAACTCGTGAGTTCGAGGATATGGTAAGAACAGGTATTGCAAGAAGGTCTGACAGCCCATGGTCATCTCCCTTACATTTGGTACCGAAGAAGAATAACGAATGGCGACCATGCGGCGACTATCGCGCATTAAATTCACGTACTATACCTGACCGATACCCGGTCCGTCATATAGGCGACTTCTCTCACCATCTTTTGGTTGTACAGTCTTCAGTAAAATAGACTTGATCCGGGCATACAACCAAATTCCTGTGAATCCAGCAGATGTACAAAAGACGGCTATTACGACTCCATTCGGAATGTTTGAGTTCCCGTTTATGAGTTTTGGACTTCGCAACGCGGCTCAAACATTCCAGCGATTTATGGATGAAATATTAAGAGGACTTGATTTTTGTTATCCATACATTGATGACATTTTAGTAGCTAGCCAGAACGAGACGGCGCACCTGGAGCACTTGAAGAAGATTTTTCAACGCCTGCAAGACCACGGAGTGGTTGTGAATGCATCCAAGTGCGTGTTTGGTGAGTCCCAGGTTGATTTTTTAGGCTACAGAGTTTCACCTTTAGGCACCAGACCACTTCCTGAGAAGGTGGAGACGATCCAGAAGTTCCCGCAGCCGAAGACCATAAGAGAGCTACGCCGCTTTTTGGGCATGGTCAATTTCTACCGGCGATTTGTCCCTAAAGCTGCGGAAATCCAAGCTCCACTCCACAAACTGTTGTCTGGCCCGGATGTTAAGCCCCGCACGCCCATCACCTGGTCAACCGAACTGCTAAAAGCGTTCGAAGCTTGTAAAACCAGTTTAGCTGACGTGACATTGCTAGCTCACCCCAACTCAGCAGCAGCTTTAATTCTTTGTACAGATGCTTCAGATAATGCAATTGGCGCCGTATTGCAGCAAAACACCGACGAAGGATGGCAACCTCTCGGGTTATTTTCTAAAAAGCTAACTACATCGCAACAAAAATATAGTTCGTTTGATAGAGAATTGCTCGCAATCTATGAAGCAGTGAAGCACTTTAGACATATGCTAGAAGGTAGGGTGTTCACTGTCTTCACTGATCACAAGCCAATAGTCTCAGCATTCAAGAAAGCTTCGGAAAACTGTTCTCCACGGCAGTTTCGTTATTTTGATTTTGTGTCTCAATTCACAACAGATGTGCGACATATTTCAGGAGAAGACAACGTGGTGGCCGATGCACTGTCGCGCACTGAAGCGATTTCAAGTGAGCTACACATGCGTGCCTTAGCATTCTCGCAAAAAGAAGATCTGGAGCTTAAACAGCTTCTGCAGAGCAGCTCCTCACTAGACCTCCAGAAGATTAAGACTTCTGACTCAGGTGAGAGCTTATATTGCGATGTGTCTAGCCCATCACCTCGACTTTACTTGACACCACAGTTTCGTCAACAAGCATTCAACTGCATACATGGACTGAGTCATCCAGGAGCTAAAGCTACAGTAAGACTGATGACGCAGAAATACGTATGGCCTAACATCAAGAAGGACTGTAGGAACTGGGTACGCACCTGTCTTTCGTGCCAGCGCTCAAAAGTATCTCGACACACTCGATCTCCCGTACATGCGTTTGTTCCTCCATCGAACAGATTTAGTCATGTACATGTAGACCTCATCGGACCACTGCCAACGTCGTACGATTATAAATACTGTCTCACGGTAGTGGACAGATTTACACGTTGGCCAGAGGTGATGCCGCTTCATGACATCAAAGCTGACACAGTGGCAACTGCTTTTGTCACTGGTTGGATATCACGCTTTGGATGTCCAGGAAAAATCACGACTGATAGAGGAAAACAGTTCGAAGCACATTTGTTTAAAGAACTGTCAAGATTGATCGGGTCCAGTCATTTACAAACTACAGCGTACCACCCAGCCGCGAATGGAATGGTAGAAAGATTTCATCGACAACTGAAATCGGCCATTATGTGCCACAATAACGAAGAATGGTACGAAGTTCTTCCTTGGGTACTTCTTGGTATACGATCGGCTTGGAAAGAAGACATTGGTTCATCTTCTGCAGAGTTGGTATATGGAGAAACGCTTCGCTTGCCAGGAACATTTTTCAATACCTCACCCGTTGAAGTCGTAGACCACGCTGATTTTCTTTCAAGGCTAAGAACGAATATTCGGATGATCAAACCAACGCCTGTGATTCATCATGGCAATTCTCCAGTGTTCATAAGCAAGAACTTATCATCTTCACGACAAGTTTTCCTCCGCCAAGATGCTGTACGGAAACCTTTACAGCCTCCGTATACTGGTCCCTATACGATATTGGAACGTGGAGAAAAATATTACAAAATAGATATCAAAGGAAAACCAACCACAGTATCTATCGACAGATTGAAGCCGGCGTATACATTGAGCGACTTGGGCAACGCCACAACTCTATCGGCAGGGCCTTTGCCAAACACTTTACGTCCGATGCAAAGAACGAGAGCTGGACGTCAAGTGCGCTTTCCCGACTTTTATCGACCTTAACGGTCTCCGGGGGGGCTGATGTGGCGCGCACTCCTGTACACCATTTAATAAGAAGTCCCGTTATGCGAGCGCACCGCGTGATGCGGCAGCGGAGCTCAGTCGAAACTGCTCGCTGCGCCAGTCACATTCGGATTCCCACGCCGTGAGGCTGCGCGTGCGCTGACCCGGCTATCTTCTTACTGTTTACGCGAATAGTGTCGGGTGTATATAAACTATAATAAACGATTTACCCACAACGTGCATAAGAAGGTGTCGTGTCTTAGCAAATGGCCAAACATCTTCCCCCTCCTTTCCTCTAGAGTTTTTAATATTTTGCGTTTCTCCTTTACCATATCCAGAACTTCTTTAGTCTTCTTCTCTTAAATATAATGATAACTAAATTAAAATCTGTGGCTACTTTTCTAAAACCTCAATATTTATGTTTCATGTCTGTTCATCTGTTTGTCTGTCTTTTAATATTATTCACTAGCTTTTGATTGCGGGTTCGTTAAAGTTATATCATAGGAACTGTATATTTTCGAGTTATTCAACGTGATATTCCAGACTATAATCTACTTCTGTGCCACATTTTCCTTCAGTCGTTCTGTTCTGATTGAACAACAAAAATCCATCCAAACTTTCGCATTTATAATAATATTACTATTGCTTAGAAGAACAAGACTACAGAAGACGTGAAGAGAGAAATAGAATGTTTAGCACGAACCACAAACTTGGGCATTCTTCCAGTAATCCGATTGTGATCGATCGAAACGAATAAACGAATCGTCAATCATTTAACACTCATGTCACGTCATAAGCGTACAAAATAGGCGTACAGTATTCGATAAGGTAATTACGCACTCTTATACGTCAACGAATTCTAATACGTAATTCGTAATGGTAGTATCGATTACGTGAAAAGAAAATACGCATTATTAAATCTCCTCATCTGCATTAATATCAGCATTAGTGATGTTCAAATGGGTCTTATTTGATAGCTTCTGTGGTTGCACTCAATGAAATGCAAAGGTTCCGGGTTCGTTCCTGGCATGGTGAATTTCGAAAACGACCTTTGTGTTATTTACAATGGTCTGGGTGTCTGGGATCGGTCCCAGATTGGTCCGTTGTATTTTACCCATAACACAAGCGTAACTTGCTTGGGGATATATAATGTTTATGCATGTGTGCCGATTATTATTATTATTTTATTTTTGTATCTCTATCGACCACAAGCCATAAAAATGACCCGGACTTTTGAAAGGCTTGCGTAGAGCCATAGGAAGGCCACCACGTAGGCCCCTTGTAAATGTGGCATGACACTGAACGTCGATTATCCCTGTCTTTACCATATAAAAATGCACCCAAGGACAATTATGATTATCATTTACAGTGCCAGAAATAAAGCTTGAAACAGGAAAACAGGCAGACGGCCCACCTGATGGAAAGTGGTTACCGTCGCCTATGTACGTTTGAAAGGTCAGAGGTGTCACCAACGCATTGCCGACCTCTAAGGAATTTTATAACGCCCTTCTTAAAGAACCCTTTAACGAATTTTAATGTGTATACTCACTCGTAAGTAAGTCGTAAGTCGTGGTAGTGTGTGTAATGGCTAGCGTATGCGCCCAAAAATGAAAGGGTGCGGGTTCGATACTGACCGTAACGCATGCACCACTTAGTCAGTTTTCTGATCTAATGTGCATATTGTTACAATTACCACGTGCTAACAAAGGTGAAGGAAAACATCGTGATGCAACCTGGACTTCGAGATAACCGACGTGTCAAACCTGCTAAGCCGTCTTGGACAAGCGTAGCGGGTATATCCGTTCCTCCTATAATGGGAGGCCCGAGCCCAGCAGTGGGACATTTATGGGCTGATTTTATTATTATATACTAGCTGACCCGGCAAACGTTGTTTTGCCATATAAACGATAACTTCTGCCCGCGCCTTTACCCGCGTGGTGCGGTTTTTTAACTATCCCACGGGAACTCTATAATTTTTCGGGATCAAAAGTATCCTATATGTTGACCAGGTATATAAGCTACCACAATACAAAATTTCATGTAAATCGGTCCAGTCGTTTCGGAGATTAGCCGGTACAAATAGACAGACAAACAGAGAAACAAGAAATTTAAAGAAAATCCAAATTAGTTCTATTTCACTTATTACATCCCCCTGACTCGGTTTTTAGCATTTCTTTTCATTGTACAGAAATTTGACCTCTACAATTTTATTATATGTATAGATAGATATACTCAGTCTACTCAGTATACTTATTGACTCGATTGGTAAAGAAATCTTTAGGTATACAAAAGAGATATACTTAAGACAGTCCTAAGATTTTTATTAGGAACGATGCCAATCACAAAAAGGCGAAGCAATAAAGGTTTATTCACATACTAAAGTAAGGGTGGATATTCTGGAGGTAACAGTTTGCATTGCGTTCGTAACGTACGTGACTGGAATCGAAGACGAATGTGGGTTTCGACAACGAATCGATCGGAGTGACGCAAGTGATGTTCAAGATAAACCAGTTTGATTAGTGTGTTATGAGTAAATTTCTTTTTTAAAATATAACTTATTAAAAACTACAAAGGTAACTAATACATTGAAGAATTATTAATGTTTATAGAATTATATTAACTAGTAGTCGTCTTTGGACGAAATTAGACCATAATAATTAATGTCAATGACTATACTTCTAGATTTCGCCAAGGCTACACTGAATTTGACAATAAAAATAAATTAAAGAGTATATATACCTATATATGCGTGTGTGTGTCAAATACATAGTAGTCTGTGTAATGGTTTATTTATTTATTTAATGTAATTTTGCTCTCTTTTTTTAAATATAGTTTTATTATTTACTTTTAATATATTTTTTATGCACCATAAAAAAAATAGCATTCGTCGTTCCTTCTCTATATAAACTATAATTGTGCGAAATTTCATACTCCTCTATCCGCTCAATTTTCGTAAAAAGGTGTACAAAGTTTTTGCTTCACGTATTAATAGGTATATAGAAAAAAATTAGGTAAAGTCAGTTGTAATGTAACAGAAACCTATGGGTATTGTATTCAACTAATCATACTAATTTGACTCATTTTCAAAATTGTATTGCATAAGGCTTACGTTACCCACCTTATTATTCCTGAGGATCCCTTAATGCGGGGAATCCGTCTCGCAGACGGCCACTGGTTTTTATTTTGATAACTATCTGCTACCCGCGACTTTGTCCGCGTGGAATTTAATTAAATTTGCCTTCCGGTGCGGAGACGGCGACAGCGTGTGCCTTTATTTTTTATAAAATAAAAATAGCCTAAGTTATTACAACATCAGCTTTTTGCAAGTGAAAATTTCCGAGATTAGCTGGACCAAACAGACAGACCAAAAATTTTAAAATAGTTTTTTTGATAATTAACGTATATACTTTCATATACATTTAGTATAAAGCTGTTATTTTGACATTACAAACAAACAATTCAGTTATATTTATTCGTATACGATAAAAACTTATTCAAATTTACTATTGTAATACCACCAAAATACAATTATATACAAATAACAATTAAAGAAGAATATTATGGTATTACAGTAAAAATCCTGACTTGTAACACATTCTTGCGACGCAGATGGCGCTACTGATCCCCTCGTATTAGTGAATAAAATCCCAAAGAAAACTTACAATCAATCTCTTATTATTTAAAATACATGAAGGATTTAGTTGAGTTTGTTTTTTTTTGCTGAAAGATAGTCATACTATTGTATTCTTCTTTTAAGGTACCAATCGACGTATAGCGACTTTTTCTTCTAAACACAAAAACCATTAGGTCTCCGAGGGAAAATTACGTATCGCCGGCCTTAATCTAAAGTGCGCACATTTGGAGAACGATTCGTCGAACGTAGCGCGTTAACAGCGTGCCGGGAGCATTATTATCGTAACGATAATGGATCGAGAAACGATTATCGATATTATTTAACCGAATAAGTGTACCGATTAAGATAAGCTGTTGAATTAATATGTTTATTAATAACTACATAGTTTATAGCGGCTTTTAACGTGGGTGAATTTAATTAAAATATAGTTTTAGTGTTTTTGGGTTTAAACGTATTTTTAACCGACTTTAAAAATAGACTGAGATTCTCGATTCGTCAAAGTAAAATAGATGATGTTGTTGTGGTAGTAGTGTAGGACAGGAGTCTGTCTTTCCTGACAAATACAATCTTGCAACTTCAAGTCACGAGTGAACAGGTATCTTCTAAATCTCGTGCTAGGGTGCTCTATCCTAGACTGCGTCATCACTCAACATCAGTGGCCTTACTTATAATAATATCTCTTAAGTAAGAGAATCAATCAGATCCTAATCAATTAATACCTTTTTTTCACTTTACACTTGTATAACCTGTTGTTTACCTAAGAGGAGCCCAGATAAACGAAATTTGAATGATTAACGTAGGTTGCACCCAAAATATTCGACTAAAGAGGAGTTTATGGGTAAGATTTTCACTAATCAGTTGTTGAGCAGTTTCATTAAATTTAAGTAACGATTATAAGTAAGCCCCAGGTGAGGCAGTGGTCAAACGCACACCTTCCATAAAAAACCTATTGGAGGTATCGTCAGTTTTATAACAGTCCTAAAACAAGTGGGTAGTTAATTATAAGCAAGAAATCAAGGGCGCGCAATACTGGACTAGGATCAGGATAAAAGTTATTATAGAAAGTTGTATAAAAAACAAAAATTGCGTGCGTGAAAATTACACATGTCAGAAGTGAAACTTCTTTGGCAAACAAATGATTAAGTCTTGCAATTATTAAATGACGAGTGGCAAATTAAAATGCCACATGTTATTTGTAAATATTAAAACTCTCTAACCAAACGAATTGCGTTGTATCCGTAAAAAAATATCCTCATGCGCCTAAAGAAGTTTCACTTCAAAAATATTTTTTGCTGTTTAGGTACTCTTGAAATCGGTTTCTGTTTTACTAGAAAATTTATGTTTTTCCCTTTTAAGTTACGTAAATGTTATCCCTAGTAAGGAATGTATCTTCTGGAATGCGTAGACGATGGCTATATGAATCGGAACTCATAAGTTAATTTACACGTTCGGGCTGTTTGTCATTAAGAAGTACCGTTGTACGCATCCCAATCCTAGTCCAGTACAATACTATCTTTATCACAATTTGGCACTCACTCATATGGATTGTCAGAAAGCTAACAGTATTTCGATCACCACACATTATTGAGAAATTCCGTGCTATATCCTCGCAACCTGAACTCTAATAACAATTAAATTTATTAAGAACAATTTTTAAGTTGTACTGAAGTCAACGCAGAAAGAAATATCAAAATTGATTAAGAAACAAAAAGGCTACAGCAGAACATATATAAAAAAATGTATCTCCATGACGAATTATGAACCTCGTCTTTTTTTAAGTCGGTTAAAATGGTGATCGTGGTTATGACTAACATATAAAGACAACGATGCACGTGACGATTTTACAAGTGTACTGTTCTTGCCAAAATGGCTACGGAATTCTATAAAAAAATACTGAATATCGTACAGTTGAGTACAAACTTCATTATAAGTTACCCTCGACCAGTGTACACAGAGTAACTAGAGTAAAAAAATCAAAGCACCAAACACTGAGTACAGTCGTGCGCAGAATACAATTTCTCTGCACGATTACACTTGGCTGCAATTAAACGTGTGTCGAAAAGTTAAGCCGATATTACACTGGTTTACTTATTCGTTGGAGTCAGTAACAAAAAAAATTAGTAAAATTATTTCTGCCCTACTGAATTGCATTTGCGATAATCGTCATTGGTGGTTTTTTTTAAACGTTACATAGCATCTAAAGATATATTTACCGTGTTTTTAGTTATTTAGTTAAATCCAATATAATAAATACTGGATTTTACTAAATAGTATATTACTTGATACTTCACTTCATTCATCCAAATTCTGCGAAATTCTTTGAAAGTGTAATAATGCTTTCCTTTACAGACCTTAACCTAAAATTTAAATTCTTAACAATGTAAAAATTCGTGTCCTACCTCAAAAAACCCACCAGTCATCTAGTATCAATTTATTACTCTATCCAAAACCTTAATTATATACATAAAACAATAGCCCTGTCCGTCCGGATAACAAATGCTCAGGTTGGACGCGGTCTTACGAAAACGTGTCACACAAAAGATGGGACAAAACTATTATAACGTACAATTGTGGTGTGAGTAAAGAGCTCAAGCGGATTTTAGACTATAATAAAAAATTTAGAGATACCCAAATGTAAAATAATATAAATAACCGATGACAACACATCGGTCCACATGAATTTATTAGAACTTTACAAACACGTATAACACAGGTACAAATATAACTGGCCACAACCAGTACAAACTGCACGGTTCAATAACACGCGCAAAGTCCGTCACTATATTGCTTATCGAAAGTAACAAGATTGCTCATATCGTAATCGTCGCTTGACTGCCTCACCCGTATAACACAGGTACAAATATAACTGGCCACAACCAGTACAAACTG
The DNA here is from genome assembly GCA_012273795.1 of Dendrolimus punctatus. Classification (NCBI taxonomy): domain Eukaryota; kingdom Metazoa; phylum Arthropoda; class Insecta; order Lepidoptera; family Lasiocampidae; genus Dendrolimus; species Dendrolimus punctatus. The sequence continues at coordinate 17,154,507 of CM022546.1, read as the reverse complement.
CACGGTTCAATAACACGCGCAAAGTCCGTCACTATATTGCTTATAGAAAGTAACACGTCTTGCTCATATCGTAATTGTCGCTTGACTGCATCACCCCCCCCTCGTTCGGGCATCGTTTTATACTAAACTGTACAACACAACAATCGACCGCGTGGACTGCAGTTTCCGAGAAACCGTAATCTGCTCACTTGCGGCCATAAACAAGTACAATAACAATAGGCTATTGTCTAATTGCAAAATTTTAAACACAAAGTAAACAAAACAAAAGAAGTCCAAATGCGGGAAAGGTAAATAACCAGGTGTACATTTACTTTGTCGGCGTGTAACAGTACTGTTAAACGCAGCAAATTTACTGTTTCATTATAATTGAGTGATTCTAGGTAGGGACTATCTTGAAGGTTGTTCTTCTTAAAACAGCAAAAACTGGCCAAAAAACGGTGTACATAGATTAAGAAGTAGAGTTTATATTTCAATCTTCAAAAAAAAATATAATTTGCACCATACATTGCTTGTCGGAGAAAAATAATTTTGTTGGAATTACGTGTTGGCCGCGTTATCTCTTCGCAGCCGGCACTGGGCACTGAGCAAAGGCCGGGGCCCACGGGACTCTGGTCTGGATGATTAATAAGTGGAAACTTAGCAAGATCCCACCAGGGCTTCAAGACACGTGATATAACTTCAAGTAATCATTTTACACTTTTACTATGTTAAAATGAGGTCGTGTAACTTGGCACTGGCACCTGAGAAGTCCATGTTATATTTGAATTTTTTGACACCATGTATTTTGATATTATTATATTCTTCTGTCCTCTTATGTCACTATTTTTTCATTCGTGTTTTTTCCCAATACATCATAGTACATTAATATCCTTGTTTGCTTTTTTCAATAATGAAAACGGATTACTGCCGATCCTAATTTATCTACATAACACTTACATTGTTACGAGTTGCAGGTCTCGAATTAAAATGCCATTAGAATTACTATAAAGTTTTATTAGAATTATAGAAACATGTATAACAGAGGTATAAATATAACTGTACACAACCAGTCAAAACGTAATGCACGATTCAATCACACACGCAAAGTCCGTCACGTCACAAAGTATTAAACAAAAGAATTCCAAATGCCGCAAGGGTAATAAAACGTCTACAGGTATGCAGGTGTGGTTTTGTCTTTATTTAACAATATTTTAAACTATCAGTGCTTTATATGTCACATAGCAGTCACTGTAACCGAAATCGGTTTATATAGTATTATTAATATATTTCTTTAGGAGTTTCATTTTTGTGTTGTGTAAGTTCAGCAGATTGGCAGACGGCCCATCTGATGGAAAGCGGTCACCATCGCCTATGGACATCTGCTACATCAAAGGTGCTACAAATGCGCTGCTCCTCTCTTAGGGGAGACTGGAACCTGGCTGCTAATGCCGGAACACAACTCAAGGTTGTTATGGTGACATAACCTAAGCTAGGGGTGGTAGCTATCCAGACAGGCAAATACCTACCACCTGGCTGTGGGTTGTTTTGTCGTCTCTTACGACAGGCCGCGGGAAATTGCATTCTTTCTCCGTGTCTTCTTTGTGCGTGTAATATTAAAACACTTTTTTGATTAAGCCTGTTCCAAAACGAATGGAATTGATTTAATATAGAACCTTAATGTATCCTAGGTTAACAACCTTCCGCATAATGGATTAATTACTTCATTATGTTTGGCCGTTGAACTTTTAATATGTCTGCGTGGCCTTGGCGAGGCCATATACCTCGATGAATTGAAATACTAGTGTTTTTTTATTACTTATCACGCTTAAATCGTACAGGATAAATATCACAGAGGTGTCATAAGATAGTCGAGAAATAAACAAAAACACTAGTTTTTAACTAAACGTTTTTATTGAGTTACACAGCCGCACGTAATACCTCTTTGCAGGGTTGCCCCTTTACGCACGACTAACGATGCACTGTCCCGACGATAGGGTGTCTCACTCACAATACCATCACCAATATTGCGTAGACCACTTCCTGCTACTGAATTGCTCACCTTCGATATTACCGCGTGTAGCTCGCTTCTGGTTCGTCTTTCGAATTACGCTACACTCCTTCTTGACTTCACTTTCCACTAAACTTGTCACTAAATTCACCACTTAACTCCTCACTGTCTTCTATCTTTTTTCCAATTCTTTCGTATTTCGCTGTCTTGAACTGAACTCAACTTATCGGTAGGCGCGCCTTACGCTGCTTAAATACCCGGAAGAATCTTCTAGAACCCATAATTTCGTTATTATTTTATTTGTTATCTCTGTCTTTTCGTTCCTGAACCTTCTATTCCAGAACTTTCGTTTATCGTCTGTCTCTTTCCAAAATATATCCGTCCTTGTCTTTTCCTGCCAGAATCTTCCACCTTTTTCTAAAAGTCTTGACCGGCTTACGTTGCCAGAAAATTCTACCCTGGGTTGCCACAATATGTTAATCTATATTCGTGTTCGGAAATAAAATAACTCCTATATTATTCGCCAATAAGGTAAATGACACATATTACAATAGATGCTAAGATTTTATATTTCCACTACGATATGCTCGCGATTTCGTACAAGCTTGACTTGAAATTCCCGTGGAATTCCTGGGACACAAAGTACCGCAGTATTAGACAAGAATGTCAGGCATCGTTAAAAAAACTGTGTCGGAGTAAGCTAATTACTCCGCTTATAAATATCACTAAAAATAACACTCGACTGGATGGCTACCACCTCTGGTCTAGAGTATGCCGCCATAACAACCTTGTGTTGTGTTCCGGCATTAGTGGCCAGGTACCAGTCTCCCTTAAGAGAGCAGCAGCGCATTTGTAGCATCTTTGGTGGTGCAAATGACCATAGACGATAGTGATTGCTTTCCACCAAGTGAGCCGTCAGCCTGTCTGCATATAATCTGTTGTAGATAGTGTTGCAAATATGGTTTTTTTTTCATTATTTATTTTGGTAAGCAATAAAGTGTTATATATCTATATAGCATCGGTCTAACCTACATAATCTATTATTTAAAGTAATAATTGTACAGAAGTACCTTTAGCGAACTAGATAAATTGATTTTTGATAATCTTAAAGAATTAAGTAAAAATCTAGTCCAAAAAGTAGTGAGTACAGTTTTGAAACTATCCTTATGTTATAGAAAAAGTTTATCACAGACAAAAGTTACATCTAAGGGCCACAAAACTTAAAGTCTTTCTCTAATGAATATTGTAATGTTTCTTAATGATCTCTTCATTTAGGTCAATACACGGGGAGATATTGCTTTTGAAGTCGTAAAAACCATGTCGCCTTTCTAAATTTTATATACTTCGAAAAAAAATATTGTTATATTAATATGGTTAACAATAAAATGACATAATACTCGATATTAACGATTGCATTTTTAGCGTTACGTAACCAAACGACGAAATCAGTAAAAGATTGACACCTATATGGACCGCTTCCTAGATTTTTCTATTAGCAGTCATAATAACTAAAACCAATGTCACGAAGAAAGAATCAACAAACATATCCACATATTTAAGAGTAGGTACATATGTATATAGATAACAACAACAGGTGACCGGCAAGCTGAAGCTTATCTGGCTAAAAGAATTAGCCTTTGTAGTCAGCGAGATAGTTGCGCGATACGGAGGGACGCTGCAAACTTTAGTGGGTAGTCTGGCAGCCGGTGCTTGCAAGCTCTAACGCGACGCTTGTGTGCAACATCGGCTGCCGGGAGTCCTACACACCCCTTGGTGGTCTCCCTTGTGGCCTGGGGATATGCGCAAATGTACTCTTCCAGCGATGACAAAAAAAAGTACAGTACTTAACACTACCTTGGCAACGTGGTCTGGTAATGCCGGACGGATTTTAGTACTTTTATTTTAGTTTGATTTATTTAATAATTATACTGATTCGTAAGTTAATTCAAATATTGTTACGAGTCGCGAGACTCGAATTAAAATGCCGTTAGAATTACTATTGCGTTTATTAGAACTATACAAACACGTATAACACAGGTCCAAATATAACTGAACACAACAAGTCCAAACGTAATGCAGAAGGTCGTAATTCCATAAACCGCGCAAAGTCCGTCACTAAAAGTTTCCCGATTGTAGTACACACGTCTTGCTTCGAACGTCGTTATCGCTCGACTGACTTTCCTCCTCCATCATCGTTTCGTCATCGTTTTATACTGCGCAACTGCAATGTCCCCGTATCTTAAACGGACACACCTGGCTAATGACATAAAAAAGATTACATGACAACAACGGGCTGTTTCAAATCACATATTTTAAACACAAAGTAAACCAAAGAAGTGGACCATAAAAGAATCTAAAAGTTATTAGTCCAAATGCCGACAGGTAATAAAATGTATTTTACAGATATGCAGGTTTGAATTTTGGTTTTGTCGGGACCTGAGTCGTAGCAATATCATTTTTCGCTAATTTCGTGGCTCAATACCAACCTGACCCATGTTCATACACCGGTTATTAAAACTTTGCATCCATTCAAAAGTTAAACTCGGTTAGGGTTGATGTCGTGTGATGAAACTGCAACATTTGTTAGTTAGTTTGTTACATAATGGCGGAAAAGTTTGCTGACCCGCCGGGTTATTTATCTGGGTGATAAAGTTTAAGGTTTTGTTTTGGCATAATATATTGGATTAAATACTACAATCGGTAGATAAATCGTCGTGTTTGACAAAGCTCCTCATCCGGTTTCACCTGTGTTATCGTTGCTGGATTATATGAATGGCGCGACTTTTATATGCCTCGAGGAGAAGTACTTCAAATATAATAAAACTACGTTTTAACGGTTTTAAGCGCGGTAATTTATTTTATTTAGGTTTATCCGACGTTTCGGCCGCTTTTCAGTTGCCGTGGTCACGGAAGACAAAGATGACATTTGTCAAACGTGTATTGTCAAAGTTTTTATTCAGCCTACCGCCAACTTGTTTATTTTAATTATTTAGTTTTAATTTTGTTTATGGATATTATTTACTCTATGGGAGCCTAATCTAATTTACCACCGCTTCACAACATGTTGTGGCTTGAAGAGAAGAAGCGGCGCAAGAAACTCTTCAGCAAACATGCCTAGTTCTAAAAATTTTTATATAATATTAAAATGAGTGGAAGGAAAAAATAAAAGAAATTATCAGTCAAGTTGGTTTGTTTCGTTGCACGCAGAAAGAGCTCACAGTGTCTTGAGGTCTGGCAGTTAGTTTTTGCTGGGTTTGGGTCTTAATAGTTTTGATGATTGGATCCCAAACAGGTGGCACCTGCCAACCATCTTCTCTATTGAAATTTGGGTGTTTTTTGATTTCAATAGCCTCACGCATCATTCTTGGTATGAAACGATTCTCTTTCGCGAGGATTTGTGGGTTATCGAATCTGATGTAATGGTTGGTTTAAATACTTTAAATATTGTAAACAGAAGATATTTTATTCTACGGAAATATTATTTTATTTTTAATAGTAAGTAAAATAATTGAAAGGCCCCCGTGGACCCCGCCACCGTCGCCGTAAATTAGATTAGATTAGATAACACTTAATTATTTACCAAAATAAACTATTACAAACACAAAATGCAAATTAAATTCAATTCCACGCGGACGATGTCATGATAGCTAATACTCCTGGTATTAGGATAATTGTAAGGTTTATTAATTTTATAATATTTTTTACCAAGCTCAAAAATTATTTTTTTTATTTAAATGTATATGAAATGTATACATTACATATTTAAGATATATAATTCAATCTAAATTACACTTTAAATCACTAACATGAAGTTAAAAATTCAATGCACTGTTAGGCACAATTTCCTTTGATTTATGTAGAAAAGAATATCTACCTTAACAATATAATTATAGAGTCCAAGTTCATTTGAATTTGTTTAAGTTTTATTTATAGTAAAATTGAATACTGTGGCATAAAGAGAAATGTGTTTTATTTACAATCAGATAAGGTTGAATTTTACGTGTTTATCTCTTTTTTTTTGTCGCTTTTTTTCGTTTGATCGAGTTTCAAATCTCAACGATCCTAAAGAAGTTTCGTTTCCAAAACCTGAAAAAAGATTTCCAGTTTGACTAAATATTGTATAGGTCAATTAATGGCTAGGCGATAAATAAAATTTTGAGTGAACGGTGTGAAATCGACCTTTAAATGCTTGACGAAGGTCATTGGACTCGCAAGGCCGGTTAGTTTGCGAGTGATCGGGTGACGCGTCAAAGTTGAAGGAACTGTGTAAAATACGACGCCATGCTAATTGTCACGTTGTTACAGTTTGAGACAGTCACTGTTCTCCCAGAGCACTATGATAAGACTTTTCAAAAAGGGCATGAACATATTTCCAATCTGAGGCGCAAAGCACACAGAAATGGCGTCTGGCGCTGGCGTGGCATCCTGGCGTTGCATTCAAATTTTATACCAAAATCATTAGAAATTAAGCCCAATTTTGAACATCTGAATTGCGTGGATCGCCGGCCTTCGGGCGCACCATTTTGTCACCCGCACATAATGACCGTCAAGTTGCGGTTTGCGCTTGCTTCTGAAAGACGTCAGTTAGGGATGCACAAATGCGTGATGATGACGAATTTGCGCTTGTGCTGTATCAATTCCACGCTATTTTATTGCCATGTTCGTGCCATAGCTACGCCAGTGCCAGACTCTTTGCGCCTTAATTCCCAAAGAGATAGGCAACGCTCCCCTGTGTTGCAGATGTCAATAGGCGTCGACGTTAATCATTTAAGGCCGCCATCTGTCATAGATGCTGAAACCAGTGTGCACGCAGCTTTGGGGTTGAATTGACGTAATACCCATGATTATTCTGGAACGCCTAGTGAGACGTCAGTTTTTAGCATATATTTACGCCGCATCAGACGTCTGAAAGATACTTCTTTCTGACATCTGATGCAGCGTAAATATGATGTGCGCAGCTGTACAGTCGTTCATGAGCAGTTCAGGGTAAAGACGTCACCTTTTTGACGCCAAACAAATCTTTCCAATCATAGAGAGGAAAGATTTGATCATAGAGAGGTATTAAGTCCGCTACGTTTGTCCTATTTTTTGTTTGTTTATATATCACGTACACCTAGAGAGATAGTTTCCTATAAAATTACATTTAGAGTTGAAGCACGAAACCAGTCGATGTGTGCGTGAGCGCCCATGTAATTATTTTCGCTGACACACGCCCAAAGGCACAAATAATGCTGCAAGTAAATAGTCTTTCTAAAAAGTAGGGAATTGGAATTCACATTGATACTTTGACTTGCGGACTGATGAGACAGACGCATAGACAAGCGTACCGAGACTTTTAGGTCCTACTTAAAAGTTCTTCACTTCACTGGCACCTATTTGGGTTATAAGCGTATTAATTCTATGCCTACTTATCATTCACATGCCTAACCGTTATTAGAAAGTTGACATTACTTATAATATGTTGCTTATGTCAAATTTAAACCATTGGCAAATGAATGGATAACAAGGTGTAGCAATCAGCCGCGACAATATGTCAGTTTGAAATTTTTGGCTCGGTATTATACCGACGATGACAAGATCTCGTTTGATGATATAGTTGAGGGTTACAGCGAGATCTTCGATAAAGGATCTTATCTTTACTGTAATCTTCACTGCACCTAAATATATTTATCTATAAAGTACCAACACCATGCACTTTTAGAGAAATAAGTGAGATCCATTAAGGCAATAACACACTCGTGACATCCTGCACTTTGCTCCGGTAAGTGTTTAAAGAGAATTTATACTAACACGCGAGTTTGCGCTAAGTGACTATTTTTGTAATATAAGCTTTTAAATTACTTTGGTTTTGGTTTATGAAAGTGAGGACGAGAGTAAAAATCACACTTGCCTAGAAGCACTAAGTGACTAAAATAATATTCTCATCATAAACATCTTGTCACGATAAAAATAATTTTATTCATTATTAAAACAATTTTTTTTATTACCTGATGAAGCACGCAAAGAGGCGGACGGACGGCCCACTTGATGGAAGGTGGTTACCGTCGCCGATGGACGTTTGCAACACTAGGAGCGTTGCCAAAAAAGAAATCTTATACCGCCCTGCTTAATAAATTAAACTATAAAATCTTTTACCAGAACGCTGTCAGTCGGAAACGTGCCCAAAAGACTGGCTACATTGCCTCGCTGAATGGCAACATTAATGCGTTGTCCGAGGTATAAACCAGTCTTTTGGTCACGTGAGACACCCATCAAACGTTTGGCTATGTCTCGATAAAGCTTGTACGCCTCAAACCCCATGGTCCCCGGGTCTCAACCCCAAAAGTCGCAAATATGTAGCCATTTCCGATGGCTGAGTATTTGCGGCGTTTTAGGGCCTCTTGTTGTGCAGCAGCTGTACCGGCTGACATGCTAGTGGCTGGAAGATGGGACGCTGCCAAAGTATCGACGCAAGACGCGTCCACCAATGACTGAATGAATGGCACCAACGATATACCATCGGATCTCTCACCACCGTCGCGGCACAAGGCGTTCGGTTCTAGAACGGCAGGTACCTCGGCTGTGACAAAAGCCCGACGGATTATGTCATTAAGTGTTGCATGACGTGAAATTCTGCCGGCAGTCCTGATACACGATAACCCATGGTGACCGAGGCGTTCCGGTCCCTGCTTAATTAATTTAATACCGTTTTATATAACCACGAAGCTACTCGAACTGCAAAATCAGTACTAAACAAAACGCGAGCTCATTTTTAGTATAGTTGCAAATTATCTACTTATATATTTTTTATGTAGGTATCATCAAGCCAGTTACGATGTATTGATGTAATAACTAGGATATACACTTATACCTAGCAGCTGTTGCAGCCAGAATTGTGATGTAAGCAAATAGTTAGCAAATACTTCACACGGGTATTTTAATAATGTAATTCGATATAATGAACATATGGTTACTTGTGTACGTTGCGAAAACAATATTTGCTTCTAGTTTGAAGATAAAACTGCATTTTTGAGTGGTGACATCAAGTTGGCAGATGATTGCGAAACGCTTATATGATTTTAGTGTTTATTATCTCTACATGGAACTTATGTGGTTGTGAACCGATTTTCAAGGTTACGCCGTTTGTCCAAGTACTTTTTATATTCGTGTAGGTTCACCTTTGACCGCTGTTTCACTTGATGTTGAGTAAAGACGCGGTCTAGGATGGTGCACGATTGCCAAGAAGAAACCTCGTGACATTTATTAGTATCTTATTATTTGCTTAAAGTAATGATCATTGTATATTCTGAATGAAATTTGACAACAAGGTGCTGTATTCTGCATAGCACAAATAAAATACAAATGCTAACAAATATTCAAAACGATGAAAATTCGTTGTCCACTGCTGGATACCGCGACCCTTTGCTTTTTTCAACTTACTTCCACCGGGGACGTCGTGCCACTTATCAGTCCATCGGGCTGGGCTACTATTTCTGCGAGCTATGATGGTTACCTTAGTTCTATAGTGGAAGGCACACACTGGGTAACTTGGCTGCCTCAACCAAAATATTGAACAACGAGTCTTGTGGTCTCAAGCTAGTTGATGCCGCTGCTAGAAAAACGGTACCTGGTGAATAAGAACAAGCCAACGCGGGGAAAGAGCGGGGAAAGAACGTGTGAGATCGCCACGTTAGGGTGCATTTCTATGGAGTGGCATTACCACCCGAGTCGGGGTTACGGACTAAGGGTATTTCCACATCAATCGATCAATGCAATCGATTGATGTTGATCGATTAGTGAGGTAGCTTTCATTGATCGATATATATCGTTCCATAAAATGACCACTAACCAACCGATCGATGACGGAAGGTGGCAGGTTTTCGGATAATCAAGAAGCTCGACCGATGTCGATTAGTACATTTTACCATCTATGTGATAGAAACTATCGATAGATGCCGAGTAATCCATTAAACCATCGATCGATGCTATCGATCGACAATCGATTGGTCGATCTGGTAACACCTTAAAATTTCTCGGGGATTTATCCTTCGCCTTTATTCCAGGGCAACAAGAATATGGCGAAGTTGCCGCTTCTAAGTTACTTAGGTTGCTTAATGTGCGGCTTGCATACGAATATTTTCTTTTCTGATTTTATTTGTAACTAGCTGACCTGGCGAACTTCGTACCGCCATATTTTCTGAATTCCCAAAAGACTTTGTTTCATGACACAAAAACAAAATTACTATAATTGGTCCAGGTGATTAGGAGGGTTCTAGAACCCGATCTCAGCGCCACCTACCGGTTCTGATTGCACATCTAAACCATCCGGGAACGCACTCAAACACACAAAAACAAAATCACCAAAATCGTTCCCGGTGATTAGGAGGATTCTAGAACCCGATCTCAGCGCCACCTATCGGTTCTAATTGCAAATCTAAGCCATCCGGGAACCCAATTTAACACACATTCATTAATTGGTGCTCCGCTCCTATTGCTCTTAGCGTGACGGTTTATAGCCTATAACCTTCGTCTATAAATTGGATATCTAATACTGAAAAAAAAATTCGAATCAGACCAGTAGTTCCTGAGATTAGCGCGTTGAAACAAATAAACAAATAAACAAACTTATCAGCTTTATATATATTATATATAAGATAAAACTCTCTCATCGACACCACATCCTGTCAAAATATCCGCTTCTATTGTGTTACGTTGCAGAGAACTCACATTCAGTCTGTTATAATCTGTTTAAGTAATTATAGGTTTTTCACTATCCCGCGGGAAATCTTTAATTTTTCAGGATCAAAAATATCCTATATGTTGACCAGGGATATAACCTAGCACCATACAAAATTTCATGTAAATAGGTCCAGTCGTTTTGGAGATTAGCCGGTACAAACAGACAGACAAACAGAGAAACAAAAAATTCTAAAAAAATCTAAATTAGTTCTATTTCCCTTTTTTTCACCCCCCTGACTCGGTTTTTAGAATTTTTTTATTTGTACATAAATTCGACCACTACAATTTTATTATATGTATAGATACGAATAAACTGCGGTCACATATCTATAACATGATTACGATATTAATTTGATTTACAAACATAATTACCCCCGAAATTACATTAAATAGATGTGAGTTTTGCCATACAGTTACCTTAATTTAATTACCGTAAGTTACAGTATTATCTGAAGTTTGGTAATTACTGTTAATTTTAATGGGCACTTATAGTTATCGTGATTAATGTTTATGATTTGATGTGTGTATTTAGTATTGTGTATTTCATTCGTGGAATGTACGAAAGTTCTCAAGTACCATTATAGTACTTGAGAACTGGGATGTGAGAGGTGTTGGAAATGTCATTGACATTCGTTTTTAATTATTGTATAATTACATTGCAATATTACTTAGATACCTCAAATACTATTTAACGGATTTTATTAAAACTAATTTTCACTGATTTTTTATATTCTATTTTTTCAGAACTTCTCGGAGTATATACTTCCAAAGTCATAAATTTTTAGCGATTTGAAAACGAAAAATGTGTTCACCTATTAACTTGAATAAAAATCATAAAAAAATATAATTTTCTTTTTTTTTTACTTTAATGCACACAACGTTACAAAATAAATTCGTACATACAATCACAATGATAAGTACTATGGGCGGTCTTATCGCTCCGAGCGATTTCCAGACAACCTTTGGTCCATTTTAATAAAAATAAAAATATGACAAGCTTATGTATATGACTTATTGAAAGCGGTTACTATCGCATATGAACGTTCAACTACATCGTATATGTCCACTGTAAAAAAATCTTCTTAAAGTTTTAAGTGCGAGTGCATAATTTTTATTTATTGCGCACTTTCACTACTATACTACTACTACTACTACTACTATATTTATTACTATATAGTGTATAGCGACACATTGTTCTTCTCCGTCGTCACACTCTTAGCAGAGTGGTCGTGGCCCTCATGACAGGGGTGGTGGCAAGCTTCACAATTCATCGCCATTCCTTTCGTACTGTAGCTTGCCTCCTGCATTCGTGGAGTGGACCGACACACACAGACGTCATTTTGTAAGAAGATCTATGTACACCTTACAAAATGACATAAATATGGACCACGTAATTTTTGAGAAATATGATTGTGATATATTTTTAATTTAGTTTCAACGTTTCTATGATTGTAATAGCATTTTCTTTCACTGTTGTAACAATATTTTGGTACCTGTTAAACTGATTTATTATCAATATTGTTACATAATTGTATAAGAGTTTCGTTTTAGCCAGAATAGCTAAGAAATTAGACGAAGCCATGTCTGGCATGTCCAACAATATAAAGATAGAAATTTCACAATTTCCTTCTGTAACTCTTCGAACATAATTAAAAGTAAAAGGACATCTTCAGGAAAGAAACTTGTCTAGTTCTTAGTGCTTACTAAAAACATGCACTACACTTAAGCAAACTTTACAGTGGGTAAAAGCTTTACCGCTCCAATTTGAACTCTAATTTGTATGTAGTAAGTGATATTGACTTTTTGTAAGGTAGCAAAACAGATTGCAGTCTCGAGTTACAAGCGACTTAAAGAAATAATGCGATTACACACTGAAGACGCTTGTTAGGTGAAACTTAAGTAAACTTATAGTAGTTGTGGAGATTTTTTGCGCTTCTAGTGTTATGCTAAAAACAATTTCTCTGCAAAAACGAAAGTGGCTAAGTAGGAGGTTAAAATAATCACATTTACGCAAAATTCTATTAAAAATCTGAATTAAGGATGAAATGCTACATGAGACCTTAGGCTGATATTAGATTATTTGTCTTTCAATTTGGATGAATAAACCAAAATAATTATTTCACTTTTTTTTCATCTTGTCCCAATAATTTGGATTCAGTACTATATTATTTGTTTATGTTTATATGTTTTTTGACTCCATACTTTTTTAATCTGGCATAAGTCTTCTGTCGCACCACAAATCATGATATCATCCTTCAAAATTTTTTTTGAGGCGGGGGAAATGCAATTCGCACACTACCAGGTCCTTTGCTAGGTAGGCATTAGACAAAAGCGATTTGAAGAAGTGGCCGCACCAGTGGCCACCAGAGTCAATCGCCGGCATGTGTGGAGACTCGACTACTCAATACTCCACTAAAACCACCGTCCTCTCATGTGCCCCGCGCTTATGGCAAGAAGAGCGTGAGACTTAGAACGTAGTTACGCCCACGTTGATCCTAGCACCTCAGTGCTTGAGAGTGCTCCGAGAAGCAGAGTTAACTCACTTCGTCAATGGGGGAATGACTCCTCCGCTCCCTAAATGCTGAATGGTCCCTGGTGTCATCCTTCAAATAATTCATCTATAATCAAGTTGGCGAGATCCGTCATTGTGGTAACTCCATAAATCTCTCATTATTTTTGTGTTTAAATACAGTCAATAACCCCCCCCCCCTCCATTGACTCCCATTGACGGTCTTCGCCTCCTTGACTGTATCTCTTTTTGGTCCACCTTTACATTTATACTCATCGATTCAAGTTCACCATTCTTTTTGTCATGTGGTTTTCATCCCTCCTCATTGCGTGTCCATACCCCCTTAGTCTTCTTCCTCCCAATTTTTCAGTCACGAGCGCAACTTTAAAAGAACCCTCAACCTTGACTAAAGTAATTATATTAAAACTAAATACTGAGTCAATTATTAATTGAATTATTATAAAGGAGGTACTTTTTTACACAAGCTTCAATATAACCGAAGGGTAAGAAAGATAAAAGATTAATATTAAACTTACAATCAGCAGTATCGGGATTTCTTACCTGAAACAAAAAGGTCTTAATTAAATTAAAAATTCAGTCTATTTTTAATAAGAATTTTATTACTACAGTCGACTCTCAGTAATTTGACACTCGGGGGTCACAAACATTTCAAATTATCTATTCAGGAGCAAAAAATTCAAAAAACAAGAGTTTGATAAAAATTCGTAATTTGTTATTTTTAATATTTGTACAATTATTCACAACTGTTGAGTGAATTTTGTTGAGTGAGCGATTTCAGTAAATATATCATTGTCCAATGCATTTTCGGTGGTGGTGAGAGAGCGTATGGTACCGCTTCAAATTATAGAGAGTAGGGAAATCTGGACTTCAAATTATTGCATGTTAGCGGATATATTATTCCTTCAACTTCAAATTACCGAGGGGATCAATTATTATTGATTGTATTGAATAAATCGAATATTGTTTAAGGGATCGAGGAAAAAATTAAAATTATCGAGAGATTCCAATATAAGGAGTGTCAAATTATCCAGAGTCGACTGTACAAATACAAGTGATTATTTCGAGTGGGCCTCTAGGGCCAAATCCTGAATGATACGAAGTAGCAAAAAACATTCAAAGGAGTCTCGAGACTGATTTTGACAAAAACTAAAGTGGTATCATCAGATTTTTGAAAGCACCACTACTACTTTTAATTTTCCTTAAGGTATTCTTTTTATTATGTCATGGTAAGTAGAAACGATTGTTCTGATGAATCGCTCATCTGCATTACGCTTGAGAGATTTACCTATCTAAATGTATTCATACGAAAATTCATTTCCGTATTGAAATCGTCCCCTGATTGAGCGACCATTTTTATAACGTTTCATAGATAAAAGTTGATTACATTTTGAGGTAAATTTAAACGGTGTTCTAATTATCATTGTTAGTTTGATTTATTATTGCAAACTCTTTTATACATGACTAGCAGTCACGGCAGACGTTGTCTTGCCTTAAAAATTAAAAATCTAGAACCCGATTCTAGTGCCTCTTACCGATTCCGATTGTGAATCTAAACCATCTGGGGACCCAATCAGACACACACAAAATCATCAAAATCGGTGCAGCTGTTTCAAAGATTAGTCGGAACATCCAGACGGACAAATATTCAAAAATTGCCCTAATTTTTTTTCACATTCACAAATCAAGGTTGTTATGGCAGCATACCTAGATCAGGGGTGGTAAAGTAAAAAATTAAATCATAATATTGTTACAACCTAGACGTCGATAAAGATAAATTGCACGTACAGATCTATAAAAGAGGAGTAAATTTGGGGAATAGTGTGAATAGAGCGTTAGGTAAACTCTAGGCGCTAAGAACATCAGCCAGAAGGCCCAGCTTACCATACACAACGCGGTGCTGGTACCTACGCTAACGTACGGAAGCGAGAGTTGGGTATGGAATAGAGAGCATGAAAGTAGAGTAAACGCGGTCGAGATGCGAGCACTGCGCAAAATCTGCGGAGTGACGCTCGCGGACCGCGTTCGTAATACCGAAGTAAGAAAGAGAGTTGGTCTGAAAGAGAGTGTCGGGGTGAAGGTAAGGAAAGGAATGCTCCGGTGGTTCGAGCATGTGGAAAGAATGTATGATGAAAGAATAACTAAACAGATATACAATGCAAAAGTGGATGGATGCAGAAGTCGCGGAAGGCCACGACACACGTTCCATGATCAAATTGATCGTATACTAGCAGAAGGTGATGTCAGGAGCCTTAAGAACAGACGAGCGTGCATGACAAGAGCTATGAATGTCAAAGAAGCAAGTGAAGTGTGTAAGAATAAGCCTGTATGGCGCTCTGTTGTTCGTGCCTACCCGCAAGGGACCTGGCGTGAAGTTATGTATGTATGTATGTAGATCTATAAAAGAACATTTTATTACCTGTTGGCATTTGTACTAAATGTAATCCGTTTATGATCGTCTTCTTTTGTTACTTATTTATTGGCATACGTTTCTAATTTTGTAAAGAACAGCATATTGTTCTATTGTACTAGCTCATTAGCATCATTAGCCAGGGTTTGCAAATTCTTTTGCATTTGTGAAGTATAAATCGGCCTGATGGAGAGATGGGGGCCTTTGAGCGACGATTACGATACGGGCGTGACGTGTGTACATTCGAGAATCTACTAGTGACAGACTGCGTGTTTTATTGAATTACGA